>OX457028.1:3819951-4202451 GCA_949752745.1 Protula sp. h YS-2021 | reverse complement strand
AAAGCTGCATTCTCAAACTCGACGAACTGAAGCTGATCTCTTTAGGACTTGTTAGTATTGAAGCTATTCACTAAATTGCCCATTCAAGTGAATCAACAATGGATATAAATCACATCTATCGCAAGAGAAATTGTAATACGTGAATCGACTGATCTCGCATTCGGCATATGAATGGCAATTCTCATCGTTAATCAATCGTAGATGCAATTGCAATTTTTAATGTGTACACACTCATCAATCGTAACAGCAATTGCAATTTCAAAAACTGAGTGCTATTATCAATGGATGTATGAAGTTTCTTTTACAATGAAGATCAATTCCTTCAGTGGTTTGGAAGTTGCAATTTTAAATGCCGTGTGATCTCTTCAATGGCCGTTTGAAGTGTATTTAACAACGTGGATGTATCGCAATTGCAAAATATAAAATAGATCTGAGAACAGGGGGGTTTTGGGTCGGGAGTTTAGGCCGCCGGGGAGGGGGTTAGTCGGGGGGGGGGTTGACCGGAGGGGTTAATGCCGGGAGGGGGGTTTCGGTCGAGGAGGTTGGACCTAGACTCGCACTTAACTTGTTTGAATTACACGGGACATACAAACAGTAAAACCTACAGTTGGGACTGATAAATGTTGTCCGGTGTCCTGAATAGGGAGGTGTCCAGATTTCCCAAATTTTAATTATACAGAAACCAACGAGAACTGAAAAAATCTGTTTGGATTAGGGAGTTGCACGATAATACGGGATTGTCCGACTTAACTGTACGTTAAACCATTTCATCACATAACGCCCCGAATCCTGCCTTCTTGTCTGCAGAGAACTCATGAATATTCATAAATATTCAAATATTTTTAATGACAGGCATGGCGATCGGCACGAAATAACCGCCTGTAGGATAAACTAAGCAATACGTTAAACCATTTGATGACAGAATGCCCCGAATCCCGTCTTCTTGTAGAGGTAGATAGATAGATAGAGAGAGGGAGAGAGAGAGAGAGACGGACAGAGATACAGACAGAGGAATAACCAAGTAATACGTTAAACCATTTGATGACAGAATGCCCCGAATCCTGCCTCCTGGCCAGCAGAGGACTCATGAATATTCATAAATATTCGAATATTTGTAATGGCAGGCGTGTCGATCGCGTCAGGAAATAACCGCCTGTAGGAACAACCAAACAATATGCTAAACCGTTTGATTTCCTGAAACACGCTTTCTTGTAGGCATTCAAATAAATATAATAATTCAAAATATACTTCATTATGACATGCGAACAGATAAAAAAGTACCACAATAAATGAACATAAAGAACTTGTTGACAATGAGTGCAGCGGCAGACTCTCCCCTCACACACCCGAGAAGAGAGGACGTTACAGTCCTTAAAAATTCACTGTTTGACTGTGAATCACCCTATTTCGCAATGATATAACAGTGTCTAGATTTCACTTTTACTTTATGATCAAGCCAAAGCATACATATAAGATAAATGTAAGAGATCTTAAGATAAGATAAGATCTTATCTACAAAAAAGGAGAAACAGAATGAGATGAAAAATATGACATAAAATATAACATAAAAATAAAGAAAAGATCACCTGTTTTTTTTCTCCATAACCTAAACAAAAAAGTGTGCTTATACCACTGAAGCTAACCAGTTATGTAACATTTTCATTATTTAGTATTTTAAACATGAATCTTTTTCCGAAACCCTGTGCTCTCAGCAATTTGTCCACGTGCGTAAACTATCAACTATAAATGAGCTTTGTTTGATAAAATAATATGGTGTAGCAATGATTGCGATGGAAAATCTTGAAGGGTGACAAGTTGATTTCCAGAACCCAATTCAATATTCGTAATTAATAGTGTTTAAATGTACATAGAATTTATTTCATCAATTGTCAATAAATTGAGAATGTTGACCTTTCTAAGGAAAAAAATGTACATAGAATTTATTTCATAAATTGTCAATAAATTGAGAATGTTGACCTTTCTAAGGAAAAAAAACTTGTCAGTTTAAATCGATGCTTGGTTCACACTCATTGTGACACAAATTTTTATTGCTATTAAACTCTCGATGCTAATAGAAGTGTTGTAAACATTTCATCATATTTCTTCTGGTAAAAGCAAAGCTGTAGAGCTATTTCTTTGCAGTTTTGTTGGAAATTTAACTCCATGGCTGTGTAAGTATAGTGAATAAGAAGAATAGCAAATCTTCTTCCAGCCTTAAGTGGGAAACATTCTCGATGCAAAGGTTTAATTATTTTTCACATAATGCATTTTGCATTTTCCAAAGCCACGTTTTTATTTTTGTTGAGTATATGTATTTGCACCCTCTGTCATTTTTTTCTACAGTTATGTTGTTATGGCGATATCAACTACACACTTTCAGTGGTGAATAGCGTGACGTTTTTGATACTTGAAGAACATTGAGTACTGCTGTGTGTATTTACTTGGCGTATCTGCTATTCAAAATACTACTTTCTTTTGCACGCTTACTGACAGTTAGGACATAATTTCATACAGTTGACGAAATTACATAGTTGGCAGATAGCAAGGAGTGACTCATACAGTCAAAAAAATCTCTATTGCTATGGACGATGTCGTCAGCCCACTGTCTCCCACCCTCCCTCCCTCCCTCCCCATTTGGTATGTTTTAAATCGTTCTTTTCCCCCCAGTCATTGCCTTTGTTCAATTGAGTAATTTGCTGGCATAAAGGCTGAAGGATCATAAAGCTTATATTTATTGGATAACAGTTCGTTTTTACGGCCACGCGAACCTCTCTTGGAAGTAACAATAAAGTCGTTATTTGATGCTTGGAGTGATGGTTCTATAATGTCAACACAATAAAAATGAGTAAAAACCTGAGCTGAGTCACAACTTCCATTTACATTATATTAGATAAAAACCCATTGTGTGTGTTTAGGTAAAACCGATGTACGCTTTTTAAAATGAAGACAGCTTGAAGTTTTGTACTTATTTTTTTTTAGTTGAAACATTATTCATCAGAAGAAGTAATGACATGTCTGTTTTTACGGCCACGCAAACCTCTCTTGGAAGTAACAATAAAGTCGTTATTAATATGTTAAGGGACATTGCGATTTGCCGTGACTTTGATACCAAACAATAACGAGCAATCGTTTTGGGTAAAACAAAAAGTTTAGCATTATCGGATACAGGGTTTTGTCAAAGGGTGGGGTCAGTTTGACGTTAAAGATTATCAAAAGTAGGGAATTCACCGATAAAACTTTTTCTGTGAAAACAAGATGTTTGAAAGTGCATTTTCATCAACGTTTAGTCTATTTTTTGGGAAATTAGGGAATAAAGGGGGGGGGGAGAAGTTACAAAACCTGAACACCCCTTCGATCTGCCATTGTTTGGTAAAGCATCAACTGTACACCATTTGGTCATGATATCACAATAACTTGACCACGATCTGATGTCCATCTCTAGTTATTGCCTTGTTTGTAAATTTGACCAAAATGGCCAATTTTACCAATTGTTTTTTTTTACAAATTGTATGTCATGTCTCATTGATTGTACGTCATATGTCACAAATTGTACGTCAAATATGACAATTTTTACATCATATATCACAACTTGTGCTTTTCCCCTACAGTTTTCGAGATCAACCAATTGTTATAAATGCGGCAAAATTAACTAATATGGCAAAATTGATCTGGATAAGAATTTAAACATTAATTATCTTTAATCTCGACAAAATCATCGCATCTGTAATAATTTCTAAGATAAGTCATTTTTTTTTAAATTTTGACCAAATTAGTCAATTTGACCAAGTCCGTAAAACTGAACAACACACAAACATGACAAAAATTTGAATTCTGCTTTGCAAGTCACAAGCTAAATCGCCCTAATTCTAACTAAGTCCGATAAAAACTACATTTTCTTTCAAATTTTAAACAAATTCTACATATGATAATTCTAACGTGGAAGTACCAAAATCAGGTCAATGTTTCCGATAAAACCATTTGGCAGAAACGATTTGGAGAAATTAATCAAACATTTGTATCTCAAAGTTCCAATTTTACTATGGGTTAGAAAATGAATTCTGAACCGTTTCTCAGTTTATCTCCCTTTTTCAAATTTTGAAAATTTGTGAGACAATTATGCATAAAAATTGTCAACTCTTTGAAAATTTCATAGCGCAAACTTTTTGCAAAAAATAAAAGCAAAACGACCAAGCATTTCTGAATTCTGAATTTTCAAAAAAATAAAATGATCAATTTGTCCGTTCCATGCTTGATAACTCACGTACACAAAGATACATACATACATTATTGCGTACATACATATATAAATACACACATACGCACAAACATACGTATATACATACATATATATCACATACGTACGTGCATACATACATACATACATAATACGTACATACACACATACATACGTGCTTACATACACGCATACGTAAATACATACATACTCACATACATACATACATGGGAACGTACACGCATGCACATATACATCCATGCGCACATAGATGCGTACATATATATATACGTACGTACATACATACATACGTGCATACATACACACATTCATACGTACATACGTACTTACATACGTACATACATATGTAGGTGCATGCATTTATACATACGAACATACATGCATACATACATGCATAAAAATTAAATACATACTTACAAACATACGTACACACATACATACATAGGTACATACATACATACACGTATACATACATACGTACATACAGACATACATACGTACATGCATACATGTTGCGTGCATACATACATTGTACATGCATACATACATACATACATCCTAACATACATACACACATACATACACACATACATAGATACATACACACATGCATACATACATACACATATACTTACTTATACATACATGCATACATAGAAGCATAATCTCATACAATTCCTATCGCGCTACTGGCCACATCATTCCACAAGGCGTGCAAACTTGATATGCATCAATTACTTTTGCCGGCCATTTTTTATACTTTTGCTGGTTATATTAGATATCTTTACCTGTTATATTTTGCGCTTTGGTTAGTTTATTTTTCATACTTTTGACAGCTATGTTTGATACTTTTGACGACTATTTTTAATACATTTGCTAGTTATAGTTAATGCTTTTGCCTTTTTTATTTGACCGATTACATACAATGGTATCTTCTCCAGTTTACTTATAAAATCTTTTTATTCTTAATTATCTTATTTTCTTTGCGCAACAAGATTTACTTCTCTAAAAATACAATCAACATATGAACTTTTCCCGGGATTAAAATCAACTTGCATTTTTATCAGTGTAAAATAAAACTAGAGTTTTACCTGATGCAAGTTTTAGAATCGATGTGACGGTTAGCTCAGTCGGTAAAGCGTTGGTCCTGTAATCCTATGGTCCCTATTTCGAATCCGGCAAGGGGTGGAAAGCGGGGGATTGGTCTTCGCTCAAATTGCCCCAGCTAAACGACTGCGCAGGATTATTCACCACCACGGAATTCAAAATTAGCACAAATGAGTCTTCCGGCAATCCATTTTGAAAAAAAGTTTGAGAAAAGAAAATTTCAGATTTGAGAACAGTAGTACCCTCAATGCCACATCTTTACTCAAAAAGTGCACGACCACAAATAATAGAGCTTATAGAAGGAATAAAACAAGGTGCTCTATATCTGACAACGGTTGGTTTCCTACAAATCATTTTGTCATTGGCAGGCATAGAAAGGAAACGAAAAGATTTTTATTGGACAGTGTGCACAGAAGCAGCACAAACACTGTATACATATGCAAGTATATTCGTCAACAAAAGACAACTGCAAAAGAAAAATGAAACAAAAAATGGAACAATGTTAGAGAGTAAAGACAGACCATCGCCTCCAATAGGAACTGAAAATCCAACATGGCCACAACTGTGGCCTTCACATTAAGTCAGGGTAAAAAATGTGTACCTACAAAATAAATATTTATAATGTATCCTAAATGCCGGTTGATAGAAACAAGGCATAACTTGTCGGGTTTGATATATAAACATTGGAAAAGGACAAACATTGGAAAAGGTATTAAACTAAATTGAAAGCATTGGATAAACCGACAATGTTTTATATTGTTGTTCTCATCTTTTGGGGTACGAAATGCTTGTCTTATCTTATTATTATCGTTACTATTGTTATAATTATTATTATTATTATTATAAGTATTATTGTTGGTGTTATTATTGTTACTATGAAATATTTATAAAATAGTTTAAGTTGTAATATTCATTGTACATAGTTTGAGATTTTCGGGTGCTTTGAGTTTGATTAGAGCACTTTTAGTAGGCCAGTGAACTCGCCGCAATGCACTTTGTTTACAAGTCTTCCAGAATCCAAAACAACACTCTGTCCTGTGAGCTATTCCTGTGACAATAAAAGTACACATAATCTTGTCTGATATGGACTAATAGAGCCGGAATAATAATAATAATAATAACAGTGAGATTTTATATAACGATTTTTCAGACAACCTGCTCAAACCGGTTTACAATGTGCGCATACATGTACATAATTATTCATTACAATATTTTTTAACTCAGGATAATTATAATTTCGACGTGCCCATATAGTGTCTCTTACGCACATACGCCTAACAATAATGCAACCCTAACTTGCTTATTGGAGGATTATATATATATATCTGTGTGTGACATCTCAGCTTTTTGTTGCGTAAAAACAAAAACAAAGGGTTTCGTCAGAAAGCCTTTGTTAGTGTCTTGTTGGCTTATACCGAATTCTTCCGTGTGACTATGGCTACCGACGTTTCGTAAATTTTTCTCAAAGTTTCGGTCAAAAAGAAGGCAAAATTTTCTCGTCCTTTTTTTCTACTTGATTGAGTCATTACTTGGTGTGTGTTATTACGTAATTTGTGACCCATGTTGACACTGATTGTTATAGGGATAGATCATGAAGCTCAATGATATGCGGACCCCGTTCACACTGCCTCTGTTGTAGAGATAGATTATGAGGCTTGGTGATTTATGTGTTTCGTTCACACTGACTCTGTTATAGGGATAGATCATGACGCTATCTGATTTGTGGGATGCGTTCAGACTAGTTCTGTTATAGGGGTAGATGACGAGGTTTGGTGAGTTTGTAGGCCGCGTTCACACTGTCTGTGTTGTGGGGATAGAACACGAGGATTGGTGATTTGAGGGCTGCGTTCAGACTGTCTCATTTATATGGATAGTTCATGACGCTGGTGCATTTGTGGATTGCGTTCGTACTGACTCTGTTATAGGGACAGATCATGTGGTTTCGTGATTTGTGTGCTGCGTTCACACTGGCTCTGTTATTAAGGGGAGATCGTGAGGCTGGGGGATTCGTGAGTCGTGTTCACATTGACTCTGTTATATAGATATATCATGAGGCTCATTGATTTGTGGGCCGCGTTTACACTGGCTCTTATAGGAATAGATCATTACGCTGGGTGATCTGTGGGCCACGTTTATACTGGCTCTCTTATATTGATAGACATTGGGACTGGGTGATTTTTGGGCTATGTTTGCATTGACTTAATAAGTATTTACACAGCCACAGTTAATACGAAGCTAGTACTTTATGAATCCGAGGCTAGTACTTTATGAATACGGAACTTTATGGGAGAGTTCTAACATGGTACATTTATATAATTTCCAGTTTTTTCTAACAACTATCGAATGAGTCTGACAAAACTACAAATTCGTACATCTTACGCGTAGCTACAAATCCTGGATTTTTACGGGTCATTTTTCTTTATCTTCTTTCTAGAGTAAATGCGTTTCACCGTCCTTTTCTCTAGTTTTATTTATTGTTGGTTTTCAAAGAATCCTTCCAGTTGTAAGAACTTCCAACGACGTAAATGCCTTGATTGACTTCCTTCTTTTGGTGTTGTTTTTATCGAACTGATTGAATCTGGGTACTTTGTGTGAATAACACGCGTGTAATAACCTGAGACGATGTCAGGCACAAGTCACGGGAATGAACGAGAATGCACGAGAAGACAGATTGCTTCCCTTTTTCTGTCAAAGGCAATATTCATTATAATAACTTGGGCACATTTTTTTTTACAAAATGTTACTTTGCTTTGGTAATTTTCTTTTATATCTTTCAGTATCGAAAATAACTCAGTCTTTCCGATATAAAAAAAGGCAAAAAAAAAAATTAACAACAAACAAGCAGTATTTGAATGTAAAGAAGCTTGTTACATTTTCGTACCTAGCGTTTTTTTAATCTCTGAGTGACATTGTCAAATACCCAAAAGAAAGGAGTGACTGGGTCTTAAAGTTGAACTCCCTTACCCTCTCCCCTCTAGCCTGAGTCCCTGAATCACAACCCATAACAGTAGTTGGTAAATGGGGGTTCTGGACCACCACCCTTTCTACCCGGTGTGAAAAATTTGTGATTTTTGTATATTTAGGCGTTTCAGACGATTCTGAGCAACTTTGTTTTTTTTTAACCCCCTCTCCCGTGAGAAAATTTTGTGATTTTTGTATATTTAGACGTTTCAGACGATTTTAAACAACTTTGGTTTTTTTACTCCCCTCCCCGCAGTCACAATTCTTTTTCCCTAAAGAAACCTCTAAGAAAGAAAAGACGTAGCTTAAAGTGAAAAGAACAAAGAAAATTTTGACATTCCTCACAAAGTTGTAATTTATGATGTCGTTCTTTAACCTGCATTTTAAGGCTGACTGAATCACTTAAGAATCGAAATTTTCTGTGGAGTCAGAACGAATTACTTCGTCTTCATCGGCGAGCAAATGACCCAGCAGGTAAGATCTCCAAGTTTGATTTCCAAGTTCCCAATTTCGTAGGGAGATGTCACACTCGGTTCTAATATGTCTTTTTCTGGGTGGGGGAGTAAAAAAACCGAAGTTGCTCAGAATCGTCTAAAATGTCTAAATGTGCAAAAATCACAAATTTTCCTACGAGGGGGGGGGGGGGGGGTAAAAAAACAAAGTTGCTGAGAATCGTCTGAAATGTCCAAATATGCAAAAATCACAAAATTTTCCCACTGGGATGGCCCAGAACCCCCATTTATCAACTACTCGTAAGCGCCACTCCTTTCAGCGTTTTGAACAGGTATGAGCTGATAAAAGGCAGTCATTGTAGTATTTTCTATTTAAACACTCTTTGCTTTTCTTTGGCTTTCTTTCTTATGACTTGTGAAATCTTGCAAATTAACAGTTCTTTTTGCCAAGAATAAATGAAGTAAATTAGCAGTAACTATCTAAGTTCCAGGAAAATCAACAGGATAGCAATCGAGACAAATTGACGTTAATTATCAATTTGATATCTCATTGTAACTATGTCAATTCTAGGAAATTCAGCAGGATAGCATTAGAGACAAATTGACGTTAATTATTATTTTGATATCTCACTGCAAATGGTTGTATTCTAGTTTGTTTAAAACAAAGCAGGTCAATGTATCAAGTATGTGTCTTTATTTGCATAATTTTTGCTTCATTAAATTTCTTCTTTTTTTCTTTGCAAATTTAGGCATTGCTATGCATGTTTGATTTTTGTAGTCTGGCTATCTATTACTTATGCAAAGCTGCTTGTAATTTTAGAAGTTGTTCTTGAGTGTTAACTGGAGAGTGCTTTCAGTTTCACTTTTCAAGAGCTAAAGATATTAATTAGGAAGAAACTCCACATTCAATTTTATTCGCGATTGGAGGGGAGGGGGATGAAATTTTCAGGAGCCCTCGCTAAAATATGGAAAAAATGCGTAGTTAAAGAAAGAGACTGCTGTTTATTGGGGCCTTGATATCGACACGAAGCCTTGATACACGAGGCCTTGATATTGACGTAAATCTTTGATATCGACATGAATGTTTGATATCGACATGAATCTTTGATATCGACAGGAATCTTTGATACCGACACGAGGCCTCGATATCGACACGAGACCTTGATATCGCCCCGAAAACGTGATATCGACATGAGGCTTTTATATCAAAAGAAGCCTTGATATCGACACGAAGCCTTGATATCCACACGAGGCTTTGATATCGACATGTGTCCTTGATATCGACTCGAGAGCTCGATATCGACGCAACGTCTTGATATCGATACGAGACCTTGATTTTGTCAGGAATCTTTGATATCGACATGAGGCCTTGGCATCATCTTGAGGCTTTGATATTGACACGAAGCCTCGATACAAGGCCTCAATGTTGACACAAGGCCTTGATATCGACATCAGATCTTGATATCAGCACGAGGTTTTGATATCGACGCAAGGCCTTAACATGGACACGATGCCTTGATATCAAATGAGGCTTTGGCATCGACACGGTACCTCGATATCGATAAGAGGTCTTGATATGGACAGGACACCTTGATATCTGCACGAGGCTTTAATATCGACACGAGGCCTAGATATAGACAGGAGGCCTTAATATCGACACAAGGCCTTTATATCGACACGAGACCGTTATATCCATACGAGGCCTTCATATTTGCAGATATAGCTTATTGCTTATGTTGTGCTTAGTACTTGATTGTATCTTATTATTTTCTTATTATACTCTAATGAAAGTATCAACAGAATGAGTCGCAATAAAAAAATCGTAACCTTACATTTTCGACGACCTTTTTCTAAATAAATTATTGATCTCTTTATATATTTCAAGCAGATTTTGGTGTGATTTTTCTTTAAAACACGTCAAATTTGTAAGAAACATTTTTGTTGAGAATTTCACACCTTTCCAGATAAAACATAACATTTCTACTTAATTAACTAAGAAAACATTTGCTCTGCATTGTTAGTGCAAATTTCACGTAAACGGAGATAGATTTTCAATCAGTAATCAGTGCTATTCAAAAATAGCACTACGCATACAATAAAAATATTAATTTTGCCTGGCAGATGCGCCCGCTAGATAGGCAATTGCTAATTGCTAAAAGTGATAACTTGATAGAAATTATTGCAGAGAAGGGAAAAATACAATAGAATGTACTTATACCAATAATAATGAAACAAAAATAAAATCACACTAGCTTATCGAATGATTGAGAAAGATCCCTTAACCTTGCGCACCGTTCGCACTGGTCTGTCAGGCTCGTGTTACCCGTGTTACAGACTGCCGCCAGGGGCTTTTAGGGTAACAGTCTGCCACGGGTTAGTTTCGGATCAGTCTTCTCTGTAATCTCAGAGCAATTTTTTTTTCAAAAACAGTATGATTTATGTCTCTAAATTATGTCACAGTACTATCCATCCCTAATTGCTTCCGAAAGGTGAATCACCTCTCCTCACGCAAAACTTTAAATACATGTGCACGGGTTAGCTTTATCTCTAGAGCTCCTTTCACTGAAAGCAAGGTTTTGTCAATCTATATGGAAAGCAATTATTTTATGCTTCCTGACAACAGAAATAAAACAAATAAAAAGTCTTAGTTCTATTCAAATATCTGACTTAATTAATCTTCTTTCTTTTCAAACTAACCAAGAAAGTTTCTACCACAGAAACAGAATGTCATGACCGAAAATAAAACAGCGGCAACAAATTTACGGCCTATGACCGAAGAAAGAGTTTTTTGTCTAATGTACGTTGTTCAAAATACAGGTTTTGGTTGATACTTTTGAGGCATATTTCTCAAACAAGATTCTGCACCACCAATTTTTTATTGTGCGTATGGAAGGATAATAGGTCCATACAGTTTGAGATCACATATGTTTCTATCTCTATATATAACATATATAATATATATAATATATGTAATATGTATAATATATATTATATATAATATATATAATATAAGTGTAATTCCAGCAAGACGGGTACCATTTGTGCTAAGACAACAGCACTAGGGAGACCAAAAATTTAGGGAGACCAAAAAGTAGGTCTCCTTAATGAACATAGTCGGGCTAAAAATTACCCTCCAGCTGCATGTTTTTGAACAGACATGGTGGCACATGTGCTAGTAAATGCATCCCCTCTCATTCTTTCTTCAGCTATACTTTGCATGTTGCCTACTTTTGTACTTGCCATTTATGTGTAGATTTTATAGCATGACATTTATATAAAGAAACAAGGAATTTGAAGTGATGTGTGCAGGATATTGAATTACACGTGCCCAGAAGCGATGGCATTGTGTTCTCAAGAAACACAAAAAGAACTGTTTTATAGCTAGTGGTGTGTATCCTAAATGAGGCATTCGTTGCATGCCGGCATGCATTAAGTCTAATATACCCCATATGTCAATAGTGGATACTAGTTTTTGTCCATAAGGAGGAGGGGGGGAGCGGGTTAAGGAGAGGGAGGAGAGGGGGTTCATTGCAAGAGGTGAACCTTACAAAAGCAACCAAAGTCAAACTTTTATTTTGTGTAAAAACAATTGTATTTAGGGTAGCGGGAAGGAAGTGGGGTTGTAACTCTTGAACCACCTCTGTCTTTAATAGAGCAACTGATAAGGGGCGTTTTATGTTGGCAGCCGTGAAGCAGGCTAAGGAATTGCAAATTGCCGGATCCAAGCTACCAGTGAAAGTTCCCATATTTTCAGTTTTATCTGAAGATAATGGGATTAGTTTTTCAGTTTTCTGAAGTAGTTAATCAAACTGAGTGATATATTTCCTGCATAAAATAATAGATCTCAATCGTTATTGAGTAATTAATTATTCTATGGTTTGTGTGTGTATGTGTTTTAATTTGTCTTGCATTTTGTTGTTTCTAGACTCTCCCATAAAGGCTTGTTTTATGGAGGCGTAGCACACATATAAGAAGAATGCTAGGGTCTAGTGAAATCCAGGAAAATGTTTGAATTTGGCCTTGACATCGAGGAAAAAAATATCGAAAAAAAAATAAATAAATAAGTGATAGATGCTAATATAAGCTATTTTAAAGCTTCTAATGGGCAGCCCCGTGACACATTAAAAGAGACCCAGTTACTTTTTTTCTTATGTTCTCACTTTGTATTTAGGCTAAAGATGCTTACGTAAAGTGCAAAATACAGGATTTGTATCTTGATGCTGAAATTCAAGCTTATTAGTAATGCCAGCCGTGCATTTAGGAATTTATTTAAAATACAGTGATTTTGGAATGAAATCCTTGTATGAAATCCCTACAGGAAATCTCTGCATGAAATTCCCTCATGAAATCCCTTTATGAAATTCCTGTCCGAACACGAGGACCTTTACTACATGCCTTGCGATCTTGTATACGCACAGATGATGACGTTCCCATTCGTTCCTCAATCAAGTGGCCTGTGTATCACGAAACTTTTGATCTCTTTTTCCGGCTCCATCATCTTTATCCAACCCCCAAACTAAATAATTGGCAATTAGACAGATTGACATGATGTTTGGGATATCCTGTTTATGTTGGCCACTACCGCAATTCTCATATTTCTTACTTGCTGGCTCGGTACATATAAGTACCATTTGTTGAAGCATCAAAATATCTCTTTGTCACAACAAAAAGAAAATATGTGTGTCTTGTCATTATACTAAATAAACTACAACAATTAATTACAGAAATAAATAAATATAATAGTAGCAACAATAGCACCATTGCTGATATTAATAACAACAACAATAATCATAGCCATAATAACAGCCATAATAATAATAATAATAATAATAATAATAATAATAATAATAATAATAATAATAATAATAATAATAATAATAATAATAATAATAATAATAATAAAACACCAGCAACAGTTCGCGTTTGATACCAAGGATATTAACTGAGTTTGTAAGCGGGAGTGGGTAATGCTTTCGTCTGACATTTAGTGAATTATTTGTGTGATGTATTAATGACAACATAACAATCCTTATTGAAGGTATAAATCATCTGAAGTATGCCGGACTTTTCAAGCAGAAAATATAGGGTTAAACTTAGAAAGTGCTTGATGAATGGCACCACACATGTTTTACGCTGTTACTGGTATCTATGTGTTTATCTGTCTATGCAAATATCTATATTTAAATATCTATATATCTATATAAATACAAAGAAGACCAGACATCTCCGCAGTATGTTATCTGGTCATCAATACTTTTCAGAAACTGAACCAAAACGAATAATTAAATAAAAAATTGTGCATACTGATACTAATAAATATTTTTATACTCTATTTCTAGTATTACTGCATGCATTCAAAACAATATTTATAATTTAAATCAAAATCATGTTCCATAGATGAAACATAAATATTTCAACGCATCATTACATTCTAATATAAATGCATATTTCAACCCACCATTACATTCTAATGCATATATTTTTTTTAATATTTCAATGTCCGTAGGAGCTGCTTTTTTATATAAGCTGATTATTTGTTGTATTCAGTTACAATAACTGATCATTTCTTGCAGCATTGATAGTAAATTACTTGATAGTAAATTGATTAATAGTAAATTAAATCAAATCATTAACTCATTCTATTTACCTGTACAGGGATAAATCATGATTGGAACTATGAAAACATTGTCATGTACTGGGGTTAATCGAATCACGTCTGGGAATGCCTGCAATCTTTATAGAACTTGTCATTCCTAATTTTACCCAAAATGTTGTATCACATGACCCATGACAAAAACAACTGCCACGCTTTCATATGTTATCAGTGCTGAAACGCAAACCTGCTCTTTCTGTCATTAATTGGTCTTCAAAGAGCTGGAGAAATCATTGCTTGACAAATTGGAAACATGAAATTATTGCCCTATTGCACAAGTAATTGGTTCACAAGAGAAATTGCATAAATCGTTTTCTGGCTTGCGAGTGGAAAAAGTAAATGCTACATTAATAGAAAACTAGGGGCTTGTTTCTACAAACATACCTGACATGATCAGTTACGACATGACGAAAAAAGTAGCAACAAGAAAATAAAGAAAAAAAAAAATAAAAAAATAAATGTTCTTACTTAAACACAATGAGTACTTTGATATATCAATATACGAGTATAAGCAATATTTGTCTGTTGTCTGTTGAATTCGTTGTTATTGTTTTGTGTTCTTCGCTTTGTCAACGGCATTCTTAATGCTGAACGGTATCTAGAACAGGTTATGGAGCCATCGGCGGTAGATTTTGCGCATCTAAATGGTCGAATTCCACCAACAGGTCAACGCACGTCCTCATTCCGCGAGAGCTATGCAGAGCAGTATCTTCAAGCGCAAAACGTTTGGGTCTTGCCCTAACCCGTTATTTGGCCGGATGTTTCGCCACTCGAACATGAGTAGGGTATGCTTGTAAAAGCTGTAGCTACGCGAGTGCAACATCCCACCTGAGACATTGCCAGAGCTTAGACAAGCGCTTGTAGAATAGATGAATCGTATTCCGGTTCACAATATACCGAATTTGATGTATCCATGCTACGCAGATTAATTGCATTAATGGTCGCTCATGAAGGACACACTCGATATTAAGAGCATATGTTTAATTAAGCGTGATAATGCTGTTTTTTATGCAAAGTCGATTTTGTTTTCAAAAACATTTCAGCTACTAAAATATGTAATTATATTGAGACTTAATTATTTCTCACATAACATATTTTGCAGGATTCAAAGTTGCGTTCTTACATTTGTTGAGTATATGTATTGGTTGAGAGTAAATAAAAGACACCAAAGTACCTTTGCTGTTTTAGTGAGTCTTTAGCAAATAACAATCTCAATGCACAATATTCATATACACATACAGTAAAAGTCAAGACAAAGAAAGAACGCTAGTGTAAACCTGTTTGGATACAACCAGTTCAAGAAGAACATGTTACCCAAGTAGCAACTTAGTCACATGTCTCCCGCCGTGTGGCCAACTCAAGTGGCTCTACCCTGTATGGCAAACGAGTATACTTTGACAACAGCAACCCTGTGGCCCGCTACCACCCTTCTACTACTCACGAATGGTACGCCCAACCTGCTTTGGAGAGCATACATAAGAACAGACAGATGTATGAAATAGATATTTACATATATTTACTATGGAAGATTAATAATTTAACTCAAGAGGCTAAAATTCACAGTATCTCTATTAACGGAACAGTTTCTACACTAACTGATGCTTGAGAACAACTAAAAAATTTATGACTAGTAAAAAGCAAATTACACAAATGCCGTCAAATCACGTACAAAGTAAACCTTTCTAGTTCACATCAACGCATCTCGTAGTGAGAACAATTAAAATTACATAAATGTACCAAAACTCTGCGGATTTTGAGACCAGAGCCAGATACTCTTAGTACCTAACTCTCTTCAGTGTTGAGTTCTGCAGCAGAACTCTGAAGACATTTAGCGATTAAGTTGCGTCCTCTTTCGACTCTTTCCCGACATGATTCGAGCTTTTTGGTTACTCTCCGAAGCCGGAACCAGTAGTGCCTTGGCAAGTCGAGGGTGGGGGAAGTTGGTTGGAGATTGGCGCCTTTGATTCTGACAGCACTGTCGGGCGCCCCACCCTATTCACAGCGTTGTATAACTGAGCAACAAAACTCAGTTACAGTGGCCCACATATACCCCTCTTTATATCACCCGTCTGTCCTACTGACGCCTACGAAGGTTAGTGGGAGGCACAACACCTAAGTGATGGGATAGCCATGTGGGGATAGCCGTGTGGGAAGAACTACAAGGGATAACAAACTTGAGTATTCTCAAACTTGCTAACTCTGGGGGGAGGGGGGAAGTGGGTAGAGCAACTTGGCTCTTCCCTTAAACTCTGATGCCTCTATCTAGATGGCCAGAGCAACGTGTTTTCCACACAATCCCACCGAGATAGAAGTGGGCATAATCCATTGAGTCCAGTTAGAAATCTAAAAGGCAACAATGATGCCCTGTTAATTCAGATACAAGCAGCAGCCGTGACAAGCCAATGGCACTGGGATTATGTGGACCGGTGAGGAACAGACATCGAGAAAACTTATTATGCCACCGCCCATCTCTGTGCTTTTCCAACACACCCAGTCTGATTCCAAATCTCAAACAGACGGTCAGATTAACACAGGCAAAGATGAATACGATGATCGATGGAGAAAAATAAAAAAATAATTCACGGGATAAAACACAGATGTTTCTCACTCTTGGCCAACATTGTGATTCATAGTGCTGCACTGAAAACACACCACGAGGAAAAACATTACGACAGTAAGCATATAAGTATTTTAAAAAAAACCATATAAGCTATATCGTGGAATATCGAAAATAAATAAATAAATAAATAAACAATAACAATAATAACGATAATAATAGCAATAATTTAACAACAATCAGATATACATCACATAGCTGATATTGCATGTCATGAGAAATCTTGTTCGAAAACATTTCGCTGTATATATAATTTCATTGTGGGAAACACTACTGCTCTACTAAGAAACAAAGTGTATTTAAAATTTTTAGATACCTTGAATGATAAGAAAAACTTTTCAATATAATTGATTGTCAACAGCAGTCGCATGACTGTATAATATGCAGTTGTTGAGTTTCCACAAAAATGCTACTCTTGACATTGTGTTTGAAGTGCCGAGTTTCCATTTGACATTAGCCTGAATAATACAAAATATACTACATTAAACATTAGGTTTTGAAGTTCTAATATACTCATAAAATATACCGCATTTAACATAAGACATGAAGTTATAGCTAGTACTGTTTAAGTGGCTATTGACATTTCCATGGCTCAGCTTTTGTTTTTACATCGATTAAAAATCAAGAATTATTCCACACTGTGGTTGATATTTTTGTTAGGAATTTACGTCATGGTAAAACCTCTGCAATGAAGATATGTCATTAAAAATAAACATAGCCTGGGGCTTATTGTAGAACCCACTTACGACTGATATCCAGTTCAAGCTGCTGGCGGAAGGTATTAGTCTTCCTATTACTCACAGATGTCACGGAATTGATTAAGAACTTCCGCTAAGATTATGCAGATAATGTTTTAATAAAAACTACACATAATTATAATGGTAAAACCAACGGGAACTGGTGAAATGATCTGAATAACCCTCCTAGGGCTTGTTACGCTATAAGCATGAGTCAGTGTGGCGGGTGAGAACAGTACGCAAAGGTAATTAAGGGGTTTATGGATCACACCTAGCGATATTTTGAGTTTATTTTATTTTGTTATCTTTCATTGAAATATATAACTTTTATCAATGGCATATTGTTTGCACTCCTCTGCGATGCTTACTGTCTCGTAGTTATATTGTGTTGCTATGACGATGTCAAGGACACATTTTGAGTAGAGCGTGGCGTGACGTTATCGACATTGGAAGAGTGTTTTGATTGGCGTATCATCCAGACAATACGTTAATCTTTCTGCTACATGTTTACTGACAATCATGAAATAAAATTAAGATTATTTAAGTACTGCATAGTTTACATATATTTTTTTACACAAAAAATCATTTAATGCTTAAACTAGAAGGTAAATGTAAATGCTTAAACTAGAAGGTAAATGTTGATCAAATTTCAATTAAGGGTGGATAAAGAATTAAAGCATTTACGCTCGGATTAATATCAAAGACATGTTTTGTTTTTTTATATGAAACTTAGACGCATAAAGCCACCTGAGAAATGGGAAGGGCTTCCACACAGCACAAATTTTCCATTTAGCCAACTCTAATGATTATGTATTAGCGAGATTAGTTCTGCTGTTATCTCAAAACTCTTGAATATCTGTATATCATAAAGTAAAAATGTAGTTTCGAGTTTTCAATTTAATTTTTGTCACGTTATTCGATGCTAATCTCAAATCTGATCTTAAAGCTTACTGTAATCAATTACACTAATACTCACAAATAAATTCTTGAAATTGAAGCTTAATGCTATTTTATGTGGCTATAAAATTAAGCTCGTCCATTAAGCTACAACTTCTGTGTTATAAAACGTCTCAAAGAATGTGAGTGCTTTTCCTGTTTTTCATTTTGACCAAGAATGCTCTATCTTTAAAAAATGCACATTTCTTTCTGCTTCTTATTGACAAAGAATGTAAATGTCTTCCGGGTAGTAATTAGCAAAGAATACGTGTCTTTTTCTGTAGGGATTGACAAAAAATACCCGTATCTTTATTGTACTTATTGGCAAAAAATGCATGTGTTTCATTGATCATGAAAACAGGTGTCTTTAGGTACTGAGTAGGAAATAATATATGTTTTTCCGGTGAATGATGACAAAAGAATGCTTATGTCTTTGCGATTCTTAATGACACAAGATGACAGTGTCTTTATAGCACTTAGAGAAAGAATCTACATGCCATTGCGGTATTCATTGACTAAGAATTCGCATATCTTGCACAACACTGAACATTTCCACCTTGTTGGGAAGCCAGTATTGGAATTGTTAGAATTATTATCTGTAAGACAGAGTCCTGATTTCAGCTCTGATATTTAGAAATATGAATGTAAATTTCAAATAGCTAAAATAGAAATAGCTAAAATAATGCTTTGTGCCAGTAAAGAGAACTTTAAGTACAGAAGTAGTCACTAATACATTATTAAATGGTAATACGAATAAAGCTACTTAACTTCTTTTCAATACACAACATTAACCCCTATCTCCTCCCACATACACGAATATACAACGATGTAAGGATGTTTCTTAAGTAGCGAAATGATACAAAAGATTGTGGCATCAATTGCAATAAAACGAAATGCGCATGCTATTTGAAAATAGCTAAGACATATAGGTGCACAGCTGCACAATATCTGGCATTCGTTGAAAATAACATTGGATAACGTGACTTAATTTGACATTGGATTGGATTTCAAGGTCAATGGAACAATATTTGATATCTCTTGGACCTGACAGAAGGCAATGACTAGATTTCACGTATGAACTTATAGGTACTGTTGCACTGGCTCTATATCTATATATATATATATATATATATATATATATATATATATATATATATATATATATATATATATATCTCTCTCTCTCTCTCTCTCTGCCTCTGTCTGTCTATCTCTATCTCACTGGAGATAGAGAGAGAGAGAGAGAGAGACAGGGATGGAAAGACACAGAAAGAAAAAGAGAGATGGAAGGATACAAACAGAGAGAGAGAGAGAGAGAGAGAGTGAGTGAGTGAGTGAGTGAGTGAGGGTGAAAGAGTAAGGAATGAGCGAGAACATTGAGCTTATGCTTTACTTTACGTATAGAAATACCGAAATATAGAGCCAAAACAGAGCCTCAGTAACACAAGCTTTTACAGAAGTTATCGAATGAAGGCACATTAAACTGTGGTAAAATGGATATATGTTTGGAATGAATACAAAATTCATCCAACAATGTGTCAGCTTTTTTATGCTAAAGGAAAACTTCCCATTGTACGCTGCAATTATAATACCGCGCAATTGATCAATGCTTTAGTTGCCAATGAAGGAAACATGTTTTCGCTATTTAAAGACTGCTATTCTTTCAGCTCCAATGAAGTGCCTACACTTGCATACACTTCTTGCATACACCTCTTAAAATTATATGCCCAAGAAGTATTAATAAAGATTTGTATTGGTGTTCTCGGTTGTATACTGAAAAAGATAAATATTTCCATTCAAGAATGCCAGAATTTATTTCTGTCAGATGTATTGAAGTCTATAAAAGGATGTGGTACCATCCTTGATTAAAAATCCAAGATGGCAGTCATTGTGACCTTGAAATTAGACCAAAGTTAATGAAAACGGGCCTACACCCTATGATATGTCATATATAAAGCAAATATCGTAGAAAACGGATTTAGGAGCCGGCAATAGACTGATGGATGAACAACATTCAAACCTATGCTCCCGTCCAGGGGCGCGGAGGTCTAAGGTGGGCGATATTAAATCTTTCACGGACGGTGCTACGGTGTAAAAATGACATCAAATCGAGAATAATAAAATTTCGAATTACAACCAGAAATTTAAAAGAAATTAAAAATTATATAGATATTTATAGCTATAGTAATTTAATTCTAAACCTTTTTATATTTGAAGGTCATCAAATATTCTATTAAAAGTGTAACACACTAAGACATAGATCAGTCACCACTATGCGAGACCACTCTGCAATTAAGACCACCTCTGCATTAAGGTCACTCTGCAAGTATGACCACCCCGGAATATAAACCATCCTGCAATTAAGACCACCCCTGCATTAAGACCACTCTGCAGTTAAAACCATCCCTCCATTAAGACCATTCTGCAATTAAGACCACCCCTGCATTAAGACCACTCTGCAGTTAAAACCATCCCTCCATTAAGACCATTCTGCAATTAAGACCACCCCTGCATTAAGACCACTCTGCAATTAAGACCACCCCTGCATTAAGACCACTCTGCAGTTAAAACCATCCCTCCATTAAGACCATTCTGCAATTAAGATCACCCCTGCATTAAGACCACTCTGCAATTAAGACCATCCCTGCATTAAGACCATCCTGCAATTATGACCACCCCCGCATTAAGAGCAGCCTGCAACGTGACCACCCCTGCAAGAAGGCCACTATTTTGGCACTTCCCGTTTTAGTTAGAGATTCCCGGCCGGAATAGGAGCTAAACGGCCGGAATAAGAGCTATCCGACCGGAATAATCGCTACTTGGCCGGAATAATAGCTGCCCTTCCGGAATATTCCGTTTGACCTGTTTCAAAAGAGGCCTTTTCAAAGATTTATACAATCTCCGACTTCTTTTTGTAAAATTATTGTTATTTTGGAAAACAGAAACTTAACAACTATGAATGTAAACCTTCTCCACAGGAAATTGAATTCTACATGCCACAGAAATGGTAGATTCTTGAACGTATACAGAACTGTGCAGAAGTCTTGTTTTTTTATTGACGAATGACGTAATACCAGGCCCTGGAATATAGTCGTATTTAATCCCTTTCGATAACTAAAATAAGCAGCTTGGATATCCTTTGATATCATATCGGTAATGATTCCTGGCAGTTCTTTTCATTTTAGTGGCATATTAGCGCGGAATGAGGGGGGGGTGGAGGAGGGGGAGGAGGGGGACGGCGACAGTCTATCATACGTGTTACCAAACGTGTTCAAAAAATGTGGAAAGGAAGACGCGTAGTTTTAAAACCACATGTAGTACGTGCGGAGTGCCCATTTGTTTTTACAAGGGGAATGGTGATCTTCGTTCAGTACTTCTCGCCTTTCATACTGGGAGGGAGGGGTGGGGGCGGGTAGGAGGAGGATTCCTTCAGAGCTGCACTCGGCGTTTAGTTAAAAAAACTGGGCCGTTCTCACAACTTGTCACTCCACCTTAGAGGGATCATGTTAAGTGAGGGGCATGCATGGTAATGAGTTTGTACGTCAGTGTCCCCGCTCACCCCTCCAACCCCACTCATTACACATTATCTTTTCTTTTTTGTTTTTTTTGTTTTGTTTTGGAGCATTGACATCACCCACAGGGTAAAGTGACATTTCTTTGACAAATCCCCTTTATTTGTTTACGTTGCGAGCGTAATTGTCTGGGCGATTTTGGGAGAAGCAGCATCTACCCTTTGGTTATATCAATTAAGCAAATAACTGTCCAAAAACCCAGAGACGTAGATTCTCTCAATAAGTGCAATAGGTATTAAGCCAAAATGTCAACTCGCTTAAACAAATAGCATGGAATGATTTTCCAAGAGCTCAGCTTGTTCATCATGCATGAACCATTTCTATGACAAATGGGAGAAGGGGAGGAGAGGAGACGGAGAGGGGGAGGTGGGGGGTGTGAGGGGAGGGGAGGTTTGGGTGTAAGGGGGAGTGGAGGTGGCGTCATGCACGAAGCATCTGTATGGCAAATATCTGTGATATGGGCTTGAGAACTCGTAAGCATGAGGGGGAGGGGTGGGGGAGGGGGATGCAGAGGGGGAGGGGGGAGGGGAGTCGGAGGGGATGTGAAGGGGGAGGCGGCGTCATGCATGAAGCATTTGTATAGTAAATGTATCTGATATGGGCTTGAGAACTCGTAACCACGCTGGGAGGGAGCTGGGGAGAGGGAGACGGAGGGGGCGAGTGTGTGCGAGGGGGGAGAGAGAGAGAGGGGGGAGCTGGCGGAGGGGGTATGGGAGGAGGCGGTGTAAAGCAAACGTCTCTGATATGGGCTTGAGAACTCGCAAACATGGGAGTGGGGGTGGGGGGCATCATAGATGAGGACACGCAAGGGGAGGAAGAGGCAGCGCAGGCGGGGTGGGGGTCGGGAGGGGGGAGGCAGGCGAGGTAGGGGTGGGCAGGCGGGAGTAAAGCAATAGGTTATGATGCAGGCTATATAATTCACAAACATGAAATGCTAAAGTGATGCTACACAAGGATGATTAAAGTTATGTTTTAATTTGCATTCTTTACAATATGCTAAAAAATGAATAGATTTCCAACTTAACACGTTTACAAGGTGGATTGTGGGTAGCTGACCCCTGTGTTTATGAAAATTCCGATTTTTTGCTATGGATGCTGCTTGCTTAGATATCGTTAACAATGACTGGTCATTTCCAACATTTTGTAAGATAAAATTACTTTAAATATCTACTTATATTTATATGTTTGTTTTCAAGCGTAAAATTAAGTGTCCATTTAGTATATATTGAAATAAAAATATGTAGAACAGTCTTATAACAAGAAACATTACACTATGTATCCACTTATATATATTACACTGTATATCTCTGTCAGAAACAGAACACTCTGTTTTCCTGTGAGAAACATTACACAGTGCATCTCAACAAGAAACATTGCATTATATATCCCTATCGGACACATTTTGCTATCCCTAAAACACTGATTTTATGGCATTTATATTCAATGAGGTGATTTCAAGCGTTAGCTGGTCTATCATTTTTTATTGGACATGAATGAGAGTTTCTTAAAATCGTAGAGTTTAAAATAAATAAAGAAAACATATTATATTAACTAAAATAAAACATTTCTATTTAGCACGAAACTTTATTACAACAAAAATACATAAATTGGCAGTTAATTATGACAATGAATCAATAATCCTTAGCTACGTCATCATCTCTAAAGAACTCAGTCTATACAAAGAAAGCAAATTATTCCCCAACAACAGCAATACAGAAAATGATTTCAAATATTTGATAAAATTGTCGCACTGTTCGAATAGATCATAGTTTCTCACAGTCGGTGTTAACAGACAGGTCGGTTACTCAAGCCGCCAAATTTGTCAACTAATTTTAATAATTTTAAAAGTTTAAATATACTTAGGGACGTTAAAACTGCAACAAAGAAATGTATTTTTATTTTTTTATTTGTCAAGTTATAATTCCAAATACACAGCCAATTTATTAAGGTAAGGTTACGTTTCAGTGCATGGCTACACCTTACTGTCTGGCGGCATCAGTGTGTGAATTCTGAGTTAATTGTGGTCTATGCAATTTGAGGCTCTGTGACCTGACTGACGGGGACTATTGCTTTAAAAACACTATTACTGTGGACTATTGAAAAATAAAAATCTACGCAGCTGAAAAATTCATCGCGGAAGTTACGGTGCCCCGACTTTCCGAAAACGAGAAGTTACAGGCTATAGGGATGTTCATGGGTGGTGCTTCGCGCACAGCGATAGCTAGTCAGTTTGGTATTGCCAGATCAACAAATTTTTCTCTCGTAAGACGTAATGATGGAACAGGATCAACGCACGATCGCCCCAGACCAGGCCAGCCGCGAGTAACGACCGTGAATCAGGATAGTGAAATTCGATTGCTACACCTCCGCAATAGATTTCAAAGTTGTGTTGCTACAGCGGCTGTTACGCCGGGTAGGTACAACCCGCGAATTAGCCCAAAGACCGTGTTGCGACGTCTTCGTGAGCGCAACATTCGGCAATACCGCGGCTATTTTGGATCTGTGTTTCAGTGGGCACAAAACTACTCAGGCAGACTTTGGCAACGTCGCAATTGGAACCGTATTGCGAATAGCGATGAGTCACGTTTCCTGCTATTCCGCAATGATGCACGGCAACGCGCATACCGACGCATACCGATGCACGGCAACGCGCATGTGTCCGAGAGACCGACAGATTTGGAGTTGGTAGTACCATGGTGTGGGATGGAATTCACGGCTCCTAATCACTGACGGCACTCTTACGGCTCAGCGATACCTAAATACTTTGTTAGAAGGGGAGGCTGTGTCTTATTTCAACCAACATTCTCGTGCAATATTCATGCATGATAACCGCTATTTGTCAGGATAGATTACGCGGCAACAACATCAACATTGTACAATGGACGCCTTACTCGTCAGACATGAACCCCATCGAACACTTGTAGGATATCCCCGACCGAACACTTTGCAACTCCAAATGCACGCAGCACAGCGCCAAGTCTTGATCGAGGAATGGAATCGGATATGAGAGTGGCGTTTCAACAGGCTCATCACGTCGATGCCCAGGCGTATAAGTGCCCACATACGTTACTAAACATTTCAAATGTCTTCACGTCTAAATCTGAAATTTTGAAATGAGCAAGACATTTTGTTCAATGGCTGCAACCAGTGTTCAAAAAAAATCCTGTACTCAGAGAAGGACTTACAGCGCTGTTAATTTGAAAAATTTGATAAAATAGGTACAGTGCATATTGCTTTATGATTTTTCTTTTTCACTGTTGCGTTTTTACTGTCCTTTAGTATATTTTATGTAAATTGTTTTGGTCTTTTATTTGAGTGAATAAAATAAACCAAATAACAAATAAAACATGCGGTTATAGCTTTAAAAGAAGAAAGCTTATGTCCGCTTATAAACCAAGTGGAGGATGGAGAGGGAGCACTGTGTATCAATTGTGCGAAGACGGGGGATCATTTTGAGGCAAAACGAGGCCTAATTTCGTTACAAAAGTGTGGGAGAGGGGGAAAAATTTCTTTTAGTACATCACGTTTCCCAAAATGGTGGGTCCTTTTGAAAATGCAGTGTAGGACAGTTGAGAAAGTCATGGTAAGCAATTTGTACTTGATTGATCCCTCCCCTATCAAACCATAAAATCGGCGTAAACACGATTGTGATGTGTTGTGATATATATTCCACCGTAAAAGCAATTAATGTTACTTATATAAATGCTATGCACGATTTGCATTATACTCAAAATCCATTTGCACATTACCCAAAGTCATTTTATCGGATTGCCATAAGCAAGTTAAATCAAAATTAAAATCTTTTTACAACTGATTCAATGACTAAAGGTGAAATACGACAGTGACAATACAAAGTCATCGTAAAGCAATTAAAGCTAGTTAAATACATGCTGTCTACAATTTAGATTAAACTCTAACTATGCATTAGTCAATGTCATTTTGTATGAATGTGACATACAGTTTATCAAATTTATATATATATATATATATATATATATATATATATATATATATATATATATATATATATATATATATATATCAAGGCATCCACTAAAACTAAAACAATCAAAATACGATATTCAAAGTCAGCAAATTGAATGACAATACAAAGTAACCAGCAATCCGATTATTCTTCTTTGTCTCTATCTATTTCAGACAACACTTTTAGAAAGCTATAGTTTACTTTGATTACTATTACAACACTCGGCACTTTTAACCAGACTCTTTTTAGTCATTTTTATACATGCTATTCATCCGAGGGGCACTTAAAAACAATCAGAATACGATATTTAAAGCTAACAAATTGAATACAATACAAATTAACAAATAATCCGATTATTCTTCCTTGTTTACGTTTATTTCAGACAACACCTTAGAAGGCTATAACTTGATTACTATTACTAGGCAGTTTGAACCAACCCTGTTTCTAGTCAGTTTTACATGTGCGTGGCTACCACCCTGGAATAGCCCCTCACATAACAGCTGATTAGCATGCCTGTCCATGACTATTTGAAACTACCTCTAAACGCGGAGTTCTAATTTTGAAATATTGCCTTCTTTTTTAAACAAAAGTGGAGACAAATTCTGTAATAACTCCCCTTTTTGTGCGAAACGCATATTGCCTAATGAAAATTACCCTCCCCTTTTGATGAAATTAGCACTCCGCGCGGACAGCGTCTTTCCTCAAAATTACCCTCATTTCTCTATGTGGTCTTGGACACGCATGGTAACACATTTCATACTAAGTGCCCAAACGGGGCTATTCAGTTTTCTAAACAAATGCTCTGTTTCTTAGTTCCTGTCAAATCAAAACTTATGAATTGGCTGGAATTAATGCATTTTTACAGACCAGTTTTGAAATCATTCACATATTCAAAATTAATAAACCCCTTCGAAAATATTCTAGCAAAATGAGTTAGCCATAAACAATTCTATATATTAGAGAAAGTCTATGGACGTATGTTCTGAAGTTGTTCTATTCTTCAGCGGCACTGTGTATCATATGTACCAAGAAAGGAGATAAGTTTTAGACCAGACGCGTCCAATTTCTTTAGCAATGTCGGCAAGAGGTATCTACATAAGGCCACACAAATCTACATCCAGTTCATTGTGTGGCCTGCAAAGCTTGCGTTCTTTCATTCTTTCAAAAGTGCATTGATCAATAAAAACTAAAATAATCACAATACAATATTTAAAGTCTACATAATGAATGACAATACAAACTCTCAAATAATCCGATTATTTTATTATTAATTGCCTTCTTGTTCAGATTGTATCTATGCATGATCTCTTTAACATTCATATTGTTAATTGAAAGTTAATAAATGTGCACAACTTTAATTGAAGTTAATAATTTTCAATCCATTAAGGGATGCTTTAACCGTATGCATTAATTTCACCGTGGTAAGCGGCGATAACGTATTTCATACCAAGTGCCTCCAATTCCCAGGGCTATTCAGTTGTCTAAAGAAATGCAATTTTCTTATATTACATGTCAAGTCAAAACTTTGTTATGTGTCTGGCATTAATAATTTTTTGCCATTTTTGAAATCATTCACATATTTAAAATTAATAACCCTTTTGAAATAAATCTCACAAATTTAATTCAGCAAATTCACTCCTTTACATTAGATAAAGTAAATGGATGTGTGTTCTGCAGTTTTATTCTTCAGGGCACTATGTATCATATGTGAGAAGAAAAGGGGACAATTTTGAAGCAAAAACGCTCCAATTTCCCTACCAAAGTGTAAGAGAAGGGGAAATTTTCATTCAGTACATTGCTTTCTCACAAATGGTGGGTTCTTTTGAAAATGCACTCCCCACTTCATTAGAAAACGTGTATTATTTAGAACTTAATAGTCTTGGTCACTTCAGAAAGTCATAGGCACGCATGGTAAGCAATTTGTACTTGATTGCTCAGTCCTCCTCTCTCCCGGTTATAACAAACCATAAAATCGGCGTAAGCACAAATGTGATGTGTTGTGATACACACTCCACTGTAAGCGCAATTACTTCTATAAATGCTATGCACAATTTAGAATAAACTTAAAAAACCATTCAAATATTACCCAAAGTGATTTTATCGGATTGCTATAAACGAGTTGAATCAAAACTAAAATGTGTTTACAACTGGTTCCATGACTAAAGGTGAAACAACGACAGTGAAAATACAAAGTCTTCCTAACACAATTAAAGCTATTAAATAAACGCTGTGGACAATTAAGATTAAGCATAAACTCTTATTACGCATTAGTCAATATCATTTTGTGTGAATGTGACATAGAATTTTACAAACTTATATATATATATATATATATTAGTGTCATTCCAGCAATACGGGAACCATTTTTGCTAAAAACCACAGTATTAGGGTGACCAAAAATTTAAGGAGACCAAAAGTAGGTCTCCTTAATCCTTAGCTTGTTTAAACGTTATGAAACTACACAGTAAACAAAAAAAAACGAATGATTCTAAAAAACATATATTATTTATTCCAAATGGCCTCCCTAAGTGCTATATATAAAGCATGGTCCCGTTATTGCTGGTTGCAGTTATATATATATATATATATATATATATATATATATATATATATATATATATATATATATATATATATATATATATATATATATATATATATTGACGCATTGATCAATTAAAACCAAAGCAATCACAATACTAAATTTAAAGTCAACTTAATGAAAGACAATACAAACTCTCCAATAATACGATTATTCTTCTTTTTAATTATCTTCATGATCCGATTGTATCTATACATTACCACTTTAACAATCATATTGAAAGTTAACAAATGTGAACAAATTAAATTGAAGCTAATAATTTTCAATTTATTAACTGATGATTTAACCGTATGCATTAATTTCATAGTGGTAAGCAGCGATAACATCAAACCACATCATTCATTTTATATCTATTTCAGAAAACACCTGCAGAAGGCTATACCTTGATTACCATTACGTCAACTGGCACTTTTAACCACCCTCTTGCCAGTGTTTTTCATATATGCCTTTTATCTGGCGGAGCGGGGGAGTCACCCAAGAACCATCTAGTTAAAATGTTTGTCCATGACTTTCTAAAACCACCCTTAAACACGGAGAGACGATTTTGAAATAACGCCTCTTTTTTTAACCAAACGCGAAGAAAAATTCCGAAATATCTCCAATTTTTGTGGGAAAGGTGGAGCACTTTATGACAACAAACCTCTTTTTAACGAATTGGCACTCTGGGAGGACTACGACTACCCTAAATTCATTTCTCCGCATTTTTCGGACTCGCATGGTGGCACATTTTACACGAAGTGCATCCTATCATTCCCCAGGGCTATTCAGCTGTTTTTATGCATATATTACATGTCAAGTCAAACCTTTATCAATTGGTTAGCAATAATACATATTTATTGGCAATTTTTTTAAAAAACATTCACATATTTAAAATTTAATAGCCATTTTGAAATCGATTCCAAAACTTAAATTAACCAAAATCACTCCTTTACATTAGACAAAGTCCATGGACGTATCTTCTCAAGGTGTTTTAATTTTTTTTAATTCCCCCACAAGATCGCCTTATTATTTTAATATTGAAATAATGTATCTAAGTAGTACTGAAGTATGTCTCCTCAGCTGTCTAAGTAGTACTGAAGTATGTCTCCTCAGCTGGCTAAGTAGTACTGAAGTATGTCTCCTCAGCTGTCTAAGTAGTACTGAAGGATGTCTCCTCGTCTGGCATGTCTGGAGGTCGTTCGTGGACCTCGGCCTCTACCTGCACAGGGTCGTCCTTGTCCTTGACTGTTTTAGTCACCGGCTCCACTTTCTCATTCGTTTCCAAGCCAACTGAAGTCGGGCTGCCTGCTTCATATTCCATGTCTAAAACAGGTAACGTCGAATTAAAAAACAAAAACTCATTTGAACTGTTTTGATTACTTCACGCACAAATATCAAGGGGTGTGAACGTATTGCAAAGAACAAGCAGGATACGATAAATGACATCATTTTAAGGCCAGAGCAAAGCTGTAAAATTATAACCCGATAGAAGCCATGATAGATCCTCAATATTAATATGAATGTAAAATATGCAATTTTGACACATCTGGATTACTTTTGCTGCAACGTATGCATATATATATATATATATATATATATATATATATATATATATATATATATATATATATATATATATATATATATATATATGGTCTCCTAGCATGTAACACTTCTGTGCTCAAGTAAAGATGTGTACATGGCACATAAGTATAGGGATATGTGATTTCTGAAGCAACTCAGGCATACCGTCGGGGTCTTCAAACCAGGCGTCACTCTCGTCAGAGGTATCACACAGGGTATCCGCTTTCTTGCTGGCCTTCGTACGCCCGGTCAACCAGTACGTGTTCTTTCCTATAACCTGTGAACAAATCGTATCAGCGTCCCTTTTTTAGAATTTATGCATAAAACAACAAAGTTAACTGTTTCATTGCGTGGTATATCTTTTTGCGATTGCTTCGCGTTATTCTATCATCTATGAGATTTCGAGAGAATTACGATATGTAATCCAAGCGCTGGCACTCATTAAATTATAAAATAACACATCTGTGACTACAGATATGAAACATAAAAAAATGAAGAATGCTTAACCTCTCTTATTTCGCTTTGTCTTCGCCTGGTACAAAACCCTCCTTCGAGTGCCAACTCATCGTTCAGCGTCTGCGAGATGTGAATTCGTCCAGCTGCGAGGTAAAAAAAGCATCATTAGCATCATCATCATGTTACTGTTTCATTTCAGTATCATTCTTATTAGTTATTTCTCACCTTTTCCACTCCTCTGAAGTTTTTCTGTCATCGCAATTGCTTCACCCAGGATCAAGTATTTGGGAATTCTTTCTTGAACCACTCCTGCTACACAAGAACCTGTGAAATGTAGAAACAAATCAACCAACAGTCAACACTCCAGTGATTTCTTAAATATAAACAGATATCAACACTCAATCCTGCATCATCTCTTGAATTTTCTTGAATTATTGAAGAGATATAACGCCCGCGATATGTTTGATGAAACCTTCCTTGTGATAAATAATAACAAATAGCTTGCTGTCCTAAGGACAAAGAAGAATTAAGATATATATATACTATATATATATATATATATATATATATATATATATATATATATATATATATATATATATAGTACCTGTGTGACAGCCAATCTTGAGCATGAAGACTCGCCCCGGCATATGTGGGACTTCCAGGGTCTGGATGCCTTCGATCAGCTCCAAGGCCAGCTCCGCAATGTCTTTAGCATGTTGGGTTCCGTTTCGGTGAGGAACACCTTCATAATTAAACAAATTGATATTAACTGGTAATTGCTGCGTCTTTTTTATCACAGAAAATACCCTTGAGAAAATATAGATTTGTCTTAGAGCCCATAAATAGTTAGAGAAAAAATATTTGAGAAATGTATTGAGCAAGTATTTACCTTTCTGTCTGGAAAATCTTGATGTTGAAACCAGTAGTAACAGACTTATCGATAAGCTTTTTTTTAGCTTTAACAATATTATGTAAAACTACGTCTACAGGCAGTCTACTTAAAAATCAAGCAAAGTAACTTTTGAAATATAAGGAGACAAAAATGGAGGCTTTACTAAATTATTGAAAATGTTGTTTCATTGCGCATTTGAAATATTATCAAAGCCAGATTTGCTCCTCAAATGTCAGCAAATTGGCAGCTTTATTTGATTTTTCCACGAAACAAAAAAACAGTACGTTGTTACAGTGTATAACTACGTGTACGTGTGTGTGTGTGTATACCTGGCACAAGCGCGTAAGCGTGTATATCTACTTGTACGTGTGTGTATGTACCTGACGCAAGCACGTAAGCGTGTATATCTACTTGTACGTGTATGTGTACCTGAGACAAGCACGTAAGGATGTATATCTACTTGTACGTGTGTGTATGTACCTGAGGCAAGCACGTAAGCGTGTATATCTACTTGTACGTGTGTGTGTACCTGAGACAAACACGTAAGGGTGTATATCTACTTGTACGTGTGTGTATGTACCTGAGGCAAGCACGTAACCAGATGCTAAAGTATGCACTTTACACACGTCGTAGTGTTTGATGATCTCATCGTAGTGTGAAAACAGGACATTCAACATCGTGATAACCTGCATTAAACACAGAAGCAAATAATCAACGTATCGTTTAATATAATTGATATATTTGATTAAAATGTCTAGAAAAATTGCCCTATTCTTGATATGTTGCTAATATACAGAAGCCGATTACTTAGATGACATACCGATTCTCTCTCTTTTCAATCAATAAACAATCAATAATCAATCAATCAATACTCAATCAATAATTGTGTTTAACATAATGCTAGACTAATGCAACAATGTTAACAAGAAAATGTCATCCAGATAGAAACTTTCCGCAAAACGAGTTACATTGCATGTGAAAGTGAATGCGCGACGTTGCCAATTTTATTCCAAGGGTTAGATAATAATGATGGGTGGGGAGGTCACGTGATGGATGTTATCCTTACCTGATCCGGGAAGCTGCATTCTACTACTGGGTTAAAGGCTGCCATATCAGTTTGGAGCACGGTCACACGCTTGTACACCTCAGGTTGGACATTCTCGTAATTTTTCAGTTTCTCCACAATGCGGAAAGGTAACATTTGAGAGAGCAGCGCTTCGGTCTTCTGTTTTTCCTTGTTCAATGCCTTTGTTCTAATTTAAAAATGATCAAATTATAATGTAATATAATGTGCTGAAATTTATAGTGGAATATATTTATAAGAGAAGGAGCATTTTAAATTGAAAACAGAAAAACGGATTGTATATTTGCACGATAAAACCAATAACTGTTGCCATTATTGAACATTTAACAGCCCCAGTAATTCAGTCAAACCACAGTGGTAGAAAACAGCTACTAACACTCATTGTGTGACATGAAGAAATTAAGGAAGAGAATATTTTATATAAAAAAATCATGTTTTCATTTTGCCTACTATGAGAGCAACAAGCATTTAAAACCTTTATCAGCAACACATTCAAAACTTACAACGTAGTGGCAGCGTAAAGAGAATGCGCTTATCTTCAAGACCGAAAATTAAATGATGGCATGATTTACCATGTGAAGCCAAAAAGATCTTACATATAGCTTCTATTCATGAGCGTACAAAGAAAAATATTCAAACTGATGTTGCTTCTGCCTAATTCCATTTTACTGACTCCATTGTCAACAAAATATATTTTCTTTGCTTTTAAACTTGTAATTGATTCACATGGAAATAGAATTCCTGACCTATCTGCAAGTGTCACGGAATAGCCTTGGATGTCTGTAGTTAGAACAAAGACAGAGCGCAGAATGATTGGCGATAGAACGATGACAGAGGCAAACAAAGTGGCAACGGCAATCAGGATCTTTTTGTCTTCTTCAGCTTGTTCTTCCAGCAAATCGTTGATGATCTTTATTAAGCTACGCTGAATTTCCAAGATGGCGTCCAGGTAGAGCGTCATGTTGTCAAACCAGTCTTGGGCATCAGCTAGCGAACTGTTTAGTAGCTCGCCTTGTGGCCGGAACTGTGATAGAAAAACACACACACAAAAAAAAATATACCAAACTTATTTCATGGGTTAGTGTAATCACACGTGTCTATGCCGGGTCTTGTCCACTACGTTCTATTATAATGATGCTAAATAATGTATAAATATTACGTCTCCACTATTATATATAACAATTATATATAATTATAATATATATAATATATATAATTATATATAACAATTATGTCCCCACTGTTATAGATAACAATTATATATAATTATATATATATAATATATATAATTATATATAATTATATATAACAATTATGTCCCCACTATTATAGATAACAACTATATATAATTATAATATATATAATATATATAATTATATATAATTATATATAAAAATTATGTCCTCACTATAATATGTAACCACAATGTCCTCATACATTTCAACTGAATTACACTGAAACATCTCCAGCAATGAACGCAGTTAATGAATTGAGCTATATGCTATGTTGTTAATAAGGCAAAATCCGTGTGACTTTCATGCTAAAAATTCTATTTGCTATCAACAGTAACTTTCACAACGTGTATTTAAATCTTTCGATACTGTAGAAACTTTTATGTTACGCGAAAAGTATTTAAACCAATAACAGCAGCAAATCAATGTTAATATCATAACCTGACCAACTAATAAAGATTAGCGCATGAATCTCTGGCTGATCACTCCTTCCAAGATCTAAAAGGCTTCAATACACTGAACTCAATTTATGTAAAAAGCACATTCAAGTTGGGAAGGGAAACAGCCCCCCCCCTTCTACCACAATTAAATAGAATTTCAGCTGATAAAAACTTGCTGAAATATCAATCAAAACACAACTCACACTGTTATCAGAGTCTGTTCTGTTGACGTTACTTTCGCTAGATTGCTGAAATATAATGAGTTTGGGATCACAATTCTTAAGAATATATTACCAATAGCTATATTCAACTACAATACTTCAACTTATAAACGTTGCTAAATTTTCAATGTAGTTATATTGATTGAGCCTTTCGTCTTAGTATCAATTGTATAGAACAGTTGCTTAATGTAGGAACGGAGCACGGGGAAGGGTGCTTCATAATGAATGTGTCTAGTGACAACTAAGCATAATGAACATTTATACTCATCTTTCTTCATGCGATTTTTACCGCTGGGATATAGTAAAACCGTGTTATAATGATGCTCTAATGGCAACTCTTATTACAAATTTCTATAATACTGTTCCCCGTTTTTTTAATAATATTAAATTAGCTTCATTCTATTGATTGATTAATTGATTAGTTAATAATTAATTACTACTGGTTATTTACTAATTAGTAATTAAGTAATTAATAATACCTCTAATGTGCTGTCTTTAATAAAAGAGCGCATGCGTTCTATGTCCTCGAAGAATTCGCTTTCATTCTCTATGGTCATGTTATACACCTGTGCTGCCATCTCTGAATAGTCTTTGGCGGAGTTGAGGGTGTAATTACCAATATCCTGCGCTTCTCGAAACCACAAGTAAGTCATCCTGCTGGGAAATCCGCCGCTCATATAAAACAAAGTACCTATAAAAAAGAAACACAAATGAGAAATGAGAAAAAAGAAGTGTTTCTATAGTGGTAATCAAATTAATTACGCATAAATACCAAGTAGAATTAATGATACGTATTTTTTAATAATTTTCAGATCTCTGTGCAATGGCGTATTAAACTGCTTATCAAGTAGCCAATTGCTTTTTTATTTCAAATTAGTTTTTCAATTAATCAATTCATTAATTAATTCACTATGAATATCATTATTGTTATTATTATAATAATTTAGCAAAAGTCATACAATTATTAAAAAAACCTAAATTATCCTTACTTAATCTATGAAAAAAGAGGAATTAAATGTTCAAAACTACATGACTTTGTTTTCGTGATTTACCCAAAGCTCTTTCTATTCCAGCAGATTCTAATCCTTCTACTGTTTCTACAAGCGCAACAAGATCTTTCCACACTGTTCCTGACTGTGCCTCCGTAAGTGCGCTGTACAACCAGTTGATGAAGACCTCAATAGCATCAGAGTAGAACTCCAGCTCATCTAGAATGGTCGGATTTTTCGTGTCCAGCTCATACCTATGTCTATAAATAAACAAAGCTAATATTAATATTTTGCCTTCTATTCTAAGCTTTCTATTATGAATTGCAAGAATTAAGTATCCATAAATTTAACAATTTCACCAATTTTAATTCATCTGGATTTCGTACTAAGCACAATAGATGATTAGATTAGGATACCACTCTGGAAATGATCCAATTGATGCTTAACCCTGCATAAACTATTTCTATAGAGTTTAATGGAACAAAATACCAGGTCCACAGAAAATCAGAATTTTGAAAAGCACATATCACTGATCATTTTTCACACTGTACCTATTTAAGAAGACATAAAATGTGTCTTTGGTCTCGTAGTGAGGATCTCCCTTTATGGCAGGCCAATAGGACAAGTTCTTAATGGAATCGTCTGTCTGTGGATACCTCTCCACCTAATCACAACATCAGCCATATGGTTTATATATTAACGTACGTGAAAAACAATAAACAATTTACTAACCTCTCCACCTAATCACAGCACCAGCCATATGGTTTATATATCAACGTACGTAACACACAATAATCATTTTACAAATACAAATAGAAATTAATAATACATAATAAATTAAATCGGATAGTAAATCCTTTAGTATCTTTTAGATATATACATTGGAATTATATCTTATTTCTCTTCTACAATTCTACTAATAAATGTGAATTGGTACTGGAATACTCATTTTCCTCTTTTTTTGTTGGGTAGTTGTTTTACATTATGTTTCAAGGATATTTTACGATTAATTCATTCCTTACAAGAAATCTCTTGGTGACGTCAGGGCTGATGTCGCTGACATAGAGGGCACTCATGTCTCGCTCATTCTGTAACGTGTGCATCATTTCAGCAAGTTCCGTCGCAAATTTCAGATTTCGTCTGATCTAAAAATTTGAATAAATTCAGAGCTGTTATGCTCATAAATAGGTACTGATATCAATTTTCCAAAGCTAGATTATTGTACATGGACAATCTTTCTTAAAAATAACCTGATTGCTTTTGTTTTATGCCTTGTTATTCTTTGACAAATCGAGACACAGACAACTAGTCTTTTTTCATTTGCGAATAACATTTACTGAAATTAAGCCGGGTGGCAGTAGCCTCTTCTCAGTCGAGTGTTTGCCAGGTGTGCGGTATATAATTGGTTGTTCTGCCTTTTTACACTAGATAATTGATACATTCAGACCTCAAAATGAAGCGGTATATATAACTGGTTGGTCTGTTTTTTTTCGCTGGATAATTGATACATTTTAGACCTCAAAATGTACGGCTTGTGTACTAGTTAATTACTTACTTCACTTGCGACTAAGCTATTAGATACTCTCGTGCCAAATATATAGCCTGTAAATGCCAGTAGAATGACTATAGGTACAAGGGTGATACCCAACATGCGAATCAGCTGCAGTCGCTTCCCAGACCTCGTGACTGGATTGGCTGAAAAAAAGATACAAAATTAATAAAACAAAGTTAAATCGTATGCCAAGTGTATAAATAAGTTTTTATTCCAAGATTAGCAGTATGCGAACTGTAGTATTTTGACTACGGGTCGGATTTTTGGGTAAGACCACGCTCTGTAAGCGGGTTTGTCACATCAGTTACAGCTATCTGAAACGTCACCTTGCGCACTATTGATAGTTTGTGTTCAATATCGCATTAACATCTACCCATTGAAAAGAATATAAGAGAAGTGACAAAAATAGAAATTATGGCAAAGTAGCAAAATATCTTATTTGGTACGGGGGCGGGAGCAGGGAGGGTTTAACGACTCAGTCCACCATTTACAGGATGCGCTATCGTTTTTCGGATGAGTCCATCCGATACACGCTCTGGGTTATATTCTTATGATTAGTCCACTCGCTACAGCCTGAGGAGAAGTAATTCAAATCAGTGCAACAGTAATAGATTATGGGATGGTTTTTTAAAATCAGTCTCGTTCATGTCATTTTTATCATTATACCACTACGTATTGACGTCACCGTATCACTCTGCAATATTCTATTTCGAAGATGCATCCCTAATAAACGAGGAAGGGAGTCCGTTGATTTGTAGAAGTATTTGAGATTTTGGGTGAAGTCTGAACTAATTAAAACTGTTTGAAAAGAGATTAATCGGAAATTCATTGACCTTAATGTTCTTACATATTCTAGAAGTTCATAAAAGTACTTGTTGTCTGGTTTCATCTGGAAGATCCTGTGAACTATAACTGTTTCCAAGATGATGTTTCACTACCAATTTATTAATCTATTGCTTTAAACCACTACAAATAGTGCTGAGAACTACACATAATTATACCCAAACAAATAGATTTTGTTATATATTTATTTTGCATTGATTTAAACCACTCTAGAGTGATAACAAACTTTGCTTACCTTGCAAAATTTTCCGTATGCCTGTAACATCATTTGGTATTTTCAACATCTCCATCAATGAATGGTCGAGTTGGGAGGGAGACAGTGATATCAGAGACGACGCACGTCTCATGATGGTTGTGGCCCGTGAATCGTTCGCCTTCATGACCATTCTGAACGTTTTTCAATAAGATTTGTACAATTTATTTTGACTGTACGGCTATATCCAGTTGATTTAATGAAATTAAAGTTAAGAATTAGACATATGTATTTATTGTTTCAGTTTAGCTAGTAAATATTTTTACCATTGAAAGTATTTGAAATTATCAATCCGCTCTGCTCATACTAACGACATAAAGTGCGCAAAGTCTTTCAATACTGCAGCAGCTGGTGTTTCATAAAATTAGTACTAATTATTCTTTTTAATCAAAAGCCACTCCCGATTAGACTATAAAGGGAAATAGAGCATATCATTACTGTGTTTCCATAGCAACTACTATTGTGTGATTTTGTTCAAACAGAATATATTGTGTCGAGTTATTTGTTGTTGCTGAGGAACATGGCAGCAGTAATACGATTGATGCCATGATGGCATGTCATCATAATATTTAATTAGTTAATCTATAATATATTTTTATCTTGTACAATAATTTTAAAACATAATTCAGGCAAAGTATATAATCAAAATTTGTTGCAATAAAACTGCGCTTAACCCAGCTGCCACCGACACACTAACTGAAGCACGTTTAAATCCCACAAAACTTAAAAACATAAATGAATCTCGTAAATTGCTAGTAGACTTAATGTTTTCTTCTTTTTAACGACATTTCGCAAATAAACTGGAATATTTACCTTGTGTTCCTGTTTTGCATTATTAAAAAATTCCCAGGTAAAAGCTGCATTAGCTATTTATTAGTAAACTTTTCTTCTTCGTCATTTTTACCACAATACCTCACACAATGTTAGTTGTTTGTAGATATTAACCCATCGTTCATTCATTAAACATCAAACAAAAGACCAGTTATATCATTAGAGTTTCATTATCTTGGTTACACAAAGCAAACAGCTTTCTTAGCACAATACGTTCCTCCCTTACTGATATTCAATTATGTTTAATTAGATAATGCAACAAAGAAACTCTGCACATAAGCTAATTGATGCAAATGTTATATTATAATTATGCAAATAAACAACAACAAAGTTTTCTTTTTTGCCTTTATTGCAAGAGTAATTCTTTATATACTGGATTTTTCATGAAACCTTTTTTTTCATTTTTGTACTCATATGTAACTTTGTATAAGTATTTTAGACACAACGAAATGCCCGACAGGTTCAGTGTGATAGAAAAAGGTTTATCTTTCATTCACACGTTTGTATGTGTTTTAGACAAGCTTTCAAAGCGTTAACTGCTCCTTTAGTTTTGTTGGGATTGTTTTATATTATGCAAATATTTTCCTAACAATAAGCTGCTATTCCTTATTCAAGCGATTTTTTTATTTTCTAATCATTTCAATTCTCAAGTATGCCAGCTATTAAACTATTATAACAATTTGCTAAAGAGCAGTGTAGTTTCCAAATTTTATACCTTGATGTTCGATATATTCCAAAACGATTGCCTTACTTGCTATAACATTTAAGGGTTTGACATCGACTTTCACTGCGTAATTCACCTTTATCTAATAAGTGTAAGAGAGATCCGCTAACAAATGAAAAGTGAAAATTGAAAGTGAAATGCTTAAATTTCAAAATTGGCTAAATTGGGAAATATTTTGCATACGTTGATTTTGGCCTCATTTTCAACTCTCCATCGTGTACATTGTGATATGAAACATATGATTTGAATTTTGTTAACTTGGGCAGTGTGATTAGAATGTGAAAAACTAGCTCATGCAGGAAACGGATTCAAAGGAATCAAATCATTTTATATTTATAAGCAAGTGTAATGACTCGGCATATTTTCTGCTTTGATATGATGCAGCTTTTATTTTGATCTGATTGTGGTTGTTCTTGTTGGAAGTGGTTAGAAGTTGCTCTATTAACATGGTCAAGTCACTGGTTAAACTACCCATAGAAAAAGTGGTGTAAAAGCGTCATCATAATATATATATATATATATATATATATATATATATATATATATATATATATATATATATATATATATATATATATATATATATATATATATATATAGATATATATATATATATATATCGTTTGGTTTAAAGGGGGCATTGCTTCATCTATGGAATGTAAGAAGTCTTTGTTTTGTCATTGGAAACACCACTACAGCAATTTAAACCACTGTTGATGACGTCATTTACTCGATCGATCATTAAAAATTCTATTAATGATTTTGCGGTTTCTCTACTGAAATACAACATTTCATTTATGTAAAGTAAAAGAATCATGTAAAATACTGGGACTAATCTGGAGTTCATTGTTTTAAATCCTCAATATCCCCCGTTTTATGTAGGTGTCAAGGCTGCTTTTACGTTGCCTCTGGTGTAAGATCGGTTTTATGTTAGATGGTTGAACGCCTACTCACGGTCATAGCGAAGAATCAGTAACACCAATATGCACTTTAACTCGAGTAATGGTTGTGTGTAGTCATTATAAAGTTTTTTTCGCGTGTTTATCCTTGTGCCAGCGAAACATCTCGTAACAACTGCTCAGGGCATACACCCCCATTACACAGTCACCTCGGCTATACACACCCGTTCTACACCCCTCTATACACACACCTTCTATACAAACTGCCGCTATACGCACCCGATATACACACATCGACCGCTTTACAAATCCCGCTATGCACACACCTCTATACACAGAAACGACACACACACACCGTTATACATACTCCTTCGCTAAACACACAAATCCTGCTCACACACCCGGTATGCACACACCGTCGCTATATTCCCATCCCCACTATGCACAATTTAGCCATACAAACTCCGCCTCCACACCCCCGGTATTCACACTGACACTATACAAATCAGCGCTATACACGCATCGCCGCTGTACACATATCCCCACTATGCACACACTATCACTTGACACACACATCTGTACATACCTCCGCCATACAAACTCCTGTTATATACACACGACCACTATACACATGCCAGCTATACACACCCCCTTGCGCATTACCCCTATACACATACCCACTATACACACATCCCGCTATGCACGCCGTTGCTATGCACATACCTACGTGATTAACACTACGACATGAACACCTCCTGCTGTATATACACACTCCCGCTGTGCAAACAACCGCTATACACATCTCAGCTATACATGCTATATACACAACCCGCTATGTACACATCGCCGCTAATCACACACCCCTGTGCTATATATACAGCCGCTATACACACACTGCCTATACGCCCACACATGCTATGCACACCTCCTATTATAAACTAAGTCTGGGCAAACCTGAAGTGTTTAAAAATGTACTTTTATCTGAATTAGCTAATCCTCTAATCCGACGAAATATTCCTTTGTTAGAAATCACATTCAAATTGCATTCTTATCGCTATGAATTACTTAATTCGTTAATCTGAAACACTAACCCCAGTTAATATGTGGCATTTATAAGATTAGTTGCATTGCACAGAAAAAAATCTATAGACAAAAAGGGAATTGCTTGCATCAACTAATTTGCATAAATCCTTATAATAATTTATTTACTTGCTACAAAAGCCTTATTTACTTGGAATGTCCATGCCAATTTTTAATGTTTATATCCTATTTTCTTCATATTTCTTTGTGTGAAACATATGACTGCATGATGGTTCTCCTAGAAAAATCAGTTGATTTCAACCCGTTTATGTGGCAACCTGGTGTCGTATCAGTTGATTTCAACGCGTTTATGTCGTAACTTGGTGTCGTATCAGTTGATTTCAACGCGTTTATGTGGTAACTTGGTGTCGTATCAGTTGATTTAAACGCGTTTGTGTGGTAACTTGGTGTCTTATCAGTTGATTTCAATGCGTTTATGTGGTAACTTGGTGTCGCATCGGTTGATTACAACGCGTTTGTGTGGTAACTTGGTGTCGTATCGGTTGATATACAACGCGTTTGTGTGGTAACTTGGTGTCTTATCAGTTGATTTCAACGCGTTTATGTGGTAACTTGGTGTCGTATCAGTTGATTTCAACGCGTTTATCTGGTAACTTGGTGTCGTATCGGTTGATTACAACGCGTTTATGTGGTAACTTGGTGTCGTATCAGTTGATTTCAACCCGTTTATGTGGTAACTTGGTGTCGTATCAGTTGATTTCAACGCGTTTATGTGGTAACTTGGTGTCGTATCAGTTGATTTCAACGCGTTTATGTGGTAACTTGGTGTCGTATCGGTTGATTACAACGCGTTTATGTGGTAAATTGGTGTCGTATCGGTTGATATACAACGCGTTTGTGTGGTAACTTGGTGTCTTATCAGTTGATTTCAACGCATTTATGTGGTAACTTGGTGTCGTATCAGTTGATTTCAACGCGTTTATGTGGTAACTTGGTGTCGTATCGGTTGATTACAACGCGTTTGTGTGGTAACTTGGTGTCGTATCGGTTGATATACAACGCGTTTATGTGGTAACTTGGTGTCGTATCAGATGATTTCAACGCATTAAAAGTGTATGTGGAATCAACAAGAGCTAATTTCAATGCAATTTGTTTTACTTTGAAATTGTTTCAGTTGATGTTGGCGCGTCAAAGTATAAATATAAAATTTGTATTGGTTGATGTCAACGCGTCTGAGAGTATATATCCGATTTGCATCAGCTGGACACACATATTTCGTTATGTTTGATCTCAACGCGGTAAGTTTAATGTTCTGTTATATCATATTTATGTTGGTTGAAAACAACGGATATTGTTGAATGCAACAAGTTATTGGTCGAGATATTAAACAAATCGAATGTATAGAAAATAAAAACCTCGATAGCAGTGAGAAATAAAACAAAAAACAGAGTGAACACGCATAGCAATCTTCATTTTCTTATACAATACTCCGCTATACACATCCCCATAGTACACTTCCTGTGTAAACACACCGTCGCTATGCGCACAGCCCATCATGCTGATAGATAGTACTGTAGCCATTTCAGTACTGATCAATTAATTCCGAATAGGACATACGGTAATTTGAGAAGAATTTTATTTGATATGCCTGGACGGTTTTGCTTAAATATAACGCTGACAATATTATTAAGTTGTTCGGTGTATTTCGAAAACAAGAATTTCTTTAATCACAGAGAATAAAATCTTCCAGACTGACATGAAGTTATTTCTCTTTGCCTGTGAACAGAGAGAGAGAGAGAGAGAGAGAGAGAGAGAGAGAGAGAAAGAGAGGGAGAGAGAGAGAGAGAGAGAGAGAGAGAGAGAGAGAGAGAGAGAGAGAGAGAATGAGAAAAAACAGAGAGAGAGGTTATAATAAAAGAGAGAAAGGTTATAATATATGTACTAAAGACCACATAGAAAATAAAAAATAATACGAAAACACTAACAAAAAGTAAAAAAATATAAACAATATCAAATAATAAAATGTAAAACGTCGTATCGGTTTTTTCGCAATAAAACTGAAGGATCTAAAAACCAACAATGACATAGAAAGTTAGAAAAAAGCAGGACATACAAATAAGCAGTAAATACCAAAGAATATAAACACCTGCTTTCTAGACAAACCCTTGTGTCCACGGGTTACAGTTTCATGTACATTCAAGTCCATGGAATGGACTCATACTTTACATTAACATTTGCTGCAAAAGCTCTTAAAACTGTGATTGTCTCTCTTTTAGTGCAGACAAGCAAACTAAATTCATGGCTTACAGCTTCGTGCAGCGTTAACTAAATGGCTCGTTTCAGATGTGTAAATTATGAATGATTACATGCAGCATAATAATCATTTTACTATTTCTTTCTAAAATTACTAATTTATATAAGTATATTACATTTCACTAAAGAAATTTTACCTGATTGCCCTCTTGTCGGGAAAATCCTAACCAAAAGTTTTACCAACAGATTTTACTTCATAGAAGTAAGTCTTTTGTTGAATAAATCGTCAGTTTTCCTCCATCAGATAAGAACGTTTCTCTCCAAGACAGAACATAAAGTTTGTTATTCCAGTATACGGCACTGTGGGGGTAGCTATCCATGGCGGGAGACAACACAATGGGATGCCACTCACGGGCTTTATCTAACACCTGAAGGCGCTGATTGCGTCTGTCTGCCACAAGGATTCCACTGCGGTCTTGTTGGCAGATATATGGGCTTTGAAAGTACCCAACATCTCTACTGCCGCTTCCGCCACGAGTGTACTTTAAAGCACCATTAGGTGCGATTATATATAGCCTATTGGCTTCAGCACAGCAGGTTGCTATGGTGTCGCCTACGACACTGAGCGTAGTGAAATGCTGCGTACCAGCGCATGGTATACGTAAGATCCTCACCTTCTTGAAACCGGCGTTGACGTCATATACATGCACTGAGTGTGTGTCAAACTCCGTGGCGTAGAGGTGACGGGAGTGGTACTGCACTCGTAGAAAAGACCCAGCTTCAATAGTTTTCAAAGTGTTACCTCAACAAACATACGGGGAATAATTAATGCATTCAAATCTTTACCATGGAAATAGTAATAACAATAATAAAGGAATGTTTACATAAACATCACATGCAACTAAAATCCCTATCACTTATAAATAATTACTTAGTTAAAAATTAATGAGGTCAAATGAGTATAATCTCTTTACCATTATGATCTACGACTGTTGTCCATTTTCGCAATGTGCAATGCACGAATTCATCATAGCATAAAATAAGTTACAGTTACGGGTGCAGGTTTTCGTCAAGAGGATGAGTGGGAGTTCCAGGCAAAACTTGATGCGAAAAACGTACAGTTCTACAGTCTAATTGTTTTGTTTTCTTTTTATTTGAGAGTGAGCAGCTGAGGGTGCAGGGAGTTTCTACCCTCAGACCCTCTTGTTAGATCCGCCCTTTGCTTACCATCCTGGCTGAGATGATGAATTCCTTTGCCTCTTACAACAACAGCGACAGTATCCTGTACTTCCGCTACGTCAGTGATGTCAACATTGTCCACAGCGATCCTCCTCATCACCTGTAGGCTTTCGTTGTAAATAGTAATTCCTCCCTCGTGACAGCACCACAGATGGTTGCTTATGATGCGGATTGAGTAAGATGGCGAAGGCAAGTTCAGATCTTTCTCAGGACTCAAATCATTTGTTGAAGCATCTATCACCTGCCCATTGGTTACTGAGCACTGGAACTAATCCATTCTTTGCAATTTATAATGATTCGATACTAATACATACATTATTCATTTTTTGTATTTGCGACTGAAACACTTAAATACAATTATTCTTGGCTATAATTACAGTCCTAAACAGTGTCTATTAGGTAAATTGGTGAGAAATTCAACATTCTTCAGTATGATTACTCACGACAGCTTTTCGCTCATATTACGCAAGGTACATGATGCTGAATTAATAGGGACCCATCAGATCGCAAATTTCAAGTAATGGGTTGTCAATATTAGAGACTGAGGCTTTCATTTCATTTGAAAATGTAAATGAAATGCTACATGCATTTATTGTGTGGCGGATATCGAAATGCATCCGGAACGTTGTCTTTTTTATCATACTAAAGCGACAGTATTACAAACTCAATCCCACCCATCCGTTATTCCCTGCTCCCACACCTCTACTCCTACCCAAGTTAATATGATAGTTTCGTCAAGCATCATTTTCACTGCCACATGGATATGCATCGATTATGCATTTCACGTACCTTTTGAACAATGTCTCTGGCGGCCAGTTCAAGAAAGGCTGCGGTAGCGTTCCAATCTTTATTTCTTTTCAATCTCACACACACAGCCTTTGTATGTAGCTCAGGGCTATCAAATGAAGCAACGGCCTGACTGGCTCGGTCGAGTGCTACATCCCCATCAATGGCCAGCATTGTTCTTGTCTCTCGGGCGAACCTCTCAAGCTGAGATACTTCATGTTGTATGTGTCTCATCTTCTGCTCGAGTTTGGCTAAATCAGTTTCAAATGTGGCGATACTTTTACGGATACTGCTGATAATGTTCTTGTCAATTTGGTCATAAAACGCATTCACTTCTTGCACACACATCCTGCGCATATCACTTGACGTTCTCAATGACTCTGCTTCAGTGCAGCGCGCTGATTTAATTTCTCTTTTCAAGATGTCAACGCATACCCGATACTGACCGATTTTGGCTTTTAATTCGTCCGTTTTTTCTTCAAACTGCTGTAAAACATCATCGTTTCTCTGCTTAAGAGACACCAATTTTTTAATGTCACAATCTGATATTTTGGAGTGGATTTTTTTACAGGTTCGGCAAATCCAGTTGCAACAGTCTTCACATCGAAATAAAATCTGTTTTTCTTCACACAGTTCACAGAGCGTTTTCTTTGGTATAGTGCCTGACTCACTCTTTTTTATGCTACCTGACGCACTCTTTTCTGATGTCCAGTTAATAACCTGCTGGGCAAGAGCATCCAAAAACTGCGCAAGTCTAAAATCCGGTTTGATCTCTGTCTCTTCTGACACGTTTTTGCACATTGGACATTTTACTTTGCCGCCCTCTTTTATCCTGGAAACGCATATTTTACACAGCGTATGGTTGCAGGATAACAACAAAGGTTCTTTAAATATCTCCGTGCAAATTGGACATTCTGTCATGTCCTCCAGTGCTGTAGCCATGACAACTTAAATAATGTATTAACCGCTAAAGAAATGTACTATTCACAATATTTTCCATTTATTGCACCCTGTATTCAACTATATTATGCTTTATATCTAACTGCTACACCTGACTATTACATTTGACTGGGATATCTATCTATAAGCAAAATACACCTAATTTATATAAACTACACTTAATTTATGCAAGAAAGCACAGAACTTGTCAAAAGATTATGGCACATTCTAAGACAAGAACGTTTCAAAAGCTGAAATATTGTTTATCCTTCTTTCACAAGACATATTACAATATTCAGTGTAATGCATGGGTGTGTTTAATCGTGTATTATACGACATTGCCGATTGTAGACTCTGCCACTGTGAACATACGGCTAGAGCTTATGTGACACAATCAATAAAGTGTGTAAGCGTGTCTTGTGCATTTATTCAGTAACGATTAAGGATTATGCATACATTATATGTATATTAGTCTGTAAAGTGTTGAGCCCTACAGGCCGTTCTACTTCGCTATTGACATCTCTATTTGTTCCTATTTATTCAGAAAGAATGCAGATATATACGCAGAGGTTTTACTTAGAAGGTGGAGCGACATTGAAGTATATATTTTAGTACGCTAAGTATCGAGCCCCATAGGCCATGTTGATTCGTTATTGGTACATTTCTGCTTAATGTGAATAGCCCTACACTTATGTATTGGGGGGACTATTGGTCTATTCTGGAGATTTCTGACTACATTATAAACACTTCTGCATTATCTAAAAAGCTTATGACCTTTATGTCACTTCGTGGGCAAACTACAGGATGGAAATCAGTCTCATATTTCAAGTTACACCAGATTTATGTATGTTCTATATATAACCACGTTATATTTGCTATATTTGCTATATAACATTTGCTATATAACATTTCTATGGCCCCCCCCCAAAAAAAAAAACAGTTTCAAAGAGATATATATGGCAGAGAAGTTAACATGAATCAAGTTCATATAAATACTTTAAACGTTTGATTTTTAATAAAAGCATAATTGACCGGATCCTCAAAATAAAAATTAAAGCAATGCACACTTTACGGCAAATTTAGGCATTTGGTAAGAGATATCTATTAAAGAGTTAATTATTATGGAAATTTATAGATTCTGGGGAAAGATGCGGATGCGGTTAACAGTAGAATTTGAAGAAAAAAAATCTTTTATCCCAATATGTGTAATCGGCTGTATTATCCTGGAATAGACGTCGGAGAGCGATGCTTATGTGCTGAGGTCCATGCCTTAAATAGGTTCCTTTCGTGTTATGGATTGTTTTCTTTCCATGTATTAAAGATGGCGAGAAATACACTTCTTTAATCCTAAATTCCACGGCACTGATATGTGATTGTCTGAGGACGTATGTGCTCCAATTTCTTGAGGGAGACGATGGGTCAAGAAGGTAGATTTTGGATTCTTTGCAAGGAAAATTATTTATTTGTTTGGTGGGTTATGTTATATTCAACGACTATGAATGCGATATAGGGAAGCACTTGCTAACAGGACAAGTAGGGGAAGCGAAAACAAGAATGGAGAAAGAGCGATTATGAGCAGTGTACGAATGAGTGGAGAAATAGAGAATGGTAGAGGAGGACTGGTTATGGTCAGAAATATTCTCAATGTTCGTGAAGGAGTGGGTGGTGGACGAGGGCTGCTGTGATTGGAAATATTTTCCATTTTTATGAAGGAGGGATGCTAGAGGAGAGCTATATTTGTTAGAAATAAAATATATCACTAGCTTGGATATCCTTTGATATCCTTTGATATCCTTTGATATCATATCGGTAATGATTCCTGGCAGTTCTTTTCATTTTAGTGGCATATTAGCGCGGAATGAGGGGGGGGGGGGGTGGAGGAGGGGGAGGAGGGGGACGGCGACAGTCTATCATACGTGTTACCAAACGTGTTCAAAAAATGTGGAAAGGAAGACGCGTAGTTTTAAAACCACATGTAGTACGTGCGGAGTGCCCATTTGTTTTTACAAGGGGAATGGTGATCTTCGTTCAGTACTTCTCGCCTTTCATACTGGGAGGGAGGGGTGGGGGCGGGTAGGAGGAGGATTCCTTCAGAGCTGCACTCGGCGTTTAGTTAAAAAAAACTGGGCCGTTCTCACAACTTGTCACTCCACCTTAGAGGGATCATGTTAAGTGAGGGGCATGCATGGTAATGAGTTTGTACGTCAGTGTCCCCGCTCACCCCTCCAACCCCACTCATTACACATTATCTTTTTTTTGTTTTTTTTTTGTTTGTTTTAGAGCATTGACATCACACACAGGGTAAAGTGACATTTCTTTGACGAATCCCCTTTATTTGTTTACGTTGCGAGCGTAATTGTCTGGGCGATTTTGGGAGAAGCAGCATCTACCCTTTGGTTATATCAAGTAAGCAAATAACTGTCCAAAAACCCAGAGACGTAGATTCTCTCAATAAGTGCAATAGGTATTAAGCCAAAATGTCAACTCGCTTAAACAAATAGCATGGAATGATTTTCCAAGAGCTCAGCTTGTTCATCATGTATGAAGCATTTCTATGACAAATGGGAGAAGGGGAGGAGAGGAGACGGAGAGGGGGAGGTGGGGGGTGTGAGGGGGAGGGAAGGTGGCGGGTGTGAGGGGAGGGGAGGTGGGGGTGTAAGGGGGAGTGGAGGTGGCGTCATGCACGAAGCATCTGTATGGCAAATATCTGTGATATGGGCTTGAGAACTCGTAAGCATGAGGGGGAGGGGTGGGGGAGGGGGATGCAGAGGGGGAGGAGGGAGGGGAGTCGGAGGGGGTGTAAAGGGGGGAGGCAGCGTCATGCATGAATCATTTGTATAGTAAATGCCTCTGATATGGGCTCGTAACCACGGTGGGAGGGAGCTGGGGAGGGGGCGAGTGTGTGCGAGGGAGGAGAGAGAGAGAGGGGGGAGCTGGCGGAGGGGGGTAGGGGTGGAGGCGGTGTAAAGCAAACGTCTCTGATATGGGCTTGAGAACTCGCAAACATGGGAGTGGGGGTGGGGGGGGGGCATCATAGATGAGGACACGCAAGGGGAGGAAGAGGCAGCGCAGGCGGGGTGGGGGTGGGGAGGAGGGAGGCAGGCGAGGTAGGGGTGGGCAGGCGGGAGTACAGCAATAGGTTCTGATGCAGGCTATATAATTCTCAAACATGAAATGCTAAAGTGATGCTACATAAGGATGATTAAAGTTATGTTTTAATTTGTATTCTTTAGAATATGCTAAAAAGTGAATAGATTTCCAACATAACACGTTTACAAGGTGGATTGTGGGTAGCTGACCCCTGTGTTTATGAAAATTCCGATTTTTTGCTATGGATGCTGCTTGCTTAGATATCGTTAACAATGACTGGTCATTTCCAACATTTTGTAAGATAAAATTACTTTAAATATCTACTTATATTTATATGTTTGTTTTCAAGCGTAAAATTAAGTGTCCATTTAGTATATATTGAAATAAAAATATGTAGAACAGTCTTATAACAAGAAACATTACACTATGTATCCACTTATATATATTACACTGTATATCTCTGTCAGAAACAGAACACTCTGTTTTCCTGTGAGAAACATTACACAGTGCATCTCAACAAGAAACATTGCATTATATATCCCTATCGAACACATTTTGCTATCCCTAAAACACTGATTTTATGGCATTTATATTCAATGAGGTTATTTCAAGCGTTAGCTGGTCTATCATTTTTTATCGGGCATGAATGAGAGTTTCTTAAAACCGTACAGTTTCAAATAACTAAACAAAACATATTATATCAACTAAAATAAAACATTTCTATTTAGCACGAAACTTTATTTCAACAAAACTACATAAATTGGCAATTAATTATGACAATGAATCAATAATCCTTAGCTACATCATCACCTCTAAAGAACTCAGTCTATACAAAGGAAGCAAATTATTCCCCCACAACAGCAACACAGAAAATGATTTCAAATATTTGATAAAATTGTCGCACTGTTAGAATAGATCAGAGTTTCTCACAGCCTGTGTTAACAGAAAGGTCGGTTACTCAAGCCGTCAAATTTGTCAACTAATTTTAATAATTTTAAAAGTTTAAATATACTTAGGGACGTTAAAACTGCAACAAAGAAATGTATTTAATTTTTTAATTTGTCAAGTTATAATTCCAAATACATAGCCAATTTGTTAAGCTAAGGTAACGCTTACGTGAATGGCTACACCTTTCTGTCTGGAGGTATCAATGTGTGAATTCTGGGAGTTAATTGTAGTCCATGGTGTAGGATGGAATTCACGGCTCCTAATCACTGACGTCACCCTTACGGCTCAGCGATACCTAAACACTTTGTTAGAAGGGGAGGTTGTGTCTTATTTCAACCAAAATTCTCGTGCAATATTCATGCATGTATATGCATACGCTATTTGGCAGGATAGTTTACGCGGCAACAACATCAACATTGCGCAATGGACGCCTTACTCGCCAGACATGAATCCCATCGAACACTTGTCGGATATTCCCGACAGAAGAATTCGCGGGCGTATGCTGCAACTCCAAATGCACGCAGCACTACGCCAAGCCTTGATCGAGGAATGGAATCGGATATGACAGTGGCGTATCAACAGGCTCATCACGTCGACGCCTAGGCGGATAAATGCCCTTATAAACGCGTGAGGTGCCCACACTCGTTACTAAACATTTCAATTTCATTTTGCTGAATGACTGCAACCAGTGTTAAAAAAGTTCCTGTACTCAGAGAAGGACTTACAGCGCTGTTAATTTGAAAAATTTCATAAAATAGGTACAGTGCATATTGCTATATGATTTTTTGTTTTCTACTGTCCTTAAGTATATTATTTGTAAATTGTTTTAGTCTTTTATTTGAGTGAATAAAATAAACAAAATAAAAAATAAAACTGCGATTAGTATTATAACTTCAAAGAAGCTTATGTCAGCTAATAAACCCAGTGGAGGATGGAGAGGGGGCACTGTGTATCATATGTGGGAAGAAGGTGGGGTCATTTTGAGGCAAAACGAGGCCTAATTTCGTTACAACAGTGTGGGAGAGGGAGCAAATTTCATTCAGTACATTACGTTTCCCAAACATGGTGGGTTCTTTTGAAAATGCAGTGTGGGTCAGTACAAAAATCATGGAAACGCATGGTAAGCAATTTGTACTTGATTGCTCCCTCCCCCTAATAAACCATAAAATCGATTGTGATGTGTTGTGATATATATTCCACCGTAAAAGCAATTAATGCTATATATAGAAATGCTATGTACAATTTAGATTCAACTCAAAATATATTTGCACATTACCAAAGTCATTTTATCGGATTGCCATAAGCAAGTTAAATCAAAATTAAAACCTTTTTACAACTAATTCAATGACTTAAGGTAAAACAACAAGAGTGACAACACAAAGTCACCGTAACGCAATTAAAGTTATTTAAATAAATGCTATCTACAATTTAGATTAAACTTAAACTCTAATTACACATAAGTCAATGTCATTTTCTTTAATTGTAACATATAATTTTACAATCTTATATATATTTACGCATTGATCCATGCAAAATAAACAATCACAATGAGATATTCAAAGTCAATAAATTGAATGACAAAACAAAGCAACCAATAATTCTTCTTTATAATTACCTTCTTGATCCGATTGTATTTATGCACGACCTCTTTAAAAATCATAATGTTGATAGAAAGTTAATAAATGTGAACAAATTTAAATGAAGTTAATAATCTGCAATCCATTAAGGGATGATTTAACCATATGCATTGATTTCTTCCAGAAAACACCTTTATAAGGCTATACCTTGATTACCATTACGTGACTCGGCACTTTTAGCTATTTAGGTGCTATTTATCCTGGAGGGGGGGGGGGTGGGTCACTGAAGAACAATCTAGTTATCCTGCTTGTCCATAACTTTCAACAACGACCCCTAATTACGGAGTGGTGATTTTGAAATAACACCCCCTTTTTAACCAAACGCGGAGAAAAATCCCAAATAACTCCAATTTTTGTGGGGAAAAAGAACACTTAATGAATACAAACGGCCTTTTTCAACGAAATTGGCACTCTTCGAGGACCTCGTCTATCTTGAACCCCATTCTCCGTGTATTCTTTGGAACCGCACGGTAACACATTTCTGACCAAGTGCCCCTCCCCCATATTCCCCAGGGCTATTCAGTTGCCTAAGGAAACGCTGTTTTCATGCAATTTTTAATATTACATGCCAAGTAAAAACTTTTTATATGTTTGGAATTGATGATTTTTTGGCCATTTTTGAAATCATTTACATATTTCAAATCAATACCCTTTTAAAATCAATCTGACCAATTTAATTCACTAAATTCACTTCTTTACGAAATGGTAAATGAATGTGTGTTCTGCAGTTGTTCTATTCTTTAGGGGCATTGTGGATCACATAAATCACATGTGCGAAGAAAGTGGGATAAATTTGAGGCAAAATACCATCACATCTGCGAAGAAAGAGAGATCGATCTGAGGCAAAATACCATCTAATTTCCTTACAAAAGTGTGGGAGAGGGAGCAATTTTCATCCAGTACATTGCTTTCTGACAGCTGATGAGTTCTTTTGAAAATGCACTCCCCATTTCATTTAAAAGTGGGTATAAAGTGTGCTCTGGCATTGTTATGTTTTTCATGGGCACTCTGTATCATATGTGCAAAGAACGGGGGATAAATTTGAGGAAAAACACTGTCCAACTTCCTTACAAAAGTGTCGGAGAGGGAGCAATTTTCATCCAGCACTTTAATTTCTCACAAATGATGGGTTCTTATGAAAATACAATTCCTATTTGATTTAAGAGTGGGTATTACTTAAAACTTAGTAGTCTTGGTCACTTCATAAAGTCATGGGTATGCAAGGTAAACAATTTGTATTTGATTGCTCGATCCTCCTCTCTTCCGTTGATAGCAAATCATAAAATCGGCATGAAAACAATTGTGATGTGGTGTGATATACACTCCACCGTATGAGCAATTTATGCTTTATATAGAAATGCTATGTACAATTTAGATTTAGATCTCCTCGGCTGCCTAAGTAGTACTGAAGTATGTCTCCTCAGCTGTCTAAGCAGTACTGAAGTTTGTCTCCTCAGCTGTCTAAGTAGTACTGAAGTATGTCTCCTCGGCTGGCATGTCTGGAGGGCGTTCGTGAACCTCGGCCTCTACCTGCACAGGGTCGTCCTTGTCCTTGACTGTTTTAGTCACCGGCTCCACTTTCTCATTCGTTTCCATGCCAACTGGAGTCGGACTGCACGCTTCATATTCCATGTCTGAAACAGGTAACGTCGTATTACAAAACCTCATTTGAACTGTTTTGATTATTTCACGCACAAATATCAAGGGGTGTGAACGTGTATCAAAGAACAAGTAGGATACGATAAATGGAATCAGTTTAAGGCAAGAGCAGAGCTGTAAAATTATAACCCGATAGAAGCCATGATAGATCCTCAATATTAATATCAATGTAAAATGTGCAATTTTGACACATCTGGATTACTTTTGCTGCAACGTATGCATATATATATATATATATATATATATATATATATATATATATATATATATATATATATATATATATATATATATATATATATATATATGGTGTCCTAACATGTAACACTTCTGTGCTCAAGTAAAGATGTGTACATGGCACATAATTATAGGGATATGTGATTTCTGAAGCAACTCAAGCATACCGTCGGGGTCTTCAAACCAGGCGTCACTCTCGTCAGAGGTATCACACAGGGTATCCGCTTTCTTGCTGGCCTTCGTACGCCCGGTCAACCAGTACGTGTTCTTTCCTATAACCTGTGAACAAATCGTATCAGCTTCCCTTTTTTAGAATTTATGCATAAAACAACAAAGTTAACTGTTTCATTGCGTGGTATATCTTTTTGCGATTGCTTCGCGTTATTCTATCATCTATGAGATTTCGAGAGAATTACGATATGTAAGCCAAGCGCTGGCACTCATTAAATTATAAAATAACACATCTGTGACTACAGATATGAAACATAAAAAAATGAAGAATGCTTTACCTCTCTTATTTCGCTTTGTCTTCGCCTGGTAAAAAACCCTCCTTCGAGTGCCAACTCATCGTTCAGCGTCTGCGAGATGTGAATTCGTCCAGCTGCGAGGTAAAAAAAGCATCATTAGCATCCGCATCATGTTACTGTTTCATTTCAGTATCATTCTTATTAGTTATTTCTCACCTTTTCCACTCCTCTGAAGTTTTTCTGTCATCGCAATTGCTTCACCCAGGATCAAGTATTTGGGAATTCTTTCTTGAACCACTCCTGCTACACACGAACCTGTGAAATGTAGAAACAAATCAACCAACAGTCAACACTCCAGTGATTTCTTAAATATAAACAGATATCAACACTCAATCCTGCATCATCCCATTTCTTGAATTATTGAAGAGATATAACGCCCGCGATATGTTTGATGAAACCTTCCTTGTGATAAATAATAACAAATAGCTTGCTGACCTAAGGACAAAGAAGAATTAAGATATATATATATATATATATATATATATATATATATATATATATATATATATATATATATATATATATATATATAGTACCTGTGTGACAGCCAATCTTGAGCATGAAGACTCGCCCCGGCATATGTGGGACTTCCAGGGTCTGGATGCCTTCGATCAGCTCCAAGGCCAGCTCGGCAATGTCTTTAGCATGTTGGGTTCCGTTTCGGTGAGGAACACCTTCATAATTAAACAAATTGATATTAACTGGTCATTGCTGCGTCTTTTTTATCAAAGAAAATACCCTTGAGAAAATATAGATTTGTCTTAGAGCCCATAAATAGTTAGAGAAAAGATATTTGAGAAATGTATTGAGCAAGTATTTACCTTTCTGTCTGGAAAATCTTGATGTTGAAACCAATAGTAACAGACTTATCGATAAGCTTTTCTTTAGCTTTACCAATATTATGTAAAACTACGTCTACAGGCAGTCTACTTAAAAATCAAGCAAAGTAACTTTTGAAATATAAGGAGACAAAAAGGGAGGCTTTACTAAATTGTTGAAAATGTTGTTTCATTGCGCATTTGAAAGATTATCAAAGCCAGGTTTACTCCTCAAATGTCAGCAAATTGGCAGCTTTATTTGATTTTTCCACGAAACAGAAGAACAGTACGTTGTTACAGTGTATATCTACGTGTACGTGTGTGTGTGTGTGTGTATACCTGGCACAAGCGCGTAAGCGTGTATATCTACTTGTACGTGTGTGTGTACCTGAGGCAAGCACGTAAGTGTGTATATCTACTTGTACGTGTGTGTATGTACCTGACGCAAGCACGTAAGCGTGTATATCTACTTGTACGTGTGTGTGTACCTGAGACAAGCACGTAAGTGTGTATATCTACTTGTACGTGTGTGTGTAGCTGAGGCAAGCACGTAAGCGTGTATATATACTTGTACGTGTGTGTGTGTACCTGAGGCAAGCACGTAAGGGTGTATATCTACTTGTACGTGTGTGTATGTACCTGAGGCAAGCACGTAACCAGATGCTAAAGTGTGCACTTTACACACGTCGTAGTGTTTAATGATCTCATCGTAGTGTGAAAACAGGACATTCAACATCGTGATAACCTGCATTAAACACAGAAACAAATAATCAACGTATCGTTTAATATAATTGATATATTTGATTAAAATGTCTAGAAAAATTGGCCTATTCTTGATCTGTTGCTAATATACAGAAGCCGATTACTTAGATGACATACCGATTCTCTCTCTTTTCAATCAATAAACAATCAATAATCAATCAATCAATACTCAATCAATAATTGTGTTTAACATAATGCTAGACTAATGCAACAATGTTAACAAGAAAATGTCACCCAGATAGAAACTTTCTACAAAACGAGTTACATTGCATGTGAAAGTGAATGCGCGACGTTGCCAATTTTATTCCAAGGGTTAGATAATAATGATGGGTGGGGAGGTCACGTGATGGATGTTATCCTTACCTGATCCGGGAAGCTGCATTCTACTACTAGGTTAAAGGCTGCCATATCAGTTTGTAGCACGGTCACACGCTTGTACACCTCAGGTTGGACATTCTCGTAATTTTTCAGTTTCTCCACAATGCGGAAAGGTAACATTTGAGAGAGCAGCGCTTCGGTCTTCTGTTTTTCCTTGTTCAATGCCTTTGTTCTAATTTAAAAATGATAGAATTATAATGTAATATAATGTGCTGAAATTTATAGTGGAATAGATTTATAAGAGAAGGAGCATTTTAAATTGAAAACAGAAAAACGGATTGTATATTTGCACGATAAAACCAATAACTGTTGCTATTATTGAACATTTAACAGCCCCAGTAATTCAGTCAAACCACAGTGGTAGAAAACAGCTACTAACACTCATTGTGTGACATGAAGAAATTAAGGAAGAGAATATTTTATATAAAAAAATCATGTTTTCATTTTGCCTACTATGAGAGCAACAAGCATTTAAAACCTTTATCAGCAACACATTCAAAACTTTCAACGTAGTGGCAGAGTAAAGAGAATGCGCTTATCTTCAAGACCGAAAATTAAATGATGGCATGATTTACCATGTGAAGCCAAAAAGATCTTACATATAGCTTCTATTCATGAGCGTACAAAGAAAAATATTCAAGCTGATGTTGCTTCTGCCTAATTCCATTTTACTGAATCAATTGTCAACAAAATATATTTTCTTTGCTTTTAAACGTGTAATTGATTCACATGGAAATAGAATTCCTGACCTATCTGCAAGTGTCACGGAATAGCCTTGGATGTCTGTAGTTAGAACAAAGACAGAGCGCAGAATGATTGGCGATAGAACGATGACAGAGGCAAACAAAGTGGCAACGGCAATCAGGATCTTTTTATCTTCTTCAGCTTGTTCTTCCAGCAAATCGTTGATGATCTTTATCAAGCTACGCTGAATTTCCAAGATGGCGTCCAGGTAGAGCGTCATGTTGTCAAACCAGTCTTGGGCATGAGCTAGCGAACTGTTTAGTAACTCGCCTTGTGGCCGGAACTGTGATAGAAAAAAAACACACAAAAAAATATACCAAACTTATTTCATGGGTTATTATTGTAATCACACGTGTCTATGCCGGGTCTTGTCCACTACGTTCTATTATAATGATGCTAAATAATGTATAAATATTACGTCTCCACTATTATATATAACAATTATATATAATTATAATATATATAATATATATAATTATATATAACAATTATGTCCCCACTGTTATAGATAACAATTATATATAATTATAATATATATAATATATATAATTATATATAATTATATATAACAATTATGTCCCCACTATTATAGATAACAACTATATATAATTATAATATATATAATATATATAATTATATATAATTATATATAAAAATTATGTCCTCACTATTATATGTAACCACAATGTCCTCATACATTTCAACTGAATTAAACTGAAACATCTCCAGCAATGAACGGAGTTAATGAATTGAGCTATATGCTATGTTGTTAATAAGGCAAAATCCGTGTGACTTTCATGCTAAAAATTCTATTTGCTATTAACAGTAACTTTCACAACGTGTATTTAAATCTTTCGATACTGTAGAAACTTTTATATTACGCGAAAAGTATTTAAACCAATAACAGCAGCAAATCAATGTTAATATCATAACCTGACCAACTAATAAAGATTAGCGCATGAATCTCTGGCTGATCACTCCTTCCAAGATCTAAAAGGCTTCAATACACTGAACTCAATTTATGTAAAAAGCACATTCAAGTTGGGAAGGGAAACAGCCCCCCCCCCCTTCTACCACAAGTAAATAGAATTTAAGCTGATAAAGACTTGCTGAAATATCAATCAAAACACAACTCACACTGTTATCAGAGTCTGTTCTGTTGACGTTACTTTCGCTAGATTGCTGAAATATAATGAGTTTGGGATCACAATTCTTAAGAATATATTACCAATAGCTATATTCAACTGCAATACTTCAACTTATAAACGTTGCTAACTCTAGAAATAAATTTTCAATGTAGTTATTTTGATTGAGCCTTTCGTCTTAGTACCAATTGTATAGAACAGTTGCTTAATGTAGGGACGAAGCACGGGGAAGGGTGCTTCATAATGAATGTGGCTAGTGAAAACTAAGCATAATGAACATTTATACTCATCTTTCTTCATGCGGTTTTTGCCATTGGGATATAGTAAAACCGTGTTATAATGATGCTCTAATGGCAACTCTTATTACAAATTTCTATAATACTGTTCCCCGTTTTTTTAATTATATTTAATTAGCTTCATTCTCTATAGCCATAAGTAATTGATTAGTTAATATTTAATTACTATTGGTTATTTACTAATTAGTAATTAAGTAATTAATAATACCTCTAATGTGCTGTCTTTAATAAAAGAGCGCATGCGTTCTATGTCCTCGAAGAATTCGCTTTCATTCTCTATGGTCATGTTATACACCTGTGCTGCCATCTCTGAATAGTCTTTGGCGGAGTTGAGAGTGTAATTACCAATATCCTGCGCTTCTCGAAACCACAAGTAAGTCATCCTGCTGGGAAATCCGCCGCTCATATAAAACAAAGTACCTATAAAAAAGAAACACAAATGAGAAATGAGAAAAAAGAAGTGTTTCTATAGTGGTAATCAAATTAATTACGCATAAATACCAAGTAGAATTAATGATACGTATTTTTTAATAATTTTCAGATCTCTGTGCAATGGCGTATTAAACTGCTTATCAAGTAGCCAATTGCTTTTTTATTTCAAATTAGTTTTTCAATTAATCAATTCATTAATTAATTCACTGTGAATATCATTATTGTTATTATTATAATAATTTAGCAAAAGTCATACAATTATTAAAAAAACCTAAATTATCCTTACTTAATCTATGAAAAAAGAGGAATTAAATGTTCAAAACTACATGACTTTGTTTTCGTGATTTACCCAAAGCTCTTTCTATTCCAGCAGATTCTAATCCTTCTACTGTTTCTACAAGCGCAACAAGATCTTTCCACACTGTTCCTGACTGTGCCTCCGTAAGTGCGCTGTACAACCAGTTGATGAAGACCTCAATAGCATCAGAATAGAACTCCAGCTCATCTAGAATGGTCGGATTTTTCGTGTCCAACTCATACCTATGTCTATAAATAAACAAAGCTAATATTAATATTTTGACTTCTATTCTAAGCTTTCCATAAATTTAGCAATTTCACCCATTTTAATTCATCTGGATTTCGTACTAAGCACAATAGATGATTAGATTAGGATACCACTCTGGAAATGATCCAATTGATGCTTAACCCTGTATAAACTATTTCTATAGAGTTTAATGGAACAAAATACCAGGTCCACAGAAAATCAGAATTTTGAAAAGCACATATCACTGATCAGTTTTCAAACTGTACCTATTTAAGAAGACATAAAATGTGTCTTTGGTCTCGTAGTGAGGATCTCCCTTTATGGCAGGCCAATAGGACAAGTTCTTAATGGAGTCGTCTGTCTGTGGATACCTCTCCACCTAATCACAGCACCAGCCATATGGTTTATATATCAACGTACGTAACACACAATAATCATTTTACAAATACAAATAGAAATTAATAATACATAATAAATTAAATAGGATAGTAAAACCTTTAGTATCTTTTAGATATATACATTGGAATTATATCTTATTTCTCTTCTACAATTCTACTAATAAATGTGAATTGGTACTGGAATACTCATTTTCCTCTTTTTTTGTTGGGTAGTTGTTTTACATTATGTTTCAAGGATATTTTACGATTAATTCATTCCTTACAAGAAATCTCTTGGTGACGTCAGGGCTGATGTCGCTGACATAGAGGGCACTCATGTCTCGCTCATTCTGTAACGTGTGCATCATTTCAGCAAGTTCCGTCGCAAATTTCAGATTTCGTCTGATCTTAAAATTTGAATAAATTCAGAGCTGTTATGCTCATAAATAGGTACTGATATCAATTTTCCAAAGCTAGATTATTGTACATGGACAATCTTTCTCAAAAATAACCTGATTGCTTTTGTTTTATGCCTTGTTATTCTTTGACAAATCGAGACACAGACAACTAGTCTTTTTTTATTTTCGAATAACATTTACTGAAATTAAGCCGGGTGGCAGTAGCCTCTTCTCAGTCGAGTGTTTGCCAGGTGTGCGGTATATAATTGGTTGTTCTGTCTTTTTACACTAGATAATTGATACATTCAGACCTCAAAATGAAGCGGTATATATAACTGGTTGGTCTGTTTTTTTTCGCTGGATAATTGATACACTTTAGACCTCAAAATGTACGGCTTGTGTACTAGTTAATTACTTACTTCACTTGCGACTAAGCTATTAGATACTCTCGTGCCAAATATATAGCCTGTAAATGCCAGTAGAATGACTATAGGTACAAGGGTGATACCCAACATGCGAATCAGCTGCAGTCGCTTCCCAGACCTCGTGACTGGATTGGCTGAAAAAAAGAAACAAAATTAATAAAACAAAGTTAAATCGTATGCCAAGTGTATAACTAAGTTTTTATTCCAAGATTAGCAGTATGCGAACTGTAGTATTTTGACTACGGGTCGGATTTTTGGGTAAGACCACGCTCTGTAAGCGGGTTTGTCACATCAGTTACAGCTATCTGAAACGTCACCTTGCGCACTATTGATAGTTTGTGTTGAATATCGCATTAACATCTACCCATTGAAAAGAATATAAGAGAAGTGACAAAAATAGAAATTATGGCAAAGTAGCAAAATATCTTATTTGGTACGGGGGCGGTAGCAGGGAGGGTTTAACGACTCAGTCCACCATTTACAGGATGCGCTATCGTTTTTCGGATGAGTCCATCCGATACACGCTCTGGGTTATGTTCTTATGATTAGTCCACTCGCTACAGCCTGAGGAGAAGTAATTCAAATCAGAGCAACAGTAATAGATTATGGGATGGTTTTTTTAAAATCAGTCTCGTTCATGTCATTTTATCATTATACCACTACGTATTGACGTCACCGTATCACTCTGCAATATTCTATTTCGAAGATGCATCCCTAATAAACGAGGAAGGGAGTCCGTTGATTTGTAGAAGTATTTGAGATTTTGGGTGAAGTCTGAACTAATTAAAACTGTTTGAAAAGAGATTAATCGGAAATTCATTGACCTTAATTTTCTTACATATTCTAGAAGTTCATAAAAGTACTTGTTGTCTGGTTTCATCTGGAAGATCCTGTGAACTATAACTGTTTCCAAGATGATGTTTCACTACCAATTTATTAATCTATTGCTTTAATCCACTACAAATAGTGCTGAGAACTACACATAATTATACCCAAACAAATAGATTTTGTTATATATTTATTTTGCATTGATTTAAACCACTCTAGAGTGATAACAAACTTTGCTTACCTTGCAAAATTTTCCGTATGCCTGTAACATCATTTGGTATTTTCAACATCTCCATCAATGAATGATCGAGTTGGGAGGGAGACAGTGATATCAGAGACGACGCACGTCTCATGATGGTTGTGGCCCGTGAATCGTTCGCCTTCATGACCATTCTGAACGTTTTTCAATAAGATTTGTACAATTTATTTTGACTGTACGGCTATATCCAGTTGATTTAATGAAATTAAAGTTAAGAATTAGACATATGTATTTATTGTTTCAGTTTAGCTAGTAAATATTTTTACCATTGAAAGTATTTGAAATTATCAATCCGCTCTGCTCATACTAACGACATAAAGTGCGCAAAGTCTTTCAATACTGCAGCAGCTGGTGTTTCATAAAATTAGTACTAATTATTCTTTTTAATCAAAAGCCACTCCCGATTAGACTATCAAGGGAAATAGAGCATATCATTACTATGTTTCCATAGTAACTACTATTGTGTGATTTTGTTCAAACAGAATATATTGTGTCGAGTTATTTGTTGTTGCTGAGGAACATGGCAGCAGTAATACGATTGATGCCATGATGGCATGTCATCATAATATTTAATTAGTTAATCTATAATATATTTTTATCTTGTACAATAATTTTAATACATAATTCAGGCAAAGTATATAATCAAAATTTGTTGCAATAAAACTGCGCTTAACCCAGCTGCCACCGACACACTAACTGAAGCACGTTTAAATCCCACAAAACTTAAAAACATAAATGAATCTCGTAAATTGCTAGTAAACTTAATGTTTTCTTCTTTTTAACGACATTTCGCAAATAAACTGGAATATTTACCTTGTGTTCCTGTTTTGCATTATTAAAAAATTCCCAGGTAAAAGCTGCATTAGCTATTTATTAGTAAACTTTTCTTCTTCGTCATTTTTACCACAATACCTCACACAATGTTAGTTGTTTGTAGATATTAACCCATCGTTCATTCATTAAACATCAAACAAAAGAACAGTTATATCATTAGAGTTTCATTATCTTGGTTACACAAAGCAAACAGCTTTCTTGGCACAATACGTTCCTCCCTTACTGATATTCAATTATGTTTAATTAGATAATGCAACAAAGAAACTCTGCACATAAGCTAATTGATGCAAATGTTATATTATCATTACGCAAATAAACAACAACAAAGTTTTCTTTTTTGCCTTTTTTGCAAGAGTAATTCTTTATATACTGGATTTTTCATGAAACCTTTTTTTATTTTTGTACTCATATGTAACTTTGTATAATTATTTTAGGCACAATGAAATGGCCGACAGGTTCAGTGTGATAGAAAAAGGTTTATCTATCATTCATACGTATGTATGTGTTTTAGACAAGCTTTCAAAGCGTTAACTGCTCCTTTAGTTTTGTTGGGATTGTTTTATATCATGCAAATATTTTCCTAACAATAAGCTGCTATTCCTTATTCAAGCGATTTTTTTATTTTCTAATCATTTCAATTCTCAAGTATGTCAGCTATTAAACTATTATAACAATTTGCTAAAGAGCAGTGTAGTTTCCAAATTTTATACCTTGATGTTCGATATATTTCAAAACGATTGCCTTACTTGCTATAACGTTTAAGGGTTTGATATCGACTTTCACTGCGTAATTCACCTTTATCTAAGAAGTGTAAGAGAGATCCGCTAACAAATGAAAAGTGAAAATTGAAAGTGAAATGCTTAAATTTCAAAATTGGCTAAATTGGGAAATATTTTGCATACGTTGATTTGAACCTCATTTTCAACTCTCCATCGTGTACATTGTGATATGAAACATATGATTTGAATTTTGTTAACTTAGCCAGTGTGATTAGAATGTGAAAAACTAGCTCATGCAGGAAACGGATTCAAAGGAATCAAATCATTTTATATTTATAAGCAAGTGTAATGACTCGGCATATTTTCTGCTTTGATGTGATGCAGCTTTTATTTTGATCTGATTGTGGTTGTTCTTGTTGGAAGTGGTTAGAAGTTGCTCTATTAACATGGTCAAGTCACTGGTTAAACTACCCATAGAAAAAGTGGTGTAAAAGCGTCATCATAATATATATATATATATATATATATATATATATATATATATATATATATATATATATATAGCGTTTGGTTTAAAGGGGGCATTGTTTCATATATGGAATGTAAGAAGTCTTTGTTTTGTCATTGCAAACACCGCTACAGCAATTTAAACCACTGTTGATGACGTCATTTACTCGATCGATCATTAAAAATTCTATTAATGATTTTGCGGTTTCTCTACTGAAATACAACATTTCATTTATGTAAAGTAAAAGAATCATGTAAAATACTGGGACTAATCTGGAGTTCATTGTTTTAAATCCTCAATATCCCCCGTTTTATGTAGGTGTCAAGGCTGCTTTTACGTTGCCTCTGGTGTAAGATCGGTTTTATATTAGATGGTTGAACGCCTACTCACGGTCATAGCGAAGAATCAGTAACACCAATATGCACTTTAACTCGAGTAATGGTTGTGTGTAGTCATTATAAAGTTTTTTTCGCGTGTTTATCCTTGTGCCAGCGAAACATCTCGTAACAACTGCTCAGGGCATACACCCCCATTACACAGTCACCTCGGCTATACACACCCGTTCTACACCCCTCTATACACACACCTTCTATACAAACTGGCGCTATACGCACCCGATATACACACATCGACCGCTATACAAATCCCGCTATGCACACACCTCTATACACAGAAACGACACACACACACCGTTATACATACTCCTTCGCTAAACACACAAATCCTGCTCACACACCCGGTATGCACACACCGTCGCTATATTCCCATCCCCACTATGCACAATTTAGCCATACAAACTCCGCCTCCACACCCCCGGTATTCACACTGACACTATACAAATCAGCGCTATACACGCATCGCCGCTGTACACATATCCCCACTATGCACACACTATCACTTGACACACACATCTGTACATACCTCCGCCATACAAACTCCTGTTATATACACACGACCACTATACACATGCCAGCTATACACACCCCCTTGCGCATTACCCCTATACACATACCCACTATACACACATCCCGCTATGCACGCCGTTGCTATGCACATACCTACGTGATTAACACTACGACATGAACACCTCCTGCTGTATATACACACTCCCGCTGTGCAAACAACCGCTATACACATCTCAGCTATACATGCTATATACACAACCCGCTATGTACACATCGCCGCTAATCACACACCCCTGTGCTATATATACAGCCGCTATACACACACTGCCTATACGCCCACACATGCTATGCACACCTCCTATTATAAACTAAGTCTGGGCAAACCTGAAGTGTTTAAAAATGTACTTTTATCTGAATTAGCTAATCCTCTAATCCGACGAAATATTCCTTTGTTAGAAATCACATTCAAATTGCATTCTTATCGCTATGAATTACTTAATTCGTTAATCTGAAACACTAACCCAGTTAATATGTGGCATTTATAAGATTAGTTGCATTGCACAGAAAAAAATCTATAGACAAAAAGGGAATTGCTTGCATCAACTAATTTGCATAAATCCTTATAATAATTTATTTACTTGCTACAAAAGCCTTATTTACTTGGAATGTCCATGCCAATTTTTAATGTTTATATCCTATTTTCTTCATATTTCTTTGTGTGAAACATATGACTGCATGATGGTTCTCCTAGAAAAATCAGTTGATTTCAACCCGTTTATGTGGTAACCTGGTGTCGTATCAGTTGATTTCAACGCGTTTATGTCGTAACTTGGTGTCGTATCAGTTGATTTCAACGCGTTTATGTGGTAACTTGGTGTCGTATCGGTTGATTACAACGCGTTTGTGTGGTAACTTGGTGTCGTATCGGTTGATATACAACGCGTTTGTGTGGTAACTTGGTGTCTTATCAGTTGATTTCAACGCGTTTATGTGGTAACTTGGTATCGTATCAGTTGATTTCAACGCGTTTATGTGGTAACTTGGTGTCGTATCGGTTGATTACAACGCGTTTATGTGGTAACTTGGTGTCGTATCAGTTGATTTCAACCCGTTTATGTGGTAACTTGGTGTCGTATCAGTTGATTTCAACGCGTTTATGTGGTAACTTGGTGTCGTATCAGTTGATTTAAACGCGTTTATGTGGTAACTTGGTGTCGTATCGGTTGATTACAACGCGTTTATGTGGTAAATTGGTGTCGTATCGGTTGATATACAACGCGTTTGTGTGGTAACTTGGTGTCTTATCAGTTGATTTCAACGCATTTATGTGGTAACTTGGTGTCGTACCAGTTGATTTCAACCCGTTTATGTGGTAACTTGGTGTCGTATCAGTTGATTTCAACGCGTTTATGTGGTAACTTGATGTCGTATCAGTTGATTTCAACGCGTTTATGTGGTAACTTGGTGTCGTACCGGTTGATTACAAACCGTTTATGTGGTAACTTGGTGTCGTATCGGTTGATTACAACGCGTTTGTGTGGTAACTTGGTGTCGTATCGGTTGATATACAACGCGTTTGTGTGGTAACTTGGTGTCTTATCAGTTGATTTCAACTCGTTTATGTGGTAACTTGGTGTCTTATCAGTTGATTTCAACTCGTTTATGTGGTAACTTGGTGTCGTTTCAGTTGATTTCAACGCGTTTATGTGGTAACTTGGTGTCGTATCGGTTGATTACAACGCGTTTATGTGGTAACTTGGTGTCGTATCAGTTGATTTCAACGCGTTTATGTGGTAACTTGGTGTCGTATCAGTTGATTTCAACCCGTTTATGTGGTAACTTGGTGTCGTATCAGTTGATTTCAACGCGTTTATGTGGTAACTTGGTGTCGTATCAGTTGATTTCAACGCGTTTATGTGGTAACTTGGTGTCGTATCAGTTGATTTCAACGCGTTTATGTGGTAACTTGGTGTCCTATCAGTTGATTTCAACGCGTTTATGTGGTAACTTGGTGTCGTATCGGTTGATTACAACCCGTTTATGTGGTAACTTGGTGTCGTATCGGTTGATTACAACGCGTTTGTGTGGTAACTTGGTGTCGTATCGGTTGATATACAACGCGTTTGTGTGGTAACTTGGTGTCTTATCAGTTGATTTCAACGCGTTTATGTGGTAACTTGGTGTCGTATCGGTTGATTACAACGCGTTTGTGTGGTAACTTGGTGTCGTATCGGTTGATATACAACGCGTTTGTGTGGTAACTTGGTGTCTTATCAGTTGATTTCAACGCGTTTATGTGGTAACTTGGTGTCGTATCAGTTGATTTCAACGCGTTTATGTGGTAACTTGGTGTCGTATCGGTTGATTACAACGCGTTTGAGTGGTAACTTGGTGTCGTATCGGTTGATATACAACGCGTTTATGTGGTAACTTGGTGTCGTATCAGTTGATTTCAACGCGTTTATGTGGTAACTTGGTGTCGTATCGGTTGATTACAACGCGTTTGAGTGGTAACTTGGTGTCGTATCGGTTGATATACAACGCGTTTATGTGGTAACTTGGTGTCGTATCAGATGATTTCAACGCATTAAAAGTGTATGTGGAATCAACAAGAGCTAATTTCAATGCAATTTGTTTTACTTTGAAATTGTTTCAGTTGATGTTGGCGCGTCAAAGTATAAATATAAAATTTGTATTGGTTGATGTCAACGCGTCTGAGAGTATATATCCGATTTGCATCAGCTGGACACACATATTTCGTTATGTTTGATCTCAACGCGGTAAGTTTAATGTTCTGTTATATCATATTTATGTATGGTTGAAAGCAACGGATATTGTTGAATGCAACAAGTTATTGGTCGAGATATTAAACAAATCGAATGTATAGAAAATAAAAACCTCGATAGCAGTGAGAAATAAAACATAAAAACAGAGTGAACACGCATAGCAATCTTCATTTTCTTATACAATACTCCGCTATACACATCCCCATAGTACACCTCCTGTGTAAACACACCGTCGCTATGCGCACAGCCCATCATGCTGATAGATAGTACTGTAGCCATTTTAGTACTGATCAATTAATTCTGAATAGGACATACGGTAATTTGATAAGAATTTTATTTGATATGCCTGGACGGTTTTGCTTAAATATAACGCTGACAATATTATTAAGTTGTTCGGTGTATTTCGAAAACAAGAATTTCTTTAATCACAGAGAATAAAATCTTCCAGACTGACATGAAGTTATTTCTCTTTGCCTGTGAACAGAGAGAGAGAGAGAGAGAGAGAGAGAGAGAGAGAGAGAGAGAGAGAAAGAGAAAAAACAGAGAGAGAGGTTATAATAAAAGAGAGAAAGGTTATAATATATGTTCTAAAGACCACATAGAAAATAAAAAATAATACGAAAACACTAACAAAAAGTAAAAAAATATAAACAATATCAAATAATAAAATGTAAAACGTCGTATCGGTTTTTTCGCAATAAAACTGAAGGATCTAAAAACCAACAATGACATAGAAAGTTAGAAAAAAGCAGGACATACAAATAAGCAGTAAATACCAAAGAATATAAACACCTGCTTTCTAGACAAACCCTTGTGTCCACGGGTTACAGTTTCACGTACATCCAAGTCCATGGAATGGACTCATACTTTACATTAACATTTGCTGCAAAAGCTCTTAAAACTGTGATTGTCTCTCTTTTAGTGCAGACAAGCAAACTAAATTCATGGCTTACAGCTTCGTGCAGCGTTAACTAAATGGCTCGTTTCAGATGTGTAAATTATGAATGATTACATGCAGCATAATAATCATTTTACTATTTCTTTCTAAAATTACTAATTTATATAAGTATATTACATTTCACTAAAGAAATTTTACCTGATTGCCCTCTTGTCGGGAAAATCCTAACCAAAAGTTTTACCAACAGATTTTACTTCATAGAAGTAAGTCTTTTGTTGAATAAATCGTCAGTTTTCCTCCATCAGATAAGAACGTTTCTCTCCAAGACAGAACATAAAGTTTGTTATTCCAGTATACGGCACTGTGGGGGTAGCTATCCATGGCGGGAGACAACACAATGGGATGCCACTCACGGGCTTTATCTAACACCTGAAGGCGCTGATTGCGTCTGTCTGCCACAAGGATTCCACTGCGGTCTTGTTGGCAGATATATGGGCTTTGAAAGTACCCAACATCTCTACTGCCGCTTCCGCCACGAGTGTACTTTAAAGCACCATTAGGTGCGATTATATATAGCCTATTGGCTTCAGCACAGCAGGTTGCTATGGTGTCGCCTACGACACTGAGCGTAGTGAAATGCTGCGTACCAGCGCATGGTATACGTAAGATCCTCACCTTCTTGAAACCGGCGTTGACGTCATATACATGCACTGAGTGTGTGTCAAACTCCGTGGCGTAGAGGTGACGGGAGTGGTACTGCACTCGTAGAAAAGACCCAGCTTCAATAGTTTTCAAAGTGTTACCTCAACAAACATACGGGGAATAATTAATGCATTCAAATCTTTACCATGGAAATAGTAATAACAATAATAAAGGAATGTTTACATAAACATCACATGCAACTAAAATCCCTATCACTTATAAATAATTACTTAGTTAAAAATTAATGAGGTCAAATGAGTATAATCTCTTTACCATTATGATCTACGACTGTTGTCCATTTTCGCAATGTGCAATGCACGAATTCATCATAGCATAAAATAAGTTACAGTTACGGGTGCAGGTTTTCGTCAAGAGGATGAGTGGGAGTTCCAGGCAAAACTTGATGCGAAAAACGTACAGTTCTACAGTCTAATTGTTTTGTTTTCTTTTTATTTGAGAGTGAGCAGCTGAGGGTGCAGGGAGTTTCTACCCTCAGACCCTCTTGTTAGATCCGCCATTTGCTTACCATCCTGGCTGAGATGATGAATTCCTTTGCCTCTTACAACAACAGCGACAGTATCCTGTACTTCCGCTACGTCAGTGATGTCAACATTGTCAACAGCGATCCTCCTCATCACCTGTAGGCCTTCGTTGTAAATAGTAATTCCTCCCTCGTGACAGCACCACAGATGGTTGCTTATGATGCGGATTGAGTAAGATGGCGAAGGCAAGTTCAGATCTTTCTCAGGACTCAAATCATTTGTTGAAGCATCTATCACCTGCCCATTGGTTACTGAGCACTGGAACTAATCCATTCTTTGCAATTTATAATGATTCGATACTAATACATACATTATTTATTTTTTGTATTTGCGACTGAAACACTTAAATACAATTATTCTTGGCTATAATTACAGTCCTAAACAGTGTCTATTAGGTAAATTGGTGAGAAATTCAACATTCTTCAGTATGATTACTCACGACAGCTTTTCGCTCATATTACGCAAGGTACATGATGCTGAATTAATAGGGACCCATCAGATCGCAAATTTCAAGTAGTGGGTTGTCAATATTAGAGACTGAGGCTTTCATTTCATTTGAAAATGTAAATGAAATGCTACATGCATTTATTGTGTGGCGGATATCCAAATGCATCCCGAACGTTGTCTTTTTTATCATACTAAAGCGACAGTATTACAAACTCAATCCCACCCATCCGTTATTCCCTGCTCCCACATCTCTACTCCTACCCAAGTTCATATGATGGTTTCGTGAAGCATCATTTTCACTGACACATGGATATGCATCGATTATTCATTTCACGTACCTTTTGAACAATGTCTCTGGTGGCCAGTTCAAGAAAGGCTGCAGTTGCGTTCCAATCTTTGTTTCTTTTCAATCTCACGCACACAGCCTTTGTATGAAGCTCAGGGCTATCAAATGAAGCAACGGCCTGACTGGCACGGTCAATTGCTGCTTCCCCATCAATGGCCAGTATTGTTCTTGTCTCTCGGGCGAACCTCTCAAGCTGAGATACTTCATGTTGTATGTGTCTCATCTTCTGTTCCAGTTTGGCTAAATCAGTTTCAAATGTGGCGATATTTTTACGGATACTGCTGATAATGTTCTTGTCAATTTGGTCATAAAACGCATTCACTTCTTGCACACACATCCTGCGCATATCACTTGACGTTCTCAATGACTCTGCTTCAGTGCAGCGCGCTGATTTAATTTCTCTTTTCAAGATGTCAACGCATACCCGATACTGACCGATTTTGGCTTTTAATTCGTCCGTTTTTTCTTCAAACTGCTGTAAAACGTCATCGTTTCTCTGCTTAAGAGACACCAATTTTTTAATGTCACAATCTGATATTTTGGAGTGGATTTTTTTACAGGTTCGGCAAATCCAGTTGCAACAGTCTTCACATCGAAATAAAATCTGTTTTTCTTCACACAGTTCACAGAGCGTTTTCTTTGATATAGTGCCTGACTCATTCTTTTTTATGCTACCTGACGCACTCTTTTCTGATGTCCAGTTAATAACCTGCTGGGCAAGAGCATCCAAAAACTGCGCAAGTCTAAAATCCGGTTTGATCTCTGTCTCTTCTGACACGTTTTTGCACATTGGACATTTTACTTTGCCGCCCTCTTTTATCCTGGAAACGCATATTTTACACAGCGTATGGTTGCAGGATAACAACAAAGGTTCTTTAAATATCTCCGTGCAAATTGGACATTCTGTCATGTCCTCCAGTGCTGTAGCCACGACAACTTAAATAATGTATTAACCGCTAAAGAAATGTACTATTCACAATATTTTCCATTTATTGCACCCTGTATTCAACTATATTATGCTTTATATCTAACTGCTACACCTGACTATTACATTTGACTGGGATATCTATCTATAAGCAAAATACACCTAATTTATATAAACTACACATAATTTATGCAAGAAAGCACAGAACTTGTCAAAAGATTATGGCACATTCTAAGACAAGAACGTTTCAAAAGCTGAAATATTGTTTATCCTTCTTTCACAAGACATATTACAATATTCAGTGTAATGCATGGGTGTGTTTAATCGTGTATTATACGACATTGCCGATTGTAGACTATGCCACTGTGAACATACGGCTAGAGCTTATGTGACACAATCAATAAAGTGTGTAAGCGTGTCTTGTGCATTTATTCAGTAACGATTAAGGATTTTTCCTTGAAGGGCTTTCTACGAATTGTGCATACATTATATGTATATTAGTCTGTAAAGTGTTGAGCCCTACAGGCCGTTCTACTTCGCTATTGACATCTCTATTTGTTCCTATTTATTCAGAAAGAATGCAGATATATACGCAGAGGTTTTACTTAGAAGGTGGAGCGACATTGAAGTATATATTTTAGTACGCTAAGTATCGAGCCCCATAGGCCATGTTGATTCGTTATTGGTACATTTCTGCTTAATGTGAATAGCCCTACACTTATGTATTGGGGGGACTATTGGTCTATTCTGGAGATTTCTGACTACATTATAAACACTTCTGCATTATCTAAAAAGCTTATGACCTTTATGTCACTTCGTGGGCAAACTACAGGATGGAAATCAGTCTCATATTTCAAGTTACACCAGATTTATGTATGTTCTATATATAACCACGTTATATTTGCTATATTTGCTATATAACATTTGCTATATAACATTTCTATGGCCCCAAAAAAAACAGTTTCAAAGAGATATATATGGCAGAGAAGTTAACATGAATCAAGTTCATATAAATACTTTAAACGTTTGATTTTTAATAAAAGCATAATTGACCGGATCCTCAAAATAAAAATTAAAGCAATGCACACTTTACGGCAAATTTAGGCATTTGGTAAGAGATATCTATTAAAGAGTTAATTATTATGGAAATTTATAGATTCTGGGGAAAGATGCGGATGCGGTTAACAGTAGAATTTGAAGAAAAAAAATCTTTTATCCCAATATGTGTAATCGGCTGTATTATTCTGGAATAGGCGTCGGAGAGCGATGCTTATGTGCTGAGGTCCATGCCTTAAATAGGTTCCTTTCGTGTTATGGATTGTTTTCTTTCCATGTATTAAAGATGGCGAGAAATACACTTCTTTAATCCTAAATTCCACGGCACTGATATGTGATTGTCTGAGGACGTATGTGCTCCAATTTCTTGAGGGAGACGATGGGTCAAGAAGGTAGATTTTGGATTCTTTGCAAGGAGATATATTTATTTGTTTGGTGGGTTATGTTATATTCAACGACTATGAATGCGATATAGGGAAGCACTTGCTAACAGGACAAGTAGGGGAAGCGAAAACAAGAATGGAGAAAGAGCGATTATGAGCAGTGTACGAATGAGTGGAGAAATAGAGAATGGTAGAGGAGGACTGGTTATGGTCAGAAATATTCTCAATGTTCGTGAAGGAGTGGGTGGTGGACGAGGGCTGCTGTGATTGGAAATATTTTCCATTTTTATGAAGGAGGGATGCTAGAGGAGAGCTATATTTGTTAGAAATAAAATATATCACTAGCTTGGATATCCTTTGATATCCTTTGATATCCTTTGATATCATATCGGTAATGATTCCTGGCAGTTCTTTTCATTTTAGTGGCATATTAGCGCGGAATGAGGGGGGGGGGGGGTGGAGGAGGGGGAGGAGGGGGACGGCGACAGTCTATCATACGTGTTACCAAACGTGTTCAAAAAATGTGGAAAGGAAGACGCGTAGTTTTAAAACCACATGTAGTACGTGCGGAGTGCCCATTTGTTTTTACAAGGGGAATGGTGATCTTCGTTCAGTACTTCTCGCCTTTCATACTGGGAGGGAGGGGTGGGGGCGGGTAGGAGGAGGATTCCTTCAGAGCTGCACTCGGCGTTTAGTTAAAAAAACTGGGCCGTTCTCACAACTTGTCACTCCACCTTAGAGGGATCATGTTAAGTGAGGGGCATGCATGGTAATGAGTTTGTACGTCAGTGTCCCCGCTCACCCCTCCAACCCCACTCATTACACATTATCTTTTTTTTTGTTTTTTTTGTTTGTTTTAGAGCATTGACATCACACACAGGGTAAAGTGACATTTCTTTGACAAATCCCCTTTATTTGTTTACGTTGCGAGCGTAATTGTCTGGGCGATTTTGGGAGAAGCAGCATCTACCCTTTGGTTATATCAAGTAAGCAAATAACTGTCCAAAAACCCAGAGACGTAGATTCTCTCAATAAGTGCAATAGGTATTAAGCCAAAATGTCAACTCGCTTAAACAAATAGCATGGAATGATTTTCCAAGAGCTCAGCTTGTTCATCATGTATGAAGCATTTCTATGACAAATGGGAGAAGGGGAGGAGAGGAGACGGAGAGGGGGAGGTGGGGGGTGTGAGGGGGAGGGAAGGTGGCGGGTGTGAGGGGAGGGGAGGTGGGGGTGTAAGGGGGTGTGGAGGTGGCGTCATGCACGAAGCATCTGTATGGCAAATATCTGTGATATGGGCTTGAGAACTCGTAAGCATGAGGGGGAGGGGTGGGGGAGGGGGATGCAGAGGGGGAGGAGGGAGGGGAGTCGGAGGGGGTGTAAAGGGGGGAGGCAGCGTCATGCATGAAGCATTTGTATAGTAAATGCCTCTGATATGGGCTCGTAACCACGGTGGGAGGGAGCTGGGGAGGGGGCGAGTGTGTGCGAGGGAGGAGAGAGAGAGAGGGGGGAGCTGGCGGAGGGGGGTAGGGGTGGAGGCGGTGTAAAGCAAACGTCTCTGATATGGGCTTGAGAAGTCGCAAACATGGGGGTGGGGGTGGGGGGGCATCATAGATGAGGACACGCAAGGGGAGGAAGAGGCAGCGCAGGCGGGGTGGGGGTGGGGAGGAGGGAGGCAGGCGAGGTAGGGGTGGGCAGGCGGGAGTACAGCAATAGGTTCTGATGCAGGCTATATAATTCACAAACATGAAATGCTAAAGTGATGCTACATAAGGATGATTAAAGTTATGTTTTAATTTGTATTCTTTAGAATATGCTAAAAAGTGAATAGATTTCCAACTAAACACGTTTACAAGGTGGATTGTGGGTAGCTGACCCCTGTGTTTATGAAAATTCCGATTTTTTGCTATGGATGCTGCTTGCTTAGATATCGTTAACAATGACTGGTCATTTCCAACATTTTGTAAGATAAAATTACTTTAAATATCTACTTATATTTATATGTTTGTTTTCAAGCGTAAAATTAAGTGTCCATTTAGTATATATTGAAATAAAAATATGTAGAACAGTCTTATAACAAGAAACATTACACTATGTATCCACTTATATATATTACACTGTATATCTCTGTCAGAAACAGAACACTCTGTTTTCCTGTGAGAAACATTACACAGTGCATCTCAACAAGAAACATTGCATTATATATCCCTATCGAACACATTTTGCTATCCCTAAAACACTGATTTTATGGCATTTATATTCAATGAGGTTATTTCAAGCGTTAGCTGGTCTATCATTTTTTATCGGGCATGAATGAGAGTTTCTTAAAACCGTACAGTTTCAAATAACTAAACAAAACATATTATATCAACTAAAATAAAACATTTCTATTTAGCACGAAACTTTATTTCAACAAAACTACATAAATTGGCAATTAATTATGACAATGAATCAATAATCCTTAGCTACATCATCACCTCTAAAGAACTCAGTCTATACAAAGGAAGCAAATTATTCCCCCACAACAGCAACACAGAAAATGATTTCAAATATTTGATAAAATTGTCGCACTGTTAGAATAGATCAGAGTTTCTCACAGTCTGTGTTAACAGAAAGGTCGGTTACTCAAGCCGTCAAATTTGTCAACTAATTTTAATAATTTTAAAAGTTTAAATATACTTAGGGACGTTAAAACTGCAACAAAGAAATGTATTTAATTTTTTAATTTGTCAAGTTATAATTCCAAATACATAGCCAATTTGTTAAGCTAAGGTAACGCTTACGTGAATGGCTACACCTTTCTGTCTGGAGGTATCAATGTGTGAATTCTGGGAGTTAATTGTAGTCCATGGTGTAGGATGGAATTCACGGCTCCTAATCACTGACGTCACCCTTACGGCTCAGCGATACCTAAACACTTTGTTAGAAGGGGAGGTTGTGTCTTATTTCAACCAAAATTCTCGTGCAATATTCATGCATGTATATGCATACGCTATTTGGCAGGATAGTTTACGCGGCAACAACATCAACATTGCGCAATGGACGCCTTACTCGCCAGACATGAATCCCATCGAACACTTGTCGGATATTTCCGACAGAAGAATTCGCGGGCGTATGCTGCAACTCCAAATGCACGCAGCACTACGCCAAGCCTTGATCGAGGAATGGAATCGGATATGACAGTGGCGTATCAACAGGCTCATCACGTCGACGCCTAGGCGGATAAATGCCCTTATAAACGCGTGAGGTGCCCACACTCGTTACTAAACATTTCAATTTCATTTTGCTGAATGACTGCAACCAGTGTTAAAAAAGTTCCTGTACTCAGAGAAGGACTTACAGCGCTGTTAATTTGAAAAATTTCATAAAATAGGTACAGTGCATATTGCTATATGATTTTTTGTTTTCTACTGTCCTTAAGTATATTATTTGTAAATTGTTTTAGTCTTTTATTTGAGTGAATAAAATAAACAAAATAAAAAATAAAACTGCGATTAGTATTATAACTTCAAAGAAGCTTATGTCAGCTAATAAACCCAGTGGAGGATGGAGAGGGGGCACTGTGTATCATATGTGGGAAGAAGGTGGGGTCATTTTGAGGCAAAACGAGGCCTAATTTCGTTACAACAGTGTGGGAGAGGGAGCAAATTTCATTCAGTACATTACGTTTCCCAAACATGGTGGGTTCTTTTGAAAATGCAGTGTGGGTCAGTACAAAAATCATGGAAACGCATGGTAAGCAATTTGTACTTGATTGCTCCCTCCCCCTAATAAACCATAAAATCGATTGTGATGTGTTGTGATATATATTCCACCGTAAAAGCAATTAATGCTATATATAGAAATGCTATGTACAATTTAGATTCAACTCAAAATATATTTGCACATTACCAAAGTCATTTTATCGGATTGCCATAAGCAAGTTAAATCAAAATTAAAACCTTTTTACAACTAATTCAATGACTTAAGGTAAAACAACAAGAGTGACAACACAAAGTCACCGTAACGCAATTAAAGTTATTTAAATAAATGCTATCTACAATTTAGATTAAACTTAAACTCTAATTACACATAAGTCAATGTCATTTTCTTTAATTGTAACATATAATTTTACAATCTTATATATATTTACGCATTGATCCATGCAAAATAAACAATCACAATGAGATATTCAAAGTCAATAAATTCAATGACAAAACAAAGCAACCAATAATTCTTCTTTATAATTACCTTCTTGATCCGATTGTATTTATGCACGACCTCTTTAAAAATCATAATGTTGATAGAAAGTTAATAAATGTGAACAAATTTAAATGAAGTTAATAATCTGCAATCCATTAAGGGATGATTTAACCATATGCATTGATTTCTTCCAGAAAACACCTTTATAAGGCTATACCTTGATTACCATTACGTGACTCGGCACTTTTAGCTATTTAGGTGCTATTTATCCTGGAGGGGGGGGGGGGGTGGGTCACTGAAGAACAATCTAGTTATCCTGCTTGTCCATAACTTTCAACAACGACCCCTAATTACGGAGTGGTGATTTTGAAATAACACCCCCTTTTTAACCAAACGCGGAGAAAAATCCCAAATAACTCCAATTTTTGTGGGGAAAAAGAACACTTAATGAATACAAACGGCCTTTTTCAACGAAATTGGCACTCTTCGAGGACCTCGTCTATCTTGAACCCCATTCTCCGTGTATTCTTTGGAACCGCACGGTAACACATTTCTGACCAAGTGCCCCTCCCCCAAATTCCCCAGGGCTATTCAGTTGCCTAAGGAAACGCTGTTTTCATGCAATTTTTAATATTACATGCCAAGTAAAAACTTTTTATATGTTTGGAATTGATGATTTTTTGGCCATTTTTGAAATCATTTACATATTTCAAATCAATACCCTTTTAAAATCAATCTGACCAATTTAATTCACTAAATTCACTTCTTTACGAAATGGTAAATGAATGTGTGTTCTGCAGTTGTTCTATTCTTTAGGGGCATTGTGGATCACATAAATCACATGTGCGAAGAAAGTGGGATAAATTTGAGGCAAAATACCATCACATCTGCGAAGAAAGAGAGATCGATCTGAGGCAAAATACCATCTAATTTCCTTACAAAAGTGTGGGAGAGGGAGCAATTTTCATCCAGTACATTGCTTTCTGACAGCTGATGAGTTCTTTTGAAAATGCACTCCCCATTTCATTTAAAAGTGGGTATAAAGTGTGCTCTGGCATTGTTATGTTTTTCATGGGCACTCTGTATCATATGTGCAAAGAACGGGGGATAAATTTGAGGAAAAACACTGTCCAACTTCCTTACAAAAGTGTCGGAGAGGGAGCAATTTTCATCCAGCACTTTAATTTCTCACAAATGATGGGTTCTTATGAAAATACAATTCCTATTTGATTTAAGAGTGGGTATTACTTAAAACTTAGTAGTCTTGGTCACTTCATAAAGTCATGGGTATGCAAGGTAAACAATTTGTATTTGATTGCTCGATCCTCCTCTCTTCCGTTGATAGCAAATCATAAAATCGGCATGAAAACAATTGTGATGTGGTGTGATATACACTCCACCGTATGAGCAATTTATGCTTTATATAGAAATGCTATGTACAATTTAGATTTAGATCTCCTCGGCTGCCTAAGTAGTACTGAAGTATGTCTCCTCAGCTGTCTAAGCAGTACTGAAGTATGTCTCCTCAGCTGTCTAAGTAGTACTGAAGTATGTCTCCTCGGCTGGCATGTCTGGAGGGCGTTCGTGAACCTCGGCCTCTACCTGCACAGGGTCGTCCTTGTCCTTGACTGTTTTAGTCACCGGCTCCACTTTCTCATTCGTTTCCATGCCAACTGGAGTCGGACTGCACGCTTCATATTCCATGTCTGAAACAGGTAACGTCGTATTACAAAACCTCATTTGAACTGTTTTGATTATTTCACGCACAAATATCAAGGGGTGTGAACGTGTATCAAAGAACAAGTAGGATACGATAAATGGAATCAGTTTAAGGCAAGAGCAGAGCTGTAAAATTATAACCCGATAGAAGCCATGATAGATCCTCAATATTAATATCAATGTAAAATGTGCAATTTTGACACATCTGGATTACTTTTGCTGCAACGTATGCATATATATATATATATATATATATATATATATATATATATATATATATATATATATATATATATATATGGTGTCCTAACATGTAACACTTCTGTGCTCAAGTAAAGATGTGTACATGGCACATAATTATAGGGATATGTGATTTCTGAAGCAACTCAAGCATACCGTCGGGGTCTTCAAACCAGGCGTCACTCTCGTCAGAGGTATCACACAGGGTATCCGCTTTCTTGCTGGCCTTCGTACGCCCGGTCAACCAGTACGTGTTCTTTCCTATAACCTGTGAACAAATCGTATCAGCTTCCCTTTTTTAGAATTTATGCATAAAACAACAAAGTTAACTGTTTCATTGCGTGGTATATCTTTTTGCGATTGCTTCGCGTTATTCTATCATCTATGAGATTTCGAGAGAATTACGATATGTAAGCCAAGCGCTGGCACTCATTAAATTATAAAATAACACATCTGTGACTACAGATATGAAACATAAAAAAATGAAGAATGCTTTACCTCTCTTATTTCGCTTTGTCTTCGCCTGGTAAAAAACCCTCCTTCGAGTGCCAACTCATCGTTCAGCGTCTGCGAGATGTGAATTCGTCCAGCTGCGAGGTAAAAAAAACATCATTAGCATCATCATCATGTTACTGTTTCATTTCAGTATCATTCTTATTAGTTATTTCTCACCTTTTCCACTCCTCTGAAGTTTTTCTGTCATCGCAATTGCTTCACCCAGGATCAAGTATTTGGGAATTCTTTCTTGAACCACTCCTGCTACACACGAACCTGTGAAATGTAGAAACAAATCAACCAACAGTCAACACTCCAGTGATTTCTTAAATATAAACAGATATCAACACTCAATCCTGCATCATCTCATTTCTTGAATTATTGAAGAGATATAACGCCCGCGATATGTTTGATGAAACCTTCCTTGTGATAAATAATAACAAATAGCTTGCTGACCTAAGGACAAAGAAGAATTAAGATATATATATATATATATATATATATATATATATATATATATATATATATATATATATAGTACCTGTGTGACAGCCAATCTTGAGCATGAAGACTCGCCCCGGCATATGTGGGACTTCCAGGGTCTGGATGCCTTCGATCAGCTCCAAGGCCAGCTCGGCAATGTCTTTAGCATGTTGGGTTCCGTTTCGGTGAGGAACACCTTCATAATTAAACAAATTGATATTAACTGGTCATTGCTGCGTCTTTTTTATCAAAGAAAATACCCTTGAGAAAATATAGATTTGTCTTAGAGCCCATAAATAGTTAGAGAAAAGATATTTGAGAAATGTATTGAGCAAGTATTTACCTTTCTGTCTGGAAAATCTTGATGTTGAAACCAATAGTAACAGACTTATCGATAAGCTTTTCTTTAGCTTTACCAATATTATGTAAAACTACGTCTACAGGCAGTCTACTTAAAAATCAAGCAAAGTAACTTTTGAAATATAAGGAGACAAAAAGGGAGGCTTTACTAAATTGTTGAAAATGTTGTTTCATTGCGCATTTGAAAGATTATCAAAGCCAGGTTTACTCCTCAAATGTCAGCAAATTGGCAGCTTTATTTGATTTTTCCACGAAACAGAAGAACAGTACGTTGTTACAGTGTATATCTACGTGTACGTGTGTGTGTGTGTGTATACCTGGCACAAGCGCGTAAGCGTGTATATCTACTTGTACGTGTGTGTGTACCTGAGGCAAGCACGTAAGTGTGTATATCTACTTGTACGTGTGTGTATGTACCTGACGCAAGCACGTAAGCGTGTATATCTACTTGTACGTGTGTGTGTACCTGAGACAAGCACGTAAGTGTGTATATCTACTTGTACGTGTGTGTGTAGCTGAGGCAAGCACGTAAGCGTGTATATATACTTGTACGTGTGTGTGTGTACCTGAGGCAAGCACGTAAGGGTGTATATCTACTTGTACGTGTGTGTATGTACCTGAGGCAAGCACGTAACCAGATGCTAAAGTGTGCACTTTACACACGTCGTAGTGTTTAATGATCTCATCGTAGTGTGAAAACAGGACATTCAACATCGTGATAACCTGCATTAAACACAGAAACAAATAATCAACGTATCGTTTAATATAATTGATATATTTGATTAAAATGTCTAGAAAAATTGGCCTATTCTTGATCTGTTGCTAATATACAGAAGCCGATTACTTAGATGACATACCGATTCTCTCTCTTTTCAATCAATAAACAATCAATAATCAATCAATCAATACTCAATCAATAATTGTGTTTAACATAATGCTAGACTAATGCAACAATGTTAACAAGAAAATGTCACCCAGATAGAAACTTTCTACAAAACGAGTTACATTGCATGTGAAAGTGAATGCGCGACGTTGCCAATTTTATTCCAAGGGTTAGATAATAATGATGGGTGGGGAGGTCACGTGATGGATGTTATCCTTACCTGATCCGGGAAGCTGCATTCTACTACTGGGTTAAAGGCTGCCATATCAGTTTGTAGCACGGTCACACGCTTGTACACCTCAGGTTGGACATTCTCGTAATTTTTCAGTTTCTCCACAATGCGGAAAGGTAACATTTGAGAGAGCAGCGCTTCGGTCTTCTGTTTTTCCTTGTTCAATGCCTTTGTTCTAATTTAAAAATGATAGAATTATAATGTAATATAATGTGCTGAAATTTATAGTGGAATAGATTTATAAGAGAAGGAGCATTTTAAATTGAAAACAGAAAAACGGATTGTATATTTGCACGATAAAACCAATAACTGTTGCTATTATTGAACATTTAACAGCCCCAGTAATTCAGTCAAACCACAGTGGTAGAAAACAGCTACTAACACTCATTGTGTGACATGAAGAAATTAAGGAAGAGAATATTTTATATAAAAAAATCATGTTTTCATTTTGCCTACTATGAGAGCAACAAGCATTTAAAACCTTTATCAGCAACACATTCAAAACTTTCAACGTAGTGGCAGAGTAAAGAGAATGCGCTTATCTTCAAGACCGAAAATTAAATGATGGCATGATTTACCATGTGAAGCCAAAAAGATCTTACATATAGCTTCTATTCATGAGCGTACAAAGAAAAATATTCAAGCTGATGTTGCTTCTGCCTAATTCCATTTTACTGAATCAATTGTCAACAAAATATATTTTCTTTGCTTTTAAACGTGTAATTGATTCACATGGAAATAGAATTCCTGACCTATCTGCAAGTGTCACGGAATAGCCTTGGATGTCTGTAGTTAGAACAAAGACAGAGCGCAGAATGATTGGCGATAGAACGATGACAGAGGCAAACAAAGTGGCAACGGCAATCAGGATCTTTTTATCTTCTTCAGCTTGTTCTTCCAGCAAATCGTTGATGATCTTTATCAAGCTACGCTGAATTTCCAAGATGGCGTCCAGGTAGAGCGTCATGTTGTCAAACCAGTCTTGGGCATCAGCTAGCGAACTGTTTAGTAACTCGCCTTGTGGCCGGAACTGTGATAGAAAAAAAACACACAAAAAAATATACCAAACTTATTTCATGGGTTATTATTGTAATCACACGTGTCTATGCCGGGTCTTGTCCACTACGTTCTATTATAATGATGCTAAATAATGTATAAATATTACGTCTCCACTATTATATATAACAATTATATATAATTATAATATATATAATATATATAATTATATATAACAATTATGTCCCCACTGTTATAGATAACAATTATATATAATTATAATATATATAATATATATAATTATATATAATTATATATAACAATTATGTCCCCACTATTATAGATAACAACTATATATAATTATAATATATATAATATATATAATTATATATAATTATATATAAAAATTATGTCCTCACTATTATATGTAACCACAATGTCCTCATACATTTCAACTGAATTAAACTGAAACATCTCCAGCAATGAACGGAGTTAATGAATTGAGCTATATGCTATGTTGTTAATAAGGCAAAATCCGTGTGACTTTCATGCTAAAAATTCTATTTGCTATTAACAGTAACTTTCACAACGTGTATTTAAATCTTTCGATACTGTAGAAACTTTTATATTACGCGAAAAGTATTTAAACCAATAACAGCAGCAAATCAATGTTAATATCATAACCTGACCAACTAATAAAGATTAGCGCATGAATCTCTGGCTGATCACTCCTTCCAAGATCTAAAAGGCTTCAATACACTGAACTCAATTTATGTAAAAAGCACATTCAAGTTGGGAAGGGAAACAGCCCCCCCCCCTTCTACCACAAGTAAATAGAATTTAAGCTGATAAAGACTTGCTGAAATATCAATCAAAACACAACTCACACTGTTATCAGAGTCTGTTCTGTTGACGTTACTTTCGCTAGATTGCTGAAATATAATGAGTTTGGGATCACAATTCTTAAGAATATATTACCAATAGCTATATTCAACTGCAATACTTCAACTTATAAACGTTGCTAACTCTAGAAATAAATTTTCAATGTAGTTATTTTGATTGAGCCTTTCGTCTTAGTACCAATTGTATAGAACAGTTGCTTAATGTAGGGACGAAGCACGGGGAAGGGTGCTTCATAATGAATGTGGCTAGTGAAAACTAAGCATAATGAACATTTATACTCATCTTTCTTCATGCGGTTTTTGCCATTGGGATATAGTAAAACCGTGTTATAATGATGCTCTAATGGCAACTCTTATTACAAATTTCTATAATACTGTTCCCCGTTTTTTTAATTATATTTAATTAGCTTCATTCTCTATAGCCATAAGTAATTGATTAGTTAATATTTAATTACTATTGGTTATTTACTAATTAGTAATTAAGTAATTAATAATACCTCTAATGTGCTGTCTTTAATAAAAGAGCGCATGCGTTCTATGTCCTCGAAGAATTCGCTTTCATTCTCTATGGTCATGTTATACACCTGTGCTGCCATCTCTGAATAGTCTTTGGCGGAGTTGAGAGTGTAATTACCAATATCCTGCGCTTCTCGAAACCACAAGTAAGTCATCCTGCTGGGAAATCCGCCGCTCATATAAAACAAAGTACCTATAAAAAAGAAACACAAATGAGAAATGAGAAAAAAGAAGTGTTTCTATAGTGGTAATCAAATTAATTACGCATAAATACCAAGTAGAATTAATGATACGTATTTTTTAATAATTTTCAGATCTCTGTGCAATGGCGTATTAAACTGCTTATCAAGTAGGCAATTGCTTTTTTATTTCAAATTAGTTTTTCAATTAGTCAATTCATTAATTAATTCACTGTGAATATCATTATTGTTATTATTATAATAATTTAGCAAAAGTCATACAATTATTAAAAAAAACCTAAATTATCCTTACTTAATCTATGAAAAAAGAGGAATTAAATGTTCAAAACTACATGACTTTGTTTTCGTGATTTACCCAAAGCTCTTTCTATTCCAGCAGATTCTAATCCTTCTACTGTTTCTACAAGCGCAACAAGATCTTTCCACACTGTTTCTGACTGTGCCTCCGTAAGTGCGCTGTACAACCAGTTGATGAAGACCTCAATAGCATCAGAATAGAACTCCAGCTCATCTAGAATGGTCGGATTTTTCGTGTCCAACTCATACCTATGTCTATAAATAAACAAAGCTAATATTAATATTTTGACTTCTATTCTAAGCTTTCCATAAATTTAGCAATTTCACCCATTTTAATTCATCTGGATTTCGTACTAAGCACAATAGATGATTAGATTAGGATACCACTCTGGAAATGATCCAATTGATGCTTAACCCTGCATAAACTATTTCTATAGAGTTTAATGGAACAAAATACCAGGTCCACAGAAAATCAGAATTTTGAAAAGCACATATCACTGATCAGTTTTCAAACTGTACCTATTTAAGAAGACATAAAATGTGTCTTTGGTCTCGTAGTGAGGATCTCCCTTTATGGCAGGCCAATAGGACAAGTTCTTAATGGAGTCGTCTGTCTGTGGATACCTCTCCACCTAATCACAACATCAGCCATATGGTTTATATATTAACGTACGTGAAAAACAATAAACAATTTACTAACCTCTCCACCTAATCACAGCACCAGCCATATGGTTTATATATCAACGTACGTAACACACAATAATCATTTTACAAATACAAATAGAAATTAATAATACATAATAAATTAAATCGGATAGTAAAACCTTTAGTATCTTTTAGATATATACATTGGAATTATATCTTATTTCTCTTCTACAATTCTACTAATAAATGTGAATTGGTACTGGAATACTCATTTTCCTCTTTTTTTGTTGGGTAGTTGTTTTACATTATGTTTCAAGGATATTTTACGATTAATTCATTCCTTACAAGAAATCTCTTGGTGACGTCAGGGCTGATGTCGCTGACATAGAGGGCACTCATGTCTCGCTCATTCTGTAACGTGTGCATCATTTCAGCAAGTTCCGTCGCAAATTTCAGATTTCGTCTGATCTTAAAATTTGAATAAATTCAGAGCTGTTATGCTCATAAATAGGTACTGATATCAATTTTCCAAAGCTAGATTATTGTACATGGACAATCTTTCTCAAAAATAACCTGATTGCTTTTGTTTTATGCCTTGTTATTCTTTGACAAATCGAGACACAGACAACTAGTCTTTTTTTATTTTCGAATAACATTTACTGAAATTAAGCCGGGTGGCAGTAGCCTCTTCTCAGTCGAGTGTTTGCCAGGTGTGCGGTATATAATTGGTTGTTCTGTCTTTTTACACTAGATAATTGATACATTCAGACCTCAAAATGAAGCGGTATATATAACTGGTTGGTCTGTTTTTTTTCGCTGGATAATTGATACATTTTAGACCTCAAAATGTACGGCTTGTGTACTAGTTAATTACTTACTTCACTTGCGACTAAGCTATTAGATACTCTCGTGCCAAATATATAGCCTGTAAATGCCAGTAGAATGACTATAGGTACAAGGGTGATACCCAACATGCGAATCAGCTGCAGTCGCTTCCCAGACCTCGTGACTGGATTGGCTGAAAAAAAGAAACAAAATTAATAAAACAAAGTTAAATCGTATGCCAAGTGTATAACTAAGTTTTTATTCCAAGATTAGCAGTATGCGAACTGTAGTATTTTGACTACGGGTCGGATTTTTGGGTAAGACCACGCTCTGTAAGCGGGTTTGTCACATCAGTTACAGCTATCTGAAACGTCACCTTGCGCACTATTGATAGTTTGTGTTCAATATCGCATTAACATCTACCCATTGAAAAGAATATAAGAGAAGTGACAAAAATAGAAATTATGGCAAAGTAGCAAAATATCTTATTTGGTACGGGGGCGGTAGCAGGGAGGGTTTAACGACTCAGTCCACCATTTACAGGATGCGCTATCGTTTTTCGGATGAGTCCATCCGATACACGCTCTGGGTTATGTTCTTATGATTAGTCCACTCGCTACAGCCTGAGGAGAAGTAATTCAAATCAGTGCAACAGTAATAGATTATGGGATGGTTTTTTTAAAATCAGTCTCGTTCATGTCATTTTATCATTATACCACTACGTATTGACGTCACCGTATCACTCTGCAATATTCTATTTCGAAGATGCATCCCTAATAAACGAGGAAGGAGTCCGTTGATTTGTAGAAGTATTTGAGATTTTGGGTGAAGTCTGAACTAATTAAAACTGTTTGAAAAGAGATTAATCGGAAATTCATTGACCTTAATTTTCTTACATATTCTAGAAGTTCATAAAAGTACTTGTTGTCTGGTTTCATCTGGAAGATCCTGTGAACTATAACTGTTTCCAAGATGATGTTTCACTACCAATTTATTAATCTATTGCTTTAATCCACTACAAATAGTGCTGAGAACTACACATAATTATACCCAAACAAATAGATTTTGTTATATATTTATTTTGCATTGATTTAAACCACTCTAGAGTGATAACAAACTTTGCTTACCTTGAATGATCGAGTTGGGAGGGACACAGTGATATCAGAGACGACGCACGTCTCATGATGGTTGTGGCCCGTGAATCGTTCGCCTTCATGACCATTCTGAACGTTTTTCAATAAGATTTGTACAATTTATTTTGACTGTACGGCTATATCCAGTTGATTTAATGAAATTAAAGTTAAGAATTAGACATATGTATTTATTGTTTCAGTTTAGCTAGTAAATATTTTTACCATTGAAAGTATTTGAAATTATCAATCCGCTCTGCTCATACTAACGACATAAAGTGCGCAAAGTCTTTCAATACTGCAGCAGCTGGTGTTTCATAAAATTAGTACTAATTATTCTTTTTAATCAAAAGCCACTCCCGATTAGACTATCAAGGGAAATAGAGCATATCATTAGTGTGTTTCCTAGTAACTACTATTGTGTGATTTTGTTCAAACAGAATATATTGTGTCGAGTTATTTGTTGTTGCTGAGGAACATGGCAGCAGTAATACGATTGATGCCATGATGGCATGTCATCATAATATTTAATTAGTTAATCTATAATATATTTTTATCTTGTACAATAATTTTAATACATAATTCAGGCAAAGTATATAATCAAAATTTGTTGCAATAAAACTGCGCTTAACCCAGCTGCCACCGACACACTAACTGAAGCACGTTTAAATCCCACAAAACTTAAAAACATAAATGAATCTCGTAAATTGCTAGTAAACTTAATGTTTTCTTCTTTTTAACGACATTTCGCAAATAAACTGGAATATTTACCTTGTGTTCCTGTTTTGCATTATTAAAAAATTCCCAGGTAAAAGCTGCATTAGCTATTTATTAGTAAACTTTTCTTCTTCGTCATTTTTACCACAATACCTCACACAATGTTAGTTGTTTGTAGATATTAACCCATCGTTCATTCATTAAACATCAAACAAAAGAACAGTTATATCATTAGAGTTTCATTATCTTGGTTACACAAAGCAAACAGCTTTCTTGGCACAATACGTTCCTCCCTTACTGATATTCAATTATGTTTAATTAGATAATGCAACAAAGAAACTCTGCACACAAGCTAATTGATGCAAATGTTATATTATCATTACGCAAATAAACAACAACAAAGTTTTCTTTTTTGCCTTTTTTGCAAGAGTAATTCTTTATATACTGGATTTTTCATGAAACCTTTTTTTATTTTTGTACTCATATGTAACTTTGTATAATTATTTTAGGCACAATGAAATGGCCGACAGGTTCAGTGTGATAGAAAAAGGTTTATCTATCATTCATACGTATGTATGTGTTTTAGACAAGCTTTCAAAGCGTTAACTGCTCCTTTAGTTTTGTTGGGATTGTTTTATATCATGCAAATATTTTCCTAACAATAAGCTGCTATTCCTTATTCAAGCGATTTTTTTATTTTCTAATCATTTCAATTCTCAAGTATGCCAGCTATTAAACTATTATAACAATTTGCTAAAGAGCAGTGTAGTTTCCAAATTTTATACCTTGATGTTCGATATATTTCAAAACGATTGCCTTACTTGCTATAACGTTTAAGGGTTTGATATCGACTTTCACTGCGTAATTCACCTTTATCTAAGAAGTGTAAGAGAGATCCGCTAACAAATGAAAAGTGAAAATTGAAAGTGAAATGCTTAAATTTCAAAATTGGCTAAATTGGGAAATATTTTGCATACGTTGATTTGAACCTCATTTTCAACTCTCCATCGTGTACATTGTGATATGAAACATATGATTTGAATTTTGTTAACTTAGCCAGTGTGATTAGAATGTGAAAAACTAGCTCATGCAGGAAACGGATTCAAAGGAATCAAATCATTTTATATTTATAAGCAAGTGTAATGACTCGGCATATTTTCTGCTTTGATATGATGCAGCTTTTATTTTGATCTGATTGTGGTTGTTCTTGTTGGAAGTGGTTAGAAGTTGCTCTATTAACATGGTCAAGTCACTGGTTAAACTACCCATAGAAAAAGTGGTGTAAAAGCGTCATCATAATATATATATATATATATATATATATATATATATATATATATATATATATATAGCGTTTGGTTTAAAGGGGGCATTGTTTCATATATGGAATGTAAGAAGTCTTTGTTTTGTCATTGCAAACACCGCTACAGCAATTTAAACCACTGTTGATGACGTCATTTACTCGATCGATCATTAAAAATTCTATTAATGATTTTGCGGTTTCTCTACTGAAATACAACATTTCATTTATGTAAAGTAAAAGAATCATGTAAAATACTGGGACTAATCTGGAGTTCATTGTTTTAAATCCTCAATATCCCCCGTTTTATGTAGGTGTCAAGGCTGCTTTTACGTTGCCTCTGGTGTAAGATCGGTTTTATATTAGATGGTTGAACGCCTACTCACGGTCATAGCGAAGAATCAGTAACACCAATATGCACTTTAACTCGAGTAATGGTTGTGTGTAGTCATTATAAAGTTTTTTTCGCGTGTTTATCCTTGTGCCAGCGAAACATCTCGTAACAACTGCTCAGGGCATACACCCCCATTACACAGTCACCTCGGCTATACACACCCGTTCTACACCCCTCTATACACACACCTTCTATACAAACTGGCGCTATACGCACCCGATATACACACATCGACCGCTATACAAATCCCGCTATGCACACACCTCTATACACAGAAACGACACACACACACCGTTATACATACTCCTTCGCTAAACACACAAATCCTGCTCACACACCCGGTATGCACACACCGTCGCTATATTCCCATCCCCACTATGCACAATTTAGCCATACAAACTCCGCCTCCACACCCCCGGTATTCACACTGACACTATACAAATCAGCGCTATACACGCATCGCCGCTGTACACATATCCCCACTATGCACACACTATCACTTGACACACACATCTGTACATACCTCCGCCATACAAACTCCTGTTATATACACACGACCACTATACACATGCCAGCTATACACACCCCCTTGCGCATTACCCCTATACACATACCCACTATACACACATCCCGCTATGCACGCCGTTGCTATGCACATACCTACGTGATTAACACTACGACATGAACACCTCCTGCTGTATATACACACTCCCGCTGTGCAAACAACCGCTATACACATCTCAGCTATACATGCTATATACACAACCCGCTATGTACACATCGCCGCTAATCACACACCCCTGTGCTATATATACAGCCGCTATACACACACTGCCTATACGCCCACACATGCTATGCACACCTCCTATTATAAACTAAGTCTGGGCAAACCTGAAGTGTTTAAAAATGTACTTTTATCTGAATTAGCTAATCCTCTAATCCGACGAAATATTCCTTTGTTAGAAATCACATTCAAATTGCATTCTTATCGCTATGAATTACTTAATTCGTTAATCTGAAACACTAACCCCAGTTAATATGTGGCATTTATAAGATTAGTTGCATTGCACAGAAAAAAATCTATAGACAAAAAGGGAATTGCTTGCATCAACTAATTTGCATAAATCCTTATAATAATTTATTTACTTGCTACAAAAGCCTTATTTACTTGGAATGTCCATGCCAATTTTTAATGTTTATATCCTATTTTCTTCATATTTCTTTGTGTGAAACATATGACTGCATGATGGTTCTCCTAGAAAAATCAGTTGATTTCAACCCGTTTATGTGGTAACCTGGTGTCGTATCAGTTGATTTCAACGCGTTTATGTCGTAACTTGGTGTCGTATCAGTTGATTTCAACGCGTTTATGTGGTAACTTGGTGTCGTATCAGTTGATTTAAACGCGTTTGTGTGGTAACTTGGTGTCTTATCAGTTGATTTCAATGCGTTTATGTGGTAACTTGGTGTCGTATCGGTTGATTACAACGCGTTTGTGTGGTAACTTGGTGTCGTATCGGTTGATATACAACGCGTTTGTGTGGTAACTTGGTGTCTTATCAGTTGATTTCAACGCGTTTATGTGGTAACTTGGTGTCGTATCAGTTGATTTCAACGCGTTTATGTGGTAACTTGGTGTCGTATCGGTTGATTACAACGCGTTTATGTGGTAACTTGGTGTCGTATCAGTTGATTTCAACCCGTTTATGTGGTAACTTGGTGTCGTATCAGTTGATTTCAACGCGTTTATGTGGTAACTTGGTGTCGTATCAGTTGATTTAAACGCGTTTATGTGGTAACTTAGTGTCGTATCGGTTGATTACAACGCGTTTATGTGGTAAATTGGTGTCGTATCGGTTGATATACAATGCGTTTGTGTGGTAACTTGGTGTCTTATCAGTTGATTTCAACGCATTTATGTGGTAACTTGGTGTCGTACCAGTTGATTTCAACCCGTTTATGTGGTAACTTGGTGTCGTATCAGTTGATTTCAACGCGTTTATGTGGTAACTTGGTGTCGTATCAGTTGATTTCAACGCGTTTATGTGGTAACTTGGTGTCGTACCGGTTGATTACAAACCGTTTATGTGGTAACTTGGTGTCGTATCGGTTGATTACATCGCGTTTGTGTGGTAACTTGGTGTCGTATCGGTTGATATACAACGCGTTTGTGTGGTAACTTGGTGTCTTATCAGTTGATTTCAACTCGTTTATGTGGTAACTTGGTGTCGTTTCAGTTGATTTCAACGCGTTTATGTGGTAACTTGGTGTCGTATCGGTTGATTACAACGCGTTTATGTGGTAACTTGGTGTCGTATCAGTTGATTTCAACGCGTTTATGTGGTAACTTGGTGTCGTATCAGTTGATTTCAACGCGTTTATGTGGTAACTTGGTGTCGTATCAGTTGATTTCAACGCGTTTATCTGGTAACTTGATGTCGTATCGGTTGATTACAACCCGTTTATGTGGTAACTTGGTGTCGTATCGGTTGATTACAACGCGTTTGTGTGGTAACTTAGTGTCGTAACGGTTGATATACAACGAGTTTGTGTGGTAACTTGGTGTCTTATCAGTTGATTTCAACGCGTTTATGTGGTAACTTGGTGTCGTATCAGTTGATTTCAACCCGTTTATGTGGTAACTTGGTGTCGTATCAGTTGATTTCAACGCGTTTATGTGGTAACTTGGTGTCGTATCAGTTGATTTCAACGCGTTTATGTGGTAACTTGGTGTCGTATCAGTTGATTTCAACGCGTTTATGTGGTAACTTGGTGTTCTATCAGTTGATTTCAACGCGTTTATGTGGTAACTTGGTGTCGTATCAGTTGATTACAACCCGTTTATGTGGTAACTTGGTGTCGTATCGGTTGATTACAACGCGTTTGTGTGGTAACTTGGTGTCGTATCGGTTGATATACAACGCGTTTGTGTGGTAACTTGGTGTCTTATCAGTTGATTTCAACGCGTTTATGTGGTAACTTGGTGTCGTATCGGTTGATTACAACGCGTTTGTGTGGTAACTTGGTGTCGTATCGGTTGATATACAACGCGTTTGTGTGGTAACTTGGTGTCTTATCAGTTGATTTCAACGCGTTTATGTGGTAACTTGGTGTCGTATCGGTTGATTACAACGCGTTTGAGTGGTAACTTGGTGTCGTATCGGTTGATATACAACGCGTTTATGTGGTAACTTGGTGTCGTATCAGTTGATTTCAACGCATTAAAAGTGTATGTGGAATCAACAAGAGCTAATTTCAATGCAATTTGTTTTACTTTGAAATTGTTTCAGTTGATGTTGGCGCGTCAAAGTATAAATATAAAATTTGTATTGGTTGATGTCAACGCGTCTGAGAGTATATATCCGATTTGCATCAGCTGGACACACATATTTCGTTATGTTTGATCTCAACGCGGTAAGTTTAATGTTCTGTTATATCATATTTATGTTGGTTGAAAGCAACGGATATTGTTGAATGCAACAAGTTATTGGTCGAGATATTAAACAAATCGAATGTATAGAAAATAAAAACCTCGATAGCAGTGAGAAATAAAACATAAAAACAGAGTGAACACGCATAGCAATCTTCATTTTCTTATACAATACTCCGCTATACACATCCCCATAGTACACCTCCTGTGTAAACACACCGTCGCTATGCGCACAGCCCATCATGCTGATAGATAGTACTGTAGCCATTTTAGTACTGATCAATTAATTCTGAATAGGACATACGGTAATTTGATAAGAATTTTATTTGATATGCCTGGACGGTTTTGCTTAAATATAACGCTGACAATATTATTAAGTTGTTCGGTGTATTTCGAAAACAAGAATTTCTTTAATCACAGAGAATAAAATCTTCCAGACTGACATGAAGTTATTTCTCTTTGCCTGTGAACAGAGAGAGAGAGAGAGAGAGAGAGAGAGAGAGAGAGAGAGAGAGAGAGAGAGAGAGAGAGAGAGAGAAAAACAGAGAGAGAGGTTATAATAAAAGAGAGAAAGGTTATAATATATGTACTAAAGACCACATAGAAAATAAAAAATAATACGAAAACACTAACAAAAAGTAAAAAAATATAAACAATATCAAATAATAAAATGTAAAACGTCGTATCGGTTTTTTCGCAATAAAACTGAAGGATCTAAAAACCAACAATGACATAGAAAGTTAGAAAAAAGCAGGACATACAAATAAGCAGTAAATACCAAAGAATATAAACACCTGCTTTCTAGACAAACCCTTGTGTCCACGGGTTACAGTTTCACGTACATCCAAGTCCATGGAATGGACTCATACTTTACATTAACATTTGCTGCAAAAGCTCTTAAAACTGTGATTGTCTCTCTTTTAGTGCAGACAAGCAAACTAAATTCATGGCTTACAGCTTCGTGCAGCGTTAACTAAATGGCTCGTTTCAGATGTGTAAATTATGAATGATTACATGCAGCATAATAATCATTTTACTATTTCTTTCTAAAATTACTAATTTATATAAGTATATTACATTTCACTAAAGAAATTTTACCTGATTGCCCTCTTGTCGGGAAAATCCTAACCAAAAGTTTTACCAACAGATTTTACTTCATAGAAGTAAGTCTTTTGTTGAATAAATCGTCAGTTTTCCTCCATCAGATAAGAACGTTTCTCTCATAACATAAAGTTTGTTATTCCAGTATACGGCACTGTGGGGGTAGCTATCCATGGCGGGAGACAACACAATGGGATGCCACTCACGGGCTTTATCTAACACCTGAAGGCGCTGATTGCGTCTGTCTGCCACAAGGATTCCACTGCGGTCTTGTTGGCAGATATATGGGCTTTGAAAGTACCCAACATCTCTACTGCCGCTTCCGCCACGAGTGTACTTTAAAGCACCATTAGGTGCGATTATATATAGCCTATTGGCTTCAGCACAGCAGGTTGCTATGGTGTCGCCTACGACACTGAGCGTAGTGAAATGCTGCGTACCAGCGCATGGTATACGTAAGATCCTCACCTTCTTGAAACCGGCGTTGACGTCATATACATGCACTGAGTGTGTGTCAAACTCCGTGGCGTAGAGGTGACGGGAGTGGTACTGCACTCGTAGAAAAGACCCAGCTTCAATAGTTTTCAAAGTGTTACCTCAACAAACATACGGGGAATAATTAATGCATTCAAATCTTTACCATGGAAATAGTAATAACAATAATAAAGGAATGTTTACATAAACATCACATGCAACTAAAATCCCTATCACTTATAAATAATTACTTAGTTAAAAATTAATGAGGTCAAATGAGTATAATCTCTTTACCATTATGATCTACGACTGTTGTCCATTTTCGCAATGTGCAATGCACGAATTCATCATAGCATAAAATAAGTTACAGTTACGGGTGCAGGTTTTCGTCAAGAGGATGAGTGGGAGTTCCAGGCAAAACTTGATGCGAAAAACGTACAGTTCTACAGTCTAATTGTTTTGTTTTCTTTTTATTTGAGAGTGAGCAGCTGAGGGTGCAGGGAGTTTCTACCCTCAGACCCTCTTGTTAGATCCGCCATTTGCTTGCCATCCTGGCTGAGATGATGAATTCCTTTGCCTCTTACAACAACAGCGACAGTATCCTGTACTTCCGCTACGTCAGTGATGTCAACATTGTCAACAGCGATCCTCCTCATCACCTGTAGGCCTTCGTTGTAAATAGTAATTCCTCCCTCGTGACAGCACCACAGATGGTTGCTTATGATGCGGATTGAGTAAGATGGCGAAGGCAAGTTCAGATCTTTCTCAGGACTCAAATCATTTGTTGAAGCATCTATCACCTGCCCATTGGTTACTGAGCACTGGAACTAATCCATTCTTTGCAATTTATAATGATTCGATACTAATACATACATTATTCATTTTTTGTATTTGCGACTGAAACACTTAAATACAATTATTCTTGGCTATAATTACAGTCCTAAACAGTGTCTATTAGGTAAATTGGTGAGAAATTCAACATTCTTCAGTATGATTACTCACGACAGCTTTTCGCTCATATTACGCAAGGTACATGATGCTGAATTAATAGGGACCCATCAGATCGCAAATTTCAAGTAGTGGGTTGTCAATATTAGAGACTGAGGCTTTCATTTCATTTGAAAATGTAAATGAAATGCTACATGCATTTATTGTGTGGCGGATATCCAAATGCATCCCGAACGTTGTCTTTTTTATCATACTAAAGCGACAGTATTACAAACTCAATCCCACCCATCCGTTATTCCCTGCTCCCACATCTCTACTCCTACCCAAGTTCATATGATGGTTTCGTGAAGCATCATTTTCACTGACACATGGATATGCATCGATTATTCATTTCACGTACCTTTTGAACAATGTCTCTGGTGGCCAGTTCAAGAAAGGCTGCAGTTGCGTTCCAATCTTTGTTTCTTTTCAATCTCACGCACACAGCCTTTGTATGAAGCTCAGGGCTATCAAATGAAGCAACGGCCTGACTGGCACGGTCAATTGCTGCTTCCCCATCAATGGCCAGTATTGTTCTTGTCTCTCGGGCGAACCTCTCAAGCTGAGATACTTCATGTTGTATGTGTCTCATCTTCTGTTCCAGTTTGGCTAAATCAGTTTCAAATGTGGCGATATTTTTACGGATACTGCTGATAATGTTCTTGTCAATTTGGTCATAAAACGCATTCACTTCTTGCACACACATCCTGCGCATATCACTTGACGTTCTCAATGACTCTGCTTCAGTGCAGCGCGCTGATTTAATTTCTCTTTTCAAGATGTCAACGCATACCCGATACTGACCGATTTTGGCTTTTAATTCGTCCGTTTTTTCTTCAAACTGCTGTAAAACGTCATCGTTTCTCTGCTTAAGAGACACCAATTTTTTAATGTCACAATCTGATATTTTGGAGTGGATTTTTTTACAGGTTCGGCAAATCCAGTTGCAACAGTCTTCACATCGAAATAAAATCTGTTTTTCTTCACACAGTTCACAGAGCGTTTTCTTTGATATAGTGCCTGACTCACTCTTTTTTATGCTACCTGACGCACTCTTTTCTGATGTCCAGTTAATAACCTGCTGGGCAAGAGCATCCAAACACTGCGCAAGTCTAAAATCCGGTTTGATCTCTGTCTCTTCTGACACGTTTTTGCACATTGGACATTTTACTTTGCCGCCCTCTTTTATCCTGGAAACGCATATTTTACACAGCGTATGGTTGCAGGATAACAACAAAGGTTCTTTAAATATCTCCGTGCAAATTGGACATTCTGTCATGTCCTCCAGTGCTGTAGCCACGACAACTTAAATAATGTATTAACCGCTAAAGAAATGTACTATTCACAATATTTTCCATTTATTGCACCCTGTATTCAACTATATTATGCTTTATATCTAACTGCTACACCTGACTATTACATTTGACTGGGATATCTATCTATAAGCAAAATACACCTAATTTATATAAACTACACTTAATTTATGCAAGAAAGCACAGAACTTGTCAAAAGATTATGGCACATTCTAAGACAAGAACGTTTCAAAAGCTGAAATATTGTTTATCCTTCTTTCACAAGACATATTACAATATTCAGTGTAATGCATGGGTGTGTTTAATCGTGTATTATACGACATTGCCGATTGTAGACTATGCCACTGTGAACATACGGCTAGAGCTTATGTGACACAATCAATAAAGTGTGTAAGCGTGTCTTGTGCATTTATTCAGTAACGATTAAGGATTATGCATACATTATATGTATATTAGTCTGTAAAGTGTTGAGCCCTACAGGCCGTTCTACTTCGCTATTGACATCTCTATTTGTTCCTATTTATTCAGAAAGAATGCAGATATATACGCAGAGGTTTTACTTAGAAGGGGGGGAGCGACATTGAAGTATATATTTTAGTACGCTAAGTATCGAGCCCCATAGGCCATGTTGATTCGTTATTGGTACATTTCTGCTTAATGTGAATAGCCCTACACTTATGTATTGGGGGGACTATTGGTCTATTCTGGAGATTTCTGACTACATTATAAACACTTCTGCATTATCTAAAAAGCTTATGACCTTTATGTCACTTCGTGGGCAAACTACAGGATGGAAATCAGTCTCATATTTCAAGTTACACCAGATTTATGTATGTTCTATATATAACCACGTTATATTTGCTATATTTGCTATATAACATTTGCTATATAACATTTCTATGGCCCCAAAAAAAAAACAGTTTCAAAGAGATATATATGGCAGAGAAGTTAACATGAATCAAGTTCATATAAATACTTTAAACGTTTGATTTTTAATAAAAGCATAATTGACCGGATCCTCAAAATAAAAATTAAAGCAATGCACACTTTACGGCAAATTTAGGCATTTGGTAAGAGATATCTATTAAAGAGTTAATTATTATGGAAATTTATAGATTCTGGGGAAAGATGCGGATGCGGTTAACAGTAGAATTTGAAGAAAAAAAATCTTTTATCCCAATATGTGTAATCGGCTGTATTATTCTGGAATAGACGTCGGAGAGCGATGCTTATGTGCTGAGGTCCATGCCTTAAATAGGTTCCTTTCGTGTTATGGATTGTTTTCTTTCCATGTATTAAAGATGGCGAGAAATACACTTCTTTAATCCTAAATTCCACGGCACTGATATGTGATTGTCTGAGGACGTATGTGCTCCAATTTCTTGAGGGAGACGATGGGTCAAGAAGGTAGATTTTGGATTCTTTGCAAGGAGATATATTTATTTGTTTGGTGGGTTATGTTATATTCAACGACTATGAATGCGATATAGGGAAGCACTTGCTAACAGGACAAGTAGGGGAAGCGAAAACAAGAATGGAGAAAGAGCGATTATGAGCAGTGTACGAATGAGTGGAGAAATAGAGAATGGTAGAGGAGGACTGGTTATGGTCAGAAATATTCTCAATGTTCGTGAAGGAGTGGGTGGTGGACGAGGGCTGCTGTGATTGGAAATATTTTCCATTTCTATGAAGGAGGGATGCTAGAGGAGAGCTATATTTGTTAGAAATAAAATATATCACTAGCTTGGATATCCTTTGATATCCTTTGATATCCTTTGATATCATATCGGTAATGATTCCTGGCAGTTCTTTTCATTTTAGTGGCATATTAGCGCGGAATGAGGGGGGGGGGGGGTGGAGGAGGGGGGAGGAGGGGGACGGCGACAGTCTATCATACGTGTTACCAAACGTGTTCAAAAAATGTGGAAAGGAAGACGCGTAGTTTTAAAACCACATGTAGTACGTGCGGAGTGCCCATTTGTTTTTACAAGGGGAATGGTGATCTTCGTTCAGTACTTCTCGCCTTTCATACTGGGAGGGAGGGGTGGGGGCGGGTAGGAGGAGGATTCCTTCAGAGCTGCACTCGGCGTTTAGTTAAAAAAAACTGGGCCGTTCTCACAACTTGTCACTCCACCTTAGAGGGATCATGTTAAGTGAGGGGCATGCATGGTAATGAGTTTGTACGTCAGTGTCCCCGCTCACCCCTCCAACCCCACTCATTACACATTATCTTTTTTTTTTGTTTTTTTTTGTTTGTTTTAGAGCATTGACATCACACACAGGGTAAAGTGACATTTCTTTGACAAATCCCCTTTATTTGTTTACGTTGCGAGCGTAATTGTCTGGGCGATTTTGGGAGAAGCAGCATCTACCCTTTGGTTATATCAAGTAAGCAAATAACTGTCCAAAAACCCAGAGACGTAGATTCTCTCAATAAGTGCAATAGGTATTAAGCCAAAATGTCAACTCGCTTAAACAAATAGCATGGAATGATTTTCCAAGAGCTCAGCTTGTTCATCATGTATGAAGCATTTCTATGACAAATGGGAGAAGGGGAGGAGAGGAGACGGAGAGGGGGAGGTGGGGGGTGTGAGGGGGAGGGAAGGTGAAGGGTGTGAGGGGAGGGGAGGTGGGGGTGTAAGGGGGAGTGGAGGTGGCGTCATGCACGAAGCATCTGTATGGCAAATATCTGTGATATGGGCTTGAGAACTCGTAAGCATGAGGGGGAGGGGTGGGGGAGGGGGATGCAGAGGGGGAGGAGGGAGGGGAGTCGGAGGGGGTGTAAAGGGGGGAGGCAGCGTCATGCATGAAGCATTTGTATAGTAAATGCCTCTGATATGGGCTCGTAACGGTGGGAGGGAGCTGGGGAGGGGGCGAGTGTGTGCGAGGGAGGAGAGAGAGAGAGGGGGGAGCTGGCGGAGGGGGGTAGGGGTGGAGGCGGTGTAAAGCAAACGTCTCTGATATGGGCTTGAGAACTCGCAAACATGGGAGTGGGGGTGGGGGGGGCATCATAGATGAGGACACGCAAGGGGAGGAAGAGGCAGCGCAGGCGGGGTGGGGGTGGGGAGGGGGGAGGCAGGCGAGGTAGGGGTGGGCAGGCGGGAGTACAGCAATAGGTTCTGATGCAGGCTATATAATTCACAAACATGAAATGCTAAAGTGATGCTACATAAGGATGATTAAAGTTATGTTTTAATTTGTATTCTTTACAATATGCTAAAAAGTGAATAGATTTCCAACTTAACACGTTTACAAGGTGGATTGTGGGTAGCTGACCCCTGTGTTTATGAAAATTCCGATTTTTTGCTATGGATGCTGCTTGCTTAGATATCGTTAACAATGACTGGTCATTTCCAACATTTTGTAAGATAAAATTACTTTAAATATCTACTTATATTTATATGTTTGTTTTCAAGCGTAAAATTAAGTGTCCATTTAGTATATATTGAAATAAAAATATGTAGAACAGTCTTATAACAAGAAACATTACACTATGTATCCACTTATATATATTACACTGTATATCTCTGTCAGAAACAGAACACTCTGTTTTCCTGTGAGAAACATTACACAGTGCATCTCAACAAGAAACATTGCATTATATATCCCTATCGAACACATTTTGCTATCCCTAAAACACTGATTTTATGGCATTTATATTCAATGAGGTTATTTCAAGCGTTAGCTGGTCTATCATTTTTTATCGGGCATGAATGAGAGTTTCTTAAAACCGTACAGTTTCAAATAACTAAACAAAACATATTATATCAACTAAAATAAAACATTTCTATTTAGCACGAAACTTTATTTCAACAAAACTACATAAATTGGCAATTAATTATGACAATGAATCAATAATCCTTAGCTACATCATCACCTCTAAAGAACTCAGTCTATACAAAGGAAGCAAATTATTCCCCCACAACAGCAACACAGAAAATGATTTCAAATATTTGATAAAATTGTCGCACTGTTAGAATAGATCAGAGTTTCTCACAGTCTGTGTTAACAGAAAGGTCGGTTACTCAAGCCGTCAAATTTGTCAACTAATTTTAATAATTTTAAAAGTTTAAATATACTTAGGGACGTTAAAACTGCAACAAAGAAATGTATTTAATTTTTTAATTTGTCAAGTTATAATTCCAAATACATAGCCAATTTGTTAAGCTAAGGTAACGCTTACGTGAATGGCTACACCTTTCTGTCTGGAGGTATCAATGTGTGAATTCTGGGAGTTAATTGTAGTCCATGGTGTAGGATGGTATTCACGGCTCCTAATCACTGACGTCACCCTTACGGCTCAGCGATACCTAAACACTTTGTTAGAAGGGGAGGTTGTGTCTTATTTCAACCAAAATTCTCGTGCAATATTCATGCATGTATATGCATACGCTATTTGTCAGGATAGTTTACGCGGCAACAACATCAACATTGCGCAATGGACGCCTTACTCGCCAGACATGAATCCCATCGAACACTTGTCGGATATTCCCGACAGAAGAATTCGCGGGCGTATGCTGCAACTCCAAATGCACGCAGCACTACGCCAAGCCTTGATCGAGGAATGGAATCGGATATGACAGTGGCGTATCAACAGGCTCATCACGTCGACGCCTAGGCGGATAAATGCCCTTATAAACGCGTGAGGTGCCCACACTCGTTACTAAACATTTCAATTTCATTTTTCTGAATGACTGCAACCAGTGTTAAAAAAGTTCCTGTACTCAGAGAAGGACTTACAGCGCTGTTAATTTGAAAAATTTCATAAAATAGGTACAGTGCATATTGCTATATGATTTTTTGTTTTCTACTGTCCTTAAGTATATTATTTGTAAATTGTTTTAGTCTTTTATTTGAGTGAATAAAATAAACAAAATAAAAAATAAAACTGCGATTAGTATTATAACTTCAAAGAAGCTTATGTCAGCTAATAAACCCAGTGGAGGATGGAGAGGGGGCACTGTGTATCATATGTGGGAAGAAGGTGGGGTCATTTTGAGGCAAAACGAGGCCTAATTTCGTTACAACAGTGTGGGAGAGGGAGCAAATTTCATTCAGTACATTACGTTTCCCAAACATGGTGGGTTCTTTTGAAAATGCAGTGTGGGTCAGTACAAAAATCATGGAAACGCATGGTAAGCAATTTGTACTTGATTGCTCCCTCCCCCTAATAAACCATAAAATCGATTGTGATGTGTTGTGATATATATTCCACCGTAAAAGCAATTAATGCTATATATAGAAATGCTATGTACAATTTAGATTCAACTCAAAATATATTTGCACATTACCAAAGTCATTTTATCGGATTGCCATAAGCAAGTTAAATCAAAATTAAAACCTTTTTACAACTAATTCAATGACTTAAGGTAAAACAACAAGAGTGACAACACAAAGTCACCGTAACGGAATTAAAGTTATTTAAATAAATGCTATCTACAATTTAGATTAAACTTAAACTCTAATTACACATTATTCAATGTCATTTTCTATAATTGTAACATATAATTTTACACTTATATATATTTACGCATTGATCCATGCAAAATAAACAATCACAATGAGATATTCAAAGTCAATAAATTGAATGACAATACAAAGCAACCAATAATTCTTCTTTATAATTACCTTCTTGATCCGATTGTATTTATGCACGACCTCTTTAACAATCATAATGTTGATAGAAAGTTAATAAATATGAACAAATTTAAATGAAGTTAATAATTTGCAATCCATTGAGGGATGATTTAATCGTATGCATTGATTTCTTTCAGAAAACACCTTTATAAGGCTATACCTTGATTACCATTACGTGACTCGGCACTTTTAGCTACTTAGGTGCTATTTATCCTGGAAGGGGGTGGGGGTCACTCAAGAACAATCTAGTTATCCTGCTTGTCAATAACTTTCTACAACGACCCCTAATTACGGAGTGGTGATTTTGAAATAACACCCCCTTTTTAACCAAACGCGGAGAAAAATCCCAAGTAACTCCAATTTTTGTGGAGAAAACACTTAATGAAAACAAACGGCCTTTTCTAACGAAATTGGCAGTCTTCGAATACCACGTCTATCTTGAATCCCATTCTCCGCGTATTCTTTGGAACCGCACGGTAACACATTTCTGACCAAGTGCCCCTCCCCCAAATTCCCCAGGGCTATTCAGTTGTCTAAGGAAACGCTGTTGTCATGCAATTTTTAATATTAAATGCCAAGTAAAAACTTTTTATATGTTTGGAATTGATGATTTTTTGGCCATTTTTTAAATCATTTACATATTTAAAATCAATACACTTTTAAAATCAATCTGACAAATTTAATTCACTAAATTCACTTCTTTACGCTAGAAAATGTAAATGAATGTGTGTTCTGCAGTTGTTCTATTCTTCAGGGGCATTGTCGATCACATAAATTTGAGGCAAAATACCATCACATGTGCGAAGAAAGTGGGATAAATTTGAGGAAAAATACCATCACATCTGCAAAGGAAGGGAGATAAATCTGAGGCAAAATGCCATCTAATTTCCCTACAAAAGTGTGGGAGAGGGAGCAATTTTCATCCAGTACATTACTTTCTGACAGCTGATGAGTTCTTTTGAAAATGCACTCCCCATTTCATTTAAAAGTGGGTATAAAGTGTGCTCTGGCAAGGTTATGTTTTACATGAGCACTCTGTATCATATGTGCAAAGAACGGGGAATAAATTTGAGGAAAAACACTGTCCAACTTCCTTACAAAAGTGTCGGAGAGGGAGCAATTTTCATCCAGCACTTTAATTTCTCACAAATAATGGGTTCTAATGAAAATGCAATTCCTATTTGATTTAAAAGTGGGTATTACTTAAAACTTAGTAGTCTTGGTCACTTCATAAAGTCATGGGTATGCAAGGTAAGCAATTTGTATTTGATTGCTCGATCCTCCTCTCTTCCGTTGATAGCAAATCATAAAATCGGCATGAAAACAATTGTGATGTGGTGTGATATACACTCAACCATAGGAGCAATTAATGCTTTATATAGAAATGCTATGTGCAATTTAGATTCAACTCAAAATCCATTTGTACATTACCAAAGTCATTTTTTTCGGATTGCCATAAGCAAGTTAAATCAAAATTAAAACCTTTTTACAACTAATTCAATGACTAAAGGTAAAACAACGACAGTGACAATACAAAGTCACCGTACAAAGTCACCGTAACGCAATTAAAGTTATCTAAATAAATGCGACGGACAATTAAGATTAAACATAACCTCTAATTACGCATTACTCGATGTCATTTTGTATGAATGTGACATAGCATTTTACTTAAAAACTTACAGGTGACAAAGAATTTTACTTACAAACTTACACACACACACACACACACACACACACACACACACACACACACACACACACACACACACACACACACACACACACACACACACACACACACACACACACACACACACAAAGAGAGAGAGAGAACAAATTAAATTTATGTTAATCATTTTCAATTCATTAAGGGATAATTTCACCACATTCATTGATCTCACCATGGTAAACGGCGATAACTCAAACCACATCATTCATTTTATGTCTATTTCAGAAACACCTTCAGAAGGCTATACCTTCATTACCCTAATATCAACCGGCACTTTTAACAAGCCTATTGCTAGCCTTTTTTATATAAACTACTTATCGGGCGGGAGGGGGCACTCAAGAACCATCTAGTTAACATGTGTGTCCATGACTTTCTAAAGCTACCCCTAAATACGGAGAGACGTTTTTGAAATAACACCTCTTTTAAACCAAACGCGAAGAAAACTTCCGAAATATCTCCAATTTGTGTGGGAGCACTTTATGACAACAAACCTCTTTTTAATGAAATTAGCACTCCGGGAGGACCGCGACTACCCTAAATTCATTTCTCCTCATTTTTTGGACTCGCATGGTAGCACATTTCATACGAAGTGCCGCTCCCCCTGTCATTCCCCGGGGCATTTCAGCGGTTTTTATGCATTTTTTACATTACATGTCAAGTGAAACTTTTATCAATTGGCTAGCAATAATACATTTTTATTGGCCATTGAAACCATTTGAAACCATTCATTTATTTAAAATTTAATACCAGTTTTGAAATCGATCTCAAAACTTTTATTAACCAAAATGACTCCTTTTCATTAGAGAAAGTCCATGGACGTCTGTTCTCAAGTTGTTGTAATTTTCTATAATCCTCCCACAAAATCGCCTTATTATTTTAATATTGAAATAATGTATCTAAGTGGTACTGAAGTATGTCTCCTCGGCTGGCTAAGTAGTACTGAAGTATGTCTCCTCGGCTGGCATGTCTGGATGGCGTTCGTGAACCTCGGCCTCTACCTGCACAGGGTCGTCCTTGTTCTTGACTGTTTTAGTCACCGGCTCCACTTTCTCATTCGTTTCCAAGCCAACTGAAGTCGAGCTGCCTGCTTCATATTCCATGTCTGAAACAGACAAACTCATTTGAACTGTTTTGATTATTTCACGCACAAATATCAAGGGCTGTGAACGTATTGCAAAGAACAAGTAGGATACGATAAATGACATCATTTTAAGGCCAGAGCAAAGCTGTAAAATTATAACCCGATAGAAGCCATGATAGATCCTCAATATTAATATGAATGTAAAATATGCAATTTTGACACATCTGGATTACTTTTACTGCAACGTATGCATATATATATATATATATATATATATATATATATATATATATATATATATATATATATATATATATATATATATATATATATATATATATATATATATATATATATATATATATATATGGTCTCCTAGCATGTAACACTTCTGTGCTCAAGGAAAGATGTGTACATGGCACATAAGTATAGGGATATGTTTTTTCTGAAGCAACTCAAGCATACCGTCGGGGTCTTCAAACCAGGCGTCACTCTCGTCAGAGGTATCACACAGGGTATCCGCTTTCTTGCTGGCCTTCGTACGCCCGGTCAGCCAGTACGTGTTCTTTCCTATAACCTGTGAACAAATCGTATCAGCTTCCTTTTTTTAGACTTTATGCATAAAACAACAAAGTTAACTGTTTCATTGCGTGGTATATCTTTTTGCGATTGCTTCGCGTTATTCTATCATCTATGAGATTTCGAGAGAATTACGATATGTAAGCCAAGCGCTGGCACTAATTAAATTATAAAATAACACATCTGTGACTACAGATATGAAACATAAAAAATGAAGAATGCTTTACCTCTCTTATTTCGCTTTGTCTTCGCCTGGTACAAAACCCTCCTTCGAGTGCCAACTCATCGTTCAGCGTCTGCGAGATGTGAATTCGTCCAGCTGCGAGGTAAAAAAAAGCATCATTAGCATCATCATCATGTTACTGTTTCATTTCAGTATCATTCTTATTAGTTATTTCTCACCTTTTCCACTCCTCTGAAGTTTTTCTGTCATCGCAATTGCTTCACCCAGGATCAAGTATTTTGGAATTCTTTCTTGAACCACTCCTGCTACACACGAACCTGTGAAATGTAGAAACAAATCAACCAACAGTCAACACTCCAGTGATTTCTTAAATATAAACAGATATCAACACTCAATCCTGCATCATCTCTTGAATTTTCTTGAATTATTGAAGAGATATAACGCCAGCGATATGTTTGATGAAACCTTCCTTGTGATAAATAATAACAAATAGCTTGCTGTCCTAAGGACAAAGAAGAATTAAGATATATATACTATATATATATATATATATATATATATATATATATATATATATATATATATATATACATATATATATATATATATATATATATATATATATATATATAGTACCTGTGTGACAGCCAATCTTGAGCATGAAGACTCGCCCCGGCATATGTGGGACTTCCAGGGTCTGGATGCCTTCGATCAGCTCCAAGGCCAGCTCGGCAATGTCTTTAGCATGTTGGGTTCCGTTTCGGTGAGGAACACCTTCATAATTAAACAAATTGATATTAACTGGTAATTGCTGCGTCTTTTTTATCACAGAAAATACCCTTGAGAAAATATAGATTTGTCTTAGAGCCCATAAATAGTTAGAGAAAAGATATTTGAGAAATGTATTGAGCAAGTATTTACCTTTCTGTCTGGAAAATCTTGATGTTGAAACCAATATTAACAGACTTATCGTTAAGCTTTTTTTTAGCTTTAACAATATTATGTAAAACTACGTCTACAGGCAGTCTACTTAAAAATCAAGCAAAGTAACTTTTGAAATATAAGGAGACAAAAATGGAGGCTTTACTAAATTATTGAAAATGTTGTTTCACTGCGCATTTGAAAGATTATCAAAGCCAGATTTACTCCTCAAATGTCAGCAAATTGGCAGCTTTATTTGATTTTTCCACGAAACAAAAAAAAACAGTACGTTGTTACAGTGTATAACTACGTGTACGTGTGTGTGTGTGTATACCTGGCACAAGCGCGTAAGCGTGTATATCTACTTGTACGTGTGTGTATGTACCTGACGCAAGCACGTAAGCGTGTATATCTACTTGTACGTGTGTGTGTACCTGAGACAAGCATGTAAGGGTGTATATCTACTTGTACGTGTGTGTATGTACCTGAGGCAAGCACGTAAGCGTGTATATCTACTTGTACGTGTGTGTGTACCTGAGACAAACACGTAAGGGTGTATATCTACTTGTACGTGTGTGTATGTACCTGAGGCAAGCACGTAACCAGATGCTAAAGTGTGCACTTTACACACGTCGTAGTGTTTGATGATCTCATCGTAGTGTGAAAACAGGACATTCAACATCGTGATAACCTGCATTAAACACAGAAGCAAATAATCAACGTATCGTTTAATATAATTGATATATTTGATTAAAATGTCTAGAAAAATTGGCCTATTCTTGATCTGTTGCTAATATACAGAAGCCGATTACTTAGATGACATACCGATTCTCTCTCTTTTCAATCAATAAACAATCAATAATCAATCAATCAATACTCAATCAATAATTGTGTTTAACATAATGCTAAACTAATGCAACAATGTTAACAAGAAAATGTCACCCAGATAGAAACTTTCCGCAAAACGAGTTACATTGCATGTGAAAGTGAATGCGCGACGTTGCCAATTTTATTCCAAGGGTTAGATAATAATGATTGGTGCGGAGGTCACGTGATGGATGTTATCCTTACCTGATCCGGGAAGCTGCATTCTACTACTGGGTTAAAGGCTGCCATATCAGTTTGGAGCACGGTCACACGCTTGTACACCTCAGGTTGGACATTCTCGTAATTTTTCAGTTTCTCCACAATGCGGAAAGGTAACATTTGAGAGAGCAGCGCTTCGGTCTTCTGTTTTTCCTTGTTCAATGCCTTTGTTCTAATTTAAAAATGATCAAATTATAATGTAATATAATGTGCTGAAATTTATAGTGGAATAGATTTATAAGAGAAGGAGCATTTTAAATTGAAAACAGAAAAACGGATTGTATATTTGCGCGATAAAACCAATAACTGTTGCTATTATTGAACATTTAACAGCCCCAGTAATTCAGTCAAACCACAGTGGTAGAAAACAGCTACTAACACTCATTGTGTGACATGAAGAAATTAAGGAAGAGAATATTTTATATAAAAAATCATGTTTTCATTTTGCCTACTATGAGAGCAACAAGCATTTAAAACCTTTATCAGCAACACATTCAAAACTTACAACGTAGTGGCAGAGTAAAGAGAATGCGCTTATCTTCAAGACCGAAAATTAAATGATGGCATGATTTACCATGTGAAGCCAAAAATATCTTACATATAGCTTCTATTCATGAGCGTACAAAGAAAAATATTCAAGCTGATGTTGCTTCTGCTTAATTCCATTTTACTGAATCCATTGTCAACAAAATATATTTTCTTTGCTTTTAAACGTGTAATTGATTCACATGGAAATAGAATTCCTGACCTATCTGCAAGTGTCACGGAATAGCCTTGGATGTCTGTAGTTAGAACAAAGACAGAGCGCAGAATGATTGGCGATAGAACGATGACAGAGGCAAACAAAGTGGCAACGGCAATCAGGATCTTTTTATCTTCTTCAGCTTGTTCTTCCAGCAAATCGTTGATGATCTTTATCAAGCTGCGCTGAATTTCCAAGATGGCGTCGAGGTAGAGCGTCATGTTATCAAACCAGTCTTGGGCATCAGCTAGCGAACTGTTTAATAACTCGCCTTGTGGCCGGAACTGTGATGAAAAAAAAAACACAAAAAATTATACCAAGCTTATTTCATGGGTTATTGTAATCACACGTGTCTATGCCGGGTCTTGTCCACTACGTTCTATTATAATTATGCTAAATAATGTATAAATATTACGTCTCCACTATTATATATAACAATTATATATAATTATAATATATATAATATATATAATTATATATAACAATTATGTCCCCACTGTTATAGATAAGGTATATATTTAATTATAATATATATAATATATATAATTATATATAATTATATATAACAATTATGTCCCCACTATTATAGATAACAACTATATATAATTATAATATATATAATATATATAATTATATATAATTATATATAAAAATTATGTCCTCACTATTATATGTAACCACAATGTCCTCATACATTTCAACTGAATTACACTGAAACATCTCCAGCAATGAACGCAGTTAATGAATTGAGCTATATGCTATGTTGTTAATAAGGCAAAATCCGTGTGACTTTCATGCTAAAAATTCTATTTGCTATCAACAGTAACTTTCACAACGTGTATTTAAATCTTTCGATACTGTAGAAACTTTTATATTACGCGAAAAGTATTTAAACCAATAACAGCAGCAAATCAATGTTAATATCATAACCTGACCAACTAATAAAGATTAGCGCATGAATCTCTGGCTGATCACTCCTTCCAAGATCTAAAAGGCTTCAATACACTGAACTCAATTTATGTAAAAAGCACATTCAAGTTGGGAAGGGAAACAGCCCCCCCCCCCCTTCTACCACAAGTAAATAGAATTTAAGCTGATAAAAACTTGCTGAAATATCAATCAAAACACAACTCACACTGTTATCAGAGTCTGTTCTGTTGACGTTACTTTCGCTAGATTGCTGAAATATAATGAGTTTGGGATCACAATTCTTAAGAATATATTACCAATAGCTATATTCAACTACAATACTTCAACTTATAAACGTTGCTAAATTTTCAATGTAGTTATATTGATTGAGCCTTTCGTCTTAGTATCAATTGTATAGAACAGTTGCTTAATGTAGGAACGGAGCACGGGGAAGGGTGCTTCATAATGAATGTGTCTAGTGACAACTAAGCATAATGAACATTTATACTCATCTTTCTTCATGCGATTTTTACCGCTGGGATATAGTAAAACCGTGTTATAATGATGCTCTAATGGCAACTCTTATTACAAATTTCTATAATACTGTTCCCCGTTTTTTTAATAATATTTGATTAGCTTCATTCTATTGATTGATTAATTGATTAGTTAATAATTAATTACTACTGGTTATTTACTAATTAGTAATTAAGTAATTAATAATACCTCTAATGTGCTGTCTTTAATAAAAGAGCGCATGCGTTCTATGTCCTCGAAGAATTCGCTTTCATTCTCTATGGTCATGTTATACACCTGTGCTGCCATCTCTGAATAGTCTTTGGCGGAGTTGAGGGTGTAATTACCAATATCCTGCGCTTCTCGAAACCACAAGTAAGTCATCCTGCTGGGAAATCCGCCGCTCATATAAAACAAAGTACCTATAAAAAAAGAAACACAAATGAGAAATGAGAAAAAAGAAGTGTTTCTATAGTGGTAATCAAATTAATTACGCATAAATACCAAGTAGAATTAATGATACGTATTTTTTAATAATTTTCAGATCTCTGTGCAATGGCGTATTAAACTGCTTATCAAGTAGCCAATTGCTTTTTTATTTCAAATTAGTTTTTCAATTAATCAATTCATTAATTAATTCACTATGAATATCATTATTGTTATTATTATAATAATTTAGCAAAAGTCATACAATTATTAAAAAAACCTAAATTATCCTTACTTAATCTATGAAAAAAGAGGAATTAAATGTTCAAAACTACATGACTTTGTTTTCGTGATTTACCCAAAGCTCTTTCTATTCCAGCAGATTCTAATCCTTCTACTGTTTCTACAAGCGCAACAAGATCTTTCCACACTGTTCCTGACTGTGCCTCCGTAAGTGCGCTGTACAACCAGTTGATGAAGACCTCAATAGCATCAGAGTAGAACTCCAGCTCATCTAGAATGGTCGGATTTTTCGTGTCCAGCTCATACCTATGTCTATAAATAAACAAAGCTAATATTAATTATTTGCCTTCTATTCTAAGCTTTCTATTATGAATTGCAAGAATTAAGTATCCATAAATTTAACAATTTCACCAATTTTAATTCATATGGATTTCGTACTAAGCACAATAGATGATTAGATTAGGATACCACTCTGGAAATGATCCAATTGATGCTTAACCCTGCATAAACTATTTCTATAGAGTTTAATGGAACAAAATACCAGGTCCACAGAAAATCAGAATTTTGAAAAGCACATATCACTGATCATTTTTCAAACTGTACCTATTTAAGAAGACATAAAATGTGTCTTTGGTCTCGTAGTGAGGATCTCCCTTTATGGCAGGCCAATAGGACAAGTTCTTAATGGAGTCGTCTGTCTGTGGATACCTCTCCACCTAATCACAACATCAGCCATATGGTTTATATATTAACGTACGTGAAAAACAATAAACAATTTACTAACCTCTCCACCTAATCACAGCACCAGCCATATGGTTTATATATCAACGTACGTAACACACAATAATCATTTTACAAATACAAATAGAAATTAATAATACATAATAAATTAAATCGGATAGTAAAACCTTTAGTATCTTTTAGATATATACATTGGAATTATATCTTATTTCTCTTCTACAATTCTACTAATAAATGTGAATTGGTACTGGAATACTCATTTTCCTCTTTTTTTGTTGGGTAGTTGTTTTACATTATGTTTCAAGGATATTTTACGATTAATTCATTCCTTACAAGAAATCTCTTGGTGACGTCAGGGCTGATGTCGCTGACATAGAGGGCACTCATGTCTCGCTCATTCTGTAACGTGTGCATCATTTCAGCAAGTTCCGTCGCAAATTTCAGATTTCGTCTGATCTAAAAATTTGAATAAATTCAGAGCTGTTATGCTCATAAATAGGTACTGATATCAATTTTCCAAAGCTAGATTATTGTACATGGACAATCTTTCTTAAAAATAACCAGATTGCTTTTGTTTTATGCCTTGTTATTCTTTGACAAATCGAGACACAGACAACTAGTCTTTTTTCATTTGCGAATAACATTTACTGAAATTAAGCCGGGTGGCAGTAGCCTCTTCTCAGTCGAGTGTTTGCCAGGTGTGCGGTATATAATTGGTTGTTCTGCCTTTTTACACTAGATAATTGATACATTCAGACCTCAAAATGAAGCGGTATATATAACTGGTTGGTCTGTTTTTTTTTCGCTGGATAATTGATACATTTTAGACCTCAAAATGTACGGCTTGTGTACTAGTTAATTACTTACTTCACTTGCGACTAAGCTATTAGATACTCTCGTGCCAAATATATAGCCTGTAAATGCCAGTAGAATGACTATAGGTACAAGGGTGATACCCAACATGCGAATCAGCTGCAGTCGCTTCCCAGACCTCGTGACTGGATTGGCTGAAAAAAAAGATACAAAATTAATAAAACAAAGTTAAATCGTATGCCAAGTGTATAACTAAGTTTTTATTCCAAGATTAGCAGTATGCGAACTGTAGTATTTTGACTACGGGTCGGATTTTTGGGTAAGACCACGCTCTGTAAGCGGGTTTGTCACATCAGTTACAGCTATCTGAAACGTCACCTTGCGCACTATTGATAGTTTGTGTTCAATATCGCATTAACATCTACCCATTGAAAAGAATATAAGAGAAGTGACAAAAATAGAAATTATGGCAAAGTAGCAAAATATCTTATTTGGTACGGGGGCGGGAGCAGGGAGGGTTTAACGACTCAGTCCACCATTTACAGGATGCGCTATCGTTTTTCGGATGAGTCCATCCGATACACGCTCTGGGTTATATTCTTATGATTAGTCCACTCGCTACAGCCTGAGGAGAAGTAATTCAAATCAGTGCAACAGTAATAGATTATGGGATGGTTTTTTAAAATCAGTCTCGTTCATGTCATTTTTATCATTATACCACTACGTATTGACGTCACCGTATCACTCTGCAATATTCTATTTCGAAGATGCATCCATAATAAACGAGGAAGGGAGTCCGTTGATTTGTAGAAGTATTTGAGATTTTGGGTGAAGTCTGAACTAATTAAAACTGTTTGAAAAGAGATTAATCGGAAATTCATTGACCTTAATGTTCTTACATATTCTAGAAGTTCATAAAAGTACTTGTTGTCTGGTTTCATCTGGAAGATCCTGTGAACTATAACTGTTTCCAAGATGATGTTTCACTACCAATTTATTAATCTATTGCTTTAAACCACTACAAATAGTGCTGAGAACTACACATAATTATACCCAAACAAATAGATTTTGTTATATATTTATTTTGCATTGATTTAAACCACTCTAGAGTGATAACAAACTTTGCTTACCTTGCAAAATTTTCCGTATGCCTGTAACATCATTTGGTATTTTCAACATCTCCATCAATGAATGATCGAGTTGGGAGGGAGACAGTGATATCAGAGACGACGCACGTCTCATGATGGTTGTGGCCGGTGAATCGTTCGCCTTCATGACCATTCTGAACGTTTTTCAATAAGATTTGTACAATTTATTTTGACTGTACGGCTATATCCAGTTGATTTAATGAAATTAAAGTTAAGAATTAGACATATGTATTTATTGTTTCAGTTTAGCTAGTAAATATTTTTACCATTGAAAGTATTTGAAATTATCAATCCGCTCTGCTCATACTAACGACATAAAGTGCGCAAAGTCTTTCAATACTGCAGCAGCTGGTGTTTCATAAAATTAGTACTAATTATTCTTTTTAATCAAAAGCCACTCCCGATTAGACTATCAAGGGAAATAGAGCATATCATTACTGTGTTTCCATAGCAACTACTATTGTGTGATTTTGTTCAAACATAATATATTGTGTCGAGTTATTTGTTGTTGCTGAGGAACATGGCAGCAGTAATACGATTGATGCCATGATGGCATGTCATCATAATATTTAATTAGTTAATCTATAATATATTTTTATCTTGTACAATAATTTTAAAACATAATTCAGGCAAAGTATATAATCAAAATTTGTTGCAATAAAACTGCGCTTAACCCAGCTGCCACCGACACACTAACTGAAGCACGTTTAAATCCCACAAAACTTAAAAACATAAATGAATCTCGTAAATTGCTAGTAGACTTAATGTTTTCTTCTTTTTAACGACATTTCGCAAATAAACTGGAATATTTACCTTGTGTTCCTGTTTTGCATTATTAAAAAATTCCCAGGTAAAAGCTGCATTAGCTATTTATTAGTAAACTTTTCTTCTTCGTCATTTTTACCACAATACCTCACACAATGTTAGTTGTTTGTAGATATTAACCCATCGTTCATTCATTAAACATCAAACAAAAGACCAGTTATATCATTAGAGTTTCATTATCTTGGTTACACAAAGCAAACAGCTTTCTTAGCACAATACGTTCCTCCCTTACTGATATTCAATTATGTTTAATTAGATAATGCAACAAAGAAACTCTACACATAAGCTAATTGATGCAAATGTTATATTATAATTATGCAAATAAACAACAACAAAGTTTTCTTTTTTGCCTTTATTGCAAGAGTAATTCTTTATATACTGGATTTTTCATGAAACCTTTTTTTTTCATTTTTGTACTCATATGGAACTTTGTATAAGTATTTTAGACACAATGAAATGCCCGACAGGTTCAGTGTGATAGAAAAAGGTTTATCTTTCATTCACACGTTTGTATGTGTTTTAGACAAGCTTTCAAAGCGTTAACTGCTCCTTTAGTTTTGTTGGGATTGTTTTATATTATGCAAATATTTTCCTAACAATAAGCTGCTATTCCTTATTCAAGCGATTTTTTTATTTTCTAATCATTTCAATTCTCAAGTATGCCAGCTATTAAACTATTATAACAATTTGCTAAAGAGCAGTGTAGTTTCCAAATTTTATACCTTGATGTTCGATATATTCCAAAACGATTGCCTTACTTGCTATAACATTTAAGTGTTTGACATCGACTTTCACTGCGTAATTCACCTTTATTTAATAAGTGTAAGAGATATCCGCTAACAAATGAAAAGTGAAAATTGAAAGTGAAATGCTTAAATTTCAAAATTGGCTAAATTGGGAAATATTTTGCATACGTTGATTTTCGCCTCATTTTCAACTCTCCATCGTGTACATTGTGATATGAAACATATGATTTGAATTTTGTTAACTTGGGCAGTGTGATTAGAATGTGAAAAACTAGCTCATGCAGGAAACGGATTCAAAGGAATCAAATCATTTTATATTTATAAGCAAGTGTAATGACTCGGCATATTTTCTGCTTTGATATGATGCAGCTTTTATTTTGATCTGATTGTGGTTGTTCTTGTTGGAAGTGGTTAGAAGTTGCTCTATTAACATGGTCAAGTCACTGGTTAAACTACCCATAGAATAAGTGGTGTAAAAGCGTCATCATAATATATATATATATATATATATATATATATATATATATATATATATATATATATATATATATATATATATATATATATCGTTTGGTTTAAAGGGGGCATTGCTTCATCTATGGAATGTAAGAAGTCTTTGTTTTGTCATTGGAAACACCACTACAGCAATTTAAACCACTGTTGATGACGTCATTTACTCGATCGATCATTAAAAATTCTATTAATGATTTTGCGGTTTCTCTACTGAAATACAACATTTCATTTATGTAAAGTAAAAGAATCATGTAAAATACTGGGACTAATCTGGAGTTCATTGTTTTAAATCCTCAATATCCCCCGTTTTATGTAGGTGTCAAGGCTGCTTTTACGTTGCCTCTGGTGTAAGATCGGTTTTATGTTAGATGGTTGAACGCCTACTCACGGTCATAGCGAAGAATCAGTAACACCAATATGCACTTTAACTCGAGTAATGGTTGTGTGTAGTCATTATAAAGTTTTTTTCGCGTGTTTATCCTTGTGCCAGCGAAACATCTCGTAACAACTGCTCAGAGCATACACCCCCATTACACAGTCACCTCGGCTATACACACCCGTTCTTCACCCCTCTATACACACACCTTCTATACAAACTGCCGCTATACGCACCCGATATACACACATCGACCGCTTTACAAATCCCGCTATGCACACACCTCTATACACAGAAACGACACACACACACCGTTATACATACTCCTTCGCTAAACACACAAATCCTGCTCACACACCCGGTATGCACACACCGTCGCTATATTCCCATCCCCACTATGCACAATTTAGCCATACAAACTCCGCCTCCACACCCCCGGTATTCACACTCCCGCTGTGCAAACAACCGCTATACACATCTCAGCTATACATGCTATATACACAACCCGCTATGTACACATCGCCGCTAATCACACACCCCTGTGCTATATATACAGCCGCTATACACACACTGCCTATACGCCCACACATGCTATGCACACCTCCTATTATAAACTAAGTCTGGGCAAACCTGAAGTGTTTAAAAATGTACTTTTATCTGAATTAGCTAATCCTCTAATCCGACGAAATATTCCTTTGCTAGAAATCACATTCAAATTGCATTCTTATCGCTATGAATTACTTAATTCGTTAATCTGAAACACTAACCCCAGTTAATATGTGGCATTTATAAGATTAGTTGCATTGCACAGAAAAAAATCTATAGACAAAAAGGGAATTGCTTGCATCAACTAATTTGCATAAATCCTTATAATAATTTATTTACTTGCTACAAAAGCCTTATTTACTTGGAATGTCCATGCCAATTTTTAATGTTTATATCCTATTTTCTTCATATTTCTTTGTGTGAAACATATGACTGCATGATGGTTCTCCTAGAAAAATCAGTTGATTTCAACCCGTTTATGTGGTAACCTGGTGTCGTATCAGTTGATTTCAACGCGTTTATGTCGTAACTTGGTGTCGTATCAGTTGATTTCAACGCGTTTATGTGGTAACTTGGTGTCGTATCAGTTGATTTAAACGCGTTTGTGTGGTAACTTGGTGTCTTATCAGTTGATTTCAATGCGTTTATGTGGTAACTTGGTGTCGTATCAGTTGATTTCAACGCGTTTATGTGGTAACTTGGTGTCGTATCGGTTGATTACAACGCGTTTGTGTGGTAACTTGGTGTCGTATCGGTTGATATACAACGCGTTTGTGTGGTAACTTGGTGTCTTATCAGTTGATTTCAACGCGTTTATGTGGTAACTTGGTGTCGTATCAGTTGATTTCAACGCGTTTATGTGGTAACTTGGTGTCGTATCGGTTGATTACAACGCGTTTATGTGGTAACTTGGTGTCGTATCAGTTGATTTCAACCCGTTTATGTGGTAACTTGGTGTCGTATCAGTTGATTTCAACGCGTTTATGTGGTAACTTGGTGTCGTATCAGTTGATTTCAACGCGTTTATGTGGTAACTTGGTGTCGTATCGGTTTATTACAACGCGTTTATGTGGTAAATTGGTGTCGTATCGGTTGATATACAACGCGTTTGTGTGGTAACTTGGTGTCTTATCAGTTGATTTCAACGCATTTATGTGGTAACTTGGTGTCGTATCAGTTGATTTCAACCCGTTTATGTGGTTACTTGGTGTCGTATCAGTTGATTTCAACGCGTTTATGTGGTAACTTGGTGTCGTATCAGTTTATTTCAACTCGTTTATGTGGTAACTTGGTGTCGTACCGGTTAATTACAAACCGTTTATGTGGTAGCTTGGTGTCGTATCGGTTGATTACAACGCGTTTGTGTGGTAACTTTGTGTCGTATCGGTTGATATACAACGCGTTTGTGTGGTAACTTGGTGTCTTATCAGTTGATTTCAACGCGTTTATGTGGTAACTTGGTGTCGTTTCAGTTGATTTCAACGCGTTTATGTGGTAACTTGGTGTCGTATCAGTTGATTTCAACGCGTTTATGTGGTAACTTGGTGTCGTATCAGTTGATTTCAACGCGTTTATCTGGTAACTTGATGTCGTATCGGTTGATTACAACCCGTTTATGTGGTAACTTGGTGTCGTATCGGTTGATTACAACGCGTTTGTGTGGTAACTTGGTGTCGTATCGGTTGATATACAACGCGTTTGTGTGGTAACTTGGTGTCTTATCAGTTGATTTCAACGCGTTTATGTGGTAACTTGGTGTCGTATCAGTTGATTTCAACCCGTTTATGTGGTAACTTGGTGTCGTATCAGTTGATTTCAACGCATTTATGTGGTAACTTGGTGTCGTATCAGTTGATTTCAACGCGTTTTTGTGGTAACTTGGTGTCGTATCAGTTGATTTCAACGCGTTTATGTGGTAACTTGGTGTCGTATCAGTTGATTTCAACGCGTTTATGTGGTAACTTGGTGTCGTATCGGTTGATTACAACCCGTTTATGTGGTAACTTGGTGTCGTATCGGTTGATTACAACGCGTTTGTGTGGTAACTTGGTGTCGTATCGGTTGATATACAACGCGTTTGTGTGGTAACTTGGTGTCTTATCAGTTGATTTCAACGCGTTTATGTGGTAACTTGGTTTCGTATCAGTTGATTTCAACGCGTTTATGTGGTAACTTGGTGTCGTATCGGCTGATTACAACGCGTTTGTGTGGTAACTTGGTGTCGTATCGGTTGATATACAACGCGTTTGTGTGGTAACTTGGTGTCTTATCAGTTGATTTCAACGCGTTTATGTGGTAACTTGGTGTCGTATCAGTTGATTTCAACGCGTTTATGTGGTAACTTGGTGTCGTATCGGTTGATTACAACGCGTTTGTGTGGTAACTTGGTGTCGTATCGGTTGATATACAACGCGTTTATGTGGTAACTTGGTGTCGTATCAGATGATTTCAACGCATTAAAAGTGTATGTGGAATCAACAAGAGCTAATTTCAATGCAATTTGTTTTACTTTGAAATTGTTTCAGTTGATGTTGGCGCATCAAAGTATAAATATAAAATTTGTATTGGTTGATGTCAACGCGTCTGAGAGTATATATCCGATTTGCATCAGCTGGACACACATATTTCGTTATGTTTGATCTCAACGCGGTAAGTTTAATGTTCTGTTATATCATATTTATGTTGGTTGAAAACAACGGATATTGTTGAATGCAACAAGTTATTGGTCAAGATATTAAACAAATCGAATGTATAGAAAATAAAAACCTCGATAGCAGTGAGAAATAAAACATAAAAACAGAGTGAACACGCATAGCAATCTTCATTTTCTTATACAATACTCCGCTATACACATCCCCATAGTACACCTCCTGTGTAAACACACCGTCGCTATGCGCACAGCCCATCATGCTGATAGATAGTACTGTAGCCATTTCAGTACTGATCAATTAATTCTGAATAGGACATACGGTAATTTGATAAGAATTTTATTTGATATGCCTGGACGGTTTTGCTTAAATATAACGCTGACAATATTATTAAGTTGTTCGGTGTATTTCGAAAACAAGAATTTCTTTAATCACAGAGAATAAAATCTTCCAGACTGACATGAAGTTATTTCTCTTTGCCTGTGAACAGAGAGAGAGAGAGAGAGAGAGAGAGAGAGAGAGAGAGAGAGAAAGAGAAAAAACAGAGAGAGAGGTTATAATAAAAGAGAGAAAGGTTATAATATATGTACTAAAGACCACATAGAAAATAAAAAAATAATACGAAAACACTAACAAAAAGTAAAAAAATATAAACAATATCAAATAATAAAATGTAAAACGTCGTATCGGTTTTTTCGCAATAAAACTGAAGGATCTAAAAACCAACAATGACATAGAAAGTTAGAAAAAAGCAGGACATACAAATAAGCAGTAAATACCAAAGAATATAAACACCTGCTTTCTAGACAAACCCTTGTGTCCACGGGTTACAGTTTCACGTACATCCAAGTCCATGGAATGGACTCATACTTTACATTAACATTTGCTGCAAAAGCTCTTAAAACTGTGATTGCCTCTCTTTTAGTGCAGACAAGCAAACTAAATTCATGGCTTACAGCTTCGTGCAGCGTTAACTAAATGGCTCGTTTCAGATGTGTAAATTATGAATGATTACATGCAGCATAATAATCATTTTACTATTTCTTTCTAAAATTACTAATTTATATAAGTATATTACATTTCACTAAAGAAATTTTACCTGATTGCCCTCTTGTCGGGAAAATCCTAACCAAAAGTTTTACCAACAGATTTTACTTCATAGAAGTAAGTCTTTTGTTGAATAAATCGTCAGTTTTCCTCCATCAGATAAGAACGTTTCTCTCCAAGACAGAACATAAAGTTTGTTATTCCAGTATACGGCACTGTGGGGGTAGCTATCCATGGCGGGAGACAACACAATGGGATGCCACTCACGGGCTTTATCTAACACCTGAAGGCGCTGATTGCGTCTGTCTGCCACAAGGATTCCACTGCGGTCTTGTTGGCAGATATATGGGCTTTGAAAGTACCCAACATCTCTACTGCCGCTTCCGCCACGAGTGTACTTTAAAGCACCATTAGGTGCGATTATATATAGCCTATTGGCTTCAGCACAGCAGGTTGCTATGGTGTCGCCTACGACACTGAGCGTAGTGAAATGCTGCGTACCAGCGCATGGTATACGTAAGATCCTCACCTTCTTGAAACCGGCGTTGACGTCATATACATGCACTGAGTGTGTGTCAAACTCCGTGGCGTAGAGGTGACGGGAGTGGTACTGCACTCGTAGAAAAGACCCAGCTTCAATAGTTTTCAAAGTGTTACCTCAACAAACATACGGGGAATAATTAATGCATTCAAATCTTTACCATGGAAATAGTAATAACAATAATAAAGGAATGTTTACATAAACATCACATGCAACTAAAATCCCTATCACTTATAAATAATTACTTAGTTAAAAATTAATGAGGTCAAATGAGTATAATCTCTTTACCATTATGATCTACGACTGTTGTCCATTTTCGCAATGTGCAATGCACGAATTCATCATAGCATAAAATAAGTTACAGTTACGGGTGCAGGTTTTCGTCAAGAGGATGAGTGGGAGTTCCAGGCAAAACTTGATGCGAAAAACGTACAGTTCTACAGTCTAATTGTTTTGTTTTCTTTTTATTTGAGAGTGAGCAGCTGAGGGTGCAGGAAGTTTCTACCCTCAGACCCTCTTGTTAGATCCGCCATTTGCTTACCATCCTGGCTGAGATGATGAATTCCTTTGCCTCTTACAACAACAGCGACAGTATCCTGTACTTCCGCTATGTCAGTGATGTCAACATTGTCAACAGCGATCCTCCTCATCACCTGTAGGCCTTCGTTGTAAATAGTAATTCCTCCCTCGTGACAGCACCACAGATGGTTGCTTATGATGCGGATTGAGTAAGATGGCGAAGGCAAGTTCAGATCTTTCTCAGGACTCAAATCATTTGTTGAAGCATCTATCACCTGCCCATTGGTTACTGAGCACTGGAACTAATCCATTCTTTGCAATTTATAATGATTCGATACTAATACATACATTATTCATTTTTTGTATTTGCGACTGAAACACTTAAATACAATTATTCTTGGCTATAATTACAGTCCTAAACAGTGTCTATTAGGTAAATTGGTGAAAAATTCAACATTCTTCAGTATGATTACTCACGACAGCTTTTCGCTCATATTACGCAAGGTACATGATGCTGAATTAATAGGGACCCATCAGATCGCAAATTTCAAGTAGTGGGTTGTCAATATTAGAGACTGAGGCTTTCATTTCATTTGAAAATGTAAATGAAATGCTACATGCATTTATTGTGTGGCGGATATCCAAATGCATCCCGAACGTTGTCTTTTTTATCATACTAAAGCGACAGTATTACAAACTCAATCCCACCCATCCGTTATTCCCTGCTCCCACATCTCTACTCCTACCCAAGTTCATATGATGGTTTCGTGAAGCATCATTTTCACTGATACATGGATATGCATCGATTATTCATTTCACGTACCTTTTGAACAATGTCTCTGGTGGCCAGTTCAAGAAAGGCTGCAGTTGCGTTCCAATCTTTGTTTCTTTTCAATCTCACGCACACAGCCTTTGTATGAAGCTCAGGGCTATCAAATGAAGCAACGGCCTGACTGGCACGGTCAATTGCTGCTTCCCCATCAATGGCCAGTATTGTTCTTGTCTCTCGGGCGAACCTCTCAAGCTGAGATACTTCATGTTGTATGTGTCTCATCTTCTGTTCCAGTTTGGCTAAATCAGTTTCAAATGTGGCGATATTTTTACGGATACTGCTGATAATGTTCTTGTCAATTTGGTCATAAAACGCATTCACTTCTTGCACACACATCCTGCGCATATCACTTGACGTTCTCAATGACTCTGCTTCAGTGCAGCGCGCTGATTTAATTTCTCTTTTCAAGATGTCAACGCATACCCGATACTGACCGATTTTGGCTTTTAATTCGTCCGTTTTTTCTTCAAACTGCTGTAAAACGTCATCGTTTCTCTGCTTAAGAGACACCAATTTTTTAATGTCACAATCTGATATTTTGGAGTGGATTTTTTTACAGGTTCGGCAAATCCAGTTGCAACAGTCTTCACATCGAAATAAAATCTGTTTTTCTTCACACAGTTCACAGAGCGTTTTCTTTGATATAGTGCCTGACTCACTCTTTTTTATGCTACCTGACGCACTCTTTTCTGATGTCCAGTTAATAACCTGCTGGGCAAGAGCATACAAAAACTGCGCAAGTCTAAAATCCGGTTTGATCTCTGTCTCTTCTGACACGTTTTTGCACATTGGACATTTTACTTTGCCGCCCTCTTTTATCCTGGAAACGCATATTTTACACAGCGTATGGTTGCAGGATAACAACAAAGGTTCTTTAAATATCTCCGTGCAAATTGGACATTCTGTCATGTCCTCCAGTGCTGTAGCCACGACAACTTAAATAATGTATTAACCGCTAAAGAAATGTACTATTCACAATATTTTCCATTTATTGCACCCTGTATTCAACTATATTATGCTTTATATCTAACTGCTACACCTGACTATTACATTTTACTGGGATATCTATCTATAAGCAAAATACACCTAATTTATATAAACTACACTTAATTTATGCAAGAAAGCACAGAACTTGTCAAAAGATTATGGCACATTCTAAGACAAGAACGTTTCAAAAGCTGAAATATTGTTTATCCTTCTTTCACAAGACATATTACAATATTCAGTGTAATGCATGGGTGTGTTTAATCGTGTATTATACGACATTGCCGATTGTAGACTCTGCCACTGTGAACATACGGCTAGAGCTTATGTGACACAATCAATAAAGTGTGTAAGCGTGTCTTGTGCATTTATTCAGTAACGATTAAGGATTATGCATACATTATATGTATATTAGTCTGTAAAGTGTTGAGCCCTACAGGCCGTTCTACTTCGCTATTGACATCTCTATTTGTTCCTATTTATTCAGAAAGAATGCAGATATATACGCAGAGGTTTTACTTAGAAGGTGGAGCGACATTGAAGTATATATTTTAGTACGCTAAGTATCGAGCCCCATAGGCCATGTTGATTCGTTATTGGTATATTTCTGCTTAATGTGAATAGCCCTACACTTATGTATTGGGGGGACTATTGGTCTATTCTGGAGATTTCTGACTACATTATAAACACTTCTGCATTATCTAAAAAGCTTATGACCTTTATGTCACTTCGTGGGCAAACTACAGGATGGAAATCAGTCTCATATTTCAAGTTACACCAGATTTATGTATGTTCTATATATAACCACGTTATATTTGCTATATTTGCTATATAACATTTGCTATATAACATTTCTATGGCCCCAAAAAAAAACAGTTTCAAAGAGATATATATGGCAGAGAAGTTAACATGAATCAAGTTCATATAAATACTTTAAACGTTTGATTTTTAATAAAAGCATAATTGACCGGATCCTCAAAATAAAAATTAAAGCAATGCACACTTTACGGCAAATTTAGGCATTTGGTAAGAGATATCTATTAAAGAGTTAATTATTATGGAAATTTATAGATTCTGGGGAAAGATGCGGATGCGGTTAACAGTAGAATTTGAAGAAAAAAATCTTTTATCCCAATATGTGTAATCGGCTGTATTATTCTGGAATAGACGTCGGAGAGCGATGCTTATGTGCTGAGGTCCATGCCTTAAATAGGTTCCTTTCGTGTTATGGATTGTTTTCTTTCCATGTATTAAAGATGGCGAGAAATACACTTCTTTAATCCTAAATTCCACGGCACTGATATGTGATTGTCTGAGGACGTATGTGCTCCAATTTCTTGAGGGAGACGATGGGTCAAGAAGGTAGATTTTGGATTCTTTGCAAGGAGATATATTTATTTGTTTGGTGGGTTATGTTATATTCAACGACTATGAATGCGATATAGGGAAGCACTTGCTAACAGGACAAGTAGGGGAAGCGAAAACAAGAATGGAGAAAGAGCGATTATGAGCAGTGTACGAATGAGTGGAGAAATAGAGAATGGTAGAGGAGGACTGGTTATGGTCAGAAATATTCTCAATGTTCGTGAAGGAGTGGGTGGTGGACGAGGGCTGCTGTGATTGGAAATATTTTCCATTTCTATGAAGGAGGGATGCTAGAGGAGAGCTATATTTGTTAGAAATAAAATATATCACTAGCTTGGATATCCTTTGATATCCTTTGACATCCTTTGATATCATATCGGTAATGATTCCTGGCAGTTCTTTTCATTTTAGTGGCATATTAGCGCGGAATGAGGGGGGGGGTGGAGGAGGGGGGAGGAGGGGGACGGCGACAGTCTATCATACGTGTTACCAAACGTGTTCAAAAAATGTGGAAAGGAAGACGCGTAGTTTTAAAACCACATGTAGTACGTGCGGAGTGCCCATTTGTTTTTACAAGGGGAATGGTGATCTTCGTTCAGTACTTCTCGCCTTTCATACTGGGAGGGAGGGGTGGGGGCGGGTAGGAGGAGGATTCCTTCAGAGCTGCACTCGGCGTTTAGTTAAAAAAAACTGGGCCGTTCTCACAACTTGTCACTCCACCTTAGAGGGATCATGTTAAGTGAGGGGCATGCATGGTAATGAGTTTGTACGTCAGTGTCCCCGCTCACCCCTCCAACCCCACTCATTACACATTATCTTTTTTTTTTGTTTTTTGTTTTTGTTTGTTTTAGAGCATTGACATCACACACAGGGTAAAGTGACATTTCTTTGACAAATCCCCTTTATTTGTTTACGTTGCGAGCGTAATTGTCTGGGCGATTTTGGGAGAAGCAGCATCTACCCTTTGGTTATATCAAGTAAGCAAATAACTGTCCAAAAACCCAGAGACGTAGATTCTCTCAATAAGTGCAATAGGTATTAAGCCAAAATGTCAACTCGCTTAAACAAATAGCATGGAATGATTTTCCAAGAGCTCAGCTTGTTCATCATGTATGAAGCATTTCTATGACAAATGGGAGAAGGGGAGGAGAGGAGACGGAGAGGGGGAGGTGGGGGGTGTGAGGGGGAGGGAAGGTGGCGGGTGTGAGGGGAGGGGAGGTGGGGGTGTAAGGGGGAGTGGAGGTGGCGTCATGCACGAAGCATCTGTATGGCAAATATCTGTGATATGGGCTTGAGAACTCGTAAGCATGAGGGGGAGGGGTGGGGGAGGGGGATGCAGAGGGGGAGGAGGGAGGGGAGTCGGAGGGGGTGTAAAGGGGGGAGGCAGCGTCATGCATGAAGCATTTGTATAGTAAATGCCTCTGATATGGGCTCGTAACTGTGGGAGGGAGCTGGGGAGGGGGCGAGTGTGTGCGAGGGAGGAGAGAGAGAGAGTGGGGAGCTGGCGGAGGGGGGTAGGGGTGGAGGCGGTGTAAAGCAAACGTCTCTGATATGGGCTTGAGAACTCGCAAACATGGGAGTGGGGGTGGGGGGGGGGCATCATAGATGAGGACACGCAAGGGGAGGAAGAGGCAGCGCAGGCGGGGTGGGGGTGGGGAGGGGGGAGGCAGGCGAGGTAGGGGTGGGCAGGCGGGAGTACAGCAATAGGTTCTGATGCAGGCTATATAATTCACAAACATGAAATGCTAAAGTGATGCTACATAAGGATGATTAAAGTTATGTTTTAATTTGTATTCTTTAGAATATGCTAAAAAGTGAATAGATTTCCAACTTAACACGTTTACAAGGTGGATTGTGGGTAGCTGACCCCTGTGTTTATGAAAATTCCGATTTTTTGCTATGGATGCTGCTTGCTTAGATATCGTTAACAATGACTGGTCATTTCCAACATTTTGTAAGATAAAATTACTTTAAATATCTACTTATATTTATATGTTTGTTTTCAAGCGTAAAATTAAGTGTCCATTTAGTATATATTGAAATAAAAATATGTAGAACAGTCTTATAACAAGAAACATTACACTATGTATCCACTTATATATATTACACTGTATATCTCTGTCAGAAACAGAACACTCTGTTTTCCTGTGAGAAACATTACACAGTGCATCTCAACAAGAAACATTGCATTATATATCCCTATCGAACACATTTTGCTATCCCTAAAACACTGATTTTATGGCATTTATATTCAATGAGGTTATTTCAAGCGTTAGCTGGTCTATCATTTTTTATCGGGCATGAATGAGAGTTTCTTAAAACCGTACAGTTTCAAATAACTAAACAAAACATATTATATCAACTAAAATAAAACATTTCTATTTAGCACGAAACTTTATTTCAACAAAACTACATAAATTGGCAATTAATTATGACAATGAATCAATAATCCTTAGCTACATCATCACCTCTAAAGAACTCAGTCTATACAAAGGAAGCAAATTATTCCCCCACAACAGCAACACAGAAAATGATTTCAAATATTTGATAAAATTGTCGCACTGTTAGAATAGATCAGAGTTTCTCACAGTCTGTGTTAACAGAAAGGTCGGTTACTCAAGCCGTCAAATTTGTCAACTAATTTTAATAATTTTAAAAGTTTAAATATACTTAGGGACGTTAAAACTGCAACAAAGAAATGTATTTAATTTTTTAATTTGTCAAGTTATAATTCCAAATACATAGCCAATTTGTTAAGCTAAGGTACGCTTACGTGAATGGCTACACCTTTCTGTCTGGAGGTATCAATGTGTGAATTCTGGGAGTTAATTGTAGTCCATGGTGTAGGATGGAATTCACGGCTCCTAATCACTGACGTCACCCTTACGGCTCAGCGATACCTAAACACTTTGTTAGAAGGGGAGGTTGTGTCTTATTTCAACCAAAATTCTCGTGCAATATTCATGCATGTATATGCATACGCTATTTGTCAGGATAGTTTACGCGGCAACAACATCAACATTGCGCAATGGACGCCTTACTCGCCAGACATGAATCCCATCGAACACTTGTCGGATATTCCCGACAGAAGAATTCGCGGGCGTATGCTGCAACTCCAAATGCACGCAGCACTACGCCAAGCCTTGATCGAGGAATGGAATCGGATATGACAGTGGCGTATCAACAGGCTCATCACGTCGACGCCTAGGCGGATAAATGCCCTTATAAACGCGTGAGGTGCCCACACTCGTTACTAAACATTTCAATTTCATTTTTCTGAATGACTGCAACCAGTGTTAAAAAAGTTCCTGTACTCAGAGAAGGACTTACAGCGCTGTTAATTTGAAAAATTTCATAAAATAGGTACAGTGCATATTGCTATATGATTTTTTGTTTTCTACTGTCCTTAAGTATATTATTTGTAAATTGTTTTAGTCTTTTATTTGAGTGAATAAAATAAACAAAATAAAAAATAAAACTGCGATTAGTATTATAACTTCAAAGAAGCTTATGTCAGCTAATAAACCCAGTGGAGGATGGAGAGGGGGCACTGTGTATCATATGTGGGAAGAAGGTGGGGTCATTTTGAGGCAAAACGAGGCCTAATTTCGTTACAACAGTGTGGGAGAGGGAGCAAATTTCATTCAGTACATTACGTTTCCCAAACATGGTGGGTTCTTTTGAAAATGCAGTGTGGGTCAGTACAAAAATCATGGAAACGCATGGTAAGCAATTTGTACTTGATTGCTCCCTCCCCCTAATAAACCATAAAATCGATTGTGATGTGTTGTGATATATATTCCACCGTAAAAGCAATTAATGCTATATATAGAAATGCTATGTACAATTTAGATTCAACTCAAAATATATTTGCACATTACCAAAGTCATTTTATCGGATTGCCATAAGCAAGTTAAATCAAAATTAAAACCTTTTTACAACTAATTCAATGACTTAAGGTAAAACAACAAGAGTGACAACACAAAGTCACCGTAACGCAATTAAAGTTATTTAAATAAATGCTATCTACAATTTAGATTAAACTTGAACTCTAATTACACATTATTCAATGTCATTTTCTATAATTGTAACATATAATTTTACACTTATATATATTTACGCATTGATCCATGCAAAATAAACAATCACAATGAGATATTCAAAGTCAATAAATTGAATGACAATACAAAGCAACCAATAATTCTTCTTTATAATTACCTTCTTGATCCGATTGTATTTATGCACGACCTCTTTAACAATCATAATGTTGATAGAAAGTTAATAAATATGAACAAATTTAAATGAAGTTAATAATTTGCAATCCATTGAGGGATGATTTAATCGTATGCATTGATTTCTTTCAGAAAACACCTTTATAAGGCTATACCTTGATTACCATTACGTGACTCGGCACTTTTAGCTACTTAGGTGCTATTTATCCTGGAAGGGGGTGGGGGTCACTCAAGAACAATCTAGTTATCCTGCTTGTCCATAACTTTCTACAACGACCCCTAATTACGGAGTGGTGATTTTGAAATAACACCCCCTTTTTAACCAAACGCGGAGAAAAATCCCAAGTAACTCCAATTTTTGTGGAGAAAACACTTAATGAAAACAAACGGCCTTTTCTAACGAAATTGGCAGTCTTCGAATACCACGTCTATCTTGAATCCCATTCTCCGCGTATTCTTTGGAACCGCACGGTAACACATTTCTGACCAAGTGCCCCTCCCCCAAATTCCCCAGGGCTATTCAGTTGTCTAAGGAAACGCTGTTGTCATGCAATTTTTAATATTAAATGCCAAGTAAAAACTTTTTATATGTTTGGAATTGATGATTTTTTGGCCATTTTTTAAATCATTTACATATTTAAAATCAATACACTTTTAAAATCAATCTGACAAATTTAATTCACTAAATTCACTTCTTTACGCTAGAAAATGTAAATGAATGTGTGTTCTGCAGTTGTTCTATTCTTCAGGGGCATTGTCGATCACATAAATTTGAGGCAAAATACCATCACATGTGCGAAGAAAGTGGGATAAATTTGAGGAAAAATACCATCACATCTGCAAAGGAAGGGAGATAAATCTGAGGCAAAATGCCATCTAATTTCCCTACAAAAGTGTGGGAGAGGGAGCAATTTTCATCCAGTACATTACTTTCTGACAGCTGATGAGTTCTTTTGAAAATGCACTCCCCATTTCATTTAAAAGTGGGTATAAAGTGTGCTCTGGCAAGGTTATGTTTTACATGAGCACTCTGTATCATATGTGCAAAGAACGGGGAATAAATTTGAGGAAAAACACTGTCCAACTTCCTTACAAAAGTGTCGGAGAGGGAGCAATTTTCATCCAGCACTTTAATTTCTCACAAATAATGGGTTCTAATGAAAATGCAATTCCTATTTGATTTAAAAGTGGGTATTACTTAAAACTTAGTAGTCTTGGTCACTTCATAAAGTCATGGGTATGCAAGGTAAGCAATTTGTATTTGATTGCTCGATCCTCCTCTCTTCCGTTGATAGCAAATCATAAAATCGGCATGAAAACAATTGTGATGTGGTGTGATATACACTCAACCATAGGAGCAATTAATGCTTTATATAGAAATGCTATGTGCAATTTAGATTTAACTCAAAATACATTTGTACATTACCAGAGTCATTTTTTCGGATTGCCATAAGCAAGTTAAATCAAAATTAAAACCTTTTTACAACTAATTCAATGACTAAAGGTAAAACAACGACAGTGACAATACAAAGTCACCGTACAAAGTCACCGTAACGCAATTAAAGTTATCTAAATAAATGCGGCGGACAATTAAGATTAAACATAACCTCTAATTACGCATTACTCGATGTCATTTTGTATGAATGTGACATAGCATTTTACTTAAAAACTTACAGGTGACATAGAATTTTACTTACAAACTTACACACACACACACACACACACACACACACACACACACACACACACACACACACACACACACACACACACACACACACACACACACACACACACACACACACAAGAGAGAGAGAGAACAAATTAAATTTATGTTAATCATTTTCAATTCATTAAGGGATAATTTCACCACATTCATTGATCTCACCATGGTAAACGGCGATAACGTCAAACCACATCATTCATTTTATGTCTATTTCAGAAACACCTTCAGAAGGCTATACCTTCATTACCCTAATATCAACCGGCACTTTTAACAAGCCTATTGCTAGCCTTTTTTATATAAACTACTTATCGGGCGGGAGGGGGCACTCAAGAACCATCTAGTTAACATGTGTGTCCATGACTTTCTAAAGCTACCCCTAAATACGGAGAGACGTTTTTGAAATAACACCTCTTTTAAACCAAACGCGAAGAAAACTTCCGAAATATCTCCAATTTGTGTGGGAGCACTTTATGACAACAAACCTCTTTTTAATGAAATTAGCACTCCGGGAGGACCGCGACTACCCTAAATTCATTTCTCCTCATTTTCTGGACTCGCATGGTAGCACATTTCATACGAAGTGCCGCTCCCCCTGTCATTCCCCGGGGCATTTCAGCGGTTTTTATGCATTTTTTACATTACATGTCAAGTGAAACTTTTATCAATTGGCTAGCAATAATACATTTTTATTGGCCATTGAAACCATTTGAAACCATTCATTTATTTAAAATTTAATACCAGTTTTGAAATCGATCTCAAAACTTTTATTAACCAAAATGACTCCTTTTCATTAGAGAAAGTCCATGGACGTATGTTCTCAAGTTGTTGTAATTTTCTATAATCCTCCAACAAAATCGCCTTATTATTTTAATATTGAAATAATGTATCTAAGTGGTACTGAAGTATGTCTCCTCGGCTGGCTAAGTAGTACTGAAGTATGTCTCCTCGGCTGGCATGTCTGGATGGCGTTCGTGAACCTCGGCCTCTACCTGCACAGGGTCGTCCTTGTTCTTGACTGTTTTAGTCACCGGCTCCACTTTCTCATTCGTTTCCAAGCCAACTGAAGTCGAGCTGCCTGCTTCATATTCCATGTCTGAAACAGACAAACTCATTTGAACTGTTTTGATTATTTCACGCACAAATATCAAGGGCTGTGAACGTATTGCAAAGAACAAGTAGGATACGATAAATGACATCATTTTAAGGCCAGAGCAAAGCTGTAAAATTATAACCCGATAGAAGCCATGATAGATCCTCAATATTAATATGAATGTAAAATATGCAATTTTGACACATCTGGATTACTTTTAATGCAACGTATGCATATATATATATATATATATATATATATATATATATATATATATATATATATATATATATATATATATATATATGGTCTCCTAGCATGTAACACTTCTGTGCTCAAGGAAAGATGTGTACATGGCACATAAGTATAGGGATATGTTTTTTCTGAAGCAACTCAAGCATACCGTCGGGGTCTTCAAACCAGGCGTCACTCTCGTCAGAGGTATCACACAGGGTATCCGCTTTCTTGCTGGCCTTCGTACGCCCGGTCAACCAGTACGTGTTCTTTCCTATAACCTGTGAACAAATCGTATCAGCTTCCTTTTTTTAGACTTTATGCATAAAACAACAAAGTTAACTGTTTCATTGCGTGGCATATCTTTTTGCGATTGCTTCGCGTTATTCTATCATCTATGAGATTTCGAGAGAATTACGATATGTAAGTCAAGCGCTGGCACTCATTAAATTATAAAATAACACATCTGTGACTACAGATATGAAACATAAAAAATGAAGAATGCTTTACCTCTCTTATTTCGCTTTGTCTTCGCCTGGTACAAAACCCTCCTTCGAGTGCCAACTCATCGTTCAGCGTCTGCGAGATGTGAATTCGTCCAGCTGCGAGGTAAAAAAAGCATCATTAGCATCATTCCTTGTGATAAATAATAACAAATAGCTTGCTGTCCTAAGGACAAAGAAGAATTAAGATATATATATATATATATATATATATATATATATATATATATATATATATATATATATACATATATATATATATATATATATATATATATATATATATATATATATATATATATATAGTACCTGTGTGACAGCCAATCTTGAGCATGAAGACTCGCCCCGGCATATGTGGGACTTCCAGGGTCTGGATGCCTTCGATCAGCTCCAAGGCCAGCTCGGCAATGTCTTTAGCATGTTGGGTTCCGTTTCGGTGAGGAACACCTTCATAATTAAACAAATTGATATTAACTGGTAATTGCTGCGTCTTTTTTATCACAGAAAATACCCTTGAGAAAATATAGATTTGTCTTAGAGCCCATAAATAGTTAGAGAAAAGATATTTGAGAAATGTATTGAGCAAGTATTTACCTTTCTGTCTGGAAAATCTTGATGTTGAAACCAATATTAACAGACTTATCGTTAAGCTTTTTTTTAGCTTTAACAATATTATGTAAAACTACGTCTACAGGCAGTCTACTTAAAAATCAAGCAAAGTAACTTTTGAAATATAAGGAGACAAAAATGGAGGCTTTACTAAATTATTGAAAATGTTGTTTCACTGCGCATTTGAAAGATTATCAAAGCCAGATTTACTCCTCAAATGTCAGCAAATTGGCAGCTTTATTTGATTTTTCCACGAAACAAAAAAAACAGTACGTTGTTACAGTGTATAACTACGTGTACGTGTGTGTGTGTGTATACCTGGCACAAGCGCGTAAGCGTGTATATCTACTTGTACGTGTGTGTATGTACCTGACGCAAGCACGTAAGCGTGTATATCTACTTGTACGTGTGTGTGTACCTGAGACAAGCATGTAAGGGTGTATATCTACTTGTACGTGTGTGTATGTACCTGAGGCAAGCACGTAAGCGTGTATATCTACTTGTACGTGTGTGTGTACCTGAGACAAACACGTAAGGGTGTATATCTACTTGTACGTGTGTGTATGTACCTGAGGCAAGCACGTAACCAGATGCTAAAGTGTGCACTTTACACACGTCGTAGTGTTTGATGATCTCATCGTAGTGTGAAAACAGGACATTCAACATCGTGATAACCTGCATTAAACACAGAAGCAAATAATCAACGTATCGTTTAATATAATTGATATATTTGATTAAAATGTCTAGAAAAATTGGCCTATTCTTGATCTGTTGCTAATATACAGAAGCCGATTACTTAGATGACATACCGATTCTCTCTCTTTTCAATCAATAAACAATCAATAATCAATCAATCAATACTCAATCAATAATTGTGTTTAACATAATGCTAAACTAATGCAACAATGTTAACAAGAAAATGTCACCCAGATAGAAACTTTCCGCAAAACGAGTTACATTGCATGTGAAAGTGAATGCGCGACGTTGCCAATTTTATTCCAAGGGTTAGATAATAATGATGGGTGCGGAGGTCACGTGATGGATGTTATCCTTACCTGATCCGGGAAGCTGCATTCTACTACTGGGTTAAAGGCTGCCATATCAGTTTGGAGCACGGTCACACGCTTGTACACCTCAGGTTGGACATTCTCGTAATTTTTCAGTTTCTCCACAATGCGGAAAGGTAACATTTGAGAGAGCAGCGCTTCGGTCTTCTGTTTTTCCTTGTTCAATGCCTTTGTTCTAATTTAAAAATGATCAAATTATAATGTAATATAATGTGCTGAAATTTATAGTGGAATAGATTTATAAGAGAAGGAGCATTTTAAATTGAAAACAGAAGAACGGATTGTATATTTGCGCGATAAAACCAATAACTGTTGCTATTATTGAACATTTAACAGCCCCAGTAATTCAGTCAAACCACAGTGGTAGAAAACAGCTACTAACACTCATTGTGTGACATGAAGAAATTAAGGAAGAGAATATTTTATATAAAAAATCATGTTTTCATTTTGCCTACTATGAGAGCAACAAGCATTTAAAACCTTTATCAGCAACACATTCAAAACTTACAACGTAATGGCAGAGTAAAGAGAATGCGCTTATCTTCAAGACCGAAAATTAAATGATGGCATGATTTACCATGTGAAGCCAAAAATATCTTACAAATAGCTTCTATTCATGAGCGTACAAAGAAAAATATTCAAGCTGATGTTGCTTCTGCTTAATTCCATTTTACTGAATCCATTGTCAACAAAATATATTTTCTTTGCTTTTAAACGTGTAATTGATTCACATGGAAATAGAATTCCTGACCTATCTGCAAGTGTCACGGAATAGCCTTGGATGTCTGTAGTTAGAACAAAGACAGAGCGCAGAATGATTGGCGATAGAACGATGACAGAGGCAAACAAAGTGGCAACGGCAATCAGGATCTTTTTATCTTCTTCAGCTTGTTCTTCCAGCAAATCGTTGATGATCTTTATCAAGCTGCGCTGAATTTCCAAGATGGCGTCGAGGTAGAGCGTCATGTTGTCAAACCAGTCTTGGGCATCAGCTAGCGAACTGTTTAATAACTCGCCTTGTGGCCGGAACTGTGATGAAAAAAAAAACACAAAAAATTATACCAAGCTTATTTCATGGGTTATTGTAATCACACGTGTCTATGCCGGGTCTTGTCCACTACGTTCTATTATAATGATGCTAAATAATGTATAAATATTACGTCTCCACTATTATATATAACAATTATATATAATTATAATATATATAATATATATAATTATATATAACAATTATGTCCCCACTGTTATAGATAAGAATTATATTTAATTATAATATATATAATATATATAATTATATATAATTATATATAACAATTATGTCCCCACTATTATAGATAACAACTATATATAATTATAATATATATAATATATATAATTATATATAATTATATATAAAAATTATGTCCTCACTATTATATGTAACCACAATGTCCTCATACATTTCAACTGAATTACACTGAAACATCTCCAGCAATGAACGCAGTTAATGAATTGAGCTATATGCTATGTTGTTAATAAGGCAAAATCCGTGTGACTTTCATGCTAAAAATTCTATTTGCTATCAACAGTAACTTTCACAACGTGTATTTAAATCTTTCGATACTGTAGAAACTTTTATATTACGCGAAAAGTATTTAAACCAATAACAGCAGCAAATCAATGTTAATATCATAACCTGACCAACTAATAAAGATTAGCGCATGAATCTCTGGCTGATCACTCCTTCCAAGATCTAAAAGGCTTCAATACACTGAACTCAATTTATGTAAAAAGCACATTCAAGTTGGGAAGGGAAACAGCCCCCCCCCTTCTACCACAAGTAAATAGAATTTAAGCTGATAAAAACTTGCTGAAATATCAATCAAAACACAACTCACACTGTTATCAGAGTCTGTTCTGTTGACGTTACTTTCGCTAGATTGATGAAATATAATGAGTTTGGGATCACAATTCTTAAGAATATATTACCAATAGCTATATTCAACTACAATACTTCAACTTATAAACGTTGCTAAATTTTCAATGTAGTTATATTGATTGAGCCTTTCGTCTTAGTATCAATTGTATAGAACAGTTGCTTAATGTAGGAACGGAGCACGGGGAAGGGTGCTTCATAATGAATGTGTCTAGTGACAACTAAGCATAATGAACATTTATACTCATCTTTCTTCATGCGATTTTTACCGCTGGGATATAGTAAAACCGTGTTATAATGATGCTCTAATGGCAACTCTTATTACAAATTTCTATAATACTGTTCCCCGTTTTTTTAATAATATTTGATTAGCTTCATTCTATTGATTGATTAATTGATTAGTTAATAATTAATTACTACTGGTTATTTACTAATTAGTAATTAAGTAATTAATAATACCTCTAATGTGCTGTCTTTAATAAAAGAGCGCATGCGTTCTATGTCCTCGAAGAATTCGCTTTCATTCTCTATGGTCATGTTATACACCTGTGCTGCCATCTCTGAATAGTCTTTGGCGGAGTTGAGGGTGTAATTACCAATATCCTGCGCTTCTCGAAACCACAAGTAAGTCATCCTGCTGGGAAATCCGCCGCTCATATAAAACAAAGTACCTATAAAAAAGAAACACAAATGAGAAATGAGAAAAAAGAAGTGTTTCTATAGTGGTAATCAAATTAATTACGCATAAATACCAAGTAGAATTAATGATACGTATTTTTTAATAATTTTCAGATCTCTGTGCAATGGCGTATTAAACTGCTTATCAAGTAGCCAATTGCTTTTTTATTTCAAATTAGTTTTTCAATTAATCAATTCATTAATTAATTCACTATGAATATCATTATTGTTATTATTATAATAATTTAGCAAAAGTCATACAATTATTAAAAAAACCTAAATTATCCTTACTTAATCTATGAAAAAAGAGGAATTAAATGTTCAAAACTACATGACTTTGTTTTCGTGATTTACCCAAAGCTCTTTCTATTCCAGCAGATTCTAATCCTTCTACTGTTTCTACAAGCGCAACAAGATCTTTCCACACTGTTCCTGACTGTGCCTCCGTAAGTGCGCTGTACAACCAGTTGATGAAGACCTCAATAGCATCAGAGTAGAACTCCAGCTCATCTAGAATGGTCGGATTTTTCGTGTCCAGCTCATACCTATGTCTATAAATAAACAAAGCTAATATTAATTATTTGCCTTCTATTCTAAGCTTTCTATTATGAATTGCAAGAATTAAGTATCCATAAATTTAACAATTTCACCAATTTTAATTCATCTGGATTTCGTACTAAGCACAATAGATGATTAGATTAGGATACCACTCTGGAAATGATCCAATTGATGCTTAACCCTGCATAAACTATTTCTATAGAGTTTAATGGAACAAAATACCAGGTCCACAGAAAATCAGAATTTTGAAAAGCACATATCACTGATCATTTTTCAAACTGTACCTATTTAAGAAGACATAAAATGTGTCTTTGGTCTCGTAGTGAGGATCTCCCTTTATGGCAGGCCAATAGGACAAGTTCTTAATGGAGTCGTCTGTCTGTGGATACCTCTCCACCTAATCACAACATCAGCCATATGGTTTATATATTAACGTACGTGAAAAACAATAAACAATTTACTAACCTCTCCACCTAATCACAGCACCAGCCATATGGTTTATATATCAACGTACGTAACACACAATAATCATTTTACAAATACAAATAGAAATTAATAATACATAATAAATTAAATCGGATAGTAAAACCTTTAGTATCTTTTAGATATATACATTGGAATTATATCTTATTTCTCTTCTACAATTCTACTAATAAATATGAATTGGTACTGGAATACTCATTTTCCTCTTTTTTTGTTGGGTAGTTGTTTTACATTATGTTTCAAGGATATTTTACGATTAATTCATTCCTTACAAGAAATCTCTTGGTGACGTCAGGGCTGATGTCGCTGACATAGAGGGCACTCATGTCTCGCTCATTCTGTAACGTGTGCATCATTTCAGCAAGTTCCGTCGCAAATTTCAGATTTCGTCTGATCTAAAAATTTGAATAAATTCAGAGCTGTTATGCTCATAAATAGGTACTGATATCAATTTTCCAAAGCTAGATTATTGTACATGGACAATCTTTCTTAAAAATAACCTGATTGCTTTTGTTTTATGCCTTGTTATTCTTTGACAAATCGAGACACAGACAACTAGTCTTTTTTCATTTGCGAATAACATTTACTGAAATTAAGCCGGGTGGCAGTAGCCTCTTCTCAGTCGAGTGTTTGCCAGGTGTGCGGTATATAATTGGTTGTTCTGCCTTTTTACACTAGATAATTGATACATTCAGACCTCAAAATGAAGCGGTATATATAACTGGTTGGTCTGTTTTTTTTCGCTGGATAATTGATACATTTTAGACCTCAAAATGTACGGCTTGTGTACTAGTTAATTACTTACTTCACTTGCGACTAAGCTATTAGATACTCTCGTGCCAAATATATAGCCTGTAAATGCCAGTAGAATGACTATAGGTACAAGGGTGATACCCAACATGCGAATCAGCTGCAGTCGCTTCCCAGACCTCGTGACTGGATTGGCTGAAAAAAAAGATACAAAATTAATAAAACAAAGTTAAATCGTATGCCAAGTGTATAACTAAGTTTTTATTCCAAGATTAGCAGTATGCGAACTGTAGTATTTTGACTACGGGTCGGATTTTTGGGTAAGACCACGCTCTGTAAGCGGGTTTGTCACATCAGTTACAGCTATCTGAAACGTCACCTTGCGCACTATTGATAGTTTGTGTTCAATATCGCATTAACATCTACCCATTGAAAAGAATATAAGAGAAGTGACAAAAATAGAAATTATGGCAAAGTAGCAAAATATCTTATTTGGTACGGGGGCGGGAGCAGGGAGGGTTTAACGACTCAGTCCACCATTTACAGGATGCGCTATCGTTTTTCGGATGAGTCCATCCGATACACGCTCTGGGTTATATTCTTATGATTAGTCCACTCGCTATAGCCTGAGGAGAAGTAATTCAAATCAGTGCAACAGTAATAGATTATGGGATGGTTTTTTAAAATCAGTCTCGTTCATGTCATTTTTATCATTATACCACTACGTATTGACGTCACCGTATCACTCTGCAATATTCTATTTCGAAGATGCATCCATAATAAAGGAGGAAGGGAGTCCGTTGATTTGTAGAAGTATTTGAGATTTTGGGTGAAGTCTGAACTAATTAAAACTGTTTGAAAAGAGATTAATCGGAAATTCATTGACCTTAATGTTCTTACATATTCTAGAAGTTCATAAAAGTACTTGTTGTCTGGTTTCATCTGGAAGATCCTGTGAACTATAACTGTTTCCAAGATGATGTTTCACTACCAATTTATTAATCTATTGCTTTAAACCACTACAAATAGTGCTGAGAACTACACATAATTATACCCAAACAAATAGATTTTGTTATATATTTATTTTGCATTGATTTAAACCACTCTAGAGTGATAACAAACTTTGCTTACCTTGCAAAATTTTCCGTATGCCTGTAACATCATTTGGTATTTTCAACATCTCCATCAATGAATGATCGAGTTGGGAGGGAGACAGTGATATCAGAGACGACGCACGTCTCATGATGGTTGTGGCCCGTGAATCGTTCGCCTTCATGACCATTCTGAACGTTTTTCAATAAGATTTGTACAATTTATTTTGACTGTACGGCTATATCCAGTTGATTTAATGAAATTAAAGTTAAGAATTAGACATATGTATTTATTGTTTCAGTTTAGCTAGTAAATATTTTTACCATTGAAAGTATTTGAAATTATCAATCCGCTCTGCTCATACTAACGACATAAAGTGCGCAAAGTCTTTCAATACTGCAGCAGCTGGTGTTTCATAAAATTAGTACTAATTATTCTTTTTAATCAAAAGCCACTCCCGATTAGACTATCAAGGGAAATAGAGCATATCATTACTGTGTTTCCATAGCAACTACTATTGTGTGATTTTGTTCAAACAGAATATATTGTGTCGAGTTATTTGTTGTTGCTGAGGAACATGGCAGCAGTAAAACGATTGATACCATGATGGCATGTCATCATAATATTTAATTAGTTAATCTATAATATATTTTTATCTTGTACAATAATTTTAAAACATAATTCAGGCAAAGTATATAATCAAAATTTGTTGCAATAAAACTGCGCTTAACCCAGCTGCCACCGACACACTAACTGAAGCACGTTTAAATCCCACAAAACTTAAAAACATAAATGAATCTCGTAAATTGCTAGTAGACTTAATGTTTTCTTCTTTTTAACGACATTTCGCAAATAAACTGGAATATTTACCTTGTGTTCCTGTTTTGCATTATTAAAAAATTCCCAGGTAAAAGCTGCATTAGCTATTTATTAGTAAACTTTTCTTCTTCGTCATTTTTACCACAATACCTCACACAATGTTAGTTGTTTGTAGATATTAACCCATCGTTCATTCATTAAACATCAAACAAAAGACCAGTTATATCATTAGAGTTTCATTATCTTGGTTACACAAAGCAAACAGCTTTCTTAGCACAATACGTTCCTCCCTTACTGATATTCAATTATGTTTAATTAGATAATGCAACAAAGAAACTCTGCACATAAGCTAATTGATGCAAATGTTATATTATAATTATGCAAATAAACAACAACAAAGTTTTCTTTTTTGCCTTTATTGCAAGAGTAATTCTTTATATACTGGATTTTTCATGAAACCTTTTTTTTTCATTTTTGTACTCATATGGAACTTTGTATAAGTATTTTAGACACAATGAAATGCCCGACAGGTTCAGTGTGATAGAAAAAGGTTTATCTTTCATTCACACGTTTGTATGTGTTTTAGACAAGCTTTCAAAGCGTTAACTGCTCCTTTAGTTTTGTTGGGATTGTTTTATATTATGCAAATATTTTCCTAACAATAAGCTGCTATTCCTTATTCAAGCGACTTTTTTATTTTCTAATCATTTCAATTCTCAAGTATGCCAGCTATTAAACTATTATAACAATTTGCTAAAGAGCAGTGTAGTTTCCAAATTTTATACCTTGATGTTCGATATATTCCAAAACGATTGCCTTACTTGCTATAACATTTAAGGGTTTGACATCGACTTTCACTGCGTAATTCACCTTTATCTAATAAGTGTAAGAGAGATCCGCTAACAAATGAAAAGTGAAAATTGAAAGTGAAATGCTTAAATTTCAAAATTGGCTAAATTGGGAAATATTTTGCATACGTTGATTTTCGCCTCATTTTCAACTCTCCATCGTGTACATTGTGATATGAAACATATGATTTGAATTTTGTTAACTTGGGCAGTGTGATTAGAATGTGAAAAACTAGCTCATGCAGGAAACGGATTCAAAGGAATCAAATCATTTTATATTTATAAGCAAGTGTAATGACTCGGCATATTTTCTGCTTTGATATGATGCAGCTTTTATTTTGATCTGATTGTGGTTGTTCTTGTTGGAAGTGGTTAGAAGTTGCTCTATTAACATGGTCAAGTCACTGGTTAAACTACCCATAGAATAAGTGGTGTAAAAGCGTCATCATAATATATATATATATATATATATATATATATATATATATATATATATATATATATATCGTTTGATTTAAAGGGGGCATTGCTTCATCTATGGAATGTAAGAAGTCTTTGTTTTGTCATTGGAAACACCACTACAGCAATTTAAACCACTGTTGATGACGTCATTTACTCGATCGATCATTAAAAATTCTATTAATGATTTTGCGGTTTCTCTACTGAAATACAACATTTCATTTATGTAAAGTAAAAGAATCATGTAAAATACTGGGACTAATCTGGAGTTCATTGTTTTAAATCCTCAATATCCCCCGTTTTATGTAGGTGTCAAGGCTGCTTTTACGTTGCCTCTGGTGTAAGATCGGTTTTATGTTAGATGGTTGAACGCCTACTCACGGTCATAGCGAAGAATCAGTAACACCAATATGCACTTTAACTCGAGTAATGGTTGTGTGTAGTCATTATAAAGTTTTTTTCGCGTGTTTATCCTTGTGCCAGCGAAACATCTCGTAACAACTGCTCAGAGCATACACCCCCATTACACAGTCACCTCGGCTATACACACCCGTTCTTCACCCCTCTATACACACACCTTCTATACAAACTGCCGCTATACGCACCCGATATACACACATCGACCGCTTTACAAATCCCGCTATGCACACACCTCTATACACAGAAACGACACACACACACCGTTATACATACTCCTTCGCTAAACACACAAATCCTGCTCACACACCCGGTATGCACACACCGTCGCTATATTCCCATCCCCACTATGCACAATTTAGCCATACAAACTCCGCCTCCACACCCCCGGTATTCACACTGACACTATACAAATCAGCGCTATACACGCATCGCCGCTGTACACATATCCCCACTATGCACACACTATCACTTGACACACACATCTGTACATACCTCCGCCATACAAACTCCTGTTATATACACACGACCACTATACACATGCCAGCTATACACACCCCCTTGCGCATTACCCCTATACACATACCCACTATACACACATCCCGCTATGCACGCCGTTGCTATGCACATACCTACGTGATTAACACTACGACATGAACACCTCCTGCTGTATATACACACTCCCGCTGTGCAAACAACCGCTATACACATCTCAGCTATACATGCTATATACACAACCCGCTATGTACACATCGCCGCTAATCACACACCCCTGTGCTATATATACAGCCGCTATACACACACTGCCTATACGCCCACACATGCTATGCACACCTCCTATTATAAACTAAGTCTGGGCAAACCTGAAGTGTTTAAAAATGTACTTTTATCTGAATTAGCTAATCCTCTAATCCGACGAAATATTCCTTTGTTAGAAATCACATTCAAATTGCATTCTTATCGCTATGAATTACTTAATTCGTTAATCTGAAACACTAACCCCAGTTAATATGTGGCATTTATAAGATTAGTTGCATTGCACAGAAAAAAATCTATAGACAAAAAGGGAATTGCTTGCATCAACTAATTTGCATAAATCCTTATAATAATTTATTTACTTGCTACAAAAGCCTTATTTACTTGGAATGTCCATGCCAATTTTTAATGTTTATATCCTATTTTCTTCATATTTCTTTGTGTGAAACATATGACTGCATGATGGTTCTCCTAGAAAAATCAGTTGATTTCAACCCGTTTATGTGGTAACCTGGTGTCGTATCAGTTGATTTCAACGCGTTTATGTCGTAACTTGGTGTCGTATCAGTTGATTTCAACGCGTTTATGTGGTAACTTGGTGTCGTATCAGTTGATTTAAACGCGTTTGTGTGGTAACTTGGTGTCTTATCAGTTGATTTCAATGCGTTTATGTGGTAACTTGGTGTCGTATCAGTTGATTTCAACGCGTTTATGTGGTAACTTGGTGTCGTATCGGTTGATTACAACGCGTTTATGTGGTAACTTGGTGTCGTATCGGTTGATATACAACGCGTTTATGTGGTAACTTGGTGTCGTATCAGTTGATTTCAACGCGTTTATGTGGTAACTTGGTGTCGTATCAGTTGATTTCAACGCGTTTATGTGGTAACTTGGTGTCGTATCGGTTTATTACAACGCGTTTATGTGGTAAATTGGTGTCGTATCGGTTGATATACAACGCGTTTGTGTGGTAACTTGGTGTCTTATCAGTTGATTTCAACGCATTTATGTGGTAACTTGGTGTCGTATCAGTTGATTTCAACCCGTTTATGTGGTTACTTGGTGTCGTATCAGTTGATTTCAACGCGTTTATGTGGTAACTTGGTGTCGTATCAGTTGATTTCAACGCGTTTATGTGGTAACTTGGTGTCGTACCGATTGATTACAAACCGTTTACGTGGTAGCTTGGTGTCGTATCGGTTGATTACAACGCGTTTGTGTGGTAACTTGGTGTCGTATCGGTTGATATACAACGCGTTTATGTCGTAACTTGGTGTCTTATCAGTTGATTTCAACGCGTTTATGTGGTAACTTGGTGTCGTTTCAGTTGATTTCAACGCGTTTATGTGGTAACTTGGTGTCGTATCGGTTGATTACAACGCGTTTATGTGGTAACTTGGTGTCGTATCAGTTGATTTCAACGCGTTTATGTGGTAACTTGGTGTCGTATCAGTTGATTTCAACGCGTTTATCTGGTAACTTGATGTCGTATCGGTTGATTACAACCCGTTTATGTGGTAACTTGGTGTCGTATCGGTTTATTACAACGCGTTTGTGTGGTAACTTGGTGTCGTAACGGTTGATATACAACGCGTTTGTGTGGTAACTTGGTGTCTTATCAGTTGATTTCAACGCGTTTATGTGGTAACTTGGTGTCGTATCAGTTGATTTCAACCCGTTTATGTGGTAACTTGGTGTCGTATCAGTTGATTTCAACGCGTTTATGTGGTAACTTGGTGTCGTATCAGTTGATTTCAACGCGTTTTTGTGGTAACTTGGTGTCGTATCAGTTGATTTCAACGCGTTTATGTGGTAACTTGGTGTCGTATCAGTTGATTTCAACGCGTTTATGTGGTAACTTGGTGTCGTATCGGTTGATTACAACCCGTTTATGTGGTAACTTGGTGTCGTATCGGTTGATTACAACGCGTTTGTGTGGTAACTTGGTGTCGTATCGGTTGATATACAACGCGTTTGTGTGGTAACTTGGTGTCTTATCAGTTGATTTCAACGCGTTTATGTGGTAACTTGGTGTCGTATCAGTTGATTTCAACGCGTTTATGTGGTAACTTGGTGTCGTATCGGTTGATTACAACGCGTTTGTGTGGTAACTTGGTGTCGTATCGGTTGATATACAACGCGTTTATGTGGTAACTTGGTGTCGTATCAGATTATTTCAACGCATTAAAAGTGTATGTGGAATCAACAAGAGCTAATTTCAATGCAATTTGTTTTACTTTGAAATTGTTTCAGTTGATGTTGGCGCGTCAAAGTATAAATATAAAATTTGTATTGGTTGATGTCAACGCGTCTGAGAGTATATATCCGATTTGCATCAGCTGGACACACATATTTCGTTATGTTTGATCTCAACGCGGTAAGTTTAATGTTCTGTTATATCATATTTATGTTGGTTGAAAACAACGGATATTGTTGAATGCAACAAGTTATTGGTCGAGATATTAAACAAATCGAATGTATAGAAAATAAAAACCTCGATAGCAGTGAGAAATAAAACATAAAAACAGAGTGAACACGCATAGCAATCTTCATTTTCTTATACAATACTCCGCTATACACATCCCCATAGTACACCTCCTGTGTAAACACACCGTCGCTATGCGCACAGCCCATCATGCTGATAGATAGTACTGTAGCCATTTTAGTACTGATCAATTAATTCTGAATAGGACATACGGTAATTTGAGAAGAATTTTATTTGATATGCCTGGACGGTTTTGCTTAAATATAACGCTGACAATATTATTAAGTTGTTCGGTGTATTTCGAAAACAAGAATTTCTTTAATCACAGAGAATAAAATCTTCCAGATTGACATGAAGTTATTTCTCTTTGCCTGTGAACAGAGAGAGAGAGAGAGAGAGAGAGAGAGAGAGAGAAAGAGAGGGAGAGAGAGAGAGAGAGAGAAAGAGAAAAAACAGAGAGAGAGGTTATAATAAAAGAGAGAAAGGTTATAATATATGTACTAAAGACCACATAGAAAATAAAAAATAATACGAAAACACTAACAAAAAGTAAAAAAATATAAACAATATCAAATAATAAAATGTAAAACGTCGTATCGGTTTTTTCGCAATAAAACTGAAGGATCTAAAAACCAACAATGACATAGAAAGTTAGAAAAAAGCAGGACATACAAATAAGCAGTAAATACCAAAGAATATAAACACCTGCTTTCTAGACAAACCCTTGTGTCCACGGGTTACAGTTTCACGTACATCCAAGTCCATGGAATGGACTCATACTTTACATTAACATTTGCTGCAAAAGCTCTTAAAACTGTGATTGTCTCTCTTTTAGTGCAGACAAGCAAACTAAATTCATGGCTTACAGCTTCGTGCAGCGTTAACTAAATGGCTCGTTTCAGATGTGTAAATTATGAATGATTACATGCAGCATAATAATCATTTTACTATTTCTTTCTAAAATTACTAATTTATATAAGTATATTACATTTCACTAAAGAAATTTTACCTGATTGCCCTCTTGTCGGGAAAATCCTAACCAAAAGTTTTACCAACAGATTTTACTTCATAGAAGTAAGTCTTTTGTTGAATAAATCGTCAGTTTTCCTCCATCAGATAAGAACGTTTCTCTCCAAGACAGAACATAAAGTTTGTTATTCCAGTATACGGCACTGTGGGGGTAGCTATCCATGGCGGGAGACAACACAATGGGATGCCACTCACGGGCTTTATCTAACACCTGAAGGCGCTGATTGCGTCTGTCTGCCACAAGGATTCCACTGCGGTCTTGTTGGCAGATATATGGGCTTTGAAAGTACCCAACATCTCTACTGCCGCTTCCGCCACGAGTGTACTTTAAAGCACCATTAGGTGCGATTATATATAGCCTATTGGCTTCAGCACAGCAGGTTGCTATGGTGTCGCCTACGACACTGAGCGTAGTGAAATGCTGCGTACCAGCGCATGGTATACGTAAGATCCTCACCTTCTTGAAACCGGCGTTGACGTCATATACATGCACTGAGTGTGTGTCAAACTCCGTGGCGTAGAGGTGACGGGAGTGGTACTGCACTCGTAGAAAAGACCCAGCTTCAATAGTTTTCAAAGTGTTACCTCAACAAACATACGGGGAATAATTAATGCATTCAAATCTTTACCATGGAAATAGTAATAACAATAATAAAGGAATGTTTACATAAACATCACATGCAACTAAAATCCCTATCACTTATAAATAATTACTTAGTTAAAAATTAATGAGGTCAAATGAGTATAATCTCTTTACCATTATGATCTACGACTGTTGTCCATTTTCGCAATGTGCAATGCACGAATTCATCATAGCATAAAATAAGTTACAGTTACGGGTGCAGGTTTTCGTCAAGAGGATGAGTGGGAGTTCCAGGCAAAACTTGATGCGAAAAACGTACAGTTCTACAGTCTAATTGTTTTGTTTTCTTTTTATTTGAGAGTGAGCAGCTGAGGGTGCAGGGAGTTTCTACCCTCAGACCCTCTTGTTAGATCCGCCATTTGCTTACCATCCTGGCTGAGATGATGAATTCCTTTGCCTCTTACAACAACAGCGACAGTATCCTGTACTTCCGCTACGTCAGTGATGTCAACATTGTCAACAGCGATCCTCCTCATCACCTGTAGGCCTTCGTTGTAAATAGTAATTCCTCCCTCGTGACAGCACCACAGATGGTTGCTTATGATGCGGATTGAGTAAGATGGCGAAGGCAAGTTCAGATCTTTCTCAGGACTCAAATCATTTGTTGAAGCATCTATCACCTGCCCATTGGTTACTGAGCACTGGAACTAATCCATTCTTTGCAATTTATAATGATTCGATACTAATACATACATTATTCATTTTTTGTATTTGCGACTGAAACACTTAAATACAATTATTCTTGGCTATAATTACAGTCCTAAACAGTGTCTATTAGGTAAATTGGTGAGAAATTCAACATTCTTCAGTATGATTACTCACGACAGCTTTTCGCTCATATTACGCAAGGTACATGATGCTGAATTAATAGGGACCCATCAGATCGCAAATTTCAAGTAGTGGGTTGTCAATATTAGAGACTGAGGCTTTCATTTCATTTGAAAATGTAAATGAAATGCTACATGCATTTATTGTGTGGCGGATATCCAAATGCATCCCGAACGTTGTCTTTTTTATCATACTAAAGCGACAGTATTACAAACTCAATCCCACCCATCCGTTATTCCCTGCTCCCACACCTCTACTCCTACCCAAGTTAATATGATAGTTTCGTCAAGCATCATTTTCACTGCCACATGGATATGCATCGATTATGCATTTCACGTACCTTTTGAACAATGTCTCTGGCGGCCAGTTCAAGAAAGGCTGCGGTAGCGTTCCAATCTTTATTTCTTTTCAATCTCACACACACAGCCTTTGTATGTAGCTCAGGGCTATCAAATGAAGCAACGGCCTGACTGGCTCGGTCGAGTGCTACATCCCCATCAATGGCCAGCATTGTTCTTGTCTCTCGGGCGAACCTCTCAAGCTGAGATACTTCATGTTGTATGTGTCTCATCTTCTGCTCGAGTTTGGCTAAATCAGTTTCAAATGTGGCGATACTTTTACGGATACTGCTGATAATGTTCTTGTCAATTTGGTCATAAAACGCATTCACTTCTTGCACACACATCCTGCGCATATCACTTGACGTTCTCAATGACTCTGCTTCAGTGCAGCGCGCTGATTTAATTTCTCTTTTCAAGATGTCAACGCATACCCGATACTGACCGATTTTGGCTTTTAATTCGTCCGTTTTTTCTTCAAACTGCTGTAAAACATCATCGTTTCTCTGCTTAAGAGATACCAATTTTTTAATGTCACAATCTGATATTTTGGAGTGGATTTTTTTACAGGTTCGGCAAATCCAGTTGCAACAGTCTTCACATCGAAATAAAATCTGTTTTTCTTCACACAGTTCACAGAGCGTTTTCTTTGGTATAGTGCCTGACTCACTCTTTTTTATGCTACCTGACGCACTCTTTTCTGATGTCCAGTTAATAACCTGCTGGGCAAGAGCATCCAAAAACTGCGCAAGTCTAAAATCCGGTTTGATCTCTGTCTCTTCTGACACGTTTTTGCACATTGGACATTTTACTTTGCCGCCCTCTTTTATCCTGGAAACGCATATTTTACACAGCGTATGGTTGCAGGATAACAACAAAGGTTCTTTAAATATCTCCGTGCAAATTGGACATTCTGTCATGTCCTCCAGTGCTGTAGCCATGACAACTTAAATAATATATTAACCGCTAAATAAATGTACTATTCACAATATTTTCCATTTATTGCACCCTGTATTCAACTATATCATGCTTTATATCTAACTGCTATATTTGACTGTTACATTTGACTGGGATATCTATTTATGAGCAAAATACACCTAATTTATATAAACTACACTTAATTTATGCAAGAAAGCACAGAACTTGTCAAAAGATTATGGCACATTCTAAGACAAGAACGTTTCAAAAGCTGAAATATTGTTTATCCTTCTTTCACAAGACATATTACAATATTCAGTGTAATGCATGGGTGTGTTTAATCGTGTATTATACGACATTGCCGATTGTAGACTATGCCACTGTGAACATACGGCTAGAGCTTATGTGACACAATCAATAAAGTGTGTAAGCGTGTCTTGTGCATTTATTCAGTAACGATTAAGGATTATGCATACATTATATGTATATTAGTCTGTAAAGTGTTGAGCCCTACAGGCCGTTCTACTTCGCTATTGACATCTCTATTTGTTCCTATTTATTCAGAAAGAATGCAGATATATACGCAGAGGTTTTACTTAGAAGGGGGGGAGCGACATTGAAGTATATATTTTAGTACGCTAAGTATCGAGCCCCATAGGCCATGTTGATTCGTTATTGGTACATTTCTGCTTAATGTGAATAGCCCTACACTTATGTATTGGGGGGACTATTGGTCTATTCTGGAGATTTCTGACTACATTATAAACACTTCTGCATTATCTAAAAAGCTTATGACCTTTATGTCACTTCGTGGGCAAACTACAGGATGGAAATCAGTCTCATATTTCAAGTTACACCAGATTTATGTATGTTCTATATATAACCACGTTATATTTGCTATATTTGCTATATAACATTTGCTATATAACATTTCTATGGACCCCAAAAAAAAAACAGTTTCAAAGAGATATATATGGCAGAGAAGTTAACATGAATCAAGTTCATATAAATACTTTAAACGTTTGATTTTTAATAAAAGCATAATTGACCGGATCCTCAAAATAAAAATTAAAGCAATGCACACTTTACGGCAAATTTAGGCATTTGGTAAGAGATATCTATTAAAGAGTTAATTATTATGGAAATTTATAGATTCTGGGGAAAGATGCGGATGCGGTTAACAGTAGAATTTGAAGAAAAAAAATCTTTTATCCCAATATGTGTAATCGGCTGTATTATTCTGGAATAGACGTCGGAGAGCGATGCTTATGTGCTGAGGTCCATGCCTTAAATAGGTTCCTTTCGTGTTATGGATTGTTTTTTATTTCCATGTATTAAAGATGGCGAGAAATACACTTCTTTAATCCTAAATTCCACGGCACTGATATGTGATTGTCTGAGGACGTATGTGCTCCAATTTCTTGAGGGAGACGATGGGTCAAGAAGGTAGATTTTGGATTCTTTGCAAGGAGATATATTTATTTGTTTGGTGGGTTATGTTATATTCAACGACTATGAATGCGATATAGGGAAGCACTTGCTAACAGGACAAGTAGGGGAAGCGAAAACAAGAATGGAGAAAGAGCGATTATGAGCAGTGTACGAATGAGTGGAGAAATAGAGAATGGTAGAGGAGGACTGGTTATGGTCAGAAATATTCTCAATGTTCGTGAAGGAGTGGGTGGTGGACGAGGGCTGCTGTGATTGGAAATATTTTCCATTTTTATGAAGGAGGGATGCTAGAGGAGAGCTATATTTGTTAGAAATAAAATATATCACTAGCTTGGATATCCTTTGATATCCTTTGATATCCTTTGATATCATATCGGTAATGATTCCTGGCAGTTCTTTTCATTTTAGTGGCATATTAGCGCGGAATGAGGGGGGGGGGGGGTGGAGGAGGGGGAGGAGGGGGACGGCGACAGTCTATCATACGTGTTACCAAACGTGTTCAAAAAATGTGGAAAGGAAGACGCGTAGTTTTAAAACCACATGTAGTACGTGCGGAGTGCCCATTTGTTTTTACAAGGGGAATGGTGATCTTCGTTCAGTACTTCTCGCCTTTCATACTGGGAGGGAGGGGTGGGGGCGGGTAGGAGGAGGATTCCTTCAGAGCTGCACTCGGCGTTTAGTTAAAAAAAACTGGGCCGTTCTCACAACTTGTCACTCCACCTTAGAGGGATCATGTTAAGTGAGGGGCATGCATGGTAATGAGTTTGTACGTCAGTGTCCCCGCTCACCCCTCCAACCCCACTCATTACACATTATCTTTTTTTTTTGTTTTTTTTTTGTTTGTTTTAGAGCATTGACATCACACACAGGGTAAAGTGACATTTCTTTGACAAATCCCCTTTATTTGTTTACGTTGCGAGCGTAATTGTCTGGGCGATTTTGGGAGAAGCAGCATCTACCCTTTGGTTATATCAAGTAAGCAAATAACTGTCCAAAAACCCAGAGACGTAGATTCTCTCAATAAGTGCAATAGGTATTAAGCCAAAATGTCAACTCGCTTAAACAAATAGCATGGAATGATTTTCCAAGAGCTCAGCTTGTTCATCATGTATGAAGCATTTCTATGACAAATGGGAGAAGGGGAGGAGAGGAGACGGAGAGGGGGAGGTGGGGGGTGTGAGGGGGAGGGAAGGTGGCGGGTGTGAGGGGAGGGGAGGTGGGGGTGTATGGGGGAGTGGAGGTGGCGTCATGCACGAAGCATCTGTATGGCAAATATCTGTGATATGGGCTTGAGAACTCGTAAGCATGAGGGGGAGGGGTGGGGGAGGGGGATGCAGAGGGGGAGGAGGGAGGGGAGTCGGAGGGGGTGTAAAGGGGGGAGGCAGCGTCATGCATGAAGCATTTGTATAGTAAATGCCTCTGATATGGGCTCGTAACCACGGTGGGAGGGAGCTGGGGAGGGGGCGAGTGTGTGCGAGGGAGGAGAGAGAGAGAGGGGGGAGCTGGCGGAGGGGGGTAGGGGTGGAGGCGGTGTAAAGCAAACGTCTCTGATATGGGCTTGAGAACTCGCAAACATGGGAGTGGGGGTGGGGGGGCATCATAGATGAGGACACGCAAGGGGAGGAAGAGGCAGCGCAGGCGGGGTGGGGGTGGGGAGGAGGGAGGCAGGCGAGGTAGGGGTGGGCAGGCGGGAGTACAGCAATAGGTTCTGATGCAGGCTATATAATTCACAAACATGAAATGCTAAAGTGATGCTACATAAGGATGATTAAAGTTATGTTTTAATTTGTATTCTTTAGAATATGCTAAAAAGTGAATAGATTTCCAACTTAACACGTTTACAAGGTGGATTGTGGGTAGCTGACCCCTGTGTTTATGAAAATTCCGATTTTTTGCTATGGATGCTGCTTGCTTAGATATCGTTAACAATGACTGGTCATTTCCAACATTTTGTAAGATAAAATTACTTTAAATATCTACTTATATTTATATGTTTGTTTTCAAGCGTAAAATTAAGTGTCCATTTAGTATATATTGAAATAAAAATATGTAGAACAGTCTTATAACAAGAAACATTACACTATGTATCCACTTATATATATTACACTGTATATCTCTGTCAGAAACAGAACACTCTGTTTTCCTGTGAGAAACATTACACAGTGCATCTCAACAAGAAACATTGCATTATATATCCCTATCGAACACATTTTGCTATCCCTAAAACACTGATTTTATGGCATTTATATTCAATGAGGTTATTTCAAGCGTTAGCTGGTCTATCATTTTTTATCGGGCATGAATGAGAGTTTCTTAAAACCGTACAGTTTCAAATAACTAAACAAAACATATTATATCAACTAAAATAAAACATTTCTATTTAGCACGAAACTTTATTTCAACAAAACTACATAAATTGGCAATTAATTATGACAATGAATCAATAATCCTTAGCTACATCATCACCTCTAAAGAACTCAGTCTATACAAAGGAAGCAAATTATTCCCCCACAACAGCAACACAGAAAATGATTTCAAATATTTGATAAAATTGTCGCACTGTTAGAATAGATCAGAGTTTCTCACAGTCTGTGTTAACAGAAAGGTCGGTTACTCAAGCCGTCAAATTTGTCAACTAATTTTAATAATTTTAAAAGTTTAAGTATACTTAGGGACGTTAAAACTGCAACAAAGAAATGTATTTAATTTTTTAATTTGTCAAGTTATAATTCCAAATACATAGCCAATTTGTTAAGCTAAGGTAACGCTTACGTGAATGGCTACACCTTTCTGTCTGGAGGTATCAATGTGTGAATTCTGGGAGTTAATTGTAGTCCATGGTGTAGGATGGAATTCACGGCTCCTAATCACTGACGTCACCCTTACGGCTCAGCGATACCTAAACACTTTGTTAGAAGGGGAGGTTGTGTCTTATTTCAACCAAAATTCTCGTGCAATATTCATGCATGTATATGCATACGCTATTTGGCAGGATAGTTTACGCGGCAACAACATCAACATTGCGCAATGGACGCCTTACTCGCCAGACATGAATCCCATCGAACACTTGTCGGATATTCCCGACAGAAGAATTCGCGGGCGTATGCTGCAACTCCAAATGCACGCAGCACTACGCCAAGCCTTGATCGAGGAATGGAATCGGATATGACAGTGGCGTATCAACAGGCTCATCACGTCGACGCCTAGGCGGATAAATGCCCTTATAAACGCGTGAGGTGCCCACACTCGTTACTAAACATTTCAATTTCATTTTGCTGAATGACTGCAACCAGTGTTAAAAAAGTTCCTGTACTCAGAGAAGGACTTACAGCGCTGTTAATTTGAAAAATTTCATGAAATAGGTACAGTGCATATTGCTATATGATTTTTTGTTTTCTACTGTCCTTAAGTATATTATTTGTAAATTGTTTTAGTCTTTTATTTGAGTGAATAAAATAAACAAAATAAAAAATAAAACTGCGATTAGTATTATAACTTCAAAGAAGCTTATGTCAGCTAATAAACCCAGTGGAGGATGGAGAGGGGGCACTGTGTATCATATGTGGGAAGAAGGTGGGGTCATTTTGAGGCAAAACGAGGCCTAATTTCGTTACAACAGTGTGGGAGAGGGAGCAAATTTCATTCAGTACATTACGTTTCCCAAACATGGTGGGTTCTTTTGAAAATGCAGTGTGGGTCAGTACAAAAATCATGGAAACGCATGGTAAGCAATTTGTACTTGATTGCTCCCTCCCCCTAATAAACCATAAAATCGATTGTGATGTGTTGTGATATATATTCCACCGTAAAAGCAATTAATGCTATATATAGAAATGCTATGTACAATTTAGATTCAACTCAAAATATATTTGCACATTACCAAAGTCATTTTATCGGATTGCCATAAGCAAGTTAAATCAAAATTAAAACCTTTTTACAACTAATTCAATGACTTAAGGTAAAACAACAAGAGTGACAACACAAAGTCACCGTAACGCAATTAAAGTTATTTAAATAAATGCTATCTACAATTTAGATTAAACTTAAACTCTAATTACACATAAGTCAATGTCATTTTCTTTAATTGTAACATATAATTTTACAATCTTATATATATTTACGCATTGATCCATGCAAAATAAACAATCACAATGAGATATTCAAAGTCAATAAATTGAATGACAAAACAAAGCAACCAATAATTCTTCTTTATAATTACCTTCTTGATCCGATTGTATTTATGCACGACCTCTTTAAAAATCATAATGTTGATAGAAAGTTAATAAATGTGAACAAATTTAAATGAAGTTAATAATCTGCAGTCCATTAAGGGATGATTTAACCATATGCATTGATTTCTTCCAGAAAACACCTTTATAAGGCTATACCTTGATTACCATTACGTGACTCGGCACTTTTAGCTATTTAGGTGCTATTTATCCTGGAGGGGGGGGGTCACTGAAGAACAATCTAGTTATCCTGCTTGTCCATAACTTTCAACAACGACCCCTAATTACGGAGTGGTGATTTTGAAATAACACCCCCTTTTTAACCAAACGCGGAGAAAAATCCCAAATAACTCCAATTTTTGTGGGGAAAAAGAACACTTAATGAATACAAACGGCCTTTTTCAACGAAATTGGCACTCTTCGAGGACCTCGTCTATCTTGAACCCCATTCTCCGCGTATTCTTTGGAACCGCACGGTAACACATTTCTGACCAAGTGCCCCTCCCCCAAATTCCCCAGGGCTATTCAGTTGCCTAAGGAAACGCTGTTTTCATGCAATTTTTAATATTACATGCCAAGTAAAAACTTTTTATATGTTTGGAATTGATGATTTTTTGGCCATTTTTGAAATCATTTACATATTTCAAATCAATACCCTTTTAAAATCAATCTGACCAATTTAATTCACTAAATTCACTTCTTTACGAAATGGTAAAGGAATGTGTGTTCTGCAGTTGTTCTATTCTTTAGGGGCATTGTGGATCACATAAATCACATGTGCGAAGAAAGTGGGATAAATTTGAGGCAAAATACCATCACATCTGCGAAGAAAGAGAGATCGATCTGAGGCAAAATACCATCTAATTTCCTTACAAAAGTGTGGGAGAGGGAGCAATTTTCATCCAGTGCATTGCTTTCTGACAGCTGATGAGTTCTTTTGAAAATGCACTCCCCATTTCATTTAAAAGTGGGTATAAAGTGTGCTCTGGCATTGTTATGTTTTTCATGGGCACTCTGTATCATATGTGCAAAGAACGGGGGATAAATCTGAGGAAAAACACTGTCCAACTTCCTTACAAAAGTGTCGGAGAGGGAGCAATTTTCATCCAGCACTTTAATTTCTCACAAATGATGGGTTCTTATGAAAATACAATTCCTATTTGATTTAAGAGTGGGTATTACTTAAAACTTAGTAGTCTTGGTCACTTCATAAAGTCATGGGTATGCAAGGTAAACAATTTGTATTTGATTGCTCGATCCTCCTCTCTTCCGTTGATAGCAAATCATAAAATCGGCATGAAAACAATTGTGATGTGGTGTGATATACACTCCACCGTATGAGCAATTTATGCTTTATATAGAAATGCTATGTACAATTTAGATTTAGATCTCCTCGGCTGCCTAAGTAGTACTGAAGTATGTCTCCTCAGCTGTCTAAGCAGTACTGAAGTATGTCTCCTCAGCTGTCTAAGTAGTACTGAAGTATGTCTCCTCGGCTGGCATGTCTGGAGGGCGTTCGTGAACCTCGGCCTCTACCTGCACAGGGTCGTCCTTGTCCTTGACTGTTTTAGTCACCGGCTCCACTTTCTCATTCGTTTCCATGCCAACTGGAGTCGGACTGCACGCTTCATATTCCATGTCTGAAACAGGTAACGTCGTATTACAAAACCTCATTTGAACTGTTTTGATTATTTCACGCACAAATATCAAGGGGTGTGAACGTGTATCAAAGAACAAGTAGGATACGATAAATGGAATCAGTTTAAGGCAAGAGCAGAGCTGTAAAATTATAACCCGATAGAAGCCATGATAGATCCTCAATATTAATATCAATGTAAAATGTGCAATTTTGACACATCTGGATTACTTTTGCTGCAACGTATGCATATATATATATATATATATATATATATATATATATATATATATATATATATATATATATATATATATATATATATATATATATATATATATATATATATAGATCTGCAACCAGTCATAGGGGGACCATGCCTTATATATAGCACTTAGGGAGACCATTTGGAAAAAACAATATATGTTTTTTAGCTTGTTTTCAAGTGGTAACACACAAATTTAATTTTAAAACAAAATATATTATATTTACTATGTTATAGAATCATTCTTTTTTGCTTACTGTGTAGTTTCATAACTTTTAAACACGCTAAGAATTAAGGAGACCTACCTTTGGTCTCCTTAAATTTTTGGTCTCCCTAATACTGTGATTTTGGCAAAAATGGTCCCCGTATTGCTGGAATTACACTTATATATATACATATATATATATATGGTGTCCTAACATGTAACACTTCTGTGCTCAAGTAAAGATGTGTACATGGCACATAATTATAGGGATATGTGATTTCTGAAGCAACTCAAGCATACCGTCGGGGTCTTCAAACCAGGCGTCACTCTCGTCAGAGGTATCACACAGGGTATCCGCTTTCTTGCTGGCCTTCGTACGCCCGGTCAACCAGTACGTGTTCTTTCCTATAACCTGTGAACAAATCGTATCAGCTTCCCTTTTTTAGAATTTATGCATAAAACAACAAAGTTAACTGTTTCATTGCGTGGTATATCTTTTTGCGATTGCTTCGCGTTATTCTATCATCTATGAGATTTCGAGAGAATTACGATATGTAAGCCAAGCGCTGGCACTCATTAAATTATAAAATAACACATCTGTGACTACAGATATGAAACATAAAAAAGTGAAGAATGCTTTACCTCTCTTATTTCGCTTTGTCTTCGCCTGGTAAAAAACCCTCCTTCGAGTGCCAACTCATCGTTCAGCGTCTGCGAGATGTGAATTCGTCCAGCTGCGAGGTAAAAAAAGCATCATTAGCATCATCATCATGTTACTGTTTCATTTCAGTATCATTCTTATTAGTTATTTCTCACCTTTTCCACTCCTCTGAAGTTTTTCTGTCATCGCAATTGCTTCACCCAGGATCAAGTATTTGGGAATTCTTTCTTGAACCACTCCTGCTACACACGAACCTGTGAAATGTAGAAACAAATCAACCAACAGTCAACACTCCAGTGATTTCTTAAATATAAACAGATATCAACACTCAATCCTGCATCATCTCATTTCTTGAATTTATTGAAGAGATATAACGCCCGCGATATGTTTGATGAAACCTTCCTTGTGATAAATAATAACAAATAGCTTGCTGACCTAAGGACAAAGAAGAATTAAGATATATATATATATATATATATATATATATATATATATATATATATATATATATATATATATATATATATATATATATATATATATATATATATATATATATAGTACCTGTGTGACAGCCAATCTTGAGCATGAAGACTCGCCCCGGCATATGTGGGACTTCCAGGGTCTGGATGCCTTCGATCAGCTCCAAGGCCAGCTCGGCAATGTCTTTAGCATGTTGGGTTCCGTTTCGGTGAGGAACACCTTCATAATTAAACAAATTGATATTAACTGGTCATTGCTGCGTCTTTTTTATCAAAGAAAATACCCTTGAGAAAATATAGATTTGTCTTAGAGCCCATAAATAGTTAGAGAAAAGATATTTGAGAAATGTATTGAGCAAGTATTTACCTTTCTGTCTGGAAAATCTTGATGTTGAAACCAATAGTAACAGACTTATCGATAAGCTTTTCTTTAGCTTTACCAATATTATGTAAAACTACGTCTACAGGCAGTCTACTTAAAAATCAAGCAAAGTAACTTTTGAAATATAAGGAGACAAAAAGGGAGGCTTTACTAAATTGTTGAAAATGTTGTTTCATTGCGCATTTGAAAGATTATCAAAGCCAGGTTTACTCCTCAAATGTCAGCAAATTGGCAGCTTTATTTGATGTTTCCACGAAACAGAAGAACAGTACGTTGTTACAGTGTATATGTACGTGTACGTGTGTGTGTGTGTGTATACCTGGCACAAGCGCGTAAGCGTGTATATCTACTTGTACGTGTGTGTGTACCTGAGGCAAGCACGTAAGTGTGTATATCTACTTGTACGTGTGTGTATGTACCTGACGCAAGCACGTAAGCGTGTATATCTACTTGTACGTGTGTGTGTAGCTGAGGCAAGCACGTAAGCGTGTATATATACTTGTACGTGTGTGTGTGTACCTGAGGCAAGCACGTAAGGGTGTATATCTACTTGTACGTGTGTGTATGTACCTGAGGCAAGCACGTAACCAGATGCTAAAGTGTGCACTTTACACACGTCGTAGTGTTTAATGATCTCATCGTAGTGTGAAAACAGGACATTCAACATCGTGATAACCTGCATTAAACACAGAAACAAATAATCAACGTATCGTTTAATATAATTGATATATATATTGATTAAAATGTCTAGAAAAATTGGCCTATTCTTGATCTGTTGCTAATATACAGAAGCCGATTACTTAGATGACATACCGATTCTCTCTCTTTTCAATCAATAAACAATCAATAATCAATCAATCAATACTCAATCAATTATTGTGTTTAACATAATGCTAGACTAATGCAACAATGTTAACAAGAAAATGTCACCCAGATAGAAACTTTCTACAAAACGAGTTACATTGCATGTGAAAGTGAATGCGCGACGTTGCCAATTTTATTCCAAGGGTTAGATAATAATGATGGGTGGGGAGGTCACGTGATGGATGTTATCCTTACCTGATCCGGGAAGCTGCATTCTACTACTGGGTTAAAGGCTGCCATATCAGTTTGGAGCACGGTCACACGCTTGTACACCTCAGGTTGGACATTCTCGTAATTTTTCAGTTTCTCCACAATGCGGAAAGGTAACATTTGAGAGAGCAGCGCTTCGGTCTTCTGTTTTTCCTTGTTCAATGCCTTTGTTCTAATTTAAAAATGATAGAATTATAATGTAATATAATGTGCTGAAATTTATAGTGGAATAGATTTATAAGAGAAGGAGCATTTTAAATTGAAAACAGAAAAACGGATTGTATATTTGCACGATAAAACCAATAACTGTTGCTATTATTGAACATTTAACAGCCCCAGTAATTCAGTCAAACCACAGTGGTAGAAAACAGCTACTAACACTCATTGTGTGACATGAAGAAATTAAGGAAGAGAATATTTTATATAAAAAAATCATGTTTTCATTTTGCCTACTATGAGAGCAACAAGCATTTAAAACCTTTATCAGCAACACATTCAAAACTTTCAACGTAGTGGCAGAGTAAAGAGAATGCGCTTATCTTCAAGACCGAAAATTAAATGATGGCATGATTTACCATGTGAAGCCAAAAAGATCTTACATATAGCTTCTATTCATGAGCGTACAAAGAAAAATATTCAAGCTGATGTTGCTTCTGCCTAATTCCATTTTACTGAATCAATTGTCAACAAAATATATTTTCTTTGCTTTTAAACGTGTAATTGATTCACATGGAAATAGAATTCCTGACCTATCTGCAAGTGTCACGGAATAGCCTTGGATGTCTGTAGTTAGAACAAAGACAGAGCGCAGAATGATTGGCGATAGAACGATGACAGAGGCAAACAAAGTGGCAACGGCAATCAGGATCTTTTTATCTTCTTCAGCTTGTTCTTCCAGCAAATCGTTGATGATCTTTATCAAGCTACGCTGAATTTCCAAGATGGCGTCCAGGTAGAGCGTCATGTTGTCAAACCAGTCTTGGGCATCAGCTAGCGAACTGTTTAGTAACTCGCCTTGTGGCCGGAACTGTGATAGAAAAAAAAACACACAAAAAAATATACCAAACTTATTTCATGGGTTATTATTGTAATCACACGTGTCTATGCCGGGTCTTGTCCACTACGTTCTATTATAATGATGCTAAATAATGTATAAATATTACGTCTCCACTATTATATATAACAATTATATATAATTATAATATATATAATATATATAATTATATATAACAATTATGTCCCCACTGTTATAGATAACAATTATATATAATTATAATATATATAATATATATAATTATATATAATTATATATAACAATTATGTCCCCACTATTATAGATAACAACTATATATAATTATAATATATATAATATATATAATTATATATAATTATATATAAAAATTATGTCCTCACTATTATATGTAACCACAATGTCCTCATACATTTCAACTGAATTAAACTGAAACATCTCCAGCAATGAACGGAGTTAATGAATTGAGCTATATGCTATGTTGTTAATAAGGCAAAATCCGTGTGACTTTCATGCTAAAAATTCTATTTGCTATTAACAGTAACTTTCACAACGTGTATTTAAATCTTTCGATACTGTAGAAACTTTTATATTACGCGAAAAGTATTTAAACCAATAACAGCAGCAAATCAATGTTAATATCATAACCTGACCAACTAATAAAGATTAGCGCATGAATCTCTGGCTGATCACTCCTTCCAAGATCTAAAAGGCTTCAATACACTGAACTCAATTTATGTAAAAAGCACATTCAAGTTGGGAAGGGAAACAGCCCCCCCACCCCCTTCTACCACAAGTAAATAGAATTTAAGCTGATAAAGACTTGCTGAAATATCAATCAAAACACAACTCACACTGTTATCAGAGTCTGTTCTGTTGACGTTACTTTCGCTAGATTGCTGAAATATAATGAGTTTGGGATCACAATTCTTAAGAATATATTACCAATAGCTATATTCAACTGCAATACTTCAACTTATAAACGTTGCTACCGTGTTATAATGATGCTCTAATGGCTCTAATGGCAACTCTTATTACAAATTTCTATAATACTGTTCCCCGTTTTTTTAATTATATTTAATTAGCTTCATTCTCTATAGCCATAAGTAATTGATTAGTTAATATTTAATTACTATTGGTTATTTACTAATTAGTAATTAAGTAATTAATAATACCTCTAATGTGCTGTCTTTAATAAAAGAGCGCATGCGTTCTATGTCCTCGAAGAATTCGCTTTCATTCTCTATGGTCATGTTATACACCTGTGCTGCCATCTCTGAATAGTCTTTGGCGGAGTTGAGAGTGTAATTACCAATATCCTGCGCTTCTCGAAACCACAAGTAAGTCATCCTGCTGGGAAATCCGCCGCTCATATAAAACAAAGTACCTATAAAAAAGAAACACAAATGAGAAATGAGAAAAAAGAAGTGTTTCTATAGTGGTAATCAAATTAATTACGCATAAATACCAAGTAGAATTAATGATACGTATTTTTTAATAATTTTCAGATCTCTGTGCAATGGCGTATTAAACTGCTTATCAAGTAGGCAATTGCTTTTTTATTTCAAATTAGTTTTTCAATTAATCAATTCATTAATTAATTCACTGTGAATATCATTATTGTTATTATTATAATAATTTAGCAAAAGTCATACAATTATTAAAAAAACCTAAATTATCCTTACTTAATCTATGAAAAAAGAGGAATTAAATGTTCAAAACTACATGACTTTGTTTTCGTGATTTACCCAAAGCTCTTTCTATTCCAGCAGATTCTAATCCTTCTACTGTTTCTACAAGCGCAACAAGATCTTTCCACACTGTTCCTGACTGTGCCTCCGTAAGTGCGCTGTACAACCAGTTGATGAAGACCTCAATAGCATCAGAATAGAACTCCAGCTCATCTAGAATGGTCGGATTTTTCGTGTCCAACTCATACCTATGTCTATAAATAAACAAAGCTAATATTAATATTTTGACTTCTATTCTAAGCTTTCCATAAATTTAGCAATTTCACCCATTTTAATTCATCTGGATTTCGTACTAAGCACAATAGATGATTAGATTAGGATACCACTCTGGAAATGATCCAATTGATGCTTAACCCTGCATAAACTATTTCTATAGAGTTTAATGGAACAAAATACCAGGTCTACAGAAAATCAGAATTTTGAAAAGCACATATCACTGATCAGTTTTCAAACTGTACCTATTTAAGAAGACATAAAATGTGTCTTTGGTCTCGTAGTGAGGATCTCCCTTTATGGCAGGCCAATAGGACAAGTTCTTAATGGAGTCGTCTGTCTGTGGATACCTCTCCACCTAATCACAACATCAGCCATATGGTTTATATATTAACGTACGTGAAAAACAATAAACAATTTACTAACCTCTCCACCTAATCACAGCACCAGCCATATGGTTTATATATCAACGTACGTAACACACAATAATCATTTTGCAAATACAAATAGAAATTAATAATACATAATAAATTAAATCGGATAGTAAAACCTTTAGTATCTTTTAGATATATACATTGGAATTATATCTTATTTCTCTTCTACAATTCTACTAATAAATGTGAATTGGTACTGGAATACTCATTTTCCTCTTTTTTTGTTGGGTAGTTGTTTTACATTATGTTTCAAGGATATTTTACGATTAATTCATTCCTTACAAGAAATCTCTTGGTGACGTCAGGGCTGATGTCGCTGACATAGAGGGCACTCATGTCTCGCTCATTCTGTAACGTGTGCATCATTTCAGCAAGTTCCGTCGCAAATTTCAGATTTCGTCTGATCTTAAAATTTGAATAAATTCAGAGCTGTTATGCTCATAAATAGGTACTGATATCAATTTTCCAAAGCTAGATTATTGTACATGGACAATCTTTCTCAAAAATAACCTGATTGCTTTTGTTTTATGCCTTGTTATTCTTTGACAAATCGAGACACAGACAACTAGTCTTTTTTTATTTTCGAATAACATTTACTGAAATTAAGCCGGGTGGCAGTAGCCTCTTCTCAGTCGAGTGTTTGCCAGGTGTGCGGTATATAATTGGTTGTTCTGTCTTTTTACACTAGATAATTGATACATTCAGACCTCAAAATGAAGCGGTATATATAACTGGTTGGTCTGTTTTTTTCGCTGGATAATTGATACATTTTAGACCTCAAAATGTACGGCTTGTGTACTAGTTAATTACTTACTTCACTTGCGACTAAGCTATTAGATACTCTCGTGCCAAATATATAGCCTGTAAATGCCAGTAGAATGACTATAGGTACAAGGGTGATACCCAACATGCGAATCAGCTGCAGTCGCTTCCCAGACCTCGTGACTGGATTGGCTGAAAAAAAGAAACAAAATTAATAAAACAAAGTTAAATCGTATGCCAAGTGTATAACTAAGTTTTTATTCCAAGATTAGCAGTATGCGAACTGTAGTATTTTGACTACGGGTCGGATTTTTGGGTAAGACCACGCTCTGTAAGCGGGTTTGTCACATCAGTTACAGCTATCTGAAACGTCACCTTGCGCACTATTGATAGTTTGTGTTGAATATCGCATTAACATCTACCCATTGAAAAGAATATAAGAGAAGTGACAAAAATAGAAATTATGGCAAAGTAGCAAAATATCTTATTTGGTACTGGGGCGGGAGCAGGGAGGGTTTAACGACTCAGTCCACCATTTACAGGATGCGCTATCGTTTTTCGGATAAGTCCATCCGATACACGCTCTGGGTTATATTCTTATGATTAGTCCACTCGCTACAGCCTGAGGAGAAGTGATTCAAATCAGTGCAACAGTAATAGATTATGGGATGGTTTTTTAAAATCAGTCTCGTTCATGTCATTTTATCATTATACCACTACGTATTGACGTCACCGTATCACTCTGCAATATTCTATTTCGAAGATGCATCCCTAATAAAGGAGGAAGGGAGTCCGTTGATTTGTAGAAGTATTTGAGATTTTGGGTGAAGTCTGAACTAATTAAAACTGTTTGAAAAGGGATTAATCGGAAATTCATTGACCTTAATTTTCTTACATATTCAAGAAGTTCATGAAAGTACTTGTTGTCTGGTTTCATCTGGAAGATCCTGTGAACTATAACTGTTTCCAAGATGATGTTTCACGACCAATATATTAATCTATTGTTTTAAACCACTACAAATAGTGCTGAGAACTACACATAATTATACCCAAACAAAAAGATTTTGTTAAATATTTATTTTGCATTGATTTAAACCACTCTAGAGTGATAACAAACTTTGCTTACCTTGCAAAATTTTCCGTATGCCTGTAACATCATTTGGTATTTTCAACATCTCCATCAATGAATGATCGAGTTGGGAGGGAGACAGTGATATCAGAGACGACGCACGTCTCATGATGGTTGTGGCCCGTGAATCGTTTGCCTTCATGACCATTCTGAACGTTTTTCAATAAGATTTGTACAATTTATTTTGACTGTACGGCTATATCCAGTTGATTTAATGAAATTAAAGTTAAGAATTAGACATATGTATTTATTGTTTCAGTTTAGCTAGTAAATATTTTTACCATTGAAAGTATTTGAAATTATCAATCCGCTCTGCTCATACTAACGACATAAAGTGCGCAAAGTCTTTCAATACTGCAGCAGCTGGTGTTTCATAAAATTGGTACTAATTATTCTTTTTAATCAAAAGCCACTCCCGATTAGACTATCAAGGGAAATAGAGCATATCATTACTGTGTTTCCATAGCAACTACTATTGTGTGATTTTGTTCAAACAGAATATATTGTGTCGAGTTATTTGTTGTTGCTGAGGAACATGGCAGCAGTAATACGATTGATGCCATGATGGCATGTCATCATAATATTTAATTAGTTAATCTATAATATATTTTTATCTTGTACAATAATTTTAATACATAATTCAGGCAAAGTATATAATCAAAATTTGTTGCAATAAAACTGCGCTTAACCCAGCTGCCACCGACACACTAACTGAAGCACGTTTAAATCCCACAAAACTTAAAAACATAAATGAATCTCGTAAATTGCTAGTAAACTTAATGTTTTCTTCTTTTTAACGACATTTCGCAAATAAACTGGAATATTTACCTTGTGTTCCTGTTTTGCATTATTAAAAAATTCCCAGGTAAAAGCTGCATTAGCTATTTATTAGTAAACTTTTCTTCTTCGTCATTTTTACCACAATACCTCACACAATGTTAGTTGTTTGTAGATATTAACCCATCGTTCATTCATTAAACATCAAACAAAAGAACAGTTATATCATTAGAGTTTCATTATCTTGGTTACACAAAGCAAACAGCTTTCTTGGCACAATACGTTCCTCCCTTACTGATATTCAATTATGTTTAATTAGATAATGCAACAAAGAAACTCTGCACATAAGCTAATTGATGCAAATGTTATATTATCATTACGCAAATAAACAACAACAAAGTTTTCTTTTTTGCCTTTTTTACAAGAGTAATTCTTTATATACTGGATTTTTCATGAAACCTTTTTTTATTTTTGTACTCATATGTAACTTTGTATAATTATTTTAGGCACAATGAAATGGCCGACAGGTTCAGTGTGATAGAAAAAGGTTTATCTATCATTCATACGTATGTATGTGTTTTAGACAAGCTTTCAAAGCGTTAACTGCTCCTTTAGTTTTATTGGGATTGTTTTATATCATGCAAATATTTTCCTAACAATAAGCTGCTATTCCTTATTCAAGCGATTTTTTTATTTTCTAATCATTTCAATTCTCAAGTATGCCAGCTATTAAACTATTATAACAATTTGCTAAAGAGCAGTGTAGTTTCCAAATTTTATACCTTGATGTTCGATATATTTCAAAACGATTGCCTTACTTGCTATAACGTTTAAGGGTTTGATATCGACTTTCACTGCGTAATTCACCTTTATCTAAGAAGTGTAAGAGAGATCCGCTAACAAATGAAAAGTGAAAATTGAAAGTGAAATGCTTAAATTTCAAAATTGGCTAAATTGGGAAATATTTTGCATACGTTGATTTGAACCTCATTTTCAACTCTCCATCGTGTACATTGTGATATGAAACATATGATTTGAATTTTGTTAACTTAGCCAGTGTGATTAGAATGTGAAAAACTAGCTCATGCAGGAAACGGATTCAAAGGAATCAAATCATTTTATATTTATAAGCAAGTGTAATGACTCGGCATATTTTCTGCTTTGATATGATGCAGCTTTTATTTTGATCTGATTGTGGTTGTTCTTGTTGGAAGTGGTTAGAAGTTGCTCTATTAACATGGTCAAGTCACTGGTTAAACTACCCATAGAAAAAGTGGTGTAAAAGCGTCATCATATATATATATATATATATATATATATATATATATATATATATATATATATATATATATATATATATATATATATATATATATATATATATATATATATATATATATATAGCGTTTGGTTTAAAGGGGGCATTGTTTCATATATGGAATGTAAGAAGTCTTTGTTTTGTCATTGCAAACACCGCTACAGCAATTTAAACCACTGTTGATGACGTCATTTACTCGATCGATCATTAAAAATTCTATTAATGATTTTGCGGTTTCTCTACTGAAATACAACATTTCATTTATGTAAAGTAAAAGAATCATGTAAAATATTGGGACTAATCTGGAGTTCATTGTTTTAAATCCTCAATATCCCCCGTTTTATGTAGGTGTCAAGGCTGCTTTTACGTTGCCTCTGGTGTAAGATCGGTTTTATATTAGATGGTTGAACGCCTACTCACGGTCATAGCGAAGAATCAGTAACACCAATATGCACTTTAACTCGAGTAATGGTTGTGTGTAGTCATTATAAAGTTTTTTTCGCGTGTTTATCCTTGTGCCAGCGAAACATCTCGTAACAACTGCTCAGGGCATACACCCCCATTACACAGTCACCTCGGCTATACACACCCGTTCTACACCCCTCTATACACACACCTTCTATACAAACTGGCGCTATACGCACCCGATATACACACATCGACCGCTATACAAATCCCGCTATGCACACACCTCTATACACAGAAACGACACACACACACCGTTATACATACTCCTTCGCTAAACACACAAATCCTGCTCACACACCCGGTATGCACACACCGTCGCTATATTCCCATCCCCACTATGCACAATTTAGCCATACAAACTCCGCCTCCACACCCCCGGTATTCACACTGACACTATACAAATCAGCGCTATACACGCATCGCCGCTGTACACATATCCCCACTATGCACACACTATCACTTGACACACACATCTGTACATACCTCCGCCATACAAACTCCTGTTATATACACACGACCACTATACACATGCCAGCTATACACACCCCCTTGCGCATTACCCCTATACACATACCCACTATACACACATCCCGCTATGCACGCCGTTGCTATGCACATACCTACGTGATTAACACTACGACATGAACACCTCCTGCTGTATATACACACTCCCGCTGTGCAAACAACCGCTATACACATCTCAGCTATACATGCTATATACACAACCCGCTATGTACACATCGCCGCTAATCACACACCCCTGTGCTATATATACAGCCGCTATACACACACTGCCTATACGCCCACACATGCTATGCACACCTCCTATTATAAACTAAGTCTGGGCAAACCTGAAGTGTTTAAAAATGTACTTTTATCTGAATTAGCTAATCCTCTAATCCGACGAAATATTCCTTTGTTAGAAATCACATTCAAATTGCATTCTTATCGCTATGAATTACTTAATTCGTTAATCTGAAACACTAACCCCAGTTAATATGTGGCATTTATAAGATTAGTTGCATTGCACAGAAAAAAATCTATAGACAAAAAGGGAATTGCTTGCATCAACTAATTTGCATAAATCCTTATAATAATTTATTTACTTGCTACAAAAGCCTTATTTACTTGGAATGTCCATGCCAATTTTTAATGTTTATATCATATTTTCTTCATATTTCTTTGTGTGAAACATATGACTGCATGATGGTTCTCCTAGAAAAATCAGTTGATTTCAACCCGTTTATGTGGTAACCTGGTGTCGTATCAGTTGATTTCAACGCGTTTATGTCGTAACTTGGTGTCGTATCAGTTGATTTCAACGCGTTTATGTGGTAACTTGGTGTCGTATCAGTTGATTTAAACGCGTTTGTGTGGTAACTTGGTGTCTTATCAGTTGATTTCAATGCGTTTATGTGGTAACTTGGTGTCGTATCAGTTGATTTCAACGCGTTTATGTGGTAACTTGGTGTCGTATCGGTTGATTACAACGCGTTTGTGTGGTAACTTGGTGTCGTATCGGTTGATATACAACGCGTTTGTGTGGTAACTTGGTGTCTTATCAGTTGATTTCAACGCGTTTATGTGGTAACTTGGTGTCGTATCAGTTGATTTCAACGCGTTTATGTGGTAACTTGGTGTCGTAACGGTTGATATACAACGCGTTTGTGTGGTAACTTGGTGTCTTATCAGTTGATTTCAACGCATTTATGTGGTAACTTGGTGTCGTACCAGTTGATTTCAACCCGTTTATGTGGTAACTTGGTGTCGTATCAGTTGATTTCAACGCGTTTATGTGGTAACTTGGTGTCGTATCAGTTGATTTCAACGCGTTTATGTGGTAACTTGGGGTCGTACCGGTTGATTACAAACCGTTTATGTGGTAACTTGGTGTCGTATCGGTTGATTACAACGCGTTTGTGTGGTAACTTGGTGTCGTATCGGTTGATATACAACGCGTTTGTGTGGTAACTTGGTGTCTTATCAGTTGATTTCAACTCGTTTATGTGGTAACTTGGTGTCGTTTCAGTTGATTTCAACGCGTTTATGTGGTAACTTGGTGTCGTATCGGTTGATTACAACGCGTTTATGTGGTAACTTGGTGTCGTATCAGTTGATTTCAACGCGTTTATGTGGTAACTTGGTGTCGTATCAGTTGATTTCAACGCGTTTATCTGGTAACTTGATGTCGTATCGGTTGATTACAACCCGTTTATGTGGTAACTTGGTGTCGTATCGGTTGATTACAACGCGTTTGTGTGGTAACTTGGTGTCGTAACGGTTGATATACAACGCGTTTGTGTGGTAACTTGGTGTCTTATCAGTTGATTTCAACGCGTTTATGTGGTAACTTGGTGTCGTATCAGTTGATTTCAACCCGTTTATGTGGTAACTTGGTGTCGTATCAGTTGATTTCAACGCGTTTATGTGGTAACTTGGTGTCGTATCAGTTGATTTCAACGCGTTTATGTGGTAACTTGGTGTCGTATCAGTTGATTTCAACGCGTTTATGTGGTAACTTGGTGTCCTATCAGTTGATTTCAACGCGTTTATGTGGTAACTTGGTGTCGTATCGGTTGATTACAACCCGTTTATGTGGTAACTTGGTGTCGTATCGGTTGATTACAACGCGTTTGTGTGGTAACTTGGTGTCGTTTCGGTTGATATACAACGCGTTTGTGTGGTAACTTGGTGTCTTATCAGTTGATTTCAACGCGTTTATGTGGTAACTTGGTGTCGTATCGGTTGATTACAACGCGTTTGTGTGGTAACTTGGTGTCGTATCGGTTGATATACAACGCGTTTGTGTGGTAACTTGGTGTCTTATCAGTTGATTTCAACGCGTTTATGTGGTAACTTGGTGTCGTATCAGTTGATTTCAACGCGTTTATGTGGTAACTTGGTGTCGTATCGGTTGATTACAACGCGTTTGAGTGGTAACTTGGTGTCGTATCGGTTGATATACAACGCGTTTATGTGGTAACTTGGTGTCGTATCAGATGATTTCAACGCATTAAAAGTGTATGTGGAATCAACAAGAGCTAATTTCAATGTAATTTGTTTTACTTTGAAATTGTTTCAGTTGATGTTGGCGCGTCAAAGTATAAATATAAAATTTGTATTGGTTGATGTCAACGCGTCTGAGAGTATATATCCGATTTGCATCAGCTGGACACACATATTTCGTTATGTTTGATCTCAACGCGGTAAGTTTAATGTTCTGTTATATCATATTTATGTTGGTTGAAAGCAACGGATATTGTTGAATGCAACAAGTTATTGGTCGAGATATTAAACAAATCGAATGTATAGAAAATAAAAACCTCGATAGCAGTGAGAAATAAAACATAAAAACAGAGTGAACACGCATAGCAATCTTCATTTTCTTATACAATACTCCGCTATACACATCCCCATAGTACACCTCCTGTGTAAACACACCGTCGCTATGCGCACAGCCCATCATGCTGATAGATAGTACTGTAGCCATTTTAGTACTGATCAATTAATTCCGAATAGGACATACGGTAATTTGAGAAGAATGTTATTTTATATGCCTGGACGGTTTTGCTTAAATATAACGCTGACAATATTATTAAGTTGTTCGGTGTATTTCGAAAACAAGAATTTCTTTAATCACAGAGAATAAAATCTTCCAGACTGACATGAAGTTATTTCTCTTTGCCTGTGAACAGAGAGAGAGAGAGAGAGAGAGAGAGAGAGAGAGAGAGAGAGAGAGAGAGGAGAGAGAGAGAGAGAGAGAGAGAGAGAGAGAGAGAATGAGAAAAAACAGAGAGAGAGGTTATAATAAAAGAGAGAAAGGTTATAATATATGTACTAAAGACCACATAGAAAATAAAAAATAATACGAAAACACTAACAAAAAGTAAAAAAATATAAACAATATCAAATAATAAAATGTAAAACGTCGTATCGGTTTTTTCGCAATAAAACTGAAGGATCTAAAAACCAACAATGACATAGAAAGTTAGAAAAAAGCAGGACATACAAATAAGCAGTAAATACCAAAGAATATAAACACCTGCTTTCTAGACAAATCCTTGTGTCCACGGGTTACAGTTTCACGTACATCCAAGTCCATGGAATGGACTCATACTTTACATTAACATTTGCTGCAAAAGCTCTTAAAACTTTGATTGTCTCGCTTTTCGTGCAGACAAGCAAACTAAATTCATGGCTTACAGCTTCGTGCAGCGTTAACTAAATGGCTCGTTTCAAATGTGTAAATTATGAATGATAACATGCAGCATAATAATCATTTTACTATTTCTTTCTAAAATTACTAATTTATATAAGTATATTACATTTCACTAAAGAAATTTTACCTGATTGCCCTCTTGTCGGGAAAATCCTGACCAAAACTTTTACCAACAGATTTTACTTCATAGAAGTAAGTCTTTTGTTGAATAAATCGTCAGTTTTCCTCCATCAGATAAGAACGTTTCTCTCCAAGACAGAACATAAAGTTTGTTATTCCAGTATACGGCACTGTGGGGGTAGCTATCCATGGCGGGAGACAACACAATGGGATGCCACTCACGGGCTTTATCTAACACCTGAAGGCGCTGATTGCGTCTGTCTGCGACAAGGATTCCACTGCGGTCTTGTTGGCAGATATATGGGCTTTGAAAGTATCCGACATCTCTACTTCCGCTTCCGCCACGAGTGTACTTTAAAGCACCATTAGGTGCGATTATATATAGCCTATTGGCTTCAGCACAGCAGGTTGCTATGGTGTCGCCTACGACACTGAGCGTCGTGAAATGCTGCGTACCAGCGCATGGTATACGTAAGATCCTCACCTCTTGAAACCGGCGTTGACGTCATATACATGCACTGAGTGTGTGTCAAACTCCGTGGCGTAGAGGTGACGGGAGTGGTACTGCACTCGTAGAAAAGACCCAGCTTCAATAGTTTTCAAAGTGTTACCTCAACAAACATACGGGGAATAATTAATACATTCAAATCTTTACCATGGAAATAGTAATAACAATAATAAAGGAATGTTTACATAAACATCACATGCAACTAAAATCCCTATCACTTATAAATAATTACTTAGTTAAAAATTAATGAGGTCAAATGAGTATAATCTCTTTACCATTATGATCTACGACTGTTGTCCATTTTCGCAATGTGCAATGCACGAATTCATCATAGCATAAAATAAGTTACAGTTACGGGTGCAGGTTTTCGTCAAGAGGATGAGTGGGAGTTCCAAAAAATCTCTTTACCAGACAAAACTTGATGCGAGAAACGCACAATTGTACAGCCTAATTGTTTTGTTTTTTTTTTATTTGAGAGTGAGCAGCTGAGGGTGCAGGGAGTTTCTACCCTCAGACCCTCTCGTTAGATCCGCCATTTGCTTACCATCCTGGCTGAGATGATGAATTCCTTTGCCTCTTACAACAACAGCGACAGTATCCTGTACTTCCGCTACGTCAGTGATGTCAACATTGTCCACAGCGATCCTCCTCATCACCTGTAGGCCTTCGTTGTAAATAGTAATTCCTCCCTCGTGACAGCACCACAGATGGTTGCTTATGATGCGGATTGAGTAAGATGGCGAAGGCAAGTTCAGATCTTTCTCAGGACTCAAATCATTTGTTGAAGCATCTATCACCTGCCCATTGGTTACTGAGCACTGGAACTAATCCATTCTTTGCAATTTATAATGATTCGATACTAATACATACATTATTCATTTTTTGTATTTGCGACTGAAACACTTAAATACAATTATTCTTGGCTATAATTACAGTCCTAAACAGTGTCTATTAGGTAAATTGGTGAGAAATTCAACATTCTTCAGTATGATTACTCACGACAGCTTTTCGCTCATATTACGCAAGGTACATGATGCTGAATTAATAGGGACCCATCAGATCGCAAATTACAAGTAGTGGGTTGTCAATATTAGAGACTGAGGCTTTCATTTCATTTGAAAATGTAAATGAAATGCTACATGCATTTATTGTGTGGCGGATATCCAAATGCATCCCGAACGTTGTCTTTTTTATCATACTAAAGCGACAGTATTACAAACTCAATCCCACCCATCCGTTATTCCCTGCTCCCACATCTCTACTCATACCCAAGTTCATATGATGGTTTCGTGAAGCATCATTTTCACTGACACATGGATATGCATCGATTATTCATTTCACGTACCTTTTGAACAATGTCTCTGGTGGCCAGTTCAAGAAAGGCTGCAGTTGCGTTCCAATCTTTGTTTCTTTTCAATCTCACGCACACAGCCTTTGTATGAAGCTCAGGGCTATCAAATGAAGCAACGGCCTGACTGGCACGGTCAATTGCTGCTTCCCCATCAATGGCCAGTATTGTTCTTGTCTCTCGGGCGAACCTCTCAAGCTGAGATACTTCATGTTGTATGTGTCTCATCTTCTGTTCCAGTCTGGCTAAATCAGTTTCAAATGTGGCGATACTTTTACGGATACTGCTGATAATGTTCTTGTCAATTTGGTCATAAAACGCATTCACTTCTTGCACACACATCCTGCGCATATCACTTGACGTTCTCAATGACTCTGCTTCAGTGCAGCGCGCTGATTTAATTTCTCTTTTCAAGATGTCAACGCATACCCGATACTGACCGATTTTGGCTTTTAATTCGTCCGTTTTTTCTTCAAACTGCTGTAAAACATCATCGTTTCTCTGCTTAAGAGACACCAATTTTTTAATGTCACAATCTGATATTTTGGAGTGGATTTTTTTACAGGTTCGGCAAATCCAGTTGCAACAGTCTTCACATCGAAATAAAATCTGTTTTTCTTCACACAGTTCACAGAGCGTTTTCTTTGATATAGTGCCTGACTCACTCTTTTTTATGCTACCTGACGCACTCTTTTCTGATGTCCAGTTAATAACCTGCTGGGCAAGAGCATCCAAAAACTGCGCAAGTCTAAAATCCGGTTTGATCTCTGTCTCTTCTGACACGTTTTTGCACATTGGGCATTTTACTTTGCCGCCCTCTTTTATCCTGGAAACGCATATTTTACACAGCGTATGGTTGCAGGATAACAACAAAGGTTCTTTAAATATCTCCGTGCAAATTGGACATTCTGTCATGTCCTCCAGTGCTGTAGCCACGACAACTTAAATAATGTATTAACCGCTAAAGAAATGTACTATTCACAATATTTTCCATTTATTGCACCCTGTATTCAACTATATTATGCTTTATATCTAACTGCTACACCTGACTATTACATTTGACTGGGATATCTATCTATAAGCAAAATACACCTAATTTATATAAACTACACTTAATTTATGCAAGAAAGCACAGAACTTGTCAAAAGATTATGGCACATTCTAAGACAAGAACGTTTCAAAAGCTGAAATATTGTTTATCCTTCTTTCACAAGACATATTACAATATTCAGTGTAATGCATGGGTGTGTTTAATCGTGTATTATACGACATTGCCGATTGTAGACTATGCCACTGTGAACATACGGCTAGAGCTTATGTGACACAATCAATAAAGTGTGTAAGCGTGTCTTGTGCATTTATTCAGTAACGATTAAGGATTATGCATACATTATATGTATATTAGTCTGTAAAGTGTTGAGCCCTACAGGCCGTTCTACTTCGCTATTGACATCTCTATTTGTTCCTATTTATTCAGAAAGAATGCAGATATATACGCAGAGGTTTTACTTAGAAGGTGGAGCGACATTGAAGTATATATTTTAGTACGCTAAGTATCGAGCCCCATAGGCCGTGTTGATTCGTTATTGGTACATTTCTGCTTAATGTGAATAGCCCTACACTTATGTATTGGGGGGACTATTGGTCTATTCTGGAGATTTCTGACTACATTATAAACACTTCTGCATTATCTAAAAAGCTTATGACCTTTATGTCACTTCGTGGGCAAACTACAGGATGGAAATCAGTCTCATATTTCAAGTTACACCAGATTTATGTATGTTCTATATATAACCACGTTATATTTGCTATATTTGCTATATAACATTTGCTATATAACATTTCTATGGCCCAAAAAAAAAAAACAGTTTCAAAGAGATATATATGGCAGAGAAGTTAACATGAATCAAGTTCATATAAATACTTTAAACGTTTGATTTTTAATAAAAGCATAATTGACCGGATCCTCAAAATAAAAATTAAAGCAATGCACACTTTACGGCAAATTTAGGCATTTGGTAAGAGATATCTATTAAAGAGTTAATTATTATGGAAATTTATAGATTCTGGGGAAAGATGCGGATGCGGTTAACAGTAGAATTTGAAGAAAAAAAATCTTTTATCCCAATATGTGTAATCGGCTGTATTATTCTGGAATAGACGTCGGAGAGCGATGCTTATGTGCTGAGGTCCATGCCTTAAATAGGTTCCTTTCGTGTTATGGATTGTTTTCTTTCCATGTATTAAAGATGGCGAGAAATACACTTCTTTAATCCTAAATTCCACGGCACTGATATGTGATTGTCTGAGGACGTATGTGCTCCAATTTCTTGAGGGAGACGATGGGTCAAGAAGGTAGATTTTGGATTCTTTGCAAGGAGATATATTTATTTGTTTGGTGGGTTATGTTATATTCAACGACTATGAATGCGATATAGGGAAGCACTTGCTAACAGGACAAGTAGGGGAAGCGAAAACAAGAATGGAGAAAGAGCGATTATGAGCAGTGTACGAATGAGTGGAGAAATAGAGAATGGTAGAGGAGGACTGGTTATGGTCAGAAATATTCTCAATGTTCGTGAAGGAGTGGGTGGTGGACGAGGGCTGCTGTGATTGGAAATATTTTCCATTTTTATGAAGGAGGGATGCTAGAGGAGAGCTATATTTGTTAGAAATAAAATATATCACTAGCTTGGATATCCTTTGATATCCTTTGATATCCTTTGATATCATATCGGTAATGATTCCTGGCAGTTCTTTTCATTTTAGTGGCATATTAGCGCGGAATGAGGGGGGGGGGGTGGAGGAGGGGGAGGAGGGGGACGGCGACAGTCTATCATACGTGTTACCAAACGTGTTCAAAAAATGTGGAAAGGAAGACGCGTAGTTTTAAAACCACATGTAGTACGTGCGGAGTGCCCATTTGTTTTTACAAGGGGAATGGTGATCTTCGTTCAGTACTTCTCGCCTTTCATACTGGGAGGGAGGGGTGGGGGCGGGTAGGAGGAGGATTCCTTCAGAGCTGCACTCGGCGTTTAGTTAAAAAAAACTGGGCCGTTCTCACAACTTGTCACTCCACCTTAGAGGGATCATGTTAAGTGAGGGGCATGCATGGTAATGAGTTTGTACGTCAGTGTCCCCGCTCACCCCTCCAACCCCACTCATTACACATTATCTTTTTTTTTGTTTTTTTTTTGTTTGTTTTAGAGCATTGACATCACACACAGGGTAAAGTGACATTTCTTTGACAAATCCCCTTTATTTGTTTACGTTGCGAGCGTAATTGTCTGGGCGATTTTGGGAGAAGCAGCATCTACCCTTTGGTTATATCAAGTAAGCAAATAACTGTCCAAAAACCCAGAGACGTAGATTCTCTCAATAAGTGCAATAGGTATTAAGCCAAAATGTCAACTCGCTTAAACAAATAGCATGGAATGATTTTCCAAGAGCTCAGCTTGTTCATCATGTATGAAGCATTTCTATGACAAATGGGAGAAGGGGAGGAGAGGAGACGGAGAGGGGGAGGTGGGGGGTGTGAGGGGGAGGGAAGGTGGCGGGTGTGAGGGGAGGGGAGGTGGGGGTGTAAGGGGGAGTGGAGGTGGCGTCATGCACGAAGCATCTGTATGGCAAATATCTGTGATATGGGCTTGAGAACTCGTAAGCATGAGGGGGAGGGGTGGGGGAGGGGGATGCAGAGGGGGAGGAGGGAGGGGAGTCGGAGGGGGTGTAAAGGGGGGAGGCAGCGTCATGCATGAAGCATTTGTATAGTAAATGCCTCTGATATGGGCTCGTAACCACGGTGGGAGGGAGCTGGGGAGGGGGCGAGTGTGTGCGAGGGAGGAGAGAGAGAGAGGGGGAGCTGGCGGAGGGGGGTAGGGGTGGAGGCGGTGTAAAGCAAACGTCTCTGATATGGGCTTGAGAACTCGCAAACATGGGAGTGGGGGTGGGGGGCATCATAGATGAGGACACGCAAGGGGAGGAAGAGGCAGCGCAGGCGGGGTGGGGGTGGGGAGGAGGGAGGCAGGCGAGGTAGGGGTGGGCAGGCGGGAGTACAGCAATAGGTTCTGATGCAGGCTATATAATTCACAAACATGAAATGCTAAAGTGATGCTACATAAGGATGATTAAAGTTATGTTTTAATTTGTATTCTTTAGAATATGCTAAAAAGTGAATAGATTTCCAACTTAACACGTTTACAAGGTGGATTGTGGGTAGCTGACCCCTGTGTTTATGAAAATTCCGATTTTTTGCTATGGATGCTGCTTGCTTAGATATCGTTAACAATGACTGGTCATTTCCAACATTTTGTAAGATAAAATTACTTTAAATATCTACTTATATTTATATGTTTGTTTTCAAGCGTAAAATTAAGTGTCCATTTAGTATATATTGAAATAAAAATATGTAGAACAGTCTTATAACAAGAAACATTACACTATGTATCCACTTATATATATTACACTGTATATCTCTGTCAGAAACAGAACACTCTGTTTTCCTGTGAGAAACATTACACAGTGCATCTCAACAAGAAACATTGCATTATATATCCCTATCGAACACATTTTGCTATCCCTAAAACACTGATTTTATGGCATTTATATTCAATGAGGTTATTTCAAGCGTTAGCTGGTCTATCATTTTTTATCGGGCATGAATGAGAGTTTCTTAAAACCGTACAGTTTCAAATAACTAAACAAAACATATTATATCAACTAAAATAAAACATTTCTATTTAGCACGAAACTTTATTTCAACAAAACTACATAAATTGGCAATTAATTATGACAATGAATCAATAACCCTTAGCTACATCATCACCTCTAAAGAACTCAGTCTATACAAAGGAAGCAAATTATTCCCCCACAACAGCAACACAGAAAATGATTTCAAATATTTGATAAAATTGTCGCACTGTTAGAATAGATCAGAGTTTCTCACAGTCTGTGTTAACAGAAAGGTCGGTTACTCAAGCCGTCAAATTTGTCAACTAATTTTAATAATTTTAAAAGTTTAAATATACTTAGGGACGTTAAAACTGCAACAAAGAAATGTATTTAATTTTTTAATTTGTCAAGTTATAATTCCAAATACATAGCCAATTTGTTAAGCTAAGGTAACGCTTACGTGAATGGCTACACCTTTCTGTCTGGAGGTATCAATGTGTGAATTCTGGGAGTTAATTGTAGTCCATGGTGTAGGATGGAATTCACGGCTCCTAATCACTGACGTCACCCTTACGGCTCAGCGATACCTAAACACTTTGTTAGAAGGGGAGGTTGTGTCTTATTTCAACCAAAATTCTCGTGCAATATTCATGCATGTATATGCATACGCTATTTGGCAGGATAGTTTACGCGGCAACAACATCAACATTGCGCAATGGACGCCTTACTCGCCAGACATGAATCCCATCGAACACTTGTCGGATATTCCCGACAGAAGAATTCGCGGGCGTATGCTGCAACTCCAAATGCACGCAGCACTACGCCAAGCCTTGATCGAGGAATGGAATCGGATATGACAGTGGCGTATCAACAGGCTCATCACGTCGACGCCTAGGCGGATAAATGCCCTTATAAACGCGTGAGGTGCCCACACTCGTTACTAAACATTTCAATTTCATTTTGCTGAATGACTGCAACCAGTGTTAAAAAAGTTCCTGTACTCAGAGAAGGACTTACAGCGCTGTTAATTTGAAAAATTTCATAAAATAGGTACAGTGCATATTGCTATATGATTTTTTGTTTTCTACTGTCCTTAAGTATATTATTTGTAAATTGTTTTAGTCTTTTATTTGAGTGAATAAAATAAACAAAATAAAAAATAAAACTGCGATTAGTATTATAACTTCAAAGAAGCTTATGTCAGCTAATAAACCCAGTGGAGGATGGAGAGGGGGCACTGTGTATCATATGTGGGAAGAAGGTGGGGTCATTTTGAGGCAAAACGAGGCCTAATTTCGTTACAACAGTGTGGGAGAGGGAGCAAATTTCATTCAGTACATTACGTTTCCCAAACATGGTGGGTTCTTTTGAAAATGCAGTGTGGGTCAGTACAAAAATCATGGAAACGCATGGTAAGCAATTTGTACTTGATTGCTCCCTCCCCCTAATAAACCATAAAATCGATTGTGATGTGTTGTGATATATATTCCACCGTAAAAGCAATTAATGCTATATATAGAAATGCTATGTACAATTTAGATTCAACTCAAAATATATTTGCACATTACCAAAGTCATTTTATCGGATTGCCATAAGCAAGTTAAATCAAAATTAAAACCTTTTTACAACTAATTCAATGACTTAAGGTAAAACAACAAGAGTGACAACACAAAGTCACCGTAACGCAATTAAAGTTATTCAAATAAATGCTATCTACAATTAAGATTAAACTTAAACTCTAATTACACATAAGTCAATGTCATTTTCTTTAATTGTAACATATAATTTTACAATCTTATATATATTTACGCATTGATCCATGCAAAATAAACAATCACAATGAGATATTCAAAGTCAATAAATTGAATGACAAAACAAAGCAACCAATAATTCTTCTTTATAATTACCTTCTTGATCCGATTGTATTTATGCACGACCTCTTTAAAAATCATAATGTTGATAGAAAGTTAATAAATGTGAACAAATTTAAATGAAGTTAATAATCTGCAATCCATTAAGGGATGATTTAACCATATGCATTGATTTCTTCCAGAAAACACCTTTATAAGGCTATACCTTGATTACCATTACGTGACTCGGCACTTTTAGCTATTTAGGTGCTATTTATCCTGGAGGGGGGAGGGGTCACTGAAGAACAATCTAGTTATCCTGCTTGTCCATAACTTTCAACAACGACCCCTAATTACGGAGTGGTGATTTTGAAATAACACCCCCTTTTTAACCAAACGCGGAGAAAAATCCCAAATAACTCCAATTTTTGTGGGGAAAAAGAACACTTAATGAATACAAACGGCCTTTTTCAACGAAATTGGCACTCTTCGAGGACCTCGTCTATCTTGAACCCCATTCTCCGCGTATTCTTTGGAACCGCACGGTAACACATTTCTGACCAAGTGCCCCTCCCCCAAATTCCCCAGGGCTATTCAGTTGCCTAAGGAAACGCTGTTTTCATGCAATTTTTAATATTACATGCCAAGTAAAAACTTTTTATATGTTTGGAATTGATGATTTTTTGGCCATTTTTGAAATCATTTACATATTTCAAATCAATACCCTTTTAAAATCAATCTGACCAATTTAATTCACTAAATTCACTTCTTTACGAAATGGTAAATGAATGTGTGTTCTGCAGTTGTTCTATTCTTTAGGGGCATTGTGGATCACATAAATCACATGTGCGAAGAAAGTGGGATAAATTTGAGGCAAAATACCATCACATCTGCGAAGAAAGAGAGATCGATCTGAGGCAAAATACCATCTAATTTCCTTACAAAAGTGTGGGAGAGGGAGCAATTTTCATCCAGTACATTGCTTTCTGACAGCTGATGAGTTCTTTTGAAAATGCACTCCCCATTTCATTTAAAAGTGGGTATAAAGTGTGCTCTGGCATTGTTATGTTTTTCATGGGCACTCTGTATCATATGTGCAAAGAACGGGGGATAAATCTGAGGAAAAACACTGTCCAACTTCCTTACAAAAGTGTCGGAGAGGGAGCAATTTTCATCCAGCACTTTAATTTCTCACAAATGATGGGTTCTTATGAAAATACAATTCCTATTTGATTTAAGAGTGGGTATTACTTAAAACTTAGTAGTCTTGGTCACTTCATAAAGTCATGGGTATGCAAGGTAAACAATTTGTATTTGATTGCTCGATCCTCCTCTCTTCCGTTGATAGCAAATCATAAAATCGGCATGAAAACAATTGTGATGTGGTGTGATATACACTCCACCGTATGAGCAATTTATGCTTTATATAGAAATGCTATGTACAATTTAGATTTAGATCTCCTCGGCTGCCTAAGTAGTACTGAAGTATGTCTCCTCAGCTGTCTAAGCAGTACTGAAGTATGTCTCCTCAGCTGTCTAAGTAGTACTGAAGTATGTCTCCTCGACTGGCATGTCTGGAGGGCGTTCGTGAACCTCGGCCTCTACCTGCACAGGGTCGTCCTTGTCCTTGACTGTTTTAGTCACCGGCTCCACTTTCTCATTCGTTTCCATGCCAACTGGAGTCGGACTGCACGCTTCATATTCCATGTCTGAAACAGGTAACGTCGTATTACAAAACCTCATTTGAACTGTTTTGATTATTTCACGCACAAATATCAAGGGGTGTGAACGTGTATCAAAGAACAAGTAGGATACGATAAATGGAATCAGTTTAAGGCAAGAGCAGAGCTGTAAAATTATAACCCGATAGAAGCCATGATAGATCCTCAATATTAATATCAATGTAAAATGTGCAATTTTGACACATCTGGATTACTTTTGCTGCAACGTATGCATATATATATATATATATATATATATATATATATATATATATATATATATATATATATATATATGGTGTCCTAACATGTAACACTTCTGTGCTCAAGTAAAGATGTGTACATGGCACATAATTATAGGGATATGTGATTTCTGAAGCAACTCAAGCATACCGTCGGGGTCTTCAAACCAGGCGTCACTCTCGTCAGAGGTATCACACAGGGTATCCGCTTTCTTGCTGGCCTTCGTACGCCCGGTCAACCAGTACGTGTTCTTTCCTATAACCTGTGAACAAATCGTATCAGCTTCCCTTTTTTAGAATTTATGCATAAAACAACAAAGTTAACTGTTTCATTGCGTGGTATATCTTTTTGCGATTGCTTCGCGTTATTCTATCATCTATGAGATTTCGAGAGAATTACGATATGTAAGCCAAGCGCTGGCACTCATTAAATTATAAAATAACACATCTGTGACTACAGATATGAAACATAAAAAAATGAAGAATGCTTTACCTCTCTTATTTCGCTTTGTCTTCGCCTGGTAAAAAACCCTCCTTCGAGTGCCAACTCATCGTTCAGCGTCTGCGAGATGTGAATTCGTCCAGCTGCGAGGTAAAAAAAGCATCATTAGCATCATCATCATGTTACTGTTTCATTTCAGTATCATTCTTATTAGTTATTTCTCACTTTTTCCACTCCTCTGAAGTTTTTCTGTCATCGCAATTGCTTCACCCAGGATCAAGTATTTGGGAATTCTTTCTTGAACCACTCCTGCTACACACGAACCTGTGAAATGTAGAAACAAATCAACCAACAGTCAACACTCCAGTGATTTCTTAAATATAAACAGATATCAACACTCAATCCTGCATCATCTCATTTCTTGAATTATTGAAGAGATATAACGCCCGCGATATGTTTGATGAAACCTTCCTTGTGATAAATAATAACAAATAGCTTGCTGACCTAAGGACAAAGAAGAATTAAGATATATATATATATATATATATATATATATATATATATATATATATATATATATATATATATATATATATATATATATATATAGTAACTGTGTGACAGCCAATCTTGAGCATGAAGACTCGCCCCGGCATATGTGGGACTTCCAGGGTCTGGATGCCTTCGATCAGCTCCAAGGCCAGCTCGGCAATGTCTTTAGCATGTTGGGTTCCGTTTCGGTGAGGAACACCTTCATAATTAAACAAATTGATATTAACTGGTCATTGCTGCGTCTTTTTTATCAAAGAAAATACCCTTGAGAAAATATAGATTTGTCTTAGAGCCCATAAATAGTTAGAGAAAAGATATTTGAGAAATGTATTGAGCAAGTATTTACCTTTCTGTCTGGAAAATCTTGATGTTGAAACCAGTAGTAACAGACTTATCGATAAGCTTTTTTTTAGCTTTAACAATATTATGTAAAACTACGTCTACAGGCAGTCTACTTAAAAATCAAGCAAAGTAACTTTTGAAATATAAGGAGACAAAAATGGAGGCTTTACTAAATTATTGAAAATGTTGTTTCATTGCGCATTTGAAATATTATCAAAGCCAGATTTGCTCCTCAAATGTCAGCAAATTGGCAGCTTTATTTGATTTTTCCACGAAACAAAAAAACAGTACGTTGTTACAGTGTATAACTACGTGTACGTGTGTGTGTGTGTATACCTGGCACAAGCGCGTAAGCGTGTATATCTACTTGTACGTGTGTGTATGTACCTGACGCAAGCACGTAAGCGTGTATATCTACTTGTACGTGTGTGTGTACCTGAGACAAGCACGTAAGGATGTATATCTACTTGTACGTGTGTGTATGTACCTGAGGCAAGCACGTAAGCGTGTATATCTACTTGTACGTGTGTGTGTACCTGAGACAAACACGTAAGGGTGTATATCTACTTGTACCTGTGTGTATGTACCTGAGGCAAGCACGTAACCAGATGCTAAAGTATGCACTTTACACACGTCGTAGTGTTTGATGATCTCATCGTAGTGTGAAAACAGGACATTCAACATCGTGATAACCTGCATTAAACACAGAAGCAAATAATCAACGTATCGTTTAATATAATTGATATATTTGATTAAAATGTCTAGAAAAATTGGCCTATTCTTGATATGTTGCTAATATACAGAAGCCGATTACTTAGATGACATACCGATTCTCTCTCTTTTCAATCAATAAACAATCAATAATCAATCAATCAATACTCAATCAATAATTGTGTTTAACATAATGCTAGACTAATGCAACAATGTTAACAAGAAAATGTCACCCAGATAGAAACTTTCCGCAAAACGAGTTACATTGCATGTGAAAGTGAATGCGCGACGTTGCCAATTTTATTCCAAGGGTTAGATAATAATGATGGGTGGGGAGGTCACGTGATGGATGTTATCCTTACCTGATCCGGGAAGCTGCATTCTACTACTGGGTTAAAGGCTGCCATATCAGTTTGGAGCACGGTCACACGCTTGTACACCTCAGGTTGGACATTCTCGTAATTTTTCAGTTTCTCCACAATGCGGAAAGGTAACATTTGAGAGAGCAGCGCTTCGGTCTTCTGTTTTTCCTTGTTCAATGCCTTTGTTCTAATTTAAAAATGATCAAATTATAATGTAATATAATGTGCTGAAATTTATAGTGGAATAGATTTATAAGAGAAGGAGCATTTTAAATTGAAAACAGAAAAACGGATTGTATATTTGCACGATAAAACCAATAACTGTTGCTATTATTGAACATTTAACAGCCCCAGTAATTCAGTCAAACCACAGTGGTAGAAAACAGCTACTAACACTCATTGTGTGACATGAAGAAATTAAGGAAGAGAATATTTTATATAAAAAAATCATGTTTTCATTTTGCCTACTATGAGAGCAACAAGCATTTAAAACCTTTATCAGCAACACATTCAAAACTTACAACGTAGTGGCAGCGTAAAGAGAATGCGCTTATCTTCAAGACCGAAAATTAAATGATGGCATGATTTACCATGTGAAGCCAAAAAGATCTTACATATAGCTTCTATTCATGAGCGTACAAAGAAAAATATTCAAACTGATGTTGCTTCTGCCTAATTCCATTTTACTGACTCCATTGTCAACAAAATATATTTTCTTTGCTTTTAAACTTGTAATTGATTCACATGGAAATAGAATTCCTGACCTATCTGCAAGTGTCACGGAATAGCCTTGGATGTCTGTAGTTAGAACAAAGACAGAGCGCAGAATGATTGGCGATAGAACGATGACAGAGGCAAACAAAGTGGCAACGGCAATCAGGATCTTTTTATCTTCTTCAGCTTGTTCTTCCAGCAAATCGTTGATGATCTTTATTAAGCTACGCTGAATTTCTAAGATGGCATCCAGGTATAGGGTCATGTTGTCAAACCAGTCTTGGGCATCAGCTAGCGAACTGTTTAGTAGCTCGCCTTGTGGCCGGAACTGTGATAGAAAAAAAACACACACAAAAAAATATACCAAACTTATTTCATGGGTTATTGTAATCACACGTGTCTATGCCGGGTCTTGTCCACTACGTTCTATTATAATGATGCTAAATAATGTATAAATATTACGTCTCCACTATTATATATAACAATTATATATAATTATAATATATATAATATATATAATTATATATAACAATTATGTCCCCACTGTTATAGATAACAATTATATATTATTATAATATATATAATATATATAATTATATATAATTATATATAACAATTATGTCCCCACTATTATAGATAACAACTATATATAATTATAATATATATAATATATATAATTATATATAATTATATATAAAAATTATGTCCTCACTATTATATGTAACCACAATGTCCTCATACATTTCAACTGAATTACACTGAAACATCTCCAGCAATGAACGGAGTTAATGAATTGAGCTATATGCTATGTTGTTAATAAGGCAAAATCCGTGTGACTTTCATGCTAAAAATTCTATTTGCTATCAACAGTAACTTTCACAACGTGTGTTTAAATCTTTCGATACTGTAGAAACTTTTATATTACGCGAAAAGTATTTAAACCAATAACAGCAGCAAATCAATGTTAATATCATAACCTGACCAACTAATAAAGATTAGCGCATGAATCGCAAGCTGATCACTTCTTCCAAGATCTAAAAGGCTTCAATTGTGTAAAAAGCACATTCAAGTTGGGACCACCCCTCCTCCCACCAGTAAAAAGAACTTAAGCTGAGAAAGTTTAGGGTCACTATTCTTAAGAATGTATTACATGGCTAACTCTATAAATATTTGTTAAAATTTTAAATGTAGTTATTTTGATTGAACCTTTCGTCTTAGTGCCATGTAGGGAGAGATCACGGGGAAAGGTGCTTCATAATGGATTCGGGTCTGTGAACCCAACCCGTAAAATATTATGAAAACACGTTATCAGCATGACGTTGTTTTGTACCAGTTACATTCGAATGAATGTGGCTAATGAAAACTAAACATAATGAACATTTATACTCATCTTTCTTCATGCGACTATTACCACTGGGATATAATAAAATCCTGCTGTAATGATACGCTGATCTCACTTTAATTACAAATTTCTACAATACTGTTCCCCGTTTTTTAATAATATTTAATAAGGTTCACTCTCTTTAGCCATAAGTAATTGCTTAGTTAATAATTAGTAACTATTTACTAATTAGCAATAATTAATTAATAATACCTCTAATGTGCTGTCTTTAATAAAAGAGCGCATGCGTTCTATGCCCTCGAAGAATTCGCTTTCATTCTCTATGGTCATGTTATACACCTGTGCTGCCATCTCTGAATAGTCTTTGGCGGAGTTGAGGGTGTAATTACCAATATCCTGTGCTTCTCGAAACCACAAGTAAGTCATCCTGCTGGGAAATCCGCCGCTCATATAAAACAAAGTACCTATAAAAAAGAAACACAAATGAGAAATGAGAAAAAAGAAGTGTTTCTATAGTGGTAATCAAATTAATTACGCATAAATACCAATTAGAATAAATTATACGTATTTTTTTAATAATTTTCAGATCTCTGTGCAATGGCGTATTAAACTGCTTATCAAGTAGCCAATTGCTTTTTTATTTCAAATTAGTTTTTCAATTAATCAATTCATTAATTAATTCACTATGAATATCATCATTGTTATTATTATAATAATTTAGCAAAAGTCATACAATTTTTAAAAAACCTAAATTATCCTTACTTAATCTATGAAAAAAGAGGAATTAAATGTTCAAAACTACATGACTTTGTTTTCGTGATTTACCTAAAGCTCTTTCTATTCCAGCAGATTCTAATGCTTCTACTGTTTCTACAAGTGCAACAAGATCTTTCCACACTGTTCCTGACTGTGCCTCCGTAAGTGCGCTGTACAACCAGTTGATGAAGACCTCAATAGCATCAGAGTAGAACTCCAGCTCATCTAGAATGGTCGGATTTTTCGTGTCCAGCTCATACCTATGTCTATGAATAAACAAAGCTAATATTAATATTTTGCCTTCTATTCTAAGCTTTCTATTATGAATTGCAAGAATTAAGTATCCATCAATTTAACAATTTCACCCATTTTAATTCATCTGGATTTCGTACTAAGCACAATAGATGATTAGATTAGGATACCACTCTGGAAATGATCCAATTGATGCTTAACCCTGCATAAACTATTTCTATAGAGTTTAATGGAACAAAACACCAGGTCCACAGAAAATCAGAATTTTGAAAAGCACATATCACTGATCAGTTTTTAAACTGTACCTATTTAAGAAGACATAAAATGTGTCTTTGGTCTCGTAGTGAGGATCTCCCTTTATGGCAGGCCAATAGGACAAGTTCTTAATGGAGTCGTCTGTCTGTGGATACCTCTCCACCTAATCACAACATCAGCCATATGGTTTATATATTAACGTACGTGACACACAATAAACAATTTACTAACCTCTCCACCTAATCACAGCACCAGCCACATGGTTTATATATCAACGTACGTGACACACAATAAACAATTTACTAACCTCTCCACCTAATCACAGCACCAGCCATATGGTTTATATATCAACGTACGTGACACACAATAAACAATTTACTAACCTCTCCACCTAATCACAGCACCAGCCACATGGTTTATAAATCAACGTACGTGACACACAATAAACAATTTACGAACCTCTTTACCTAATCACAGCACCAGCCATATGGTTTATGTATCAAAGTACGTGGCCACATTAATCATTTTACAAATACAAATAGAAAAATAATAATACATAATAAATTAAATCGGATAGTAAAACCTTTAGTATCTTTTAGATATATACATTGGAATTATATCTTTTTTCTCTTCTATAATTCTACTAATAAATGTGAATTGGTACTGGAATACTCATTTTACTCTTGTTTTGTTGGGTAGTTGTTTTACATTATGTTTTAAGGATATTTTACGATTAATTCATTCCTTACAAGAAATCTCTTGGTGACGTCAGGGCTGATGTCGCTGACATAGAGGACACTCATGTCTCGCTCATTCTGTAACGTGTGCATCATTTCAGCAAGTTCCGTCGCAAATTTCAGATTTCGTCTGATCTAAAAATTTGAATAAATTCAGAGCTGTTATGCTCATAAATAGGTACTGATATCAATTTTCAAAAGCTAGATTATTGTACATGAACAATCTTTCTTAAAAATAACCTGATTGCTTTTGTTTTATGCCTTGTTATTCTTTGACAAATCGAGACACAGACAACTAGTCTTTTTTCATTTGCGAATAACATTTACTGAAATTAACCCGGGTGGCAGTAGCCTCTTTTCAGTCGAGTGTGTGCCAGGTGTGCGGTATATAATTGGTTGTTCTGTCTTTTTTCACTAGATAATTGATACATTCAGACCTCAAAATGAAGCGGTATATATAACTGGTTGGTCTGTTTTTTTTTTCGCTGGATAATTGATACATTTTAGACCTCAAAATGTACGGTTTGTGTACTAGTTAATTACTTACTTCACTTGCGACTAAGCTATTAGATACTCTCGTGCCAAATATATAGCCTGTAAATGCCAGTAGAATGACTATAGGTACAAGGGTGATACCCAACATGCGAATCAGCTGCAGTCGCTTCCCAGACCTCGTGACTGGATTGGCTGAAAAAAAGATACAAAATTAATAAAACAAAGTTAAATCGTATGCCAAGTGTATAACTAAGTTTTTATTCCAAGATTAGCAGTATGCGAACTGTAGTATTTTGACTACGGGTCGGATTTTTGGGTAAGACCACGCTCTGTAAGCGGGTTTGTCACATCAGTTACAGCTATCTGAAACGTCACCTTGCGCACTATTGATAGTTTGTGTTGAATATCGCATTAACATCTACCCATTGAAAAGAATATAAGAGAAGTGACAAAAATAGAAATTATGGCAAAGTAGCAAAATATCTTATTTGGTACTGGGGCGGGAGCAGGGAGGGTTTAACGACTCAGTCCACCATTTACAGGATGCGCTATCGTTTTTCGGATAAGTCCATCCGATACACGCTCTGGGTTATATTCTTATGATTAGTCCACTCGCTACAGCCTGAGGAGAAGTGATTCAAATCAGTGCAACAGTAATAGATTATGGGATGGTTTTTTAAAATCAGTCTCGTTCATGTCATTTTATCATTATACCACTACGTATTGACGTCACCGTATCACTCTGCAATATTCTATTTCGAAGATGCATCCCTAATAAAGGAGGAAGGGAGTCCGTTGATTTGTAGAAGTATTTGAGATTTTGGGTGAAGTCTGAACTAATTAAAACTGTTTGAAAAGGGATTAATCGGAAATTCATTGACCTTAATTTTCTTACATATTCAAGAAGTTCATGAAAGTACTTGTTGTCTGGTTTCATCTGGAAGATCCTGTGAACTATAACTGTTTCCAAGATGATGTTTCACGACCAATATATTAATCTATTGTTTTAAACCACTACAAATAGTGCTGAGAACTACACATAATTATACCCAAACAAAAAGATTTTGTTAAATATTTATTTTGCATTGATTTAAACCACTCTAGAGTGATAACAAACTTTGCTTACCTTGCAAAATTTTCCGTATGCCTGTGACATCATTTGGTATTTTCAACATCTCCATCAATGAATGATCGAGTTGGGAGGGAGACAAGTGATATCAGAGACGACGCACGTCTCATGATGGTTGTGGCCCGTGAATCGTTTGCCTTCATGACCATTCTGAACGTTTTTCAATAAGATTTGTACAATTTATTTTGACTGTACGGCTATATCCAGTTGATTTAATGAAATTAAAGTTAAGAATTAGACATATGTATTTATTGTTTCAGTTTAGCTAGTAAATATTTTTACCATTGAAAGTATTTGAAATTATCAATCCGCTCTGCTCATACTAACGACATAAAGTGCGCAAAGTCTTTCAATACTGCAGCAGCTGGTGTTTCATAAAATTAGTACTAATTATTCTTTTTAATCAAAAGCCACTCCCGATTAGACTATCAAGGGAAATAGAGCATATCATTACTGTGTTTCCATAGCAACTACTATTGTGTGATTTTGTTCAAACAGAATATATTGTGTCGAGTTATTTGTTGTTGCTGAGGAACATGGCAGCAGTAATACGATTGATGCCATGATGGCATGTCATCATAATATTTAATTAGTTAATCTATAATATATTTTTATCTTGTACAATAATTTTAATACATAATTCAGGCAAAGTATATAATCAAAATTTGTTGCAATAAAACTGCGCTTAACCCAGCTGCCACCTACACACTAACTGAAGCACGTTTAAATCCCACAAAACTTAAAAACATAAATGAATCTCGTAGAGAGCATGTGCTAGTAGACTTAATGTTTTCTTCTTTTTAACGACATTTCGCAAATAAACTGGAATGTTTACCTTGTGTTCCTGTTTTGCATTATTAAAAAATTCCCAGGTAAAAGCTGCATTAGCTATTTATTAGTAAACTTTTCTTCTTCGTCATTTTTACCACAATACCTCACACAATGTTAGTTGTTTGTACATATTAACCCATCGTTCATTCATTAAACATCAAACAAAAGACCAGTTATATCATTAGAGTTTCATTATCTTGGTTACACAAAGCAAACAGCTTTCTTGGCAAAATACACTCCTCCCTCTCTGATGTTCAATTATGTTTAATTATATGATGCAACAAAGAAACTCTGCACATAAGCTAATTGATGCAGATGTTATATTATATTTATGCGAATAAACAGCAACAAAGTTTTCTTTTTGCCTTTTTGGAAAAGTAATTCTTTATATACTTGATTTTTCATCAAACATTTTTTCATTTTTATTTCGCTATGTAACCTTGCATAAGCATTTTAGACACAATGAAATGCCCGACAGGTTCAGTGTCATAAAAAGGATTTTTCTGTAGTTCATATGTATATATGTGCCTTAGACACACTTTCAAAGTGTAACTGCTCCTTTAGTTTTATTGGGATTGTTTTATATTATGCAAATATTTTGCCAACAATAAGCTGCTATTACTTAGTCAGATAATTATTCATATTTTCTAACCCTTTCAATTTTCAAGTATGCCAGCTAATAAACTATTACTTTTGCAAGTAGCTAAAGAGCAGTGCAATTTCCAAATTTTATACCTTAATGGTCGATATATCTCAAAACGATTGTGGTACTTGTCATAATGTTTTACGGTTTGATATCGACTTTCACTGCGTCATTCACCTTTTTCAAAGAAGTGTATGAGGGATCCACTAACAAATAAAATGTAAAAATTGAAAGGGAAATGTTTACATTTCAAAATTAGCTAAATTTTAAAATATTTTGCATACGTTTATTTGGGCCTCATTTTCAACTGTCCATCGTGCACATTTTGATATGAAACACATGTTTGAATTTTGTTAACTTGACCAATATGATCAGAATGTGAAAAACTAGCTCATGCAGGAAACGGCTTCAAACGAATCAAATCATTTTATATCTATAAGCAAGTGTAATACCTTAGCATATTTCTTGCTTTGATCTCGTGCTGGTTTTATTTTGATCTGATTGTGGTGTGGAAGTTGTTGTATTAACATGGCCAAGTCCCTGGGTAAATTACCCTTACAACTAGAACGGCATTTTGCTAGCGAAATATTAAACACTTGACAAAAATTAAAACGCAAAAATGCTTCCTTCAGTGGAATATTTCTTGAATAATATAAAATATTTTACAACGTGCATGCAGTGTGTTATACAACTATGTACAGAGGTTATGGCACAGCATGTATGCGGCTTATAATATCCTAAAAAACGGACTACTGTCAAGAAAAAACTCCGCAGGTTGATAACTAAATATATTAGCAAACAACACAGCTTTAATACGTCTTATAAGTCGAGTAGTGTTTGTTTTTGTTGACTTAAAGATTGATTGACTGATCAGGCATACGCTTTGTTATCTGTTTACGCAGTGAGAGCTCGCACAAAGCTGTCCAACTGTGTGGTGTTCTGTGCTAAGCTTAAATGCTCCGCATTTACTTGCAAAAATACGTTCTTTTCACATGGCGTTTTAACAAAGAAAACGACATCGAAGACGAAAATAAAAAGTAACATGCATACGTTCAGATCAAGCTCTTCACAATTTCTAAGTTTCATGGTACTAGGGCCCATAGTGTCAGAGAAGACGACGACACAAAAATTCGGAAAACTGTCAAGAAGAAAGAAAGGACGCACGGCTGCTCGCACAAATTCATATAACCCTTGCAAGCTAACGGCTTGTCAAGTATTAAATAAGTGGTGTAAAATACGAAAAAGCAATTTAAACCACTGTTGATGACATCATTTACTCAATCGATCATTAAAAAGTCTATTAATGATTTTGCCGTCTGATAAAATAAAGCATTCATTTATGCAAAGTAAAAGTATTATTAAAATACCGAGTTCATTGTTGTAAATCCTCAAAATCCCCTGATTTATGTAAGTTTCAAGGCTGCTTTTACGTTGTCGCTGGCGTAAGATCGGTTTTATGTCAGATGTTTGAACGCCTTTAGCGTCACGGGCATAGTGAAGAAACAGTAGCCCCAATATGAGATGTTGTTCTAGGAATGGTTGCGTATAGTCATTATAAAGTTTTTGTGCGCGTTTTCATCCTTATGCTAGCGAAACATCTCGTAACAACTGCCCAGGGCATACATTTCCATTATACATTCACCGCGGCTATATACACCCGTTGTACATCCCCTCTATATACACACCTTCTATACACACTGCCACTTTATAAACCCGATATACAAACACCGATCGCTATACAAATCCCACTATGCACACACCCCTATACACACAAACGATACACACACCACCGTTATACACACTCCATCGCTAAACACACACATCCTGCTCACACACCCGGTATGCACACACCGTCGCTATATACACATCCCCACTATGCACAATTTAGCCTTACAAACACCGCTATGCACACCTCTGCCATACAAAACACTGCTATATTGACCCACCCGCTATACAGACACTTCCACTATACACACACACATTCGCTATACACACACTGCAGCTGTACACACGCCGCTAAAGACTATTCCGCCATCCACGCCCCAGGTATTCACACTTCCACTATACACATCACCGGTATGCACGCATCGCCACTTTACACATATCACCGCCACGCACACACTACATCTTGACACACACAACTGTACATCCCTCCGCCATACAAATCCCTGTTATATACACACGACCACTATACACATGCCAGCTAGACACACCCCTTTGCGTATTCCACTGCTATACTCATACCCACTATACACACATCCCGCTATACACGTACCTACGTGATTGACACTACGCCATGAACACATCCCTGTTATATATATACACACTCCCTCTATGCACACACATGCTATGTACACATGATATTATAAAATGAGTCTGGGCAAACTTGAAGTATAGCAAAAATGTACTTTTTCTGAATTAGCTAATCCCCCAATCCGAAGAAATAATCCGTTTCTAGAAATCACATTCAAATTGCATTCTTATTTTCCTTAATTACTTAATTCGTTATTCTGAAACACTAACCCCAGTTACTATGTGACATTTATAAGATTATTTGTATCGCACAGAAAATAATATATTGACAAAAAGGGAATTGTTTGCATCAAGTAAAATAATAAATCCTTATAATCATTTATTAACTTGCTACAAAAGCCTTATTTACTTGGAATATTCATGTCAACTTCTCATGCTTATATCCTATTTTCTTCATATTTCTTTGTGTGAAACACATAACAACACGACGGTTCTCCTAGTAAAATCAGTTGATCTTACCGCGTTGGTGTGGTAGCTTGGTATCGTATGAGTTGATTTCAAGGCGTTTTGCTTGCTACTTTGGAATCGTATCGGTTGATTATAACGCGTTAAAAGTGTAAATATCAAAGTCGTATTGGTTAATGTCAACGCGTTGGATTTTCATCAGCTGGACACACATATTTCGTTATGCTTGATGTCAACGAGGTCAGTTTTAATGTTCTGTTATATTAGATTTATGTTGGTTGAAAACAACGGATATTGTTGAATGGAACTAGTTATTGGTGGAGATGAAATAAATCAAATACATAGAAAATAATAACCCAGATAGCAGTAAGAAATAAAAAAATAAACACAGACAGAACACACATAGCAAGCTGCAATTTCTTTTTCAATACTCCGCTATACACATCTCCGCTATACATCTCCGGTTTAAACACTGTCAGTATACGCACACCCGCTACACACACAGCCCAACATGCTGACAGATGGTACAGTAGCCATTTCAGTGTTGACCCATTTATACCGAATTGGACATTTAAGAAGAATTTTATTTAATAGGCCTGGACGGTTTTGCTTAAATGTAACGATAAAAATATTATTTAATTTCTCGGCATGTATTTAGAAAATAAGAATTTCTTTAATCACAGAGAATAAAATCACCCAGATTGAGACATAAAGTTATTCCTCTATGCCTGTGAACAGGGAAAGAGGGAGAGAGAGAGAGAGAGAGAGAGAGAGAGAGAGAGAGAGAGAGAGAGAGAGAGAGAGAGAGAGAGAGAGAATGAACAAAAGAGAGAGAAGCTTGTAATATAGGTACTAAAGACCACATAGAAAATAATAAATAATAAGAAAATACTATAACAAAAAGTAAAAAATAAATATAAAAATATATCAAATAATAAAATGTAGAAAGTCGTATCTGCTTTTTCGCAATAAGACAGAAGTATCTAAAAACTAACAATGACATAGAAAGTTAGAAACAAAGCAGGACATACAAATAAGCAGTAAATACCAAAGAATATAAACACCTGCTTTCTATGCAAACCCTTGTGTCCATTGATTACAGCTACCCGTATATCCAAGTCCATGGAATTGACTCATACTTTACATTAACATTTGCTGCAAAAGCTCTTAAAAGTGTGATTGTCTCGCTTTTCGTGCAGACAAGCAAACTAAATTCATGGCTTACAGCTTCGTGCAGCGTTAACTAAATGGCTCGTTTCAAATGTGTAAATTATGAATGATAACATGCAGCATAATAATCATTTTACTATTTCTTTCTAAAATTACTAATTTATATAAGTATATTACATTTCACTAAAGAAATTTTACCTGATTGCCCTCTTGTCGGGAAAATCCTGATCAAAACTTTTACCAACAGATTTTACTTCATAGAAGTAAGTCTTTTGTTGAATAAATCGTCAGTTTTCCTCCATCAGATAAGAACGTTTCTCTCCAAGACAGAACATAAAGTTTGTTATTCCAGTATACGGCACTGTGGGGGTAGCTATCCATGGCGGGAGACAACACAATGGGATGCCACTCACGGGCTTTATCTAACACCTGAAGGCGCTGATTGCGTCTGTCTGCGACAAGGATTCCACTGCGGTCTTGTTGGCAGATATATGGGCTTTGAAAGTACCCAACATCTCTACTGCCGCTTCCGCCACGAGTGTACTTTAAAGCACCATTAGGTGCGATTATATATAGCCTATTGGCTTCAGCACAGCAGGTTGCTATGGTGTCGCCTACGACACTCAGCGTCGTGAAATGCTGCGTTCCAGCGCATGGTATACGTAAGATCCTCACCTTCTTGAAACCGGAGTTGACGTCATATACGTGCACTGAGTGTGTGTCAAACTCCGTGGCGTAGAGGTGACGGGAGTGGTACTGCACTCGTAGAAAAGACCCAGCTTCAATAGTTTTCAAAGTGTTACCTCAACAAACATACGGGGAATAATTAATACATTCAAATCTTGTACCATGGAAATGATAATAACAATAATAAAGGAATGTTTACATAAACATTACATGCAACTAAAATCCCTATCACTTATAAATAATTACTTAGTTAAAAATTAATGAGGTCAAATGAGTATAATCTCTTTACCATTATGATCTACGACTGTTGTCCATTTTCGCAATGTGCAATGCACGAATTCATCATAGCATAAAATAAGTTACAGTTACGGGTGCAGGTTTTCGTCAAGAGGATGAGTGGGAGTTCCAAAAAAATCTCTTTACCAGACAAAACTTGATGCGAGAAACGCACAGTTGTACAGCCTAATTGTTTTGTTTTATTTTTATTTGAGAGTGAGCAGCTGAGGGTAGCAGGGAGTTTCTACCCTCAGACCCTCTTGTTTGATCCGCCATTTGCTTACCATCCTGGCTGAGATGATGAATTCCTTTGCCTCTTACAACAACAGCGACAGTATCCTGTACTTCCGCTACGTCAGTGATGTCAACATTGTCCACAGCGATCCTCCTCATCACCTGTAGGCCTTCGTTGTAAATAGTAATTCCTCCCTCGTGACAGCACCACAGATGGTTGCTTATGATGCGGATTGAGTAAGATGGCGAAGGCAAGTTCAGATCTTTCTCAGGACTCAAATCATTTGTTGAAGCATCTATCACCTGCCCATTGGTTACTGAGCACTGGAACTAATCCATTCTTTGCAATTTATAATGATTCGATACTAATACATACATTATTCATTTTTTGTATTTGCGACTGAAACACTTAAATACAATTATTCTTGGCTATAATTACAGTCCTAAACAGTGTCTATTAGGTAAATTGGTGAGAAATTCAACATTCTTCAGTATGATTACTCACGACAGCTTTTCGCTCATATTACGCAAGGTACATGATGCTGAATTAATAGGGACCCATCAGATCGCAAATTTCAAGTAGTGGGTTGTCAATATTAGAGACTGAGGCTTTCATTTCATTTGAAAATGTAAATGAAATGCTATATGCATTTATTGTGTGGCGGATATCCAAATGCATCCCGAACGTTGTCTTTTTTATCATACTAAAGCGACAGTATTACAAACTCAATCCCACCCATCCGTTATTCCCTGCTCCCACACCTCTACTCCTACCCAAGTTCATATGATGGTTTCGTGAAGCATCATTTTCACTGACACATGGATATGCATCGATTATTCATTTCACGTACCTTTTGAACAATGTCTCTGGTGGCCAGTTCAAGAAAGGCTGCAGTTGCGTTCCAATCTTTGTTTCTTTTCAATCTCACGCACACAGCCTTTGTATGAAGCTCAGGGCTATCAAATGAAGCAACGGCCTGACTGGCACGGTCAATTGCTGCTTCCCCATCAATGGCCAGTATTGTTCTTGTCTCTCGGGCGAACCTCTCAAGCTGAGATACTTCATGTTGTATGTGTCTCATCTTCTGTTCCAGTCTGGCTAAATCAGTTTCAAATGTGGCGATACTTTTACGGATACTGCTGATAATGTTCTTGTCAATTTGGTCATAAAACGCATTCACTTCTTGCACACACATCCTGCGCATATCACTTGACGTTCTCAATGACTCTGCTTCAGTGCAGCGCGCTGATTTAATTTCTCTTTTCAAGATGTCAACGCATACCCGATACTGACCGATTTTGGCTTTTAATTCGTCCGTTTTTTCTTCAAACTGCTGTAAAACATCATCGTTTCTCTGCTTAAGAGACACCAATTTTTTAATGTCACAATCTGATATTTTGGAGTGGATTTTTTTACAGGTTCGGCAAATCCAGTTGCAACAGTCTTCACATCGAAATAAAATCTGTTTTTCTTCACACAGTTCACAGAGCGTTTTCTTTGGTATAGTGCCTGACTCACTCTTTTTTATGCTACCTGACGCACTCTTTTCTGATGTCCAGTTAATAACCTGCTGGGCAAGAGCATCCAAAAACTGCGCAAGTCTAAAATCCGGTTTGATCTCTGTCTCTTCTGACACGTTTTTGCACATTGGGCATTTTACTTTGCCGCCCTCTTTTATCCTGGAAACGCATATTTTACACAGCGTATGGTTGCAGGATAACAACAAAGGTTCTTTAAATATCTCCGTGCAAATTGGACATTCTGTCATGTCCTCCAGTGCTGTAGCCATGACAACTTAAAAAATGTATTAACCGCTAAAGAAATGTACTATTCACAATATTTTCCATTTATTGCACCCTGTATTCAACTATATTATGCTTTATATCTAACTGCTACACCTGACTATTACATTTGACTGGGATATCTATCTATAAGCAAAATACACCTAATTTATATAAACTACACTTAATTTATGCAAGAAAGCACAGAACTTGTCAAAAGATTATGGCACATTCTAAGACAAGAACGTTTCAAAATCTTAAATGTTGTTTATCCTTCTTTCACAAGACATGTTACAATATTCAGTGTAATGCATGGGTGTGTTTAATCGTGTATTATACGACATTGACGATTGTAGACTATGCCACTGTGAACATACGGCTTGCGCTTATGTGACACAATCAATAAAGTTTATAAGCGTGCCTTGTGCATTTATTCAGTAACGATTAAGGATTTTTCCTTGAAGGGCTTTCTACGAATTATGCATACATTATATGTATATTAGTCTGTAAAGTGTTGAGCCCTACAGGCCGTGCTACTTCGCTATTGACTTCTCTATTTATTCCTATTTATTCAGAAAGAATGCAGATATATACGCAGAGGTTTTACTTAGAAGGGGGGGGGGGGCGACATTGAAGTATATATTTTAGTACGCTAAGTATCGAGCCCCATATACCATGTTGATTCTTTATTGGTATATATCTGCCTAACGTGAATAGCCCTACACTTATGTATTTGGGAGGACTATTGGTCTATTCTGGAGATTTCTGAGTACATTATAAACACTTCTGCATTATCTGAAAAGCTTATGACCTTTATGTCACTTCGTGGGCAAACTACAGACTGGAAATCAGTCTCATATTTCAAGTTACACCAGATTTATGTATGTTCTATATTCTATATATAACCACGTTATATTTGCTATATTTGCTATATAACATTTGCTATATAACATTTCTATGGCCCCCCAAAAAAAACAGTTTCAAAGAGATATATATGGCAGAGAAGTTAACATGAATCAATTTCATATAAATACTTTAAACGTTTGATTTTAATAAAAGCATAATTGACCGGATCCTCAAAATAAAAATTAAAGCAATGCACACTTCACGGCAAATTTAGGCATTTGGTAAGAGATATCTATTAAAGAGTTAATTATTATGGAAATTTATAGATTCTTTTAATTTCACTATCCCGAAGTAGAGAAAATGATTTGCTATTTCTTGGTGAGTTTTAGCTATTTTTTTTCTTCATAATTCAAGATTGCGAGCGTTTTCTCACTGTCAAACTGAAAACGCTTTATTTTCTTTTCCATTTTGAAACGATTTCAAATGCTAAGCCTAATTTATGTTCAGGAACCTCCTTGTAAAAAAAATCTCCAGGTAGAATTGATGGCGGTATAACGAGTGTTAATTGCACTGTAAATCGCATTATGGGATCGCAAAATGGGAGGCGAGTGGCGTTAGGCGAATCTTGCGGTATAACGAGGAAATTAAATAAGAAAAAATGGCGTTATAGCGATAACGGCGGTATAACAAATGGCGGTATAACGAGAGTAGCCTGTATAACGATAGTGTTATCAGAAGCCGGACAAGAGAGTGCCAGGTGAGGTCGCAGTAACAACACACGATTAGCACCGCGATTTTTGCCACATATTGCGGGCATTTTTCGCCGTGGTACTGGAAGCTCAACCCCCATGCAGATTTTGCTCCCCTGGAAAGTAGTAGCAGTAAGTGATCTTACGTTTATTACAACGAGATCACTTCAGCTGTCTTTTCGACTCTTACCTTCGCTGCCATAGCTACCAGCCATAGGCTTAGACCAGAATACAGCTGTATCCGTAACTTTTACAATAGCTACCATCTAAAGCCTTTGCCAACCACACAACTGTCTTCTCCACTCTTACCATAGCTGCCAGTCATAAGCCTTGGTTAGAAAATCAGTGGTGTTCATGTTGGTAGCCTCCATTGCCTTGGTGAACCGAAGTAGCTCCACCCATGCTTTGACTTCTCCTGTCAGGTTGTCCCCTTTGACATCTACTAGAGGGCACTGTCCTACTTAGATTTGGGCACTGTCCTACATATCTTTGGGTATTGTCCTACTTAGCTTTTGGAACTGTCCTTCTAGCTATGTGCTGTTTCCCTCCGTTTCTAACTTAATTGCCAATACTGTCAGTTGTTTTTTTATAAGTTATTTTAATAAATTATTATGACTAATAATTAACAAAAAAACGGTCCAGCCCAACACATATGACACATTTGATATATGCCAGCTGAGAAAAGTATGTGAAACTGATGAAAAATTTGTAGCAAAGTGAAACACAACAAGACAATTTTAAGTTCTCCAATACACTTCTAAATCTCTTAAGATCATACAGGTCAAGTTCCATGAAACCCATCCATGCCTTCATTACCCGAGTATTCGTGATAATAATCACATTCTCACAGAGATGATGCAAAGTATGTCCTTATTACATGGCGATCAGCAGATGCTTTAATGAAAAACAAAATTATCACAGATTCTATTTGATATTCAAATATGATTGGTCCTTGTATTTAAGAAAATTTATTGCAGGTTTATACGCCATAAAAGTTTTAGTTATTTATTTTTGGCTGGATTTTAGGGAACAGCTGTTGTTTGTTTTGGTTGGAGGGGTAATCGTTTTATTAGAGCGGGGTTGGTATCTTTGAGCTCTGTATAGGATTTAACCATTCTCAGTAGAGCGAAACCCTTTCTACTTAGTATTTTGCATGTTTTAATATGCTGCTTGCCACATTACTTTCGACATAAGGCCAAATTTCTAACCTTTTCGACATAATGGCGAATTTGCAAATGCTGTCCTCGATAACAACGAAAAACAACAAAGTACCTAGTTACCTCTTATATAAAGTCTTTTTAAGTGAAATGAATGACAGATTAGCTCAAAATCACAAACCATTTTGAGATCGCTAACAATTTTCGAGAAATTAATTATTCTCTGATCTCAAGACGCAATGGGTCACATGAGCACCTTCACTGGCGTCATTCTTCAGGTGAAGCTGTTACTACGTACACTGTACCCTACGTAAACCGTTTATGTGTTCGAACACAGATTCCAACCCTCTTCCTGGTTGTTGTCCTGATAAATCGTTTTTGAAATAAATACTTTGACCTCATTTCAACCTTGACTTTTGAGATCAAGATCAAAAGATTTTGCGGTTCCGGTTGATTCATATCTTATCTTATGTTCGCGTACCAAATTAGAGCAGTTATGCTACTATGCTAAGAGGAGTTATCAGAGACCATTGTGAAGTACAACTAGTAGGTGACCTAAATTTGCGAAAAAAATTACGATTCTAACGAGATCTTATTACCTTTAAGACGGCCACCAAAAATTTTGTCTTGGTATGTAAAGCAGTTTAGAAGGAGTTGACTGGAAACTATACAAATGAAAAAAAATACAAGAACGGAAAAATAAGTTCCTACGAAACCTTCGGAGCATCTACAAAAGTATTCCTATTAGTATATGTGTGAGACGGCCTTTCTTGATAAGAGATTGACGGGCAAGATATTGATATATACAGAAATCAGACAGATAATAATAGATTCTTGTTTATTTTTTGCAATTTACGAAATGTTAAGAAGGCGGCTGACATTCTCTGGCATGTTATCAATATATGGTGTAAAAACACTGAAAGAACGTAACGGTTAAAAGTTCTCAGATCTGGGTTCCCAGTATATCAAAAAATTTTAGGTCATGATTCCAAGCAACTTTCGTACTCCTATATTGGTATCTACAGTGCTGACTGACTATATAGTTAGTCACTATGGTCTAAACATTTTCTGTAGATTATACCGGCAAAATACAGTCACAGTAAGAAGTAAGTCTTCATTGATATATGTATACCTACCGAAAGAAGAACTGTTACTAGTGGGTCAAGTAAGGCATCACTTTAAAAGACAACTCGAAGGTTATGGTTAACTTGACATTAGAATTGTTGCCAAATCTCGTTCTGCCAGATGACTAGGAAAAAGGTGAACATTTTACCTTTCTTTGGATAATTTATGAACCATTACAAAACATAGGTAGAATGCAGTTGCATGTATGACACACAAGAAGATCGTAGGGGATCCCGTATCACAGAAAGAGCTGTATCAGCTATCGTTACAGTAATTACATGACAATAAAGCTTGATTAATATAACATGGCAATGTGGCTACATCAGAGTAATGTTGCTGAATTAAAATAATATAACTGCATCGCAATAGTATAGCTGCATTTACACTAATATAGTTACATTACAATAATATAACTGCATTATAGTTATGTAGTTTCTTTAGGTGCATCAAAGTGATTTATAACCAAGAGCTGGGATAAAGTAAAACAACTCCCCCCCCCCCCCTGCAGACCACTGCATTGCGATGCGATGCAAGTTTGCAATCTACATACAACATCTCTTATCAGTAAAATTTTTTTGAAGTACTATCAACACAAAATTGCCTTGTTTTGGTCATATCAGTTTAGTATATCTCAATTAGTATTCCCACTAAATACAGTCAAAATACTGTATATACATGGAAATACACTTTGTTTCTGTTTTTGAAAAACAAATATATTCCCTTTTCCGCACGGAGAACTGCATCGGGAAACATTTTGATTTCTTGCGAAGAATCGAACTTCTAAATCAAATCGACGCAGTATCCTAGCAACGCTTGTGTTTATGGCGAAATTTTTGCGCAATATACAATTTTGAAAGAATATGCTATGTTGGTAGGCGAATCCATCAGTGCCATGTTTTCAGTTAGAAACCGTTCCGGGTCATTGGGTTTTGCCAATATTTCTGGGTTAATGTGGAGGTTCCAGCTGTTGACGTGGACAAATAAGCCAGCGGGTGTCGTTTCGTTATCTATTATTTGCAAGGGGTTTTCTAACTCGCGGTGTATGATAGGCCCTGTGTTATGAAGACAATGATTCTTTAATGCATAATGAGTCAGGCACGCTAACTTAATCATGTCCTCCCATTGCAATCTGCCATTTTCCCGTCCATCCAGATCAAACGCCTCGTCCTGCGCACGAAACTGGATCGCTGGACGCGTTTTCAGACTGTAGAGAATCCAGGATATTCCACTAGTCGTTTTTTCATATGCCTAAAAATATCCTACGAACATAAAAGTCTCGGATTTGGCGCAACGAAGAGAATATCACAAAAATCGACATACCTCTTTGTTGCCAGCTGCTCAGTTGTGTCAGTGTCCTTCGATTCTAGTTTACATTTACATAGTTTATGTTAAAAATAGAATATATTTATAAGAATACAATGAATTATTCTGTGTTTGTTTGTGTGTATGTATACATGACAGGTGCTTGAGCATGATACCATCTTGTATCACCCATAAGTCATCCATCTTACTGCTTCGTTTCTATAAGCGATCAAAGATGTGACCTGAGCGCCTTATATATTAGAGGTGCTTGAGAGGAAATCTATCACTTTACCTAAAACGGTACCAGCCCATCAATAAGTACCACCCAGAAGTCACTCGTCCGTCTGCTTCGTTTCTATAAGCCCTCAAAGCCGTCTTCTTTATACATGTGAAATACTTTAGACTAAGTAGAAAATAGTTTACAAAGCATGGAAACAGTTTATCAATATAAACCACCCTGTTGTACCTGCTGAGTGATGTATTGCTAGTGACTGCCATCTAGACGTCACTCATGCTACGGCTTCGTTTCTATAAACCCTCATAGAGCTGACCTAAACGCTATATATATATATATATGAGAGGTGCTTGAGAGAAAAAAAAAGTCAGTCTACCAAGCATGATACCACCTTATCAATATACACTACATTTTTTAAAGTACAGCCTCTCAACTTGTATCAATCTAACAGGCCTTAGTTTAAGTACATGTGCACGTGTCTACTGCTGAATTTTCAAATAGACTGTTGAAACTCAAATATTTATCTTTAAAAAATGAAACGTCTATCTTATAAACAAAGCTAATAGATAATTGGTAAAGCTTTTCCCCTTAATGTCTGACTTGTCTGAACATCTAGACTTAACTGCCATTGATCAAGCGGAGAAATTATTAAGTAACGTCAATGTAACACGTATTATTGTTAGTACAGAACAGCCACATGCATACATATCCCCGGGAAAACAGTCCCGCAAATCAACAAAAAATCGTAATATATATGCGGACGTAGTTTTTTTAATTCCTTTCTTGTAACACATCCGAGAGATCCCGAGAGATCCTGTTACTGTGGAGTATGTGTGCCACTCGGAAAAAGCTGCTCAAGGACATCCCAGCACCGGAGTGTCCTTGACTCAATACTTCACTTCAAGACCTTCCCAGGTTTTTTTTTTTTTTTTTTTTTACGAGAGAGGACTTCAATGGGTTAAATTCCAATGTGGTAACATATCTACTTTAGTATGTATTGTTAATTGGATCTAGAGCTCTCCCACAACTTCGGTTATCCTCAGCCGATTAATCAAGTTACAAAAAACAACTGAGAGAAAAAATAGCTCTGGCGGAATTTACCGCGGAATCATACATTGGATTGGAGACGGACTACTTTTTAGCTCCGTAAGCAAAGCAAGTGGTACTGCAACCGCAGATTATTAAAGCGTGGATTTCACTTTGATGTCTTGAACCACACATGACCTTTTACAATAATTAATATTATATTCTATAATAATATAAGGCGGATCGACTGCTGTAAATTGCAGTATGGGGATTGGCAAAACAATGAGTTCGTGTGCATTAAACATCCTTTTGCAATGCACTTTTTCGGTTAATCAAGAAATGTTGAAGAGAGAAAAACAATGAAAAGTTTGTAAAAGCGATCACTAATACCTTATGGTAACTAACAGATTATTTCATAGCAAATTACTGCCAGACTGATGTCCTGTATTACTTCATATCAAACTACTGCCAGACTGACGTCCTGATTACAGGACAAAACAGGGCAGAGCTTTGACTCATTGCTTGGTATAGGTACGACGTTACAAGATGGCGACGGTTACATCAATTCTTCAGAGCCTTCGTTTGCTCTTATCCAAAGCCTATTTACTGCAGTGTCAAGGACGTTGATCTATGGTAGCGACCAAATTACAACCCAATTTAATGTTGCAATTTGCCCGGGTTACTGACACAACCCCAAATCAACATTTTATCAATTGTAGAATGTTTACAGGGATGTAGCATGTGAAAAGCTGTACTACGTAGAGTTTCGGCCCAAGTGGTAATTTGGCATGAATTTTAATACGGGGTTTTAAAGAATTTAGATTTTTTTAAATATTCAGAATAATATGTTTTGTAGCCCCAAGTCTAATTTTTGCTACCGGGAGTTTCCGAAAAGAAGCTCCCCCATATAAAAGCCCCGGGGCTCTTATTAGGAAACTGTTTCCCAATAGAAGCCCCCGGGCTTCTATTTGGAGTTACAATAAAGACCTGAAAAATCGTTTCCTAATAAAAGCCCCCCCCCCCCCCCTCCTTCCCTGCAAGTCTTTTTAGAACTCGTGTTTACTCGCAATGCAGACACGATGCACTTAATTCTTTGCCATAGGGTAGCCCCTAGACATGTTCTGCGTCGTTGCATAATCATGTATTTTGCACAAGGAGAACAGACACACCTCCTCCCCACTGACACCTTTACTCAATAGTATTATTGGAAATATAACGAGGCCGAGTACTGAAACGGGCGGCGTGATGTTGCCCCTCCTTCCCTGCACGTCTTTTTAGAATTCGTGTTTACTCGCAATGCAATCACGGTGCACTTAATCCTTTGATGTGAGGCAAATCCCTAGACAAGTTCTGCGTGGTTGCTTAATCCTGTGCTTCACACAAGCCAACCCCCCTCCCTACTTTACCTGACTTTTTAAGTTACAGCTTTTGTGTGTTTTGTTATTTTTTATGCGGATATCAGCAGCATGTAGCGCTTTAATAAGAGATTGATGGTAAATTTTCTTTTTTTCCAATAAAAACTTATCGACAACCCCCCCCCCCACCCATCTAAAAGATAGAAGCCCCGGGACTCTAATTAGGAAACTGTTTCCTGATAAAAGCCCCGGGGCTTCTATTTGGCTTCTAAATGAGCGCCTGAAATTGGCCAGTTTCCAAATAGAAGCCCTGAGCTTTTTTTCGGAAACCCCCGGTAGTGTTCACAATATTTTCGAGGCTCACATCAACAGTTTTCTACAATTTCTACAATTTAGTAGCATAGTCTTGTTACGTATGAGATCTTCAGCAGTTACAAGCCTCCAATGAGTAGTACTTTTGTAATGACAACCAAACAGAAGGATGTATAGGATGTATCTGTTTTTTATTGTCATTTCAGATATAGCCGGTACATATTTAACAATATTCAGTCAAAATTGATAGTTACTGATAATTACTGCACATGACATTTTGTTGTTGTTGCTGATACAATAGTCATATATTAAGAAAATTTTGTTCTAACACCCATAAATTATACATGTATCTCATTCTTCATAACAAAGAATCAATTTTATTTAAAGTATCGGTCACTCCTTTTTTCTTTCTTTTTTTTCTTAAGGGAAGGGTGTAGGGTGTATTCTTCGATTGCTTATACAGATAAACCCTTCATCCGTGTTACCGTGTTTGAAAGTAGAAAGGAACCCCCCCCCCCCGCCTCCCCGTTAGGCCAAGAATACAACGATATATCGCCATATACCGCCATACGGTGTACACTTTGGACACACATGTTTCGATTATGTTTAAAGAAGTATGCACATTTCATCTAAGACTGGAGGTGAATTTTTTTGCTCTATAGAAGTTAAACTTTATTTATCAGTGACAAAAAAAAAGCATATTGCTCTTTGGTACTTAATTTCTCGATTCCGTGTCGGTAGAAAAATATGAAAGTTTTATATGAAGACAGGTGTCAATGCCTCACGCCATGCATTTATTTAAAAAAAAATATTGATATTTTTTACGTTTTCCAATTTAGCTACCTGTGTTTATTAACCACTTGCTGATACTGAATTTTTGCTCTGCGATGGTTCTACATGTCAAACTTCTACATGTCAAACTTCTACATGTCAAACTTCTACATGTCAAACTTCTACATGTCGAACTTCTGCCGTTCTACGCTTTTGTCACAGTATTTTATATACTGCAGTGAGTCGATCAATGATGTGTTGCCCCCTCCCCTCGGCAAAGGAAGGAACGACAAACCAGCCTACAGCTCTGTGCTGGGCCAAACACCGCCTGATATCGCTTGAGATATCGCCAAATAGCGCCTGATATCTCTTGAGATATCGCCAAATACCTCCTGATATCGCTTGAGATGTCGCCAAATACCGCCTGATATCGCTTAAGATATCGCCAAATACCGCCTGATATCGCTTGAGATATCGCCAAATACCGCCTGAAATCGCCTGAGATACCGCCAAACACCGCCTGATATCTCTTGAGATATCGCCAAATACCTCCTGATATCGCTTGAGATGTCGCCAAATACCGCCTGATATCGCTTAAGATATCGCCAAATACCGCCTGATATCGCTTGAGATATCGCCAAATACCGCCTGAAATCGCCTGAGATATCGCCAAATACCGCCTGAGATATCGCCAAATACCGCCTGATACCGCCTGATATATCGCCAAATACCGCCAGATATTGCTTGAGATATCGCCAAATACCGCCTGATATCGCTTTAGATATCGCCAAATGCCGCCTGATATCGCTTGAGATATCGCCAAATACCGCCTGATACCGCCTGAGATATCGCCAAATACCGCCTGATATCGCTTGAGATATCGCCAAATTCCGCCTGATACCGCCTGAGATATCGCCAAATACCGCCTGATATCGCTTGAGATATCGCCAAATACCGCCTGAGATATCGCCAAATACCGCCTGAGATATCGGCAAATACCGCCTGATATCGCTTGAGATATCGGCAAATACCGCCTGATACCGCCTGAGATATCGCCAAATACCGCCTGAATTCGCTTGAGATATCGACACACCTGGGTGTGCAAGTGCGGCTGGAACGACAACGTTATTATTATGGATGAAAAGTAAATATATCTCAATTTTGGCTTAAAATATCAGAAACTTCATTTTCAAGAAGAATTATTTGAATGAATTCAGTTACTATACAGAAGTCAACCTTTATTTATAAGTGATCAAATAGCACCGCTCTTCAGCAAGGAATTTCTCGATTCTGCGAAGGTAGATAAATAGATGTATTCATACATTACACAATACATAGAATTAGAAATATCAACATTTTTTTGGCTTTCCATAACAAAATGGCCGCTTTATTGAACGCAAATGGGCATTTTAGCGCCCTCTGTCTATTGGTTGCTTAATTGCAGACACTGATATTTTCTGTGCGCTGGTTAATATCATATCTATTCCCTTTTACGTGTATAGCTTCTACTGTTCGTACTCTCTTTTTTCTTCAGTTCTTTATTTCGCAGTGAGTCGATCAATAATAGGCATAATTAGTATAAACCGACGATACCCATGGTACACATTAACACCAGCAGTACTTCGTTCCCTTTTACGTATGCGATTGCTGTACTTTTGCTTCAGTGTCCATTTTTTTCAGTAAGTCGATCAATAATAGGGATAAGTAGTATAAACAATCCACCGATGATTCCCATGGTACACATCAACATCAGTGGTACCTCATAGCTACCCGTCGCGTCAATCAGTATACCTGCAAAGCAACAATTCTATAACTGCTTATTGAAGTACTTCGTTGACCCCGAAAACGGAAGGTAAGAAATACCTATCCCACGCCCACCCCCTCCCACCCCCAACCTCCTCCGGGGTGGGGACACTCACATGCCCATTGAACGTTGCAATGACGTTGGATAGACGTCGCGCCTGGCGTTGGGTCAATGTTGACATTTCTTTTTTATGGAATTCGAAACAACGTCTAAACGACGTCTAATCGACGAAACAACGTCTCCCAATATCGTATAGATGTCGTGAAAGCGACGATATAATGATCTAGCGAACAATCAATGAGTTCGCCCTCCGTCTCAAAACTCCCACCCCTAGGTCATCCGGTCACACGAAAAACATATGAAGTTGACTTCTATGAATATTTTTCAAAAGTAGGGGGAAAAAACTTGTGCGCTATCAAAATTCTCATATTTTACGGTTTGGTCTATTTTCAAAGTGACATGTCATAGCTAACACTTTTGACGAACAATAAAACAAAGAGGATAATTTTGACTGTGAGTCGGACGTCTGTTTAACGTCAATTTTCGGACGTGTATTCAATGTTGCATCAAAGACGTAGCTTAGAAGTCAAAGAAAGTTGATTTTTGGTTGTGATCAAAACCAACGTCTAAACAACGTTGCTTACCCAACGTCTAGTCAACGGCCAATCACAACTGAAGTACAACTAGATTTAATTTAATGATGGTTTGGTCAGGTGGACGTCGCAACCTTAAATTGAGGTGGAATTGACGTTGGAAAACCTACTGGGTGGTTACCATGCCTGTAGATGATCTTTAAAACGACCCCTGAACACGGAGTGAAAAAATTCCCAGCAGTTCTGAAAGAAGCCCCCCCCCCCCTCTTCCCCTTCATTTGTGGGAAACGCGTACTGAATGAAACTTGCCCTCCCCCACCCCTTTTTGTAACAAACCTGGTACTCCGTCCGGACCGATTTTGACATGAAAATTCCCTTCCCTCTCCCCTCCACTTTCTCTGCATTTTTTCCTTTTCTTGGAGGGAGGTTTTTTTTCGCAAATCTGTGCATAATTCGTTTTGTCATTTCTTTTTGTTCAATTAACAGATAATAGAGATCTTCCTTATAGAGTATTCAATGAAGACATCTTCTCTTGTATTTTGCTTATTTCAAAAAGTGTCACCACGAGGGTTTGATTATTTGATTGATTTACCAGCGAGAGGCAGAGCTATGCCGTAGATGATGGTAGACGTGCCCATGTCCCACGCCTTGGCTTGTGATAGTCGCGTCACACCCACGATGTCAACCATTACCGTGTTGATGAGCGCGCGGTCACTTCCTGTTGGTCAAATAAACCAATCACAGATTGTCAAAATACACTAAAGCTCAGAATATGTCTGCGCATGCGCATTGTTATCACAACAGCGCACAAACACTGAAAACACAAAATAAGGCTCTTTTAATTCGAAACAAAATTCTGATATATCGGTAACTATTTCGTGATATCGGAAAATTTTAAAATAAAAAGATAATATAAATATAATTAATATAAATATAATATAAATAAAATTTTTGATATAACTTTCCTGATGGAATTGAGTTATGCAGCCATAAATATTTCTGACATTACATACGGAATTACTGATATCATTTTTTTGTTTTAACGAAATCACTTGTCTTGACATAATTAATTTACTATCTTTTAATCATATCTATCACTGAACAGTTACACTGATTTTATTTATAGAATTCTAATATCAAAAATTCAGAACATTTGTTGATATCGGTGCAGTATATCATTAGTGTAATTTTCTAAATATGAAACGCTGCCGAATTATCAATCTTAAACTTGATATGGAATATCAATTCACTCATATCATAAATTCAATTGCAACAATTGAAATTCAAAGTCTTACATAATTAAATAATTAAGGTGTTATTGGAAAGATCAGAATTGATATAGTGATGTCAATGATACGATAACAAACTTCGGTGCCCGTACGGCATGAAAACTAGAACAGCATGCTGCCCCTCGGAAAGTGCACCCATTCTTAATGTGGCGAGTTTGGGATGACGTATTTAATCTATTTCTTACAAATGAGACAACCTCCATATTTAGCTGATAGGATGCAACGTGTCTCAGAAACAGCATTGTTTACTTCAGATGAGCAAAAATAAAATGCATCTGGTTTTCTTTCCCCAGTTGATTCACTAAAATTGAAAAAAAAAGTGACCCAACCAGGTCAAAAAAAAAAAAAAAAGCATTCGAGTAAAAAAAATCGATCGGTCGGCTGGCCCGGTCAATTTAAAGTCTATAATTTAAAATTAAAAATATAATCAAATATATAATAAAATTTATAAAATCTGTATAATTGAGTATGCTTACCGAAGAAGAGTCCCGCTAGTACGATGGTGACCAGGAGAGAGGTATAGTTCCACACAAAACATGAACACAGTCCACATAAGGCATAGATGCACACGACCGTACCGTACATCAAAGTCCTGTGAACGCACTGGAAGCTTGCAATAAAACCTGTTGACAGTTTACCAACCAGTGCTGCCATTTCTAATACGGACGGAATAAATGCCGCTTGCATTTTGGACGCACCATTGTGCACCGACATGAGAGGAACCAACCCTGATATTCCCGCGCTTGTGAACTGCAGCAGAGACACCCCAAATATAAACAAACTGAACGCATACTCTAAAAACAATTTGTAATTATATCTCTTATTAAACCAGTGCATACAAAGTCCACATGCAGATAAAATTCTCTTTTTCTTATCCGTTTCATTCATTTTGATTTTAATGCAAGTTTCGTCTTTCAAACAGTCCTTTTCATGATCATTTCTAATTGCTTCGCTAGATGTCGCTTTTATGTCCTTCGGACATTCTTGGTATTGCTCTCCTGATTTCGTGACGTTTTGCGATCCAACCGCGTGTTTTTCATTGGCATTACCACAGCCAATATCGATAGGTCGATAGAATGCGGCGCACACTATCAGCTGCATAGCCACACCCGCGTTTAAGACTAACGCTCCGCGCCAGCCGTACACATCGATACATAGCCTCAGCAGGGGCAGTAGCAGGAAGCTTCCGATGCTGTGACCGGCGGTGGCTATACCTGCTGCAAGGGCCCGGTGCTTGTCAAAGTAGAACTGTACGATGATGATTGTACACATGACGTTAAAAGCCGTCCCTGTGCCTGAGGAATCACAAAAAAAAAAAAACAATTGTTGTTGTAAATAACAACAAGGCATTGTAGACAGCACAGCCCCTCCTCCCATCCCCACCCCCCTCCCCCCCCCCCCATGCGCATGCCCAGCTCCACGTACACCAACCGGAATCCAAGATGCCTGAGGAATTTAAAAAAAAAACGAACTTGTTAATATCAACAAGCCATCACAGGCAGCACCCCAACCCTTCACCAACCGCAATCCAAGATGGTGGCCATTGTGACCTTTGAAATTGGGTCAGGTCTATATATATATATAGTAAAGTACTCACGTCACAGACTCGCTATATATATATATATATATATATATATATATATATATATATATATATATATATATAGAGAGAGAGAGAGAGAGAGAGAGAGAGAGAGAGAGAGAGAGAGAGAGAGAGAGAGAGAGAGAGAGACAGAGAGAGCACTTAATATCAGAAGAAACACATTATCAGGATGGGTGGACAGTCGGACAACCCAAACCTATGGTGCCCCTCCGGAGCTAAAGCTCCAAGTAGGGGCAGAGGGAGGGGGGCCGAGGTTGAGGAAGGGGGATGGGGGTGGCGGGGGTGGTTATCGATATCATATAACATTCAACAACATACTGAATCTGAAGCGTGAACTGAATTTAAGCGGCGAAGATATCTTTGAATTATCACTGCTTAATTTTTCTTCTTCAAAAAGTACGAATGAAAATCAAGTGTGTGATATTCTCAACAGCTAAAAAAAGTACAATGGTGCTTGAAGTGCAACAGGGCAAAAATAATGCCAGTGTAATGGTTGATGCAGCGGGTGGGGGCGGAGGGGGGGGGCGGAGGGGGTGCGCGGGGGGGGGGGGCGGGGCGGGGGGATCTGGTGTAAATTAAAAAAAAAAGACTGTTACACTTCGTGTTTTGACAACAAGTTTGTCCAAGGACTAAGTCCCAGCTTACGAAAAGCAATAAGACCAATTCCAGCGTGCATGAGCAAGGGAATTTTCCTGAAAAATTGGGCTTCAAAAGATGAGACGGCAAAGAGCTAGCCCAATAATTAATTTAGCACCGGACCAGAACATAGACCGATAAATGCATACAAAGATTTCTTTCCCAGAAAAATGGGAAACAGATTTTTTGTAGCTCTGGTAGACTGGATAGTCTGCCATAGATACCTTCAAACAACGCTCGCATTTCGGACCAGTGCGCATATTTATGTAACTTGCCTTGATGCGCGGTTCTTATTCAGACAAGTGCGCATGTTTATTTAATTTTGCGTAGATGCGCGGCTCTCATTTTGGAACAGTGCACACGTTTATTTAACTTGCGTTGATGTGCGGTTCGCATTTCTGACGAGCGCCCATGTTTTTTTTCACCTTTTGTGAATGTGCGGTTCTTATTTCGGATCAGTGCGCATGTTTATTTACCTTGTGTTGATGTGTGGTTCTTATTTCGTATCAATGCGCATCTTTATTTACATTGTGTTGATGGGCGGTTCGTATTTCGGATCAGTGCGCATGTTTATTTACCTTGTGTTGATGTGCGGTTCTTATTTCGGATCACTGCGCATGTTTATTTACCTTGCGTCGATGCGCGATTCTTATTCCAGACCAATACGCATGTTTATTGTACTTGCGTTGATGAGCGGTACTTATTTTGGACAAGTGAACAAGTTTCCATAGGTTGCCTTGATGCGCGGTTTGCATTTCGGACCAGTTTGCATGTTTATTTAACTTGCGTTGATGCACGGTGCTTATTTTGGACGTGTGCCTATGTTTATTTAACTTGCGTTGGAGCGTGGTTCGCATTTCGAACCACTGCGCACGTTTATTTAACTTGCGTTGATGCGCAGTTCGAATTTCGGAGAAGTGCGCATGTTTATTTAACTTGCGCTGATGAGCAGTTCGAATTTCGGATCATTACGCATGTTTATTTAACTTGCGTTAATGCGCGGTTCGAATTTCGGACCAGTGCGCATGTTTATTTAACTTGCGTTGATGCGCAGTGCTTATTTTGGACCAGTGCAAATGTTTATTTAACTTGCGTTGGAGCGTGGTTCGCATTTCGAACCACTGCGCACGTTTATTTAACTTGCGTTGATGCGCGGTTCGAATTTCGGAGAAGTGCGCATGTTTACTTAACTTGCGTTGATGCGCGGTGCTTATTTTAGACCAGTGCAAATGTTTATTTAACTTAGGTTGGCGCGTGGTTCGCATTTCGAACCACTGCGTATGTTTATTTAACGTGCGTCGATGCGTGGTTCTTATTTCAGGCCAATGCGCATATTTCTTGACTTGATGCGCGGTTCTTATTCTGGACCAGTGCGCATGTTTATTTAAGTTGCGTTGATGCACAGTTCGCATTTCGGACCAGCGCGCATGTTTTTTTTAGCTTGTGTTGACGCGTGGTTCTCATTTTGGACCACTGCGCATATTTATTTAACTTGTGTTGATGATCGGTACTTATTTTGGACCGGTGCAAATGTTTATTTAATTTGCGTTGATATCCGGTTCGCATTTCGGACCAGTATACGTGTTTCTTTAGGTTGTGTTGATGCGCAGTTCGCATTTTGGGCTAAGTGAGCAGGTTCATTTAACTTGTGTTGACGCGCGATTTGCGTTTCGGACCAGAACGCATGTTTATTTAAGTCCCGTCGATCCCCGACTCTTATGTCTATTCAACTTGCGTCGATTCATGGTTCTTTCTTCGGACCACTGCGCATGTTTATTTAACTTGCGTTGATGCGCGGTTCTCATTTCAGACCACTGTGCATGTCTATTCAACTTGCGTCGATGCGTGGTCCTTTTTTCGGACAAGTGCGCATGTTTGTTTAACTTGTGTTGATGTGCGGTGCTTATTTTGGACCGGATCGCATGTTTATTTAAGTTCCGTCAATGCGCGGTTCGCATTTCAGGCCAGTGCCCATGTTTATTTAACTTGTGTTGATGCGTGGTTCTCATTTCAGATCAGTGCGCATATTTATTTAACTTGCATTGATGCGCGGTTCGCATTTCGGACCATTGCGCATGCTTATTTAATTTGCCTCGATGTACGGTTCGCATTTCGGACCAGTGCGCATGTTTCTTTAGGCTGCGTTGATGCGCGGTTCGCATTTTAGACCACTGCGCATGTCTATTCAACTTACGTCGAAGCGTAGTTCTTTTTTCGGACCAGTGCGCATGTTTATTTAACCTGCGTTGATGCGCGGTGCTTATTTTGGACCAGTTCGCATCTTTATTTATCCTCCGTCGATGCGCAGTTCACATTTCGGACCAATGCGCATGTTTATTTAACTTGCATCGATGCGGAGTACTTAATTTTGACTACTGTGAATGTTTATTTAACTTGCGTCGATGTGCGGTGTTTAAATCTGACTACTGTGCAAGTTCATTTAACTTGCGTTTATGCGCTGTAGGAGGAGATTCATTCACTCAAAAAGCACAAGCCGTATGCATGACCCCCTAGAGACGGCTCATATCGAAAATAAATGAAATCTGATAAAAACTGTAGGAGGAAATGCATTTTGAATTTTTTTTCTTCAAAAATTCTCACATCGACTGAAAAAGACAGGCCATATTCACGGTACCCTAAGCATGCCTCAGCCACAAAATAAATGATGTTTGATCAAAACTGCAGTAGAAAATGCATTTTGAGGTATTTTCATCAAAAATTTCCCCCGAGATCAAAAATTCCCAAGTCGAGTCAAATAGCACAAGCCGTATGCGAGACCTACCTAAGGATGCCTCATAGCAAAAAATAAATGAAATCGGATAAAAACTGTAGGAGGAAATGCATTTTGAAGTTTTTCTTCAAAAATTCCCGAAAAATACAGAAATTGTCGGATCGACTAAAAAGCGCAAGTCGTATTCTCAACCCCTTAGGGATGCCTCAAACCAAAAAAAGAAAAAAAAAAATTAAAAAGCACAAGCCGTATGCACTCACACCAAGAATAAATGACATCGAATCAAAATTGTAGGGGTAGATGCATTTTCAATTATTTTCGAAATTTTTGCTTAAAAAATTCCGCAATAATGCAAACTAAAAAAGCACAAGCCGTATGCACGACCCTTTAGGGGTGCCTCATACCAAAAATAAATGACATCGGGTCAAAAGTGTAAGAGGAGATACATTTTAAAATTTCTTTAAAAAATCCCCAAAAATTAAAAAATCACCCGATCGGCTAAAAAAGCACAAGCCGTATGCACGACCGCTTAGGAAATCCTCACACCAAAAATAAATGACATCGAATCAAATTGTAGGAGTAGATGCATTTTTTTCAAAATTTTTGCTTAAAAAAATCCCCAAAAATACAAAAATTGTCCGATCGACTAAAAAAGCACAAGTCGTATGCGCGACCCTTTAGGGGTGCCTCATACCAAAAATAAATGACATCGGGTCAAAAATGTAGGAGGAGATACATTTTTATTTTTTTTTCTTTAAAAATTCGCCAAAAATTCAAAAATCACCCGATCGTCTAGAAAAGCACAAGTCGTATGCACGCCCCCTTAGGGATGCCTCACACCAAAAATAAATAACATCGAATCAAAATTGTAGGAGGAGATGCATTTTGAAACAAAGTTTACAGCGAACTAACTAACTAACTAACGGACGCCACCCGCGAACCGATAGGAATACCCCAGCTTACGTGTACCGTAAGCTGGGCTAAAAACGTTTGACTGCTACAGTTGGTACTTGGGATGATTTTTTAAAAGTTGTAAACACCCTCTGATCTCCTCCTCCCCCCTCCCTCCATTTGCTAAATTGAAATTCACAAAGAACAATGAAGGATCGGGGTTCCCTATTCCACATGAATATTCTGTTGTACAAAAACCCTTCAAAGTAAGAGATCACCGGGTGCTCTTGTACTTTGCTCAACGTAACACCTACACCAGCCGAATAGTAGGGGAAGGGGGAGGGGAGGGGCGGGGGGTGGGGGAGCTTGTCAATCGATCGTTACCAAGTGACTTACCCACGATTGCCCCAAAGCTGACGTACAGGAAATTGAGTGACGTGGCGCAGGCAGACGACAGCAGTCCTATGACGTTGATGATGGCACCGCAGATAGCCATGACACGACAGCCGTACCTCTCTATCAACGGAGCGCCGAGCATCGCTGACACAAACCAGACACAAACTTAAGATTCAACTGTATGTCGTGACTTCCTCGCCCCCGCCCCCACCCCTTGCCCCGACCCGAACCCCGCCTCCCCCCCCCCCCCCCCCACCGGCATCAACACAGAAACTTCTAGGATTCAGAAAAAAACGGCACCATACTGAAATCGTACCCAATCGCCGCGCATTTCAGTAAATCGCTTGTGGATACCTCGCATAGGCACACCTGGCATCTAGTGACACAATTAGACTAATACACCATAAACAACTCATGAATATTGAAAATATTTTGCATAACAGGAATAGGAAATTAAAACTGTCAAATGCTGTGATAATTACAATGACACTAATTAGTACACTTAACGCCCAATTATCTATAACAGAGATATGAATAAAAAGTGAGTAAGTATAAATAATTGAGATACCTACGAGGCACATGACTGCATCAAAGAGAGCATTGACGGCGACAAGGTGAGTACTGCTTGTCTCAAACACGTCCTGCCACTCGACGATGTAGACGGAGAGAGCCCGGCAGAGTAACCTCTCTATACCGCCGCTGACGAAAGCCGCTGTCAGCACTACCCAGGAGAAGGCGCTGTCACGCTTGGTGCTAGTCATCGCTCCGCCCTGTGTGTTAGCGGTACGGATAGATAGATAGATAGATAGATAGATAGATAGATAGATAGATAGATAGATAGATAGATAGATAGATAGATAGATAGATAGATAAATAGATAGATAGGTAGATAGATAGAAAGACAGATAGATAGATTAGATAAATTAGATAGAGAGAGATAGATAGATAGACAGATAGATAGATAGATAGATAGATAGATAGATAGATAGATAGATAGATAGATAGATTTAATAGATAGATAGATGAACAGATAGACAGACGGACAGATAGACAGATAGATAGATAGATGGATAAATTAGACAGATTAGATAGATTAGATAAATTAGATATATATATAGATAAATAGATAGATAGATAAACAGACAGATTAGATAGATTAGATAGAGTAGAACGATAGATAGATAGATAGATAGATAGATAGATAGATAGATAGATAGATAGATAGATAGATAGATAGATAGATAGATAGATAGAAAAATAAACAAACACACAAACAGTCAGACGGACAGAAAGATAGATAGATAGATAGATAAATAGATAGATAGATATTTATATAGATAGATAGACCGACAGGCAGATAAACAGATACATAGAAAGATAGATAGATAGATAGATAGATAGATAGATAGATAGATAGATAGATAGATAGATAGATAGATAGATAGATAGATAGATAGATAGATAGATAGATAGATAGATAGATAGATAGATAGATAGATAGATAGATAGATAGATAGATAGATAGATAGATAGATAGATAGATAGATAAATAGATAGATAGATAGACGGATAGCTAGATAGATAGATAGATAGATAGATAGATAGATAGATAGATAGATAGATAGATAGATAGATAGATAGATAGATAGATAGATAGATAGATAGATAGATAGATAGATAGATAGATAGATAGATAGATAGATAGATAGATAGATAGATAGATAGATAGATAGATAGATAGATAGATAGATAGATAGATAGATAGATAGATAGATAGATAGATAGATAGATAGATAGATAGATAGATAGATAGATAGATAGATAGATAGATAGATAGATAGATAGATAGATAGATAGATAGATAGATAGATAGATAGATAGATAGATAGATAGATAGATAGATAGATAGATAGATAGATAGATAGATAGATAGATAGATAGATAGATAGATAGATAGATAGATAGATAGATAGATAGATAGATAGATAGATAGATAGATAGATAGATAGATAGATAGATAGATAGATACACACGTGCAAATACACAATTTAACGTTACGTTTTAGTATCCGAAATGGGAACACCATATCTATCTGGTTGTTTTCGTTCACGTGTTCTTCTCCTTTGCATGTTTTTTTTTTTTTCTGTCGAGAAGGGAAGCTAATTTGTACTGGGGTGTGTGTTGTAACTTGAGCACTTTGGTCTGGAATTTCAGTGTCTGCGCTTATAAATGTTTCATCGTGCTCTTCGGCGGAAAATGAAATTAATGAAGTGAAGATGAATAGGACTTCATGTTTTAGAATTGAATGTACAGCTAAAATAGGACCATCAGTGTGGAGGGGAGAGGGGGGGGGGGGGTGCGGGTGATCTGAAGTGGTCCAACTTCCAGACTGGTCCCATAACGGAAGATACTTAGAATGGGACGACTGAAAAGGAAATAAGGACAGGCACCTAGGACCAAACGTACCCAAGATAGAACGTACCCATAACCAAACGTACCCAGGACCAAACGTACCCGGGTCAGAACGCCCCAGGACCACAACGTACCCAGAGCAAAACGTACCGGAACCAAACATACCCAGGGCAAAACGCACCTAGGACAAAAACGTACCCGGGTCAGAACGTACCTAAGAAAGAACCTTAACTGGAGTTTGTTCCAGACTTGTTCCAGACTTGAAACCTTTTTGTTTACAACTTCATTCAAAATTGCAACAACCACTTCAACTTTTTCAACGCGCAGTTAAAAACCAGTAGACAAATCATTGCTTATCGATTACCAATTCAAATGACACGAGACAAGAGTAAGTACTGCACTGAGATATGTATCTTATGTAATGATTACGCAGGATCTTTCCAGTACAACAGAGATTTAATGAGATCTCTAGCTCCATACCTCACCCCTACCCTCGTCCCTATCCCCAGCCCTCCCCTCCCCCACTTCAAACCCCATCCCCACCCCCACGCCCTTCCCCAGCCCTTCTCATACTTCCATGGCCCCCACCCCCAGCCTTTCCCCCACTTCCAAACCGCCCCCCACCCCCACCCCACCCCCTGCCACCCCCCAACTTTCTTTGGCATCGCGACTTCTCAGAAAATTCACGCTTCCGGTAACATCTGTCTGGGAAACGCAAAAAAAAAAAAAAACTAGGCTAAAAGCATCGGTGGAAGGCCATGTTCTGCCACAATATACACATGTATTTGAAGGGAGTTGTATAAGAGATTTAAGTTGGATAAAGAAACAAATATTCTATTCATTTTACAACTTAATTCCAAACAAAACTTGAGTAAAATGCTCTCTGTGCTTCCGTACTCAACCGTTCACATTTGCCGTGTTGCCAAAACATGAACAGTCTACTTTCAAAAACAGCGAAAAAGAAGTGCGCAGCAAATGAGTCACTGATGACCCAAATGCAGTATAACCGCTTGCAACGATTACCACGAGCTAACACTGCAGGGCAGCACTGGCACACAAGTCAATAACGAATGCAGTCACACTTCAATGCTCAACCTAAAGAAAGCATTGCCACGAAACCCATAAAAATGCCTCTGTATTTTTTTAATCTATTCAAAAAAAATATTTTAATATTTCATGAAAACAGTGACTCTTTGAAACAAAATCAATAAGCTATCGAAGTTAAAAGAATATTGGCCAAAACTCAATAACAAAATAGTAAGCCACAATCCACAGGTTAACAAATCGCTGTGACTATGGCAAATCCAGACGACAAGTTGCGACTTGTTTCATGGTCCAGTATTCCTAAGTCGCTGTTTTTCAGCTTCTTTCAGACGAAATGCAATAAAATGTCCTACTCATTCAATGTTTGAGACAAACCCTAATACGTTCCTCAATGGGAGGTGGTCAATATTCAAAGCAGATGCATGACATCACAAAAATCTTCAAATTTCATTGGCCCACTGTAGTTACTATTAGTTGACTCATCAATGAACGTAAATATACTATGAATGAAAGTAAATTTATGACTGAAATTGGAACCGTCTCAAAAAAAAAAAATCCCCCAAGCGGAATGTAGCACTATAGGAAGGCCAGCTTGGGCTGGCCTTCCAAAAAAAAAAAAAATCACCCTTACTTCTTCACGGAGAAAAAATAACTACGGCTACTTGCAGTTGTATATTGCATTTATTTCACCTGCTTTCATTATCGCACATTGACGGGTAAGAGAAGGTATAGAAATATGAAATGTCTCCTTAGACTAGTAATTCTAAATTTATATGACATTTTTGCAACAGTTCATTTTCAGGACTGCTCTTTATACAGGGAAATAAGTTTGAGTTCGGAAAGAAAATTTCAGCCGCGATGGCTGAATAAAAATGTCCGGTTGGGAAATTTTCATTTTACGAGTTGAAAGAATTTACGTTCGAACTCATGGTACATTCTGTGTAGGAAAATTTATGTTTTGCCCTGGGGTGGTATTCTGCTCTGTCCTTATATTTAAGGACATCCTTATTCTTGAAATTAGATGGTTCGTCCTTGATTTTAATCCTTATTTTTAAAAGACTTTGTTAAGTTTGAGGATAGAGCAGAATAGCTTTTTCATCCCTATTTTTTTAAAATAAGGACATCCTTAAAAATAAGGACAGAGCAGAGTACTACTCCTGGGTACGATGTGTCCCAGGTACTTTTTGACCTGGGTACACCCTGGGTACTTTCTTTGCCGGGTACCATGTATTGTGGTACCTTCTCATCTCCTGCCCCGGGGTTTCCTTCTAGTTTTTTTTTTAAACCAATACAAAATGTCACTTACCTTCAAGCTGACGTGCAGGTGGAAGGACCTGTTTATCCACAGGATGTACCTCGATACTCCCTTTTTTATGAGTATTCACATGAAAAGGGCTGGCTGTACTGCAAATGAAGGAGTCGCTATCCGTTAACAGCACAAAGGCCAAAGCTGTAAGGCGTTTGCTTAGCACTCGAGCACTCGAACTGCAAAAAAGAGGATGATCAATATATTGTGATATTGGCTGTTGAATATGGTTGCACGTAGTTGACTCTTTCGCCCGAACATGTTGTGTTGGAGAGCACCCAACGAACAAAAGCTATTGATTACTTCATTTGGCTTTCGGGGGAAGGGGGCGGGCGGGGGGAAAGAGGGGAGGGGGCGGCACGAGGGTAATTTTGAGGCCAAACCAGGCCAGCAAGGGGGTACCGATTCCTTTGGAAACGGGAGTAATTAATATTCAGCTCTTTCGGAACTGCACTCCGCATTTGGTTAAAAAGAGGGATTACTTAAAACTTATAAAACCGCATTTGCGGGCTGTTTTATTTGTGAGTATTTGTATTGAGCCGCAACCCCCACCTCCCCCAACCCCATCTCCCCCACCCCCTGCTCCCGACCCGTCCCCCACCTCCAAGGATGTAGCTGGAAAATGTGAAGCGAGACGGCGTGTAAATTCAGCCTCAACACTTGACACATGTTGCTATAATTGCGCCCGTATTCAAATAACGTGCTCCAATATGAGATTAAGGCATGGTATGGGTTTTAGATGAGTGGGGGAGGCACAGGTGGTGTAGACGTGATCTTTTCCTCGATCAGTGTATGTTTCTTTTTACCAGCGCGTTAGGAAGAAATATTTCAAGGAAACAGATCATTGGGTACCCTTTTCATTTCTTACATTAAAAAACAAATACATGTGAATGACGAGAAGAATTCATTTGACCAAGTAGGCAAAACTTAAGACGTCACACTTCACTTGAAACGTAATATCACTCTGACGTCATGACTGCGATATCACTATCACTTCGATCACGATCACATCTGATCCAGATATAAAAGTAATCTAACAATCTACTTATTCATTTCCATAATTTTCTGGAATTGACACATTAGCCCCTTAGCTCTACTCTCCCCCGCCTCCCCCCCCCCCTCCCCGCTCTCCCGCCACCCTAAGTCCCGTATTCCACAGCACCCATCGAGGTCACACTGATTTTGAATTTAGGCTAGTAGTGTATCTGTGGTAATGGCGAAATTCGAGCTGGTTCAACTACACCTATTAGAATAATAATTCAGGTTAATGTAATGTGAAATGCAAACACACACCATGGCTATTTCGGTCCTGCACTTTGTTACTTTGTATATCTTAGCGATAATTAAGTGGCCAAGGACCCAACGCGACCGTGGAAGCAGTGCAAGAGATATGCCACCCCCACTCCCCGCTCCCCGCCCCCACCCCCTGGCAGGACCCAACGCGACCTTGGAAGCAGTGCAAGAGATATGCCACCCCCACTCCCCGCTCCCAACCCCGTCCCTCTGGCAGGGCCCAACGCGACCTTGGAAGCAGTGCAAGAGATATGCCACCCCCCCACTCCCCGCTCCCCGCCCCCACCCCCTGGCAGGGCCCAACACGACCCTGGAAGCAGTGCAAGAGATATGCCACCCCCACTCCCCGCTCCCCACCCCGTCCCCCTGGCAGAGCTTAAAAACGACACTGGAACCAGTGCAAGACACATATGCCGCTCCGCGAAAGAAATAAATATTTTCTCGTCTATTAGCTGTACATAAATGACATAGTGATCAAAAAATAAATGTTGGAGCGCGAACGCCATGAAATTTTTGTACAAATAAACTCGACTCTAGAGCCAGCATTGGATCAATCTCTGTAATAGGTTCAGTAAATACTGCGACGTTGCAACTTGGAGGTATACTTGTGCGAAAAATCCAAAATATACGTTGTATATATATTTTTTCTCTCGCGTTCATCTGAATGGCCTCGCCGCAATTTTCTTAGCCGAGCAACACTTACGTTTCATGTATTATTTGGCTAGTAGTAGGAAAACGACAGTTCTACCACAGCCCCCCCCCTAGGGGTCGACTGAGGACCCCCCCCCCCCGCCCCCTAGGGCTAAGAAAATTTGAGGACCCCCCCCCCCCCGGGCTAAGAAAATTTTGCGATTTCAGCATAGTTATCCGTTTCACACCATTCTAAGCAACTTTGGTTTTGAGGACCCCCCCCCACCTAGGGCAAAGAAAATTTTGTGATTTCAGCATGGTTGTATGTTTCAGACGATTCTGAACAACTTCGGTTTTGAGGACCCCCACCCCCCCCCCCCAGGACTGAGAAAATTTTGTGATTTCAGCATAGTTATCCGTTTCAGACGATTCTAAGCAACTTTGGTTTTCATGACCCCCCCCTCTTACTTAAAATTGCGATAACTTTCGTTATAGTTGACTGATTTGTATGAAAATTTCACCATTTGATTCAGAGTTATGTAAAGTTTTGTTATAAAATAGTCATGGGCTACTTGCGCAGCTGGCCGTATACATATTTATAGAATGTAACCATTTTAACTTAAAACTGGGATAACTTTTGTTATACTTGACCGATTTCAATGAAAATTTCACCATTTTATTCAGGTTTATGTAAACTTTTGTTATAAAATGATCATGGGCTAGTTGTGCAGGTGGCTGTATGCATTTTTACCACCATTTTAACTTTGTAAAAAAAATGGGATAACTTTAGCTATAGTTGGTCGATTTCAATGAAAATTTCACCATTTGATTCAGTTAATTACTGTGCTATTTCGCGGATGAATACTATTTAACTTCACCGTCAGATGTCTCTGCTTTACAGCTGTACAGCAGTACAACTGTAAGTGAGACATTCATATACATAAGTAAAATTCTGCTGAGTCAACATTTTTAACAATTTTTGAACAAAGTTACACACCATATTTTGATTACATGGAAGTAGTATAAAAGCATGAGTGAAACATGCCAACTAGTCAGCTAGTAATACATTCTGTCAACAAGTCAACAAGTGGAGATTGTGTGACGAGAAAATACTTCACAATGTCAGCATTACTTTTTGACAGATGTATGACTATGGACGACATCTTTAAAGTGAATTATACTAACTATGTATTTTCAAAGCTTCCTGCTTTTGAATGGGATTGGATGCAGCAAGTGAAGAATTTACATTTGCATTGGGAAGCTGTCGCAAAGGCTATTCCAAGTGATTGTTTCATCCACTCGTTTCTACGTGACTGTGAACATTTACATATACTATCAACTTATGACATTGATTCAGCATTTATCAACGTGAATACAATTTGGGCAGTGGAGCTCATGTTAGTTGTAGCTGCAAGAATCATTTTGCTTTATGATGATGATGTTCCATTGACGACGAATGTATCAGACCTTGTTCGGTTCAACCATGGACGAGTTGAAGTGAATTCAAAGCTTTGCAAGAAGTTTGAAAAGCTTGATTCAGCAGATGGTTGGGTATAAAAGAACGGACCTCAAAGGTATTAGTACATTGTAGACAGATGTGCAGAGACTATGGATGATGTGTTCAAAGTAAACTATATTGACTATGTGTTTTCAAAGCTTCCTGCTTTTGAATCGGAATGGATGTGGCAAGTGAAGAATTTGCATTTACATTGGGAAGCTGTTGGAAAGGCCATTCCAAGAGATCGTTTCATCCACTCATTTCTGAGGGAATGTGAAGACCTGAATTTACCAGGAAACACCTATGACATTGAATCGGCATTTATCAACGCCAATACAATTTGGGAAGCTGAACTCATGTTAGATGTAGCTTATAGAATTATTTTACATTATGATGATGACGTTCCATTGGCAACGAATGTATCAGACCTTGTTCGATTCAACCATGGACGAGTTGAAGTGAATTCAAAGCTTTGCAAGTTGTTTGAAAAGGGAGCTGACTCAGCAGATAGTTGGGTATAAAAGGAGTGGACTCAAAGTCATCATTACATTGTGCAGCCATGGAGAAGACAAGCAGTTTTAAAATTAGTGTTAACTTAACCATTACTGTGGAGCATGGAGAATTTGGACCATTTCTTCGAATCAAACGTGGAGAGAAATGGCTTGCTTTATCGTCATCTTTGTGGAATATTATATGTCAAAACTTGAAAAATTTACGCGACATTGGCTTCAAACTGTACTTAACGCAGACGAAGTGGCTTGAAGTCATTTCATACCAAGACATGCGCTATGTGAGTTTTGTGCGCACATCGCTGTTTGAAGGGAAATAATACAAGTATTACATCAACATGAATGACGGTGAATGGGAGACCCTGCTTCAGGAGTTGGATAACATCAACTCAGTCTTATTCGCCAAACCTGAGCCATGTACAGAATGCCATGGTGTGAAAACTGTCATCAAACTGCTAAAGGATAATCGGATGAAGGTATAAAAACTATCCAAGAAAAGACTGGCTGAAGTTGAATTGGAGAATATGAACGTGCAAAATCAGCTTGAACTTACGTGTGTATATTGCGGCGCTTGTGGATATGCCAGTGATTATGATTGTCACTGTCACAAGTACAATTGTAATATGTGTGAACCAGACAACTTCTGTATCAAGTGCGGTTCGCTAACAGTATTACCTTTTTGAAAATCATTTACTCGCCAGCCGTCATAGTGTGCAGACGTGTCATATGAACATGTAGGATGGATGTAGAAACATGTTTTAAGGAGAAGTATGTGGACTACATGTTAACTGAACTGGAACGTTTTGGGTCTGTTCAACAACAACTACAACACTTTAGCATCTATTGGGAACTTGCTCATTTAGCGCTGAACTTGTCAAACTTACGCGAGGATTTCATCAAAGAGTGTGGTGACATTGACGGAGCTGAGAATTTCGATGTGGAAGCAGCATTTCAATTTGCTCGATTTGATCCAAGACTGTTTGATGAAGTGAGAGAGTGGTTAATGTATATTGCAGTATAATGGCGGACATTACATTGAAACAGTATATTGTGCAAATAACATATTGTGAAGAAATGTTATTAGCTGTAAAAAAATTTGCATGTTTGTTATGTCCTGCTTGTCAAAATGAAAAGTGTGAAGAACATACTTGCCATTTCGCAAGTGTCTATACATATTGGAATGAAGCTAAATATTATATTCATTTAGATAAAGTGTTAGTCAATGCCAATAAACGTTGTGAGAAGTATGGGTTAAATGCTATAACATTTGATGAATTAAGTAGTTGGTTAGTATGCATTGAAGATGAATGGACACCAATTATTCACACCATTGTGTCTATACCTGATTTATAAAATCCTGTAACATGTGTTTACTGGACAACGAAATAAAATGTAAGATATGCTAATTGAGGTATGAGGTGAAATAAAATGTAGCGTATGTGTACAAGTGCTTTTCATTTAGTGTTAACATGTCAAGGTGGAAGGAATACTTAACCAATATTTACTTTAAACCTGGTCAACCCGGTGCATTTGCTGGTCCTTACAAACTTTATCACATATTAAAAAAACATGATCAACCAATTACTCATTCCAAAGTGAAGACATGGTTACAGAATCAAGATGCATTCAGTTTACTACAACCTGTAAAATATAGGTTTAAAAGGCAACATGTCATTACACGCGGTATTGATGACATGTGGATATTGATTTGGCTGACATGGGAAACCTAGCCTCTTATAGCGATGACACCCGCTTTTTATTAGTTGTCATTGATGTGTTTTCGAAATATTTGTGGGTGCAGCCAATACCTAACAAATCACATACCAGCGTCATACAAGCTTTCCAGAATATTTTTCATGACACACGTCGAAGACCGCGAACTCTAAGGTCAGATAAAGGAACTGAATTTAAAAATAGATGGGTAAAAGCATTTTTGAAGAATGAGGGAATTCATGCTTATACGACAAAGAATGAAACTAAAGCCAACTTTGCTGAGAGAGTCATTCGTACTCTAAAGGGAATGATGTATCGATATTTTCTACATAATCAAACTTGTCGGTATGCAGACTTCTTCAAGAATTGGTATACCATTACAACCATAGACCACATGGCTCTCTCCCTAATAAGTATGCTCCTGCAGATATTCGAAAGGAAAATGAATCTAAAGTGTGGAAGTATATGTATGTAGACAAATTGAAATTGAAACCAAAGAAGAAGAAAAAACCTTACAAATTTAAAATTGGTCAACATGTTCGCATTTCTCACTTGAAATATACGTTTCAACGAGATTATCATATAAAATGGACACAAGAAGTGTTCATTATCACACATCGTTATAAGAAGCAAGGAATACATTTGTATCGTGTGAAAGACTTTTTAGACGAAGATATTGATGGTCATTTCTATGAAGAAGAATTGCAAGCTGTTACAAAAGATATTGAATCCATCTACAGAATTGAACAGGTCTTGAAAACACGAAAAAGACGAGGTGTAAAAGAATTATTTGTCAAGTGGTTAGGCTGGCCAAAGAAATTTAACAGTTGGGTAAAAGAAACAGACATTCAGAAATGAAGCATCCATTCACATGTTTGGTCTCTGGACCTACAGGCAGTGGTAAAACTTCTCTGGTGAAGGAAATTCTAGAACAAAATGTAATTAAACTCTCTCCAAAAACCATTTTATGGCTCTATGCCGCAGATCAACCTTTGTACAAGGGAATGAAAGGTGTAGAATTTTACCAAGGCATTCCAGACGACATTGAAGAGCGCTTTAACCCGAAAAAACCAAACTTACTCATCATAGATGACTTAATGACTAAATGTCATAGTGATGAGCGTATGACACGCCTCTTTAGTGTAGGCAGCAGCCATCAAAATCTTAGCATTATTTGTATTGTGCATAATTTATTTCATCATGGTAGAGAAATGCGAAATATTAGTTTGAATACACATTACATCATTCTGTTTAAAAATCCTAGAGATAGTCAACAAATAAGTACATTAGCGCGACAAATGTATCCTGGAAAATCTCATTTTCTCATAGAAGCCTATCAAGATGCTACGAGCAAACCTCATGGCTATTTATTCATTGACTTGAAGCCGAAGACAAATGATCAACTACGTATTCGTACAGGCATTTTACCAAAAGATACACATTACGTATATGTTGATAAAGTAGTGTATGAGCAAGAACCAAGTCACTTAACGATTCGCAGCCAAGATGTCTAAACGTATTCAAGCGAATCAACCTTTTCTTCATTTGCTCGCACGCAGTGGGCCTAAACGACGTAAATACTTGTTAGAGCAAGCTACTAAGGAGGAATTAACTAGCTTGTTTGAAATTTGTTTGAATATATTGCGAGGACATTTACCCTTAAGCTCAAAAAGGTATAAGCAATTCAAGCGTGAGCGATACCCTTCGCACTCTAGCAGATAAGAAGATATCACTTCAAAGAAAAAAGAAGTTGGTTAATCAGAAGGGAGGATTCCTTGGAGCTATTGCTAAATTTGCATTACCTTTGTTAGCTCAGTTGCTGCTAAAATGAAACATACTTTGAAAATGGTCCTCATTCCTGAATATGAATATAAAATGTTGTTGGAAAAGAAGGGAAAAGATGGTGAAATCAAATCGAAAGTGAATAAACTTTTACGTTGGAAACGAACTCGTGAGAAGGCAATGGAAATGTCTCAACTTCTTGGTCGTCATTTACGAACAATTCAATCACAACAACAACGACAAAAGTCTGTCACATCATCTGGTACAGCAAAATCAGAAAAGTCGCAACAGTTTCTAAGCTATTTTCAACCTATATATCATGGAAAACTAACTCAACTTTTGGTAGAACTTAAGAAACATGGTACGAGATGGACAGATAAAAATGAACTTGTATTGAAAACTGGAGATGTCATTGAGAATTCCAACATTATTGATTTGTTGAAAGAAGCCTTGGTTGCTACAAGAAGAAAATAACGACGACAACCGCCGCAGGGGTGGAAGCAGTTTATTGAGGAAATTGTAGACGCTAATATCCCAAAAGCTGTTTTTGGAAAAAAGTCAACTCGTGAAGATATTGCAACAGAGATTAAACAGCGTCAACAAAGGTTGTTTCCAGAAGGATGGGAAACTTTTTAACATGGTTTAAACAGTTATGGTGTTGCTGTAAAGACAATGAAAATAAAAATACTATTCCTGTAAAAATTAGGTGTGTAAGCGCTTGTTGTCAAGGAGAAGTAGTAGACAGTAATATAGATCATGGAGACAGTAATATAGATCATGGAGACAGTGAAGACGACGTGAGCCAGACATAATGTATATACACATTCAGTCTATCTACATCACATAAACGATTTAGTCATCATGGAGTCAACGAGTTTTTACGTCACTTTGCCCAGCAATGCTAGTTTGAACTATTATTCTACTAATAAGGCGTCTAATTATCAAATTCGTTTACCTCGTACAATATATTTGAACGGAAAATATGAAGTAGCCTTAGCTGAAATTCAATACCCACACATGGACGACAATGAGGCCAGGAATAGACTATACTCTGCATTATCGATCATCATCATCATCAGATGTATTTTATCCAGTTTATATTCCATATGGTTACTACAGAACCATACCTGAAATATGTACTGCAATAAATGCAGAATTACAAAAATCTATTAATGCAAACCCTATTAGGTTAAAGTATGATAAAATTAGTCGAAAAGTTTCTCTTATTTTAAAAGAGGAATATGATATTGTCTTTTCTTCTGGATTAGCTGAGATTTTAGGATTTAAACCAGGTAGATGGTATAGAGAATCCGGTCCTGCTGAACATCAATCCGATGTGAAACATGGATTTTATACACTTTATGTGTATTGTAGTATTTGTGAGCCACAAGTAGTTGGAGATTATTATGTTCCTTTACTACGTTCTGTTCCCATTGAAGGGTATGATGGTGATATTATTATGAAAACTTATGAAGAACCTCATTACGTCACTGTAAACACATCCAAATTTGACACAATAGAAATGAATATTAAGGATGACACAGGTTATAATGTGTCATTTCAAACTGGGAAAGTGATATGCAAACTTCATTTTGGACCAAAAGCATTATGAAAGCATATAGACACGATCCGTCAGCATATCGCAACCATTTTCTTCGTCAAGTGGGCGGGGAATTACCAGGATTTAAAGGAGCACGAATACAATATGGAGATGGTATTGGTTCAATATTAGGATCATTGGCTCGCAAAGCTATTCCACTGCTTAAGGCAGGGGCTAAAATCGTTGCACCACATCTTAAAAAGGCTGCGAAAGATGTCGCGAAAGATGTTACAGGCCGAGTAGCACAACGTGTGATTGGTGATGTGTTAGGAGGACAAAAGAGAGCACAACCTGCAAAACCTGTCAGAAGGCGAAAGGCAGCCAAACGGATAACATCAACAAAATATAAGAAAGATATTTTTTAAACATGTCTTTAATTCATAATAATTCTTGTGAATGTAGCCTTTGTCCATTAGAATGGTTTCACGTACCACCAACGCAAACTGCTGTAGAAAAAGGTAATAATGTCGACTATCAACCACTCACTACCATTAGAGAGGGCACTCCAATAGAATTCTACATTCCTGCGAGTACAGAAGAATATCTAGATTTAAAGAACAGTAGACTTCATATTGTATGTTGCATTGTAAAAGCTGATGGAACACCATGCGATGTTGATGATAATGTATCATGTATCAATGATTTGTTTAATTGGTTATGGTCCAATATTGAATTGTTTCTAAATGATCGTTTGGTATCGCATAGTAACAATACCCACTGTTATACCAGTATCATATCCCATCTCATTCATGACTCGGAAGAAAGTCTCAATTCTGAGCGCTCTATGCGTCTCATCTATAAAGATACTGCCGGGTCAATGAATAGTCATGAGGTGAAAAGAGCTAATCATGAAAGATATATAGCAGGTTTTCATGTAAATGTTGATGGTGGTGAGGTAGCTCTGCAGGCAAATAATGGTTTACATAATCGTTATTTGTATACACGTCAAAGCCGTGAGTTTACGCTTACAGGCGGTTTAAGGGTAGATTTGTTTGAACAAGAACGCTATCTTCCAAATGGTATTAGTATGAAATTACGTTTACATAGAGAAAAAGATGAATATGTATTAATGGCTGCAAATAATGGTTATAAAGTAGAAGTGAGAGATGCGTTTTTAACCATTCGCAAAGTGAGGGTTAGTCCAGGTATTCAGTTAGGACATGCGGATGCATTGATGAAAAGTCCTGCTAAGTTTATTATTACTAGAAAAGAGTGTAAAGTGTTAGCTATTCCAGCTGGATTTCAATCTTTTGTGAAAGATAACATATTTTTAGGCCAATTAGCCAAACGTATTGTCATTGCACTGGTTCATAATGAAGCCTTTGCTGGAACAGTAATGAGAAATCCATACAATTTTGATCATTTTCTTCTGAACTATATGCAACTTTACACGGATGGTGAACCAGTCCTATCCAAACCTCTCAAACTTGATATAAATCGAAGCAAATATCTTGATGCTTTTGAAACGCTTTACAAATCTTTTGATAGATTGAATGGTGAGAAAAGTTCCATTATAAAACGGGAAGATTGGCCTAGAGGTTATGCTTTATTTTCGTTTGACTTAACACCTGATTATGATGGTGATGATCATTATGCCCTTATCAAGCACGGGAATTTGCGACTAGAAATGAATTTTGCTGGTGCCTTGCAAAATACAGTCAATGTTATAGTGTATGCTGAATTTGATAACATTGTTGAAATAAGTGCAAATCGTAGCATTCAATTCAACTACCAGTCATGAACACGAAGCAGATAGAAGCCATCCTATCCCATGATGCCGCGACAAAAGACTTGTTTCAATGTGTGTTTTCCATGGATCAGTTACCATCTTTACAACGCGGTGCCTATGTCATCAACACAGACGATCATGATGAGCCAGGAGAGCATTGGGTGGCAGTATATTATGACAAAGACCCTGTAGAATATTTTGACTCTTATGGACTTTTACCTATAGACAGTCGTTTGAATAAGTTTTTAAAGTTTAATTTCATGTATAATTCAGTTCCATTACAAACACCGATATCATCTACATGTGGATTTTATTGTGTGTATTATATAATTCAAAGAGCTCGAGGACATAGTCCTTTTGAAATTATTGATGTATTAAGAAGAAGTGATGGTGATTTTGTAGTCAAAGATTTTGTATATAGACATTATAAACCATTATTTTATTGATGTATATAGATCACTATGTTGTATTAGTTAGGGTGTGGTAAATGTCATTCATAACTAAAGGATTTTGTATATAGACATTATTTTAATGATGTTGTATTAGTTAAGGTGTGGTAATTGTCATTCATAACAGGTAAAGGATTTTGTATATAGACATTATTTTAATGGTGTTGTATTAGTTAAAGTGTGGTAATTGTCAATGTTCATTTATTATGAATAAAAACAAGGCAGTTCTATACAAGTTTTCTTTTTATTGTGTTATACATTATTTTACATTCTTCTTTATTCAAAACATAGCATGAGGAATTAGTTACATTTCAAAACACTTATTTTACAAACCCATTCAATACATCGATAAACAAATGCCATTCATACCAATCTAAATTAATATATGTATCATAGACATTACATCCACGTTTGTAAATGCTATGAAAACTAGCATATCACTGTCCATTACCAAAGTTTATCATTTTAACATCTTCGTGTTCAGACAGTTTCAGTTCATATCCATGATCATTTATATCAATGTCCATCACCATAACACACATGGGATGTGTCAGCTCAATGAACTTGGTGCCCCGCATGAGTTGCACTCCTTCCTCTTTGAATTCAAGTGTCAGATTCTTTCCAATCCAATGCTTGTAACAGAGCGTACCATTCCACTGTGTTGAGGGTGATGTAGTCGTATCGTTCTGCAAGCTCGTCATACTGACGAAATCGTACAAACACGTCTAGAGAGTTGTCAGTCACACGCACTTCTAAATCCTCTGAGAGTTTTAGAAGAAAGTCTGGTATCCTCAACTTCTCTAGATGATCTTTCAACACGGATTGTTCGTCAGGGGATAGAATGATATACTTTCCAAAATGTCTTAGCACAATGTCATCACATAAGTTTCTCAGATATGAGAATCCATGTGTAATTGGTTCATATTCCGATAAAAAGTCTTCCATCTCGTTCAACAGTCAGATCAACTATGAGCTGTCTTCTCTGCAAAGATCTTTTTATGCTCGGATGATGTCAAACAGTGGATGTTGTATAACTTCTAGGAATCGTAAGACTGCGCGCCAATTCTTCATATCAAAGTGAATCATATCTGTATATGGTGTATCTGGCACAACTCCCTTATAATCTTCTGGATAATCCTTAAAAGATTTCTCCAAAATGTCACGCGTATGTTAGAATCATGTTCAGTCACAAACACTTCCGCTTTATTTTCAAGTCTGCGTTCAAACCCAGCTTCAAGCGGTATGTTTTTAAAGTCTTTCCACACTTCAGGTTTAAACCGATGATAACTTATTCGAGAACCTATTATGACTTCATTCCTCTCATTTACAGTAAGGTAAGCACCATTGTTAAACATGTATGCATTCATGATTTTTCACCTTGTTATGCGCTGTCTTCTTGTCCGCAAAGCCTTTTATCCACTTCTTTCACTTGCTTCTTCAGCATTTTCCATTCAGGTATTGTCAGCAAAATACCCTTTTTCGTAGGACGGTTTCTTCCAGTCCCTCAATTCTCAGGTATTTGCGAATGTTTACCACTCCTTCATTGCTTTGTTTCATAATCCTGATATACTTTCCATTTCCTAGAGAAAGCATTCCATCCCACGACTGTGGTGTTGGTACCGTCGTCGCCGTCGTCTCCACTTTCAATTTCTTGATGGTGGTGGTAGGATTTTTCACTTTTAAGTCTTTCACTGTATCTGCAAGAGTATCCATATCAGTTGCAGATCTTTTACGACTTTCACGTTCCATGTTCACGCTTCAATGTTCACACCTCAAATAACTCTTACGTTGGGGGACCTCCCCCTTTTATAACGTTGCTTTGTAATGTCCATGTGCCAAGGTGGAATAGCCATCATTCAGCACGTACCGCTTGTCGTCATATGGAGAGAGGGCTACTTTCTTCAACTTCTCCGAAAAAAGCTGGTGGCCATGACTTCGAATAATGTGTCCTGTAGCCATCGTTTGAGTTTGATTGAGCAAACTGTCTCTATACTGTACATGTTGCATACGTCTTTGACATGCTCGAGTGATGCCTTTGGCCGTATGTTTTTCTTTCCCGCCATACATTAAACTGTACATTTCCGGTCTGAGTCCAACAAATTCTTCAATGGGGATGCCCGCCGTCTCATCCTTCATTTTTCCAAGCACTTTTTTGTTCACGTTGGAATGTAGGAAATGATCTGACGGATAGTCACTTGTGTCAAACAGGTCAGCATCTTGCTGCATATCTTTGTAGATATCTTCCGTTTCTATGTCATAGCATAGACTGTCGGTGTCGCTGAACAACAACTTGGCATTGGGATAGTTGACCATGATGTAATTGTAATGAAAGTCGAACATAAGCACTTTGCTGAGATCGAGAATGGTGCAGCCAACTTGAATGGGTTTATCAAGAAGCAAATCCACTTTGCGTAAATGTACGGCGGTCAAATCTTCGTTGAAAATTTTAAATTTGTGGAAAGAAGGTTTGGCCACGAGTTTCTTGAACCGCTTTTCTTTGTGAACAAGTTCGACATTGATTCGCTTTCTCACATTTTCCATGGTTTTGCCAAACACAGAATTATTCATGAGTTTGAAGAAGTCTTTCTCAAATGGGTTCTGGACCAATTTTCTCTTTTCCGTGTTCAAGGTAATGTATTTCTCCAACCATTTGCTCTGTTCAAACATAATAGCACGGTGCACTTTGGTAACTTTCAACCCCAGTGAGACGTACTGCTGCAAATTCCTATAATGAAGCACATATTTCTTCTTGTTGTATAGGTTAGGTATGAGTTTTTCACCAGGTTTGCCTTTCATGTTTAGATCTTTCCGCAACTTCTGACTGTACTCGGACAATTCTTCTACTTTGACGCATTTCCGTTCTGGAGCCACTGGGTAGTGATTATGACGATCATGGATTGAATGTGGGTATTCTAAATCCACTTCTAAAATGTATCCAATGTCGTCATCTTCAGTCACATCCATGAAGTCGAGGGATTCAGGCTCGCTCACCCACATAAATCCACGTCGCGGCATGCTTTGCGACATGGCCCAGCCATACAGGTTGTTTGCGTCTAGGTACATCAGGTAGTTGTTTGGCATCTCAGAATTGCAATTTGACACGTAGGGATTATTTGCTTTCGCGTACTTGTGCGTGATCACAGATATTCCTCCACGTAGGCCTTGTTCAACCATTTGGTACATATCGATGTCAGTGATCAATTCCAACTTCACCTTCGTCGCTTTTAGCATAGCATCCCACGACAGTCCTGGCGCTGTATAATAATGGGCAGGATCCAATTCATATGTGTTAAGGCATACTTGACGAAAGTTTTCAAACACTTCAGCCAGCAGCAGCACATCTGATTTCAGGTACAGGTCATGGTATTCACCGAATGTGGTACACTTGAATGTATTCCACACCTTCTGCGCATGCGCATAATCCTCGTCGCTGATGTCTTCTTCACTGAGCAGACTGTAAAACTTGTCCTTGGACGGCAGTTGTGTTTCAACAAACTTGGATGACTCATCTACGTAATCATAGGGGTACACCCCCTTTCTCAGCAGTAAATCTTGTTGGTCACTATCGTGAATGTGAGACGTCATGTTGTAGAAATTGTCTTTCCCTTCTGCCGCAAGGTTGGATACTAACTTCTGTAGAGAGGTACTCATAAACTGAAAGCTGTCAGTAAATTTTAGATTGCTCATGGTGAATGCAATATATTTCTCAATGGTGTTGGGAATGACTGTAATCGTTTCATTTTTGAATTTCCCAATTTCGTCCATGATCAGGTGACTGTCATAGCCTCGCACATTGTGGAAAAAAACAGGAATGATAAAAGAATCTTTATCCCCCTGCTTATCCTTTCTAAGTCGAAATTGTAGGTTACATTCATTATGTGCTGCTCCGCGATATTTACCATTGATATGATCATGATCTCTCACACGATCTGCTCCTAGAGGCTCATGACAAATGTAGCAATCGATGGCGTTCTTAAAATTCTCTTGATCCTCATGAGTCATCACCATATCTACCGGCAGCTCTAAACCACGCACAATACGGTCACGCTCGTTGACCATATGGTCTAAAAAGACTTTTACAGCATTGTCTCCTCGATACACGACTGGTGCGCGTGTTTCATATTGACTGACAACCACATAGGCAAAGCTGTTTGGACGATGATGTTGATACTTGTCTCCTTCATGCTTTTTCGTGAAACATTCAAAGTCTGCATAAATTACAAACGGTGCTCGCTGTTGTTTAGCCACATTCTTAAACTTGATGAAAGGTTCCTTGGGAAATGATAAACGTTGCGCCCCATGCTTACCACACACTTCACGATGCTCATCTAAAAGCTCTTGTCGCACAAACCCGTGAAGACAGTTGAAACAATAAAAAGCTGCACCATCATGCTTTGATCGGTAGGCCATAAGTCTGCTGAAATTCTTGATCAAGCAGTAATGCCTTTTCTTACCATTGCTAATCATAAGTAAGTTGATTTCTCTTGCGCTGACGTTTCGGCTCAGTTGTATTGGAACAACTACATCATGTTCATATCCAAACACGTTGATAGACACATCATTCTCCTTTTCAAATTTTAGAATGTCCGTAATAGGTGTCGGAAATGTCATGCCCTCTACCTTTAATTGATTCTCAAACTGTCTGTATTGATTTACACGATGTGCATTTTTTGTTGTTGAAGGGTGAAGGTGAGCCAAAACGGACCAAATAAAACACTTGTTGTCATCATTCTTAATGTTGAATACACCCTTCGTATTCTTCACTTTCTTCGGCAGCGGGATAAAACTGTTCGCTTCAAGAGGTGCTAACGTAGCTGTATGTACTTCAATGTACAGTATATTATCCAGAAACCAGCCAGAGCCTTGTCGCTCATGTTCGTCAAACTGGGTAAACAATTCTTTATAGGCTGTTGGTAAGTCCTGATCAATATCCGCTGGATTGTACGCTGCATACGTCGGACTGCTGATAAATGCATTATCCAATTGTTCTATCATGATACCTTCTGCATTTGGTGTCATTTTCTTGAAGCGAGCATGCACTACAATGTACCATTTCATTCCATGTTCTAAAGTCTCCAGCAAATGTGTCTTGATACGGTTCTCTTGCTGTCGCATTTCAAGCAGTAAATCTGTTCCATTGTCGGGCTCAAAACGTTTCTCCTGCGCGTTTTCACCAAGACTAATTCTTCTGCCTTTCCCTACTTGCCCCGTCTTTTGCATCTTTACAGTTTGTTCTTCCTGAGGTGGAGTGCATGTATGCGCATCAAACACGTCCATTGGTTGAAGTATTACATTGCATCCATGGCAGAAAACTGAACTCGGTATGAAAATGCTATCTTGCTCCATCTTTCGTCTCTTTGCTTCATTCTGTCGATCAAGCTCTTCAATAGCACGTTTCACAACAGTTGTCATCTCATTTTCAGCGCATGTATGCGACTCCAACAATTCCACTGACGGAAATGTTGCATAACACTCATGGCAAAAGACTCGTGAGTCTGAACTATCAGCCATTGTTGCTGTCACATCAATTGCTTGAAGTGAAATGCTTGAAATAGGTTCTCATACAGCCCCTTTTATACCACTCAGACTTCGTCAAATTGTAAAATGTCTACAAACCAAAGTTGCTCAGGATGACCTGAAACATATAACTGTGCTGAATCACCAAATTGTCTTACCCCTGGGGAGGGGGGGGGGGTCCTCACATTTTCTTACCGTCAACCCCTAGTGGGGGGGGGGGTCCTCACATTTTCTTACCGTCAACCCCTGGGGGGGGGGGGTCATACAAACCAAAGTTGTTCAGAATCGTCTGAAACGGATAACTATGCTGAAATCGCAAAAATTTTCTTAGCCCTGGGGGGGGGGGGGGTCCTCAAAACCGAAGTTGTTCAGAATCGTCTGAAACATATAACCATGCTGAAATCACAAAATTTTCTTAGCCCTGGGGGGGGGGGGGTCCTCAAATTTTCTTAGCCCTAGGGGGGGGGGTCCTCACCGCTGACAGTCGACCCCTAGGGGGTCCTCAGTCGACCCCTAGGGGGGTCCTCAAATTTTCTTAGCCCTAGGGGGGGGCTGTGGTAGAACTGTCGTTTTCCTACTACTTTGACTATTTATTTCGCGCTCTTTAATTACACCATAATTTTGTCTCGCATCATAATTAAACGTCTTGTGATTTAAAGAACGTTTGTCTGATTTTTTATTCTTTTTTTGGACAAATATACCGCCATACAAAAATAACCTGTTGGAGCGCGAATCTCGTGAGATTGTTGCAGTTATTCAGCCTTATGACGTCACTGTTACTAACGACCGGTGTGATCTACATTCCTTACGGGCAATTGAAAAAGAAAAAAAAAACATATATCAACATCGAGTTGACAGCTTAACGAATGTTTTTGAAATCACAGTAAAAAACCATGAAATATTTGTGGTGGGCCGGGGGGGGGGGGGTGGGGTGGGGGGGTCAGAAGCGTCTTTTGAAAAAAAAAACAAAAAAAAGAAAAAACGGGTCAGCGTGACAAGTGACACGTAAAGAGCGACAAAATATTTCATGGTTTTTGTGATTTCAAAAACAATCGGAATTTTGATTCTGCAATGCGACACGCTTCGTGTTTTAAGCCTATCTAAGCCTATCTAAGCCAAGACTATCTGTGGAAGTTGAAGCAATGTCCACCTGTCAACGTTTGATAGACATCGGAAAAGTATTAGTCTACACTCTTCCTCTAGACTGTGTGTCGTATTCACCTGCGACCCCCCTACCTCTCCCCCCCTCCCCCACCCCTCAAAAAATATCTCCAGCCTTTGGTCATTTTGGTAAAGCAGGATACATACCTATGAAATCAACTATCACGGATATTCTTTTTATTAACAGTAGGGTGGGAAAATCATAAACGTTGTTCAAAAATAAGGGATCAGGAACACCTCATATTTGGCGTCCTCAGTTCGGTATCTTCTCGTAGCTACCTGCCTTGGCTGCTATTTCCTTTGAGCAAGAGCATGGCGGGGGTTTGCTCTTTGGTTGTGAACCCAAACGTCTATAAAATGACGACTTTCCGACGTCTATACAGAGTCGATTTTCTAACCACTGCTCATCGTTGCACAAAAGACGTTGATGAGGCGCTGGAGAAAGTGGGGCTACCGTCACGACCAAAAGCAAAGTCGAAACAATGTTGTTTATCCATCGATAATTCAACGTTTTGGTCGCTGACTTGACATTGATCTATGGACTAATCACAAAAAAAGAAGAATGTTGTGAAAGAAAAAAATAAATAAATAAATAAAAACGCCTGCAAAATATTCTGTACTTTATTATAAAAGAGAGACATTTTCAAACGTAAAATTTGTTACCATATTAGTGGATCTTCAATGTCAACATTCTCAATTTGTTGATAACAAAATGTCATCATATTTTATGTCCATCAGTCACAAGATTGTCTATTGCGAGTATTTATTGATTATTACGACGATGGAGTGAGAGGGTCGGGGGAAGAGGGCGGGTGGTTGTGGGTAGGAAGGTGGGCTAATTGCTCGGGGGACAACACTGTGTTCATGTGGCCGAATAAATCTCAAAGGTGAACTTTCTCGATTAAGGCCAAAAGAACGTCAGCCGAGGAAGAAATATAACTTCGTTTCTCATCCCCCGGCCAGGTCACTTAAATATATAATATATATATATGTATATAAATATAAATATATAAAAAAGAAGTAACCCTGTCAAAGCTAACAAATTTTGGGTAGAAACAAAAATGTCCGGCCTGGTGTGTACAAAGTTAAAGCAAAAAAAAAAAAATTACCCGAAAGCCGAAAAATTCCTTGGCCTTAGAAATGGCCTTGTAGAGGAGAATCATGCATTAAATAAAAATCTCGCACTCTCGCATTTTTGGTTTAAATTGGGATGAGAAACAAGATATTTTTTCCCGACCTAAGCACTCTTTTGTTTCATCCAATCTGTAGAACATCCAGTTTTAAATGCAGTTGACACAATAACATGATCAGGAAACTGAAGAATAGGGGTGGGGCGGAAGGGGGGGAAGGTTGCGGGGGGGGGGGGAAGGTTGCGGGGGGGGAGGGGGGGAGGGGGGTGGGAGTGGGTTTGATGTTACACGGAGATCGATTGCCCACAGTCGATAACTTTTAGTAAACAAATCAAGCCATTATATAATAACCTGAGTAATCCGGAACACCATGCTAATCCGGACACCATGCTAATCCGGATAATTTTTGACATAATCTTAAATATGTCCGGATTGATACACTTTTACTCCACCTAAAAATGACAACAATGTCTGCATTTTTAAACGCTTAAGCTATTTATTTCTCTGTTTACAGTAACCAGAGCCATGTTTATTTTTAGATAAATTATGTGTGCCTTAAAAAACTGTGAACCCAATGCTCACAAGGGAATTTAAGCAAGAACAATAGTTAGTTTAATAGTTTAATTTTTATACGTGTGGTTACTATTCAATTATTTAAAAACGATATAGTTTAGGAACTTAATTTATTAAATAGAAGAAATATATTTTGGATGCTGCAACAACCAGCGCATCTTCAATCTTACAAGAACCGACAGATCCATGAGTTACTCAACTATCTGCCTGTTTGGTTTAATAGAATATGTCCTTTCGATACGGTATGCTGAGTGATGTGTCGTTGTGCTTGTGTGTCGTTTTATATTTGTGTGTCGCCATGTTTGTGTGTCATTTGTTTGTGGCGCAATATTTGTGTGTTGTTATGCTTGTTTGTCGTTATATTTGTGTGTTGTTACATTTGTGCTTTTTTATGTTTTGTCATTATGTTTATGTGTCATTATGTTTGTTTGTCGGCATGTTTATGTGTCGCTAAGTTTATTTGTCGTTTTGTTTGCGCGTCGTTATGTTTATGTATCGCTATGTTTGTATGTCGTTGTGTTTGTGTGTCGCTATGTTTGTGCCGTTATACTTGTCGTTATGTTTGTGTGTCGTTATTTTTGTTTGTCGTTATGTTTGTGTGTCATGTTTGTGTGTCGTTATGTTTACGTGTTGTTGTGTGTATACGTCCTTAAGTTTGTTTAACGTTATGTTTGTGCGTTGTTATGTTTGAAAGTTCCATTAGTAATTCCTATAAAGATGACTATAAAAAAATAGCCACAAATATATCCGCTCATTATGTGATACAATAATACTTCACGGCATTGGGGCAAACCGGGTCTTATGACTTTCTGGGGTTTTGGGATGGGGTCACTATTACAAGACTTTGGGGTGATGCCTTTATAATCTTGCGAAGGCTTTCATTACCAAGCTTGTGCAAATTGTTAAGGATGTATTTTCAAATTTACAATGATACTTTAGAGGATTTATGTCGTCTAACACAAATGAGGCTGTGATATTGTCAATTTTTGGTCTGAAATATTCAATAAAATTATTTCCTAAGGTAAAAGGACAGTAAATGTCTAGTAGTGGATTAAGTCGCTCTTTGTGCATAATACCTCGGACGTAACTGCTTCTGATTAGAATATTGTTCAATAAGGTCATAATAATAATCTAAGCTAGTCTTATCAGGCAGTTTTCTATATTTATCACACAATTCATTTATAACGGTGTCTGTCAGTGTTTGCACGACGTTTATCAAGCTTCTAAGCGGCGGCGTGCATTGCAGATAACGCAGCACGCGTTTCATCCGTCTGACAGTAGTTTCCATCAGTAGTTTTTTACTTACGATGAACAAGCGGCGCATGTTTGTCAAGCAAATTACATAATTCTGTAATGACAGCAATGACTCAAGATCCATTTACTAAAAATTTTAAAACAATTTTGTTTGCTTTATGTCATTTTTGAACATTTTTACATCCATTTGGCTAATACGGCGATACCTAGATTAAGTAGTTTAAGAAGTTTCGTAGCTTGAATATCAAAGTATACCAGACGAGAATCAGTGATAATATAAGTTATCACACGAGTTGTTGGCGATAACTTATCTAGTTGTCTGATGAGTGTGCGATCTAAACAGCTTTGGTGTGTAAGTTGATTAAACATGCTGCGTTTAGCCAAAAGCGGACAATAATTCACGATAATACTTAGTCAAACTGTTAGATGTAGAATCCGAATGAATATTAATGTCACCATAAAGCACAACGGAGCTCTCACCAAGACATAAATCTTCCAGCAGTTCAGTAAACTGTAATTTGAACATACTTGGCGAAGGCGATGGGGTCCTACAATGGCACAAAACGCGAACTCGAAACTAAACTTGGCAGTAACAGATACTAAAATGTGTCCAAACGAAGTATTGGCTTGAGATTATCTTTGCATGTTATTACGACGCAGCCGCTTTGTACTTTGCACATCATTTCGATCAATTCTAAAAAATTTGAAACCACCAGGGGTGAAATTGCGCAGCACAAAGGTATCATGGGCTTTAAGCCATGTATCAGTAATGCAAGATATATCTTTTCCATTTTAGATGAAATAGATGGTTTGATCAAAATCTAATTGGCACTAAGGGATCTTGTATTGACGGTACCGATTTTAACACTTGGTACCACTAGCGATTGATTTATAGAAACAAGATTACTAAAATCTACCTTTGGTCCTGTTTTATTGGCTTGATTGAACGACGGGTACCAGTTACATTAACAGCACCAAATTCTACAAGGTTTTTTTTTGCATATTGCACTTGAAAGTAAACATACGTTGGAATCACACAGTAAGAATCAATATCCAAAGTATTGGTTGAATATATTTCCATTGTTGCGCATATACTCACGGTGCATAAACAAAATATTGAGCAATATTTTGCCCCACCCCGGTAAATTGTCAATAGGATGAATTCATATGGGTTCGTTGAGTACTGTTTAAGCTATAGCACGATCAAAAAAAAAAAGAAAAACTCAAAAATTAGTCTTAAAAACTATCGATAATAAATCTACGGTGTCTATACATTTAATGATATAATTCGATTCGATCTGTCCTTAGTTCAAATATAAAATACAGACAAGTTCATATGACGTTTGCTTCATGAAGTATCCCATTGATTCACGAAACAATAGCATTTGCTTCATACGCTTATTCAAATTGTTTCCTTAAAACAATTGACATAGCATTGTGTGAAAACTGATCAACTGTTTGTTAGTTACTTAGTTATACACCAAAACGCACCCACTGTCAATTAATAACCATCTCTACTTTGTAAATCGGCAACGGTAGAACAAGTATTCAGTGTAATATCTAAAAAAGGTCAATTTACTTCTGTGTAAAGCAGTCAAAACAATAAATAAGAGCAATATATTTTTAGATAAACCGCACCTTCACAGCAAGCTGTGTCTGCACTGAAATATCTAGCATAAGGCAATGTTCTTTCGTATGAAAAAAGGTGGTTGCGTAACTCGAACAATGCAGTACGTGATTTATTGGCCTCTTGGCTCATGCTGCAAGGGCCAATAAATGACTGGCTCGCTTGTACTCCGATAACAACCAAACCTTATTTGTAAGTGCGAATTTAAAGGCAATAATATATATATATATATATATATATATATATATATATATATATATATATATATATATATATATATATATGGCTTTTTCAATTGTCATTAGATTTGAAGCTCAATCACACACCGATATATTCTCCTTTTATAGATAAACAGCTTGAAATAATAAAATTCAGTCAGTTGTATACGTGTGTAAAATTTACCACAACAAAAAGCTCTTTCATAATAAAGCAAAGTGCTACGGGTCCTTGATTCAACTCAGATCCGTAAGAGATCTTGCCATCGTTGCCTTCAAGGCTAAACACACAGGCACACAGACGGACAGGTACACAGACGTGTAGACAAGTCCGCCCCCAACCCCCAACCGCCACCCCTTCCCCGCCCCATTTTAGAGGCCACATAACGTCTTTGAGATTACTGAGCAGCTTCTCTACGTTTCATCACTGGTATTGTCAGTATACACAACCCACCAACAAAGCCCACGCCGGAGTGGACAAGCAGTGGTAACTCGTAGCTTCCGGTGACGTCAATCAACATCCCTGCAAAAGCAGAGGGAATATATATGTATGTATGAATTCCAAAATGATTTTCTCCTAGCAACAATCCGGGTTGAAAACCTAAAAGAGTCGCTTTATTACATTTGTCAATAACGCGATACATCAATATTGAATCTTATACATTAATTCCGGTCCAGTAATTGCCGGGGTTGATGGTGGGGGTTAGAAGAATCGAAATAAGTGTACCAGCAAACGGCATAATTACGGCATAGACGAGTGCAGACGTGCCCAAATCCCAGGCCTTGGCTTGTGACAGTCGCGTCACGCCCACGATGTCAACCATTACCGTGTTGATGAGCGCACGGTCACTTCCTGTTATTCATATAAACCAGTCACAGCTTGTCAAATGCACATTTTCAAACACACACTACAGCTGCGCTTGCGCATTGACAGTGTACAAACACTTCCTATAGCACAGCGCGTTCATATATAGTATAGCGTTTTTAATTTTCTTGTTTAAGCTTACGAAAAAATAACTTCACGTTATGAGAGAGACAGAGAGAGAGAACGGGAGAAATGGCCTCCACACGTTGACCTCTATATGGTTCACGAATAGAGGGTAAAAAGGTGTAGCTGGAACAACAAATCGTTTGAGGTCAAAGTCAAGTGAAAAGTTCTTTTTCAAAAGACGATTCGTCATGAAAACAAGAAGGAAAGGAGCTTAGATCTTTGGTCAACTCATTTACAGTTGAAAAATGGGAATCATCAAAACTTGCTGTTGATCCGGAATCGTGTGTGATGTCTACCTAACGCTTATCTAACGTCAAAATGTTTTCTGGGTGGGTTTGTAGCACAGAGGCAAACGTCTTTTTATCAACGTCTGTTTAACGTTGGTTAGACTTTAGAGAAGGTGGGGTTCTGGTTGCGACCATAAGCAACATCTAATAAACTTGGTTATCCAAAGTTGTGCCAATCAAAAGTAACTAAACGTGGATCTTTGACCTCGCGCCTTTGGCCTAATTAGTGATCGAGCTTTTGCAAGAAGTAAAAACCTCATTTTACTGCTTGTGCGTCCTGTGTGCAAAGTGAAACGTCTCTTGAAAAGTTTTAACTTGGCAAACACGATTCAGAATTAAACATATGTTTTTGCAATTGATTATTCAGTAAATTGGTGCAATTAACTATTTCTTGAACTTGTGCACATGATCAATATTTTATTCACATTTGAATTAGAAAATTTAACTGTAAATTTTAGCATAATAGCCCTCATGAATTTGTATACATCTACTTTGTTTCGATAGATACAAACAAACTTCCGATTGATTTTTACTCTTTGGTAATATATTCAAATTAACTAACGTTTGAAATTAGAACGCTGCGTGATCTTATTCCTACCTCTTTAGAAAAAAAGATGTGAATATTTAGTCTTTTTTATTGGAAATAAATTTAACTTCGTTTAACACTTTGCCAAAACGTTTTACTTCTAATTTCCGAGGTCTTATCACACATAAAATTTGAAAAGTTAACTTCTTGCAAAAGATCTCCAAATGTTGTCGTGTGGATGTCTCAAAATTAAATCGACGGTAAATGGACGTCGGAAGGTTTACTGGGCAGGCAAGAGATCGGGGATGAGAAACAATGTTCTTTTTGTCATGGCCTCACTACAGAACACTTAACAATTCAAAAACAATGTTCTTTTTGCCCTGGTCTCACTACAGAACCCTTAACTTTTCTAAAACATTGCTCTTTTTGTCCTGACCTCACAACAGAACACTTAATAATTCTAAAACAATGTTCCAAAACGACTTGCAGCCGTAACCGTTCGAGAAAGGATCCCAACATAATTCCTTACCGTGACAGAATCCTGCAAAACTGGCAGCGACGAGTAGCGATGTGTAACTCCAAGTAAAACAGCTCAAAACCCCACACAGGCTGTACACGCACACGATAGCACCATACATGACAGTTCTGTTCACGCATCTAAAATTGGCTAAGACTCCGGTAACCAATTTGCTCACCAATCCTATGATATCCATAAGAGAAAGCAAAAAGGCTGCTTGCATTTTTGTAGATCCGTTGTGTACTGTTAAAAGCGGAAGTATTCCAAAAATAGTCACTGTAGTAAACTGAAGCAGAGTCGTTCCAAAGATAAATAAACTAAACGCGGATTCTAGAAATAGTTTATAATTGTATTTTTCATTAAACCACGTGTTTATTTGTTTACAAATTCCACGAGCCTTTTTATTGGGAGTTTGACTTTCCTTGAGGGATGGTGACTCCGACTGCACATCGTCTGTATTGAAATTAGTCGAAGTAAGGTCATTGGTTTGTCTATTACTGGAATCTGGTTGTTTAAAAGAAGAGCCACAATGGTTTAAGCGGGTCTCTCGTTTGCTGTACGCGTCGCTGGATACGACGATATATTTGGTGTCACTGAAGGCGCACGTTAAATCCACAGGGCGGTAAAAAGCTCCAAATACCAGCATTTGCATTGCAACACCGGCCGACAGCAACATAGCTCCACGCCACCCATAGGTGTCTATGGCTACGCGCAGCAATGGTATTAGGATGAAGCTGCCAAGACTACGACCAGCTGACGCGATTCCTGCCGCTAGGGCGCGCTGCTTGCAGAAGTGCTGCTGCACGATGATGATGTTACACATATCGCAGAAGGCTATGCCCGTGCCTGGAGATAAAGAAACAGAAGACAAGGAGTGAGCAGAAGAAGAAAGAAGAATAAGAGAAGAAAACGAAGAAGAAAGTAGAAAAAAGAAGTAGTAGATGAAGACATAAGAAAGAAGAAGAAGAAGAATAAGAAGAAGAAGAAGAAGGAAGCGAAAGAAGAAGATTTCTTATTCAAATTGGCATAATTTTAAGCCAAACCTATTCAAAGTGAGTCTTGGTCTACAGTAAATTCGATCTTACATTTTATTTATTGAATTTTCACAACTGGCTCAAATTTTGAGTTTGAGCGCGAGTTTCAGTTTGAGCCACGCTATTGGATAAGGGCGGAAAAGAAAACAGAGAAACAGCGTTGTTTGAGAAGGGAAGGTTTAACCAAAAGGAACTATTTTATTTTGAATAGTTAAACTAAGCTTAAGCTTAGTTTGTATACCGATCGAGTACTGGTGCTTCCTGTACAACTGTTAAATAGACGAAATGAATTGCATCACTTACCAACAATTATGCCAAAACTTAGATACAAGAAATAAAGTGACGTGGCGAAGAGTGACGTCAGAAGTCCGAAGGTGCAGAACGCCGCACCACAGAGCGCCATCTTGCGGCAACCGTATTTCTGGATAAGTGGAGCGCCCAACATTGCTTGAAAAAGAGATGACACTAAAATCTAGGGTTGTGAACCAGTTCGAATTTCACGAAGCGGTTCATTTTACCGTTTTCTGTTAAAAAACGGTAAAATGCCGGTTTTTAACAGAGTTTTCAACATTGTATATAATGAGTCTTTTTCGTAGCATTTGTGCCGATGACAAGTTTGAAAGACAAAAATTAAATTTTAGAAAATGTTAACCGACAGGTGATACATCGAACAGTTCGAATTGTCTTTAGACGTCCTTACACTAAATTGAAAATGTAAGTAACTAATCTGTCACTGAGTGGTTGTTTATTCTACAGATTTTTTAAAGAAAAATCAGTTTGTTGACACAACTGGATGTGAGTTGTGACCTTTACGATGTTACTATGTTTCCTGCCGTTGAAAACACCCTTTCACTTTGCACGATAGTGGCGGGTATGCATAGCATTGCTCTTGCGTACCGTGATAAATTGGGGAAAATTGAACTGAGAGCACTGCGTTTTTGTTCGTGCTTTGGTTCCTTCTTTTCTGGCCCGTCACTGTCTTTGGCTTCTTTATCCCCCGTGAAACGGAGAGATGTAGTTATGAGCTGGTCCGCCCGTCCGTCTGTTTGTCTGTCTGTCTGCAAAAAATACTAAGTTTTGTCCGGAAGACTTCTCATTGAAGGATATGTCCTAGGAACCTGACATCTTGCATCTTGAAAATATATATACTGAAAGTGTGCAATGTGCATTATTATCACAATGGGGACAAAAATTGACGTCGTGGGAAATTGTCAAAAATTGTGAATTTTTCCTTGAACTTAGCCGTGACACGATGTTTGTATGGCCGTTACTATGTGATGTTTACATTTCTGCATTCGACCTTTGTTTCAGAAATACATGGGACTATTTTTTAACGCTGCGATTTACGTATGGTCTCTAGTTAATACCTATTTAAGAAATAATTCAAATGCGGTTGCATTTTAGGAAACCTTGCTCATTTTGCATTGTGTTAAGGTTATACAAAGTGTGTTCATCTACACTTTGCCTATGTGTATGTGTATTGAAACATATAAATTGAAGTTGTTATTTTGAAAATCTGTCAAAAGCTGTAGCTTTCATGCATTTTACTTTAATTCCTAAACGGGAGATCCTGTTACTGAGGCTCTAGTTTTAAACATGTTTTGTTGATATTGTGTATATAGTGTGGCTGAGTATTCAACAAATGGTGTGTAAAATAACACAGGCAAAACGAAAATATAGGATTTTTCACTTAAAACACGTACATATGAATTTCAACAATTTAAATATAAGAAATACTAATAAAAGACCCGGTTTTTCAAAGTCGAACCAGTGTACCGAACCGAAAAATGAGAAAACCGGTAAAACCGTTAAATCGGTAAAATCGGACAACCCTACCAAAATCACACAATTTTGGCTAGATGTCGCTCGGATAAATGTCACTCGGCTAAATGTCGCTTGGCTAAATCGTACATCCCGTAAATATAGGATCTATTCATGGAAAAATCTGCGGGGTATTCTCTAATATTAACATAAGTAACAATTTATGTTACAGGCCAAAGGCTTGTCAAGTATTAGTAATAATAATATTAATAATAATAATAATTACCCGCCAGGCCAATGGTTGTATCACACACCGCCATAACAGCCACCAGGTGAGTTTTATTGATTGAGGGAAAGACATCCTGCCATTCGACCACGAAGACGGCCAGCACGCGGCACAGTCCTTTTTCTATGGCTCCGCTCAGAAAGACGGAAGTCAATACAACACGTGCGAATGGCGAATCTTGTTGCTGTTCCATTACTGTGCATAAAACTGCATCTTTCCTTAACATCCGTATATCTTCGATTTGTATCTGTTCATGATTGATCTCAAATATAAGCACGCAAATAATTGAGACGATGTTCTTGTATGGTTACTGATATCCAAAATATGGCCATCAGTGCAAACAGTAAATATGAGGTTGCAATGCTATGATGACGTAATTAAGACACTTTTGTTTGTATACCAGCATGGCTAAAATCCAACGACCATCGTAACTTGCCTTGTAACTTGTAACTTGAAGATAAGCTGCAAGCAGTCAGCTGTACTGGTTACTTGATGCTGTCCATATATTGGTGTGATCAATGCAGGATACAAGGAGGGAGGGGGGATTATTCAGGGGTAGTACCCCCCATCCCCCCGTACCTCCACCCGATAAACTGAAAAAAGACTTCCTGTTTTAATAAAAGAAGTTATTTTTTGAGGTTGAGTCTCCCCTCCATCCCCATCCCTGCCCCCTCTTCCCTGGATGCTGATCAAAACCTGTATCCGTTACTGGTGGCTTGTGTTTACAAACAAAGGCAAGCAAGCTCAGGTATTTGACCTTGTCATATCGCAACCACAGCACATCACATAACGTTTACAGTGACGGTGCTGCACGGGCTACGATCAACCAACTCTCCCCCGGGTGGCGGTCAGGTATCAACTGGTTTCTCTGGGTCCCTTGCCTTTTCAAAAGGACCCCTAAACTTGGAGTACCAAGCCTAAGAAATACCCCCACTTTCAAATTAAACGCAGACGTCCTTATAAATATCGTCTCCTAAAAGCAGGGTTTCAAATCTATAAAATAAATAAACGCAGTATACGTTTTTCATCAAATGATATATTTATGAATAAAGACGCGCGTTGCAATCACACAACGAAATTTAGATAATTGCATTGAGAAGTGGGTGTTCACAAATATCTGGCCTCCCCTTTCTTCACTTGTTTCAGGGAACGGAGGGTGGCGGGGTGGGGAAGGGATGGGGATTTGAGGACGTAGAGAGCAGCTCAGAAAAAAAAACTACTTTTTGCGGGAAACGCGGAATACTGAATGAAAATAATCCCTTTTCAAACAAAATTAGCACTACGCGCGGACCGCGTCTCGTTCCATAAATACCCCACTGAATGTAAAAAAAACGCCAACCAGCCCTGGCTCTTGAGCTTGAGAACAGAAAGTAGTCCCTTTGTCGTGTGGTGTACTCTCGTATGCGCTGTAGTTTACACTCCGTCCACCCACTCCCCTACGTCCAGTAAACGATGTGACCTCTTTTTAAGTTCTAAAAATCAATATCTAACGATCAATATCTAACTTCTGTAAAATAAATTCTTTTATCGAAGGTTACATAATAAAGAGTATTGACATTTCAAAATGTTTGATTAATTTCCCAAAGCAAATGCGGAGTTGCATAGACGTTGGGAGAACGCCGTAACAAGAAGCCTGATGAAAGTGAGATTTTGTTGCTTATGAAATTCGAAACACGTCTTTCCGCTCGATGTTGCAGATGTCGGACAAACGACGTCACATAGACAAAGAAAAATGGGCTTTCTGGTGGTATCATTCTAGTAACCTCCACCCACTTCCTCACCCCCTCCAACACCACCACCACCAAGTCACTGTCCATGATCATTTTCCAAAAATAGGCGATATATCGATATTTTCTATACTGTCTGATATTTTTCCAATAGCGATAATATGAAGAGACTGATATTTTGTGGTTTCCCCAACGTCTATACAACGTGGCGAAAGGCCCAGATCGCAAATAACCACGTGGCAAACTACCCACATAAGTTTCTAAGTGTGCTATGTCTGTCTATTCTTGAATTTTTGCTTCCATCCAGACGATTTATTCTTCCATATTTAAACTAGACCGTTTTCGCTACTAATAGCAAAAATTACACTTGGAAGCCACAAAATATTTGATTCTGAAATCTTAAAATTCAGAACTACAAAATTATATCTCTTGCAAATTTGGTCGTCCTTGCCCTAGCCGTCTCAGAGGAGTTCGCGTGAGAAGTTTTGGCGAAAAAAGGAACCACACGGAAACACTTTACCGAATCGTACGAAAGCAATAAACTAGGGGATTGAAAATCCTCAAGTCTAATAACAGATTTGCTCTTTAGTTAGTTGAAATTTTGGTGAGTAGTATTTCAACAACACAAGTTGGGTTTCTACATTACATCACACATGAGCTGAAAAGATGTTTTGTTCGTTCAGATATAACTTTCTACAAAATAGAGATTAGCGCTTTTATAATGTTCTTAGCGCTTTTATAATGTTCTAGCGCTTTTATAATGTTCTTGAAGAGCGCATTACAAGAAAACGCAGTAATAATAATAATAATAACCTGGTCACAAAACAAATTGGTGACCACCAGAGACAGCAATGTGGTAACCTACACATTCTATATGTCCCTAAAGTAGATTGTTACTGTACTTTCATTAAATCACGATACGCTTTGCATACAAATTCCATTTCTTGTATTGTATGTTATTTTTGTGAGGACAAAAGAAACCAACAAAAGAGTGTGATTCCATATAAAGATCAGTTTATAGTGTCGCGTTTATATTTGAAATGCACACATCATCTTATTTCCTTTCCTAAGTTCTGTCAAGGATTTTAGGGCAGTTGTTGAGTCTTGTAGGTTAGCGCCTCATTAGAAAGAGCCAAAATATCCTAGAAGGGGTCAGAAAATTCTAGGATACTTTGGTCCCCGAGATATCCTGGGACACCGGCGCAATCACACGATGTTCACCGAAATATTATTATTATTTTTATTGTTGTGCTATTATTATCATTACTATTTTTATTATTGTTATTATCAGTATTAGTATTATTATTATTGTTATTCTTATTATTACTTATTGTTGTTGTTGTTCTTCTCATTATTGTTGCTATTATTATTATTATTGTTATTATTATTGTTATTATTGTTGTTGTTGGTGTTTTTGTTATTAGTATTATTATTATTACTACTATTATCATTCTTATTATTAATTGGTTTTAACTTTTATCCTCAATTATGTGAAAGATCAGAACGTAGACCCCTTTTTGTTCTAACTTCTCCTCTATGCTGATTGCTTATACACTTAATATTGTACATGCCATATTTTCATACTGGATACACACTGCATATCTACGTTCACCGTCAATTTTTACTTCAACTATATTTAATACCATATATGTTTTATAGTAAGCTTGCTTTTACTTGCTCAAATACTTCTCAATAATACCATATGTTCGTTTTTGTTCAATGTTTTCTCAATCTTCACCACAGACGCGACTATGGAATGCCCATTAACATTTAATGCTGATTTTTGACATCGAAATGTAATAAGTGAAAAAAATAAATAAAAGAAGATCTCATTAATTTATATTTTGCCCTCCATGTTTTTATTTTAAATAATTGAGACATCTTTTAAGACCATCTACATAAATAATATCACTGGCACTTCCACTTCGCCACAAAGTTTGATAAATTTTTAGTGGCTTGCGTGGTATGCTGTAGGTTGGAAGAAATTATAATTATTCATTTAGTCCTTGTACTACAAAAACGGTCAAATTTAAGATTTTGTTGTTTTATTTTATATCCTCGATTAAATTAATGCAAGATTTATTTTATATCATCGATTAGCTTAATGTAATGTGATTTTCTTTCTACGTCTTTGTTTATAAATAAACACTCGTGAGAAAAACACACAAACTGCTGCCGGGGCTCGCTGAGGTTGAGACTTAATTGAGCTGGGGCTTAATGGGATTGGGGCTTACTGGGGCTGGGGTTTGATTGGGCTGAGTCTTAATGGAGCTTGGGCTTACTGGAGCTGGAACTTACTGGGGCTGTGCTTACTGGGGCTTGGGCTTACTGGAACTAGGGGTTACTGAAATTGGAACTTACTGCGGCTGGGGCTCACTGGGCTTTGGCTTACAGGGCTGGGACTTACTGGGGCTCAAGCTCACTGGGGCTGGGGTTTCCTGGGGCTGGGCCTACTGGAACTTGGGCTAATTGAGGCTTTGACTTGCTGGGGCCGGGGCTCACTGGGGCTTGGGCTTACTGGGTTTTGGCTCACGGGGGCTTACTGAGGCTGGAGCTTACTGGACTAATGAATTCTCATTTCAAATGTAATATTTAAGAAAGATAATTTTATTGTTATAGAATCCATTATTTGGTCCGGGATAGAAAACCTACTTGTCTTTTTTTCATTTATGGGAGGGAGATGTCCCAGATGATAGCTGTTTCCCCCAGCACATCCCCAACTTCCCCCCGTGAGAGAGGAGCGGCCTGTACGGTAGGAAACATATCCATATATGTGTACATTTTTTTATTTTGGAGAGGAGTGCACTTGGAGTCAACAAAAATTTGTTTTCATGAAATTTTATGTGCTTAGAATCCGATAGTAGTAGACTTAAATCCTCGTTATATTGTCTTGTTTCATGGATTTAAACCCCAAGAAGAGAGCATTTAAATTATATCTCCTTTTGTAAAAGATATCGCGGAGAGCATAGCTCCCCAACCAGAACTGAAAATCTAAAATGGCAGAACCAAATATGGTAAGCAACGCATTATTATGATGGGAGTAACAGATGGCAATAGACGGGCGGACAGACGACAATTGCAGCACGCAACGTTATAACAGCAATCATATGACAGTCATGTCTGTGTACGTGCAGTATCGACACGCACATCGCCAGAGCACAAATAGTCTTGACGGAAAGGCAGCCATCATACGACAGTTATATCTGTGAATAAGCGCGATAGCCATATATGTGAATAACAACAGTTATATCTCAGAATAAGTGCACCACGAACACGGGCACCACTGAAACGCGGAGCGCCGTTACGCCAGTCATATCTATGATAGTCACAAGGGAGACACCGATACGCGCACCACAGAAAAGCAGATAGCCATCATACGACAATCATATCTGTGAACGAGCGAGACACCCACAGGCGCACCACGGAAAAGCAGATAGCCATCATACGACAATCATATCTGTGAACGAGCGAGACACCCACAGGCGCACCACGGAAAAGCAGATAGCCATCATACGATACTGACGCCGCGGTTCTGGGTCGGCAGCCCACCAGCTACCTGTGCCAGTTGGAGATTTGTGACCCTCTGTTCCTTCTTCAGGACATTCGTGGTATCATTCACACATCCATTGCGAATTCATCGTTCGCACAGTACGTAATTTGCAGGCCCTCAGCCTGAACTTTATGGAACACATTCTGTGCTTAATGGTAAAAGCAGATGACCTTACCGCTTTGCTCAAAATCCATCATAATGGTACGCGGCAGCATGTGTGGGCGGAAAACTTTCAGCTGGGCAAATAGCCGATCGCAACTGTTACGCGTTTTATTGGGCAAAAGGGCATAAGCACATCGCACAACGTTTGCGCTTGGGGTAGAAACATGGGTGGAATAAAGCTGAAAAAAACACCTCGGGTACAATTTTGAATGTCCCATCCATGAACAAATGTTCAACATTGTCTATCATGTCCAATGTGCGGTCAGTTCCAAATATCAAAGTAGACCTGAGAACGGGGGGGGGGGGTTCGGTCGGGGGGGGGGGGGTTAGGCCACCGGGGGGGGGGGGTAGTTGGGGGGGGGTTGATGGGGGGTTAGGGTCGGGGGATTTCGGCCTGTTCTCATTCTCTTTTTTACAGATAAAGAGCTTGAAATAATCAAACTAAGTCAGTTACATACCACTATATAATTTACCACTACAAAAATTTCTTTCGCGATAAAGCAAGGTGTTACGGGTCCTTGATTCACACACACACAGATGGACAGGTACACAGACGTGTAGACAAGTCCGCACTTCCAGCCACCCCCCCCCCCAAACCCAACCCCCTCCCCGCCCCATTTTAAAGGCCACATAACGTCTTTGAGATTACTGAGCAGCTTCTCTATGTTTTATCACAGGTATTGCCAGTATACACAATCCACCAATAAAGCCCACGCCAGAGTGGACAAGCAGCGGTAACTCGTAGCTTCCGGTAACGTCAATCAACATCCCTGCAAAAACAGAGGGGATATATATATATATATATATATATATATATATATATATATAGAATTCCAAAATGATTCTTAATAATTTTCTGGGTCGAAAACCGAAGAAAGATGCTTGCTTACATTTGTCCATAACGCGATACACATGAAATCAAGATTGTGTGTTTTACATTAATTTCGCTCAAGTAATGACCGAGGTGGAGGGGATGGGTGTAGGGAGGGTATTGCAATGAGTGTACCAGCAAATGGCATAGCCACGGCATAGACGAGTGTAGATGTGCCCATATCCCAGGCCTTGGCTTGTGACAGTCGTGTCACGCCCACGATGTCAACCACCACCGTGTTGATCAGTGCGCGGTCACTTCCTGTTATTCATATAAATCAATCACAGCTTGCCAAACGTACATTCAAACACACACTACAGCTGCGCATGCGCATTGACAGTGCACAAACACTTCCTGTAGCACAGCGCGTTCATATACAGTATAGCGTTTTTAATGTTCTTGTTTTAAGTTAGTAAAAATAACTTCAGCATTATGAGAGAGAAAGAGAGGGGGAGACAGAGAGAGACAGAGAGAGAGGGGGGAGAGAGAGGGGGGAAGAGAGAGAGATAGAGAGAGAGAGAGAGAGAGAGAGAGAGAGAGAGAGAGAGAGAGAGAGAGAGAGAGAGAGAGAAAACAGCCTCCACGCGTTGACCTCTATATGGTTCATGTAAAGAGGGCGAAAAGGTATAGCTGGAACAGCAAATCATTTGAGGTCAAAGTCAGGTAAAAAGTATCTTTTTGACGATTCTACATAAAAACAACGAGGAAAGGGACTCAGAGTTTTGGTCAAACTCATTTACAGTTGAAAAAGGGGTATTATCCCTCGTCATCTGGAATGTAGTCTTGACGATTCTGGAGATCTGGAAAGACGCAATAAATGGAGCGAATATAAGCGTTATAAGCGAATGTTTGGTTAAATTGGCGTTTTCTGGACTAGGCGTCAAGCTCCAAAGCTCCAAAGCGGAAGAATAACCATTATTTCGAAAGCATTTAAGAGGTCTGTAAACTTTATTTTTAGGTTTTCTGTCAAATTCAACACCCACTCCAGAAACTGACCACGGCTCGAAAACAGTTAAAGCCAGAACAATTGTGATAGCACATATGGTGTGACGTCAAGGATTTGAGATGAATTTTGACTCCTTGGATCTAAAAGACGTTACACAAGAAATACGCTGATAATCTTGAAGTTGTTGCCCAAGGTCAAGAGACAAAAAACCGAAAGTTAAAACTTTTCGTGCAAGCCCTCACAGCCGTTAAAGATTTTGACTTCATTATCTGCTTCAACTGCCAGATACAATGTAACGTAACGTTTTCCGGTGTCTTAGGTGTAACGTTAAATAGACGTTGGAAAATCAAAGTCGACGTTGCATAAACGTCGGATTCACAACGACCACTAAATTGGTTCCCAAAGCCACTCTAGAGTAGCTTTGGTATCGGGTAATTTTTTACGACACTTACAAACTAAATCAGGTGGGGGATTTCAGTTGCAGATAATGGATTAAAACACAAAGAACTGGATAGAAGATTTAAAGAGATAAAAGGAATGCGCTATGTTTGTTATACGTTGTTTATTAAAAGTGCTGACATTTTATAAATACTGTAATATTGCACAAATACTATATTATCGCCGACATCTCTGAGAGGTCATCTGTTTATAACAACGGTATTATAGCCAGCAACGGTATTATCGCCTGCATAAAAAACAAAGACCTCGGGTCTTGGTGCACTTTTTCAATAAACTGATAAGGCTACAATTAAATTCTTGTTGATTGAAAAATAAAACACTATTTTTATGTTCACTTTTCAACTGTTGACATTCGGCACTGAAGTCGACAAGTTACGGAACACAAAGTGTTTTGGGGTTATGGTCGAAAGGTGAAGGACGCATGCATTACTCGAAACCGGTCATTTATTAACGACGCTTGCCGGTCTAAACGATCTCCTCGTGTTTTGATCACCGGAAATGGTAGGTATGAGGGGGTCACTTCCAAAATAGACCAAAACGACAAATGTGTGAATTTCAACAGCACAAATTCTTTCCCACCTACTATACATGGAAATCCACCTCATACATGTCCTGCGATGAGAGTGCTGTGACGTAGGGATAGACACTCTGTCGCTGTCTAGAAGGACATTCTAAATTAATATTTCCCGGCGTCTATATAACCTCGGAAGGTAGACGTTATTTCGACTTCTATGAACAATCAAAACTTGATGTTGATCTGGCATTGTGTGTGTGTGATGTCTACCTAACGCCTATCTAACGTTAAATATTTTCTGTAGTACATAGGCAAACGTCGTTTTTGTCAACGTCTGTTCAACGTTGAACCGAAGACGTTGGTCAGACTTCAGAGAAGGTGGGGTTTTGGTTGCGATCAAAAACAACTTCTAATAAACGTTTCTTATCCAAAGTGTGTTCAACGTTGTGCCAATCAATGTTAACTAAACTTGGATCTTTGCCCTATCGCCCTTAACCTAACTAGTAATAAATTCAATAGAGAGTTTTTGCAAGAAGTAAAAAGTTCTCCTTTTTGCGTCCCATTTTACTTCTTGTGTGTGCCGTGTGCAAAAAACCAAACGTCTCTTGGAAAGTTTTAACTTGGCAAACGCCATTCAGAACTAAACATTACTTCTCGAACAATATGTTTTTGCAATTGATTATTCAGTAAATTAGTGTAACTAACTATTTTCTGAACATTTCTGAAAATGTAACTGTAAATTTCAATATAAAATTCCTCATGAAGTTGTATGCATCTACTTCGTTTCGACTGAAATTAAAACGGAGCGTGATCTTATTCCTACCTCTTTAGAAAAAAAAAAGATGGTGAATATTTACTCGTTTTTATTGAAAATGAATTTAACTTCGGGATGAGACCGGGGATGAAAAACAACGTTCTTTTTGTCCTAGCCTCACTACAGAACTCTTAACAATTCTAAAACGATGTTCCAAAACGACTTGCGGCCATAACCGTTCGAAAAAGGATCGCAAAAATACTTCCTTACCGTGACAGAATCCTGCAAAACTGGCAGCGACAAGTAGCGATGTGTAGCTCCAAGTAAAACAGCTCAAAACCCCACACAGGCTGTACACACAAACGATAGCACCATACATCACAGTTCTGTTCACGCATTTAAAATTGGCTAAGAATCCGGTAACCAATTTGCTCACCAATCCTATGATATCCATAAGAGAAAGCAAAAAGGCTGCTTGCATTTTTGTAGATCCGTTGTGTACTGTTAGAAGCGGAAGTATTCCAAAAATAGTCACTGTGGTAAATTGAAGCAGAGTCACTCCAAGGATAAATAAACTAAATGCGTATTCTAGAAATAGTTTATAATTGTATTTGTCATTAAACCACGTGTTTATTTGTTTACAAGTTCCACGAGTCTTTTTATTGGGAGTTTGAGTTTCCTTGAGGGATGGTGACTCCGACTGTCCACCTTCTGTATTGAAATTAGTCGAAGTAAGGTCATTTGTTTGTCTATTACTGGAATCTGGCTGTTTTAAAGAAGCACCAGAATGATTTAGGCAGGTCTCTCGTATGCTGTTCGCATCGCTGGATACGACGATGTATTTGGTGTCTCTGAAGGCGCACGTTAAATCCACAGGGCGGTAAAAAGCTCCAAATACCAGCATTTGCATTGCGGTACCGGCCGTTAGTAACATAGCTCCACGCCACCCATAGGTGTCTATGGCTACGCGCAGCAATGGTGCAAGGATGAAGCTGCCAAGACTGCGACCAGCTGACGCGATTCCTGCCGCTAGGGCGCGCTGTTTGCAGAAATGCTGCTGTACGATGATGATGTTACACATATAACAGAAGGCTATGCCCGTGCCTGAAGAAAAAGAAAAGGAAGGCAAAGAGGAAGCAGAAGAAGATAGAAGACTAAGCAGAAGAAAATCAAGAAGAAAAAAGAAGAAGAAAAAGACGAAGAGGAAAGAAGAAGAGGAAGAAATGGAAAAAAGAAGAAGAAGAAGAAGAAGAAGAAGAAGAAGAAGAAAGGAGAAGAAGAAGAAGAAGAAGAAGAAGAAGAAGAAGAAAAAGAAGAAAAAAAGAGGAAGAAGAAAGAAGAAGAAGAAGAAGGAAGAAGGAGAAGAAGAAAAAGAAGAAGAAGAAGAAGAAGAAAAGAAGGAGAAAAAAGACGAAGAACACAGAAGAAGAAGAAGAAGAAGAAGAAGAAGAAGAAGAAGAAGAAGAAGAAGAAGAAAAAGAAGAAGAAGAAGAAGAAGAAGAAGAAGAAGAAGAAGAAGAAGAAGAAGAAGAAGAAGAAGAAAGAAAAAAAATTCTTATTTAAATTTGCATGATTTTAAGCCCTATCTATTCAAAGTGAGCCTGGGTCTACAGTAAATTCGATCTTACATTTTATTTTTTGAATTTTCCAAACTGGCTCAAATTTTGAGTTTGAGCGCGAGTTTCAGTTATTGAATATTGAATATTGAAGGGTGGAAAAGAAAACAGAGAAACAGCGTTGTTTGAAAAGGTAAGGTTTAACCAAAAAGTACCATTTTATTTTGAATAGTTAAACTAAGCTTAAGCGGTTTGTATACCGGTCGAGTACCGGCTCGAATATACCGGTCGAGTACTGACTCGAGTATACCGGTCGAGTACTGGCTCCAGTATACCGGTCGAGTACTGGCTCCAGTATGCTGTTCAAGTACTGACTAAAGTATACCGATCGAGTACTGGTGCGTCCTGCACAACTGTTAAATAGACGTAATCAGTTGCAATTACTTACCTACAATTATACCAAAACTTAGATACAAAAAATAAAGTGACGTGGCAAAGACTGACGCCAGAAGTCCGAAGGTGCAGAACGCCGCACCACAGAGCGCCATCTTGCGGCAACCGTATTTCTGGATAAGTGGAGCGCCCAACATTGCTTGAAAAAAAAAGACGACACCAAAATCACACAATTTTGGCTAAATGTCGCTCGGCTAAACATCACTCGTCTAAATTTCGCTCGGCTAAATGACGCTCGGCTAAATATCGCACATCCCGTAAATATAGAACATATTCATGGGAAAATTAGCTGGGTATTCTCTAATATTAACATGAATAATAGCAAATATCTTTATTTTACGAGATCGAAGCTTCGTTTCGAATGTAGGGTACGCTGGGTAAGGCGTTATGCCCTTGGAAGCCCGTGGGGGAGGGGTGGGGGGAGGGGGGTCAATTTCGGAATGTCAGTTTCTTTTAAAAAGGGCGGGGGGTGGATAATTTTCATTCAGTACTCCGCGTTCCCACAAATCTGGGCGGCGGGGGGGGCGGTTATTTCGGAAATGTACGCGTTATACCACAAGGGATACTTGTAAAGACATTATAGAAGAAAAACGAAGGGTGCAGCATTTTCGAACACCTATTACACTCGCCCCTTTTTCAGCATATTTTCCAGACCTCAGTTGTTACTCTTTTTTTTTTTTTTTTTTTTTTTGTCTTGAAGGACGCGAAAACTGGGTCAGTCACTTACAAAACAAATTAAAAGTTTCGTAATTGATTAGCAGATTCACAAACACATTTATTTCTTAAATGTACTAAGAATAACAGTGCCAAATGACAACCTACAACCAGTAGCGTAACCCTGGGGGCGGGGTGGGGGGGGGGAGGGTTGAAGGGGGTGGACCACTTGTGCGTATCAGCTGCTTACCATGCGTGTCCATGACTTCCTAAAACGCGGTGTTCTAATTTTGACCAATTTTTTTTTTAACCAAACGCGGAGTTGTAGAAGCAATCCATTTAGTGTGAAACGAGGAGTAGTATACAAGAATTTACCCCCCCCCCATATTTCTTGGTTGCAGCTGGTCTCAAAATTACCCCCCCCCCCTCCCCCACCATTTCTCCGCGTTTTCATGGTCACACATATGATGCCAAGTGCCCCTCCCACCCAATCGGGAGAGTAGCTCACACTGTCGCCCCCAATTAAGCATACGGAGAGTCAATTGTTTGTTATAAACCGAATAAACTAAGATAAAAATATCTTTAAAGTGAGTCATATAATAAAAGTAATACGTCATTTTATATGTGCAGAATGTTATTTTTTGCCTTCAGCCTTCGGGCACATACGCATCCATCCCCCTCCCCCCCCCCCCCCTTCGCGGACAGTCTGTACGGTTCCGCGGCTTCGGGCAAAAAAACAAAAAAACAAAACAAACAAACAATACCATTCTGCATATATAGTATGATGTATTAGTATTAAACTTAGCACTCCGCGTTTAGGGGTGTTTTAAAAGGCCCCAGACACGCATGGTAATCAGTAAGCACGAGAGTTTCCACCCTCCCCCTTCCCCCCGCCCTCCCCCTCCACGACCTGGAATAAATGACGAGGCAATAAAGTCTAAATGGAAGGAGACCGACATGCACATCGATGCCACCCCCCTCCCCCCTCCCCCCTCTTGCTTCAAGATCACGTGCACCACAAATAGTGTCAGAAATAATAATAATAATAATAATATTCATAATATTAATAATAACAATAATAATAAATAATAATAATAATAATAACAATAATTACCCGCTAAGCAAATGGTTGTATCGTACACTGCCATAACAGCCACCAGGTGAGTTTTATTGATTGAGGGGAAAACATCCTGCCACTCGACGACGAACACGGCGAGCATGCGGCTCAGTGCCTTCTCTATTGATCCGCTCAGAAAGACGGAAGTCAACACAACACGTGCGAACGGCGAATCCTGCTGTTGTTCCATAACTGTGCATAAAAGCTACATCTTTCCTTAACATCCGTATATCTTCGATTTGTATCTATTCATTATTGATCTCAAATATAAGCACGCAAATAACTGAGATGATGTTCTTGCCTATGCTTACTGATATCCAAGATATGGTCATCAGTGCAAACAGTAAATATGACGTTGTAATGCTGTGATGACGTAATTCAGACACCTTTGTTTGTATACCAGCAGCTATGGCTAAACTCCAACGGCCATCGTAACTTGTCTTATTGTAATAATTAGCCGAGAAGATCAGCTGCAAGCAGTCAGCTGTAGTGGTTACTTGATGCTGTCCATATTGGTGTGATCAGTGCAGGGTATGAGGAGGAAGGGTGGGGGGGGGGGGTTATTCAGGGGTGGTACCCCTCCCCCCCCCCCGTACCTCCACCCGGTAACTCGAAAAAAAAAACTTCGTGTTTTAAATAAAGAAGTTATTTTTTGAGGTTGACTCTCCCTCCAACCCCATCCCTGCCCCTCCCCCCCCCCCTCCCCTGGATGTTGATCAAAACTTGTATCGGCCACTGGTGCCTTCTAGGGGAAACAAAAGCGCATGTATCTTCATCACACGTGCACTGTGTTTACAAACAAAGGATCACGTGCTTGACCTTGCCTTATCGCAGCCACAGCACATAACGTTTACAGTGACGGTGCTGCAGTGGTACGGACCATGACCAACTGCCACCCCTCTCTCCCCCCCCCCCCTCCCCGTGGGGAGGGATGGGCGGCACTCGGGTTACAACTGGTTGCCATGCGAGTCCATGCCTTTTTAAAAAGGACCCCTAAAAAATGAGTGCCAAGCCTTAGAAATACCCATACTTTTAAACTAAACACAGACGTTCTTATAAATATCGTCCTCTAAACGCGGAGCGTCAAATCTGTAAAATAAATAAATAAATAAACGCAGTGCACAAAATGATATATTTATGAATAAAGACGCGCGTTGTAATCACACAACGAAATTTAGGTAATTGTATTGAGAAGTGGGTGGTTCGCAAATATCTGTCATCTCCTTTCTTCTTTTTTCGGGGAACGGAGGGTGGAGGGGTCGGGGGGGGGGGAGGGGGGAGGGGGTGAGGGGTATTTGGGACGTTAAGAGCAGTTCAGAAAGAAAAACTCCTTTTTGTGGGAAACGCGGAAGAGTGAACGAACATAATCCCTTTTAGAACGAAATTATCACTATTCTTGCGGACAGCTTCGTGCAATGCATTGTGGGTAACTGAGGGCGAAATTAGCGATATTTGGAGTTTTTTGCACTGTTTTATACCAACACAAATTCCTCGATATTTCCGTTAAGTAATAAAATTTTTCTAAACGGTGAAAACTATTTAAAGAACTAACTTCCTGGCATGTGACAAGTAGGCCAAAATGCATGCAATCGGCCCAGAACAGGAGAAATGCCCTGTTATATTTGGTATAAAAGAGTGAGAAAATATGCTTTTTGCCCTGACGCAGGCACTGGTACTTTTTGATCACGTGATGAAAATGTGAATTCTCATTGGTGGATGTAAGGTTGTGACGTGAACTTGTCCGCAAGAATGAGTGGCCGCGTCTCGTTCCAAAAGTAACCCCTTCTTCCAAGTTTTTTTTTTTTTGTGTGTGTGTGTGTGTGTGTGTTTTTTTTTTTTTGGGGGGGGGGGGTGTGTGCATAATAATACATATGGTACCAAGTAGCCCCCACCCCCCCCCCTCCCTTGGAGCTCAGCCACGTGAGAATGGGGGGGGGGGAGGGGGGCGAATGCATCAAAACGCCACCCCGCATTGGCTGTCGAGCTTGAGAACAGGGGGTAGTCCCTTTATCGAGTGGTGTACTCCTGCATGCCCTGTAGTTTATTTGTTAAATAATAATTTTATTTGTTTTTAAACTTACCGCGGTGTCACTGTGTAATGGTACCCAAATCCTTTTGCTGTTTTCCCTTTGCATCTATTGGTCAATACTTAGCGAACAGGGAAGTGGGGGGGGGGCGGAGCACAGTCGGTAAAACTCCGGGCAACAGAGGGATACGATGCCTTTTGCCTGCTTTCGCCCTAGCGCACGGGTCAAACTATGGAGCATTTAACATACTGTGAGAGCGAACTGAAATCTATGCGAAGCAGTGAGCTTAAAGATATTTTGCGAAATTACGGGATCAGCTGTAAAGGGAATAAACAGGAGCTGATAACCCGGATAATATCGAACAAAATAAGGAGGGAAAACCCAATGGATAATGGAAAAGAAAGTGACAGTGAACACAGTTTGGAAAGTGAACTACTTCGGTTAAAGGAAGAAAAGAAACAATTAATATTGAAAAAGGAGATAAATGCACTACAACAGGAGAACGACGATCTGAAAGCGGACATAAACGGTGACGAATCTCCCGCTGCCCAAAGAAAGGGAAGTCTCCCAGACGACGTGACGGAGCCCATAACGCCTTCCACGCTTCCACGACCGGACGAACGAACCTTTAACAGCCTACTGGAGTCGCTGCAGAAAGACTTCCACGGGGGCGACCCATGGCAAGCAAAGCCCACCAAGCCAGGTAGACCCCTTTTTGTACAAGACTTTTGTGGTACTTTTATCGGGGGCTCACAACGCACCGAGTCCCTAATTTCTACCCATGGGGAGGCTAAAATAATGCTCGTCTCATCCGGAAAGCGCGTGACTCCAGAGAATACCACGCTGGCCCAGCGGATAAAGGGACACAATCGGATATATGACATCCTATCAAAAACGGGTGCGTTCTCTACGCAGGAGGACAGAGAAGGATACCACATGTACGCGGTTAAATTCGGGGATATGTGCGAGCATTACCCAGTGAAACGGTGCATGCGCTATGATTACGAATATAGGGAACGGGTGCACGCGAGTCAATTACGCTGGGGAGACGATGACACTTACCTTATGGGCATATGCATCTTTTCATTATCCTTCGAAAACAACAATAATGGTGTACCCCGCACGAATAAGCCTGTTTTACGTGATCATACCGGGATTGAAATATGCCGGAACTACAATTCGAAGAGAGGATGCCAGCGTGCATCATGTAAATTTTCGCACGCATGTTCAAGCTGCTTCAAGCCCCACCCCGAGTACATGCACAGTGCATAGGAAGACGCAGTCTCTAGCCCACTCACCTCCAAAATATCCACCTGGCGCTCCCTTCTGGAGAGTGACCCTGATAGGGAATTTATCTTATCAGGTTTGGAGAATGGCTTTGATATAGTGAATGATCAGTTGGATAAGATAGAGAGGAGTGAAGCCCAAAATAGCCGCTCAGCCGAAATTACCCACCGCAAGGTCGTCGAACGAGAAATTCTAAATGAAATTAAACTAGGGCGCTATAAAGTAGTTTCCGAAAAGCCCATCATAATCTCCCCCTTAGCTGCAATACCAAAAGAGGATGGCTCTATACGACTCATACATGACTGTTCACAGCCCGAGGGGTCTTCGATTAATTCTCACGCCTCCCCGTATAAACACCGGTTCGCTTCCATCGACACAGCAGTTTCTATGACAGGAAAAAATGACTTTATGTGTAAGATTGACCTAAAGCAAGCGTATCGGCATGTGCTTCTCAGTAGCTACTCACGACACCTGGCTGGTTTTAAATGGAAATTTTCTGGAGATAAGGAATACACCCACCTAATAGATACTCGCCTCCCTTTTGGGGCGTCACTTAGCGTCGGCATTTTTCATCGAATCACCCAAAGTGTTTGCAGGATTCTCAAACGCATGGGCATCAACGCAGTTATTTGTTATATCGACGACTTCTTCATCACGACCTCTTCGCGCGAAGAATGCAGACGAGCAATGCATGTCCTAATACACACCCTGATTTCGCTGGGGTTTTCATTAAGCTGGAGGAAGTGCATTTCACCCACCCAGAACATCGTCTTCTTGGGCGTAAATATCGACACGGTGCAGGGCAAGTAGGGTGAAAAGGGGGGTTCTGGACAACTTGATGACGTCATGCTGTCTGAAAGTGACGTCATACTGTCTGGAAGTGACGTCACACTGTCTGGAAGTGACGTCATAGCGTCTGGACCGGAAGTGACGTCTGGACCGGAAGTGACGTCATGATAAGTGTAAGGATAGGCGCGGCCATCCATGACGTGATAATGACGTCATGATGACGTCAGACTGTCTGGAGCGAAAGTTGCTTGATAGGGTGCTCTGGCCGAGTCAAGCATCATGAAGCCAATGAACTCCACCTGTCAATCAGTGTAACCATGGCAACAGACCCTAAAAAGCCATGACCCCCCCCAGGACATACTATGTACCGACCCCCCCCCCCAGAGCATACTATGTACCCCCCCAGGACATACTATGTACCGACCCCCCCCTAAGGCATACTATGTACCGACCCCCCCCCCCTAGGACATACTATGTACCGACCCCCCCCCCCCCCAGGAGAGCAAAAATTGTGCTGAATCAGCATGATGAAATCGTCGAGTCAGCATGATAAAATCGTATATAAGTGTAGTGACTCGAGGCTCAGACATCGTCAGACATCGTCAGACATCGTCAGACACATCATGGACAACACATCAGCTACTAAGAAAGTGACCATACAATGCTACAAGTGCTGCGTGAGGTTGGAATATGAAGGACAGTCACACAACTGCCCGGTGCACCACAACGCACCGCAGCGCTTTTGCTGTACAACCTGCGGTGGTCTGCTCTGGTACAAGTTTGCGACGACGGTGTGGTATGACTCTGAAGCTGAAGAGCTATTGCGACAGCCATCCGTTCAAGTGCGCGTGAAGACCATTTACGATGCAGGAGTACTACAAGTACAAATGCCGCTGCAGGAATCCAACTTGCTGATATACTAAAATATTTCGGGCCCTTTTAAGGGCCATCCTATATTATGAAATGAAGCAAAACATGTCTGTCTGTGTGTGTGTGAGAGAGAGAATACATTTTATCACATTTCAGGTCTAGTTGGCGGATGAATACCATTTGGCAGACCATTTAACTTCACCGCTAGATGCCTCTGCTGTGTAGCAGTGCAGCTGTACAACTTCACAACTGTAAGTGAGACATTCATATACACAAGTAAAATTCTGCTGAGTCAGCAATTTTAACATTTTTTAGCAAGTTCGAAAAGTTACACACCATATTTTGATTACATGGAAGTAGCATAAAAGCATGAGTGAAACATGTCAACTAGTCAACTAGTGATACATTCTGCTGAGTCAACAATTTTGAACGAGTATTGAATAAGTTTGAACAAGTTACACACCATATACCATCAAAGTTTTATAAAAGGAAGAATGACGAGAAAACTTCACAATGTCAACATTACTTCTTCACAGATGTGTAGAGACCATGGATGACGTCTTCAAAGTGAATTATGCTGACTATGTATTTTCAAAGCTTCCTGCTTTTGAATAGGATTGGATGCTGCAAGTGAAGAACTTACATCAGCATTGGGAAGCTGTTGGAAAGACCATTCCAAGAGATCGTTTCATCCGCTCATTTCTACGTGAATGTGAAGATCTACATTTACCGTTAACTTATGACATTGATTCAGCATTTATCAACGCGAATACAATTTGGGCAGTTGAGCTCATGTTAGCTGTAGCTGCAAGAATCATTTTACATTATGATGATGATGTTCCATTGAAGACGAATGTATCAGAGCTTGTTCGATTCAACCATGGACGAGTTGAAGTGAATTCAAAACTTTGCAAGAGGTTTGAAAAGCTTGATTCAGCGGATGGTTGGGTATAAAAAGGGAGTGGACTCAGCAGAGTGAAGTCATTTCTCAGCAGACAGTTGGAGGGAGTGGACGTGAAGTCATCAGTACATTGTGGCAGCCATGGAGAACAAGACAAGCAGCTTTAAAATTAGTGCTAACTTAACCATTACTGTGGAGCATGGAGAATATGGGCCATTTCTACGCATCACACGTGGAGAGAGATGGTGTGCTTATTCACCATCTTTGTGGAAGATTGTGTGCCAGAGCTTGAAAAATTTACGCGACATTGGCTTCAAACTATACTTAACGCAAACGAAGTGGCTTGAAGTCATTTCATACTTGGATATGCGCTATGTGAGTTTTGTGCGCACGTCACGGTTTGAAGGGAAAGAATACACACATCACATCAACATGAATGATGGTGAATGGGAGACACTGCTTCAGGAGATGGACAACATCAACTCAGCCCTATCACCATGTGAGGAATGTCATGACAAGAAAACGATCATCAAGCTTCAAAAGGATGGTCGGATGAAGGTGTCAAAGCTATCCAAGAAAAGGCTGGATGAAGTTCAATTGGAGAACATGAATGTGCAAAATCAACTTGGACTTACCTGCGACTATTGTGGTGCTTGTGGATATATGGAGGATTATCATTGCCACTGTCACAAGTATAATTGCAAGATGTGTGAACCAAACAACTTCTGCGGCAAGTGTGGAGTACTTAAAGTCTGTGAAGCAAAGTAAAAGTGACACTGAAACAAGATGGACGCATGTTTTAAAAAACCTTATGTTGACTTGATGATTGCTAAACTTGCTTGCTGTGGCACTCCAGACTATCAACTTTATCATTTAGACGCTTTTTGGGATATTGTACATCACAGTCTTGATATGATTGAACTACATTCAAGATTTCTTGGAGAATGTCATAAAATTGGAATAGAAGAAGATTCTGACTTTGACTTTGATTCTGCGCTTTATTCTGCTCGCACTGATGTAGAAGTATATTTCACCGTAGTTGATCATTTGAGAGACTGTTGTGAACTACAAGAAGAGGAAACCGAGCAGCTTTGTCAGGTAAGTTATAAAAACCTTTTTTAAACATGTTTATGACAACATAGTGAATTGATAACAATGTTTTTCTTATTAGCAAATTTAGTTTTATGTGAGTGGTTTCAACGTAAACAAAGAAAGAATATGATAGAAGAGGCAGCAAATATATTAAAAGATATTTTATTACAGGAAGAAACCGACATGTTAGAATAAAACAGCAGAAGCAAAGTCAACATGGAGAATCTTGTACTATTCAGCGGTCATAAGGACGTTCTTTCAAACATGTTTCCAACACGACTTGAAAAGTATGGACATGTGTTCAACTCAAGTGAAGCTTTGTATCAATATGAGAAAGCAGTGTTTCATCACCGTCAAGATATTGCTTCAGCCATTGCTTCATGTAGAAATGGATATGAAGCAAAACGTATTGCTAAAGTGATAAAGCCATGTCCTTTATGGCATACAGTGAAGAGAAGCAAAATGCAAGATGTTTTACAAGTCAAACTGGATCAGTGTGTATTGTTTCGCAACAAGTTAAAAGAATGTAAAGATAAAACTTTAGTTGAAGCAACGTATGATCATTGGTGGGGAGCTGGTGTGAAACATGTGTCATCTGAATATCCTGGTCAGAATATTATGGGAAAGTTGTTAGAAATGTTGTGTGAGGGTTAGAGACTTTTTTCATTTGCTTGCCAACCGTCATGGTGTGCAGACGTGTGGACATGTAAAAGATGGATGTAGAAACATGTTTCAAGAACAAGTTTGTGGACTATATGATAAGTGAACTAGCACGTTTTGGAACTGTTGAACAACAACTGGAACATCTATTGGGAACTTGCTCATTCCATGCTGAACTTATCAAACTTGCGTAAGGATTTCATCAAAGAGTCTGGAGCTGAGGAGTTTGATGTGGAAGCAGCATATCACTTTGCTCTATTTGATCCAAAACTGTTTGATGAAGTGAGAGAGTGGTTAATCTATGCTGCACTATAATGGCTGATATGACACTGAGACAATATATTGTGCAAAAAGCTTATTGTGAAGAAATGTTATCAGCTGTAAAAAAGTTTGCATATTTAGTCTGTCCTGCTTGTCAACATGAAGAGTGTCAAGAACATACTTGTTATTTTGCATCTGTTTATACATATTGGAATGAAGCTAAATATTACATGCATTTAGATAAAGTGTTAGAGAATGCAAATCAACGTTGTGAGAAATATGGTGTAGATGCTATTACATTGGATCAACTCAGTCATTGGTTAGTGTTCATTGAAGACCAATGGTCTCCAGTTATTCATACCATTGTATCTATACTTGATTTGTAAAAACTTGTTAGTTAAATGCATGTTAGTTAAGTGATGTTGGTTGAGTTATAAAATAAAAGCTGCTCTGTTCAGACGTGTTTTTTCATTCATCATGTCGACGTGGAAAGACTACTTGACTGATATTTACTTCAAACCTGGACAGCCTGGAGCATTTGCTGGTCCTTACAAACTGTATCACATCTTAAGAAAACATGATCAACCAGTCACACAGTCACAAGTGAAGAAATGGCTGCAGGATCAAGATGCTTTCAGTTTACTACAACCTGCCAAATACAGGTTCAAAAGACAACGTGTGATTACACGTGGTATTGATGACATGTGGGATATTGATTTGGCTGATATGGGAAACATAGCTCCCTATAATGATGACATACGCTTTTTACTCATTGTCATTGATGTGTTTTCCAAATATGTCTGGGTACAGCCAATACCTAATAAATCACATACCAGCGTCATACAAGCTTTCCCAAAGATTTTTCATGACACACGACGAAGACCGCGAACTCTAAGGTCTGATAAAGGAACAGAATTTAAAAACAGATAGGTAAAAGCATTTTTGAAGAAAGAAGGCATTCATGCTTATACCACAAAGAATGAAACCAAAGCCAACTTTGCTGAAAGAGTCATTCGTACTCTAAAGGGAATGATGTATCGGTATTTTCTACATAATCAAACTTACCATTACTTAGACATTCTTCCAGACTTGGTGTACAATTACAACCATAGACCTCATGGTTCTCTTCCTAATAAATATGCTCCAGCCGAGATTCGTAAAGACAACGAATCAAAAGTGTGGAAGTATATGTATGTCGACAAACTGAAATTGAAACCGAAGAAGAAGAAGTACAAATTTAACATTGGTGATCATGTTCGTATTTCCCACATTAAATACGTGTTTCAACGAGATTATCACATCAAATGGACGCAAGAAGTCTTCATTGTCACACATCGTTGTAAGAAGCAAGGAATACATTTGTATCGTGTGAAAGACTTTTTGGACGAAGATATTGATGGACATTTCTATGAAGAAGAACTGCAGAAAGTGACCAAAGATATTGAATCTATTTATAGAATTGAAAAAGTCTTGAAAACACGTAAAAGACGAGGAGGTGTGAAAGAATTATTTGTCAAGTGGTTAGGTTGGCCAAACAAGTTTAACAGTTGGGTGAAAGAAACAGACATTCAACAATGAAACATCCATTTACATGTTTGGTCTCTGGACCTACAGGCAGTGGTAAAACGTCTCTGGTGAAGGAAATTCTAGAACAAAAGTTGATTCAACCCTCTCCAAAAACCATTTTATGGCTTTATGCAGCAGATCAACCTTTGTACAAGGGAATGAAAGGCGTGGAATTTTACCAAGGCATTCCAGATGACATTGAAGAGCGTTTTAACCCGAAAAAACCAAACTTACTCATCATTGATGACTTAATGACGAAATGTTATAGTGATGAGCGTATGACACGTCTCTTTAGTGTTGGCAGCAGTCATCAAAATCTAAGCATTATCTTTATTGTGCATAATTTATTCCATCATGGGAAAGAGATGCGAAATATTAGTTTGAATACACATTATATCATTCTGTTTAAAAATCCTAGAGACAGTCAACAAATTAGTACATTGGCGCGGCAAATGTATCCTGGAAGATCTCAATTTCTCATAGAAGCCTATCAAGATGCTACTAGCAAACCTCATGGTTATTTATTCATTGATTTAAAACCAAAGACAAATGATCAACTACGTATTCGTACAGGCATTTTACCAAAAGATACACATTATGTATATATTGATAAAGTAGTGTATGAACAAGAACCAACTCATTTGACCATTCGCAGTCAAGATGTCTAAACGTATTCGAGCGAACCAACCGTTTCTTCACTTGCTTGCACGCAGTGGGCCTAAACGACGTAAATCCTTGCTACAGCAAGCTACAAAAGAGGAATTAACAAGCTTGTTTGAAATTTGTTTGAATATATTGCAAGGACATTTACCCTTAAGCTCAAAACGGTTCAAGGAATTTAAACGTGAACGTCATACGCTACGTACTCTAGCAGATAAGAAGATATCACTTCGACGAAAAAAGAAGTTGATTAATCAGAAAGGAGGATTCATTGGAGCTATTGCTAGATTGGCATTGCCCTTGTTAGCCAAACTGCTGTTAAAATGAAACATACGATGAAAATGGTCCTCATGAATATAAACTGTTATTAGAAAAGAAAAATGATATCAAAACAAAAGTCAATACACTTTTACGTGGGAAACGAACACGTGAAAAGGCTATAGAAATATCTCAACTTCTTGGTCGTCATTTACGAACAAGTCAGTCTAGGCAGCAAAAGCCCTCATCATCATCATCATCACCTGAAAAGCCAGAAAAGTTATTTTTAAGTCATTTTCAACCTATCTATCATGGAAAAGTAACACAACTTTTAGCAGAACTGAAGAAATATGGTACGACATGGACAGACAAGAATGAACTTGTGTTGAAAACGGGCGATATTATCACAAATTCCAACATGGTTGATTTGATGAAAGAAGCATTGGTGGCGACAAGAAGAAAAGAACGAGCCATACCACCATATGGCTGGCATCCGTTTATCCAGGAAATTGTAGATGCTAATATTCCAAAAACAATGTTTAGTAAAAAGACCACTCGTGACGACATTACAACAGAAATGGAACAACGTCAACAAAGACGGTTTCCTGGAGGATGGGAAAATTTTTAACATGGCTGAAAAAGCTATGTTGTTGTTGTGAGGAAGATAAACCAACTATTCCTGTAAAAATAAGATGTACAAGTGCTTGTTGTGAAGGAGAAGTCATAGATCATCATGATGTAAAAGATCATTTACATACTTGGTCGAATGGCGCCCGCTGTCCTGAGGTATATAGACAACGTCAACGCACCTATACCATTTAGTTCCCACCATCATGGAGTCGACAAGCTTTTACATCACTTTGCCTAGCAATGCGAGTATGACCTATTATCCCAACAACAAGGCTTCAAATTATCAAATTCGTATGCCTCGAACCATCTATCTGAATGGAAAATATGAAGTGGCTTTAGCTGAAATTCAATATCCACGTACATGGACAACGATGAGACAGGGCATGGACTACTCTATTCAGTATCGACAAGAACTACTCGATGATCCTGTTCTTAGCACTCTCGATATTCCTTATGGGTACTATAGAACCATACAAGAACTATGTGAGGCAGTCAATGAAGAAGCGACTAATGCTCTGAATCTTACAGAAGCTATTCGAATAAAGTATGATAAAATTAGACGACGCGTTTTTCTATTTCTCGATTATGGCTATGAAGTGTCCTTTTCCACTGGATTAGCTGAGATTTTAGGATTTATCCCAGATCACTGGTATACTGAAACATGTACAGCTGACCATAAAGCTGATGTGAAACAGGGGTTTTATACACTGTATGTGTATTGTAGTATTTGTGAACCACAAGTTGTTGGTGATTATTATGTTCCCTTACTACGTTCTGTTGGCATACAAGGCCATGATGGAGATATTATCATGAAAACGTATGGCGAACCGCATTATGTTCCTGTAAACACGTCCAAATTTGACATGATAGAAATGAATATTAAGGACGACACAGGCTATAATGTTCCATTTCAAACTGGAAAGGTGATCTGTAAGCTCCATTTTCGACCAAAAGCAATATGAAAGCTTATACACACGATCCGTCTGCATATCGCAACCATTTTCTTCGTCAAGTGGGCGGGGAATTACCAGGATTCAAAGGAGCGCGAATCCAATATGGCGATGGTATTGGTTCAATACTGGGATCATTGGCTCGCAAAGCTATTCCACTACTGAAGGCTGGGGCTAAGATCGTTGCGCCACATCTTAAGAAGGCTGCAAAGAATGTCGCGAAAGATGTGACGGGCCGAGTAGCAGAACGTGTGTTTGGTGAACAAAAGCGCGTGCAACCGACGAAACGTGCCAGAAGACGAAAAACAGCCAGACGGATAACATCAAAATATCCCAAAGATATCTTTTGAAATCATGTCTCTCATTCATAATAATTCGTGTGAATGTAGTCTTTCTCCATTGGAATGGTTTCACGTACCACCGACGCAAACTGCTGTAGAGAAAAGTTATAATGTTGACTTTCAACCACTCACTACCATTAGAGAAGGCGCTCCAATAGAATTCTACATTCCTGCGAGTACAGAAGAATATCTGGATTTAAAGAACAGCAAACTTCATATTGTATGTCGCATTCTAAAGGCCGATGGAACAGCTTGTGGCGCAGATGATAATGTCTCTTGCATCAATGATGTGTTTAATGGGTTATGGTCTAATATTGAATTGTTTCTGAATGATCGTTTGGTTTCGCATAGCAACAATACTCATGGTTATACCAGCATTATCTCTCATCTCATCCATGATTCGGAAGAAAGTCTGAATTCTGAGCGCTCTATGCGTCTCATGTACAAGGATACTGCTGGGTCAATGAATAGTCATGAGGTGAAAAGACCTAATCATGAACGATATGTATCCGGGTTTCATGTCAATGCCGACGGCGGTGACTTGGCTGAGCAAGGCAATAATGGCTTACATCATCGTTATTTGCATACACGTCTTAGCCGTGATGTTATGCTCACAGGTGGTTTAAGGATAGATTTGTTTGAGCAGGATCGTTATCTTCCGAATGGCATCAGTTTGAAATTGCGTTCCCATAGACAGAAAGATGACTATGTATTGATGGCTGCAGATAATACCTATAAGGTAGAAGTGAAAGAGGCATTTTTAACCATTCGCAAAGTGAGGGTGAGTCCAGGTATTCAGTTAGGACATACAGATGCATTGATGAAAAGTCCTGCCAAGATCATCATCACTAGAAAAGAATGTAAAGTCTTAGCTATTCCAGCAGGATTTCAGTCTTTTGTGAAAGATAACATCTTTTTGGGTCAATTACCAAATCGTATTATCATTGGTCTGGTTCATAATGAAGCTTTTGGTGGATCAGTATTGAGGAATCCATATGATTTCAAACATTTTGATCTGGACTATATGCAACTGTACACGGATGGTGAACCAGTTCTATCCAAACCTCTCAAGCTTGACATTACACAGAGCAAATACCTGGACGCTTTTGAAACGCTTTACAAATCGTTTGATCGATTGAATGGTGAGAAAAGTTCCATTATAAAACGGGAAGATTGGCCTAGAGGTTATGCTTTATTTTCGTTTGACTTAACACCGGATTATGATGGCGATGATCATTTTCCCCTGATCAAGCATGGGAATTTGCGGCTAGAAATGAACTTTGCTACGGCTTTGCAACATACCATCAATGTCATTGTCTATGCTGAATTTGACAACATTATTGAAATAAGTGCAAATCGCAGCATCCAATTCGACTACCAGTCATGAACACGAAGCAGATTGATGCCATATTGAGCAATGATGTCATGACCAAAGACTTGTTTCAAGGCGTGTTTGCCATGGACCAGTTACCATCTTTACAACGCGGCGCCTATGTCATCAACACAGACGATCAAGATGAACCAGGAGAACATTGGGTGGCAGTGTATTATGACAAAGACCCTGTAGAATATTTTGACTCTTATGGACTGTTACCTCTCGATGATCGTTTAGATATGTTTTTAAGAAATGACTATATGTATAATTCTATATCATTACAAACGCCAATGTCATCGTCATGTGGTTTTTATTGTGTATATTATATATTGCATAGAGCTCGAGGTCAGAGTATGTTTGATATTGTGAATATATTAAAAAGAAAGGATGGTGATTTTATTGTAAAGGATTTTGTATATAGACATTATAAACCATTGTTTTATTAATGTTGTTGTTGTTATATTAGTTAAGTTGTAGTTAAGTTGTTGTTGTTATATTAGTTAAGTTGTTGTTGTTGTTAAATAAAACAAACCAAGTTTTCAAACAGTCTTGTTTATTGTGTTGTACATACGTTTATTTACAAATTCTTAACTACAAACACTATTTACAAATTCTTAACTACAAACACTATTTACAAACTTTTATTTACAAAGTCTATTTACACTATTTACAAATTCTTAACTACAAACTTTTATTTACAAATTCTATTTACAAAGTTTACAAAGTCTATTTACAAACTCGTAACTACAAACTCTTAACTACAAAGTCTATTTACACTATTTACAAACTTTTATTTACAATCACATTCATTTTTCAATACATTCATCAATGAATGCCATTCATCAGAATCTAAATTGATATAGGTATCATAGACATTACATCCATGTTTGTAAATGCTATGAAAGCTCACATAACGCACATCACCAAACTTTATCACTTTAGCAGTTTCATGTTCAGACAGTTTCAGTTCATATCCTTCTTCATTTATGTCAATGTCAATCACAGGCATATGTTGTGTCAACTCAATGGATTTGGTGCCCCGCATAAGCCATATTTCTGTTTCTTTGAATTCAAGCGTCAGGTTCTTTCCAATCCAATGCTTGCAACAGCGCGTTCCATTCCACTGTGTTGAGGGTGATGTAGTCATAGTTTTCTGTAAGCTCGTCATATTGGCGAAATTGTACAAACACGTCTAGACCGTTCTCAGTCACACGCACTTCTAATTCATTTGAGACTGCTAGGAGAAAGCCGGGTATTCTCAACATGTCTAGGTGATCCTTCAACACGGATTGGTCATCAAGTGATAGGACGAGATACTGTCCAAAATGTCTTAGCACAATGTCATCATATTCGTTTCTCAGATATGAGAATCCATGCGTAATTGGTTTATATTCCGATAAAAAGTCTTCCATCTCGTTCAACAGTCAGATGAACTATGAGCTGTCTCCTTGTCTGCAAAGACGTTTTTATGCTCGCAAGATGGTGAAGAGTGGATGTTGTATCGCTTCTAGGAATCGTAAGACTGCGCGCCAGTTCTTGATATCAAAGAGGATCAAATCTGTATATGGTGTATCTGGCACAACTCCCTTATAATCCTTTGGATAATCCTGTAAAAGATTTCTACAGATTTCTACACGTATGTTAGAATCATATTCAGCTACCGTCACTTCCACTTTATTTTCAAGTCTACGTTTAAACCCAGGTTCAAGTGGTATGAGGTGTCTTTCCACACTTCAGGTTTAAACCGATGATAACTTGTCTTAGAATCTAGTATCACTTCATTCCTCTCATTTACAGTAAGGTAAACACCACCGTTCAGCATGAGTGTATTCATGTTTTTACCTTGTTATGAGCCACCTTCTTGTCTACGAAGCCTTTTATCCACTTCTTTCACCTGCTTCTTCATCATTTTCCATTCAGATATTGTCAGCAAGATACCCTTTTTCGTCGGACGGTTTTTTCCAGTCCCCTCATCTCTGAGGTATTTGCGAATATTTACCACACCTTCATTACTTTGTTTCATAATCTTGATATACTTTCCATTGCCTAGAGAAAGCATTCCATCCCACGACTGTGGTGTTGGTGCTATCTCCACTTTTAATTTCTTGATGGTATTGTCAGGATGTTTCACATTCATGTCTTTCACTGTATCAGCAAGAGTATCCATATCTGTTGTTGCAGATCTTTTCCGATTCATGTTGACGCTTCAGTGTTCACACCTCAACTAACTCTAAAGTTGAAGTGTCTCCCCCTTATATACTGTAATGCCCATGCGCCAACGTGGAATAGCCATCACTCATCACATATCGCTTGTCATCAAAAGGAGAGAGAGCCACTTTTCTCAACTTCTCCGAGAAGATCTGATGGTCATGACTGCGAATGATGTGTCCTGTGGTCATCGTTTGCGTTTGATTGAACAAACTGTCTCTATACTGCTGATGTTTCATCCGTCTTTGACACGCGCGAGTGATGCCTTTGGCCGTACGTTTTTCTTTCCCACCATATATCATACTGTACATTTTCGGCCGAAGTCCAACAATCTCTTCTATGGGAATGCCCGCCGTCTCATCTTTCATTTTCCCAAGCACTTTCTTGTTCACGTTGGAATGCAGGAAATGATCTGGGGGATAGTCACTTGTGTCGAACAAGTCGGCATCTTCCTGCATGTCTTTGTAGATATCGTCCGTTTCTATGTCATAACATAGACTGTCGGTGTAGCTGAACAACAGCTTGGCGTTGGGATACTTGCTCATGATGTAGTTGTAATGAAAGTGAAACATGAGCACTTTGCTGAGGTCGAGAATGGTGAAGCCGACTTGAATGGGTTTATCCAGAAGCAGATCTACTTTACGAAATGTACCGCGGTCGAATCTTCGTTGAAAATTCTAAATTTGTGGAAGGAAGGTTTAGCCACAAGTTTCTTGAACCGCTTTTCCTGGTGAACCAGTTCCACATTCATGCGTTTTCTCACATTTTCCATGGTTTTACCAAACACAGAGTTGTTCATCAATTTGAAAAAGTCTTTCTCAAACGGGTTCTTGGCCAACTTTCTCTTTTCCGTGTTCAAGGAGATGTATTTTGCCAACCATTTGCTCTGTGCAAACATGATGGCACGATGCACCTTCGTGACTTTCAATCCCAGTGAGACATATTGCTGTAAATTTCTATAATGAAGTACATATTTCTTCTTGTCGCATAAGTTGGGAATGAGCTTTGCACTAGGTTTGCCTTTCATGTTTAGATCTTTCCGCAGCTTCTGACTATGCTCTGATAATTCTCCCACTTTCACACATTTCCGTTCTGGAGCCACTGGATAGTGATTATGACGATCATGGATTGAATATGGGTATTCCAAATCCACTTCTAAAATGTATCCAATCTCATCATCTTCATCCACATCCATAAAGTCAATGGATTCTGGCTCGCTCACCCACATAAATCCACTTTCCGGCATGCTCTGCGACATGGCCCAGCCATACAAGTTGTTTGCATCCAGGTACGTCAAGTAGTTGGTTGGTTTCCTGGGATCGTAATCTGCTACGTAGGGGTTATTTGCTTTCGCATACTTGTGTGTGATGACAGATATTCTTCCACGTAGACCTTGTTCAACCATTTGGTACATGTCAATGTCGTTGATCAATTCCAATTTCACCTTTGTCGCTTTCAACATGGCATCCCAGGACAGTCCTGGCGCTGTATAGTAGTGAGCAGGATCTAATTCATACGTGTTGAGACATACGTGACGAAAGTTTTCAAACACGTCAGCCAGCAGCAACACATCTGATTTCAGGTACAAGTCATGATATTCGCCAAATGTAGTACAGTGGAATGTCTCCCACACCTTCTGCGCATGCGCATAATCCTCATCGCTAATGTCTTCTTCACTGAGCAGACTGTAAAACTTGTCTTTGGACGGTAGTTGTGTTTCAGCAAACTTGGATGGTTCATCCACGTAATCATAAGGGTACACTCCCTTTCTCAACAGTAAATCTTGTTGGTCACTATCGTGAATGTGTGACGTCATGTTATAAAAGTTGTCTTTCCCTTCTGCCGCCAGGTTGGATACCAACTTCTGTAGAGAAGTACTCATGAACTGATAACTGTCTGTAAATTTCAGATTGCTCATGGTGAATGCAATATATTTCTCAACAGTGTTGGGAATGACTGTAATCGTCTCATTTTTGAACTTTCCAATTTCTTCCATGATCAAATGGCTGTCATAGCCTCGTAAATTGTGGAAAAAGACAGGAATGATGAAAGAATCTTTCATATCCTGCTGATTCTTTCGAAATCGGAATTGCAAATTGCATTCACGATGTGCAGCTCCGCGGTATTTGCAATTTGATATGGTCATGATCTCTCACACGATCTGCTCCTAGAGGCTCATGACAAATGTAACAATCTGTGACGTTCTTATAATGCTCTTCATCTTCATGAGTCATCACCATTTTCTTTGGCTGTAGCAAGCCATGCACAATTCGATCACGCTCATTCACCATATGGTCTAAAAAGACTTTCACAGCATTGTCTCCTCGATACACGACTGGAGCACGTGTATCATACTGGCTCACAACCACATAGGCAAAGCTGTTTGGACGATGATGTTGATACTTGTCTCCTTCATGCTTTTTCGTGAAACATTCAAAGTCTGCATAAATGACAAACGGCGCTCGCTGTTGTTTGGCTACATTCTTGAACTTGATGAAAGGTTTCTTGGGGAATGATAAACGTTGTGCTCCATGCTTGCCACACACTTCACGATGCTTGTCTAACAGATCTTGTCGCCTAAACCCGTGAAGACAGTTGAAACAATAAAAAGCTGCAGCCTTATGCTTTGATCGATAAGCCATCAGTCTGCTGAAATTCTTGATGAGGCAGTAATGTCTTGTCTTGTCATTGCTAATCAAAAGTAAGTTGATTTCTCTGGCGCTGGTGTTTCGGCTGAGTTGTATGGGAACAACTACATCATGTTCATATCCAAACACGTTAATGGATACATCATTCTCCTTTTCAAACTTTGGAATGTCTGTAATCGGTGCTGGAAATGTCATACCTTCCACCTTCAATTCGTTCTCAAATGGTGTGTAATGACTCACGCGATGTGAGTTGTTCTCATGAGGGTGAAGGTGAGCCAATACAGGCCATAAGAAGCACTTGTTGTCTTTATTCTGAATGTTTAACACAGCCTTTGTAGTCTTTACTTTCTTCGGTAGTGGGATAAAACTGCTCGCTTCCAGTGGCGCTGACGTCGCTGTATGCACTTCAATGAATAATATGTTATCCAACACCCAACCAGAGCCTTGTCGCTCATGTTCATCAAACCTGGTAAACAATTCTTTATAGGCTTCTGGTAAGTCCTTCTCAATATCCGTTGGATTGTATGCTGCATATGTCGGACTACTGATGAAGGCATTATCCACGTGTTCTACCATCACGCCTTCAACATTTGGTGTCATTTTCTTGAAGCGTGCATGTACCACAATGTACCATTTCATGCCACGGTTTAACGTTTCTAGCAAATGTCTCTTGATTCTATTCTCTTGTTGTCGCATTTCAAGTAGCAAATCTGATCCATCTTCAGGCTCAAACCGTCTTTCCTGTGCGTTTTCACCAAGACTCACTCTTCTGCCTCTGCCTACTTGTCCTGTCTCTTTCTTTCTTTCTTCTTCATGAGACACATTTTCCATCTCATCACATGCATGTGTCTCAAATGCATCCAAAGATGAAAATATCTTGGCGCATTTACAGCAGAGGACTGGATCAGGTCTTTCAACACCATCTTGTACGGTTTTTCGTCTCTTGGCTTCAATCTGCTCAACAAGCTCTTCATGAGCACGTTTCAACCTAGCTGGTTTGCATGTATGTGTCACGAACAATTCCAGAGATGGAAATGTCACATCGCAATCATGACAGTAGATTGTTGCCATCGTTGTTGCTCTTGCTGTTGCTAGAACTGAAATGAAGTAGAATATACGTTTCACTCTTCCTTTTATACCACTTGTTGACTCAGCAGAATGTATCACATGTATGTTTCACTCATGCTTTTATACTACTTCCATGTAATCAAAATATGGTGTGTAACTTGTTCAAAAATTGTTCAAAAATGCTGACTCAGCTGAATTTTACTTGTGTATATGAATGTCTCACTTACAGTTGTACTGCTGCACAGCAGAGACATCTAGCGGTGAAGTCAAATAGTCTGCTAAATGGTATTCATCCGCGAAGAAGCACTGTAATGGTGAAATCTTCAGTCAACAATAACGAAAGTTATCACAATTTTAAGTTAAAATGGTGGTAAAAATGCATACAGCCAGCTGCGCAAATAGCCTATGATCATGTTAAAACTTTACATAAAACTGAATTAAACAGTGAAATTTTCATGTAAATCAACCAACTATAATGAAAGTTTTTGTTTACAATAATGCTTATAACCACCTATGCAAATAACCACTTACTGATATGGTCACCACCGTTGCTGCAGTTCATGTGAGTGGGGAGTTTATGCCTTATATACCACTCAGACCTCGTCAAACAGCTCTTGGTTTCAGCTGACTTGACAGAATGTTGCTCGCCTAGGGAGGGGGGGGGGTCGGTACATAGTATGTCCTGGGGGGGTACATAGTATGTCTTAGGGGGGGGGTCGGTACATAGTATGTCCTAGGGGGGGTCATGGCTTTTTAGGGTCTGTTGCCATGATTACACTAATTGACAGGTGGAGTTCATTGGCTTCATGATGATTGACTCGGCCAGAGCACCCTATCAAGCAACTTTCGCTCCAGACAGTATGACGTCATCATGACGTCATTATCACGTCATGGATGGCCGCGCCTATCCTTACGCTTATCATGACGTCACTTCCGGTCCAGACGTCACTTCCGGTCCAGACGCTATGACGTCACTTCCAGACAGTATGACGTCACTTCCAGACAGTATGACGTCACTTCCAGACAGTATGACGTCATCAAGTGGTCCAGAACCCCCCTTTTCACCCTACTAGGGTATCCTCTCTATTCCCCCTAATAAACTGAAAGAAGTAACTGAATCGTTGGCCTGCTGGACTGATGAAAAGAAACGGGCCACAAAAAAGGAACTCCAAAGCCTCCTCGGGAGATTAAACTGGATCGCACGGATCGTCCCCGCCATACGCCCAACTATGCGGCGCCTTATTGACAGCATGGCTCAATTACGTAATCCGCACCACCGCATTCGCTTATCCGGTAATACACGGCGCGATATTACCACGCTCACGCAAATATGCAGCTCATTCAATGGCACGTGCCAATTCTTGCTGAATAGGTCGTCGCCCGATCCTGCATGCATTTATACGGATAGCAGTTCCGTGTCCGGAGGCGCAGCCCTCCTGCTAAATAATCGTGCTATTGACTGGGTGTATACTAACTGGAAAGTAGACTTTACAACACATAAATGTTAAAGAGCTAATGATGGTGTTAGTCTCAATTAAGCGATGGACATCTTTCTGTAGCAATAAGAAGATTCGCGTTTACACGGACAATATGGCCACCTTATACGCCCTGAATAAAGGATCTATAAAGAATAATTTGGCTTCGGATATCCTGAGAGATATCTTCCTGCAATGTGCACAATCCAATATCAAGCTGATAGCTCGTTTTGTTTCAACTCAAAGAAACCTCTTAGCGGATAGCATCTCAAGATTATACAGCCTCTCGTTTGCAACATATGCATTCGCGCATTTGAATTTTTACCCTCTGGAATACCACATGTATAACGAGTCTTTAATTCCTTTATTACAGGAATGGAACGACAAAAGGCGCTTCTGGACGCTGAGATAATATCCCTGAGAAAGGAAGCCTTGTCGGATATCACACAAAAGGCATATTCAGCACAGTTGAGGACATACTTAGCATTCTGTTTTTATTTCCATTGCCGCCCCGCACCAGCAGAGAATCAAACAGTTTTACGCTACGTGGCCTTCCTGTCAAGAGGTTTAAAGCCGCAATCAGTCCGTTGTTATCTCAGCGCCTTCATATAACTGCATCTGGAGCTCGGCTACGAGAATCCCTTAGAAAACAATTACTTCTTACAAACTCTCCTGAAGGGTATTGACACAAAATTTGGAACCGCACCGCTTCAAAAACTCCCGATAACAATAGAGATTCTGTCTCGCATCGCGTCGCTTATTGACACCAGGAACAGTTTACACGCTTGCTTCTGGGCAGCCTGCTTAATGGGGTTTTTCACCTTTTTTAGGAAGTCAACCCTTCTGACTAGAGCGGTAAATTCTCTTCTCGTGCAGGGTTGGGGCATCTTTCACTCCTTTAACACATGATATGTTTACGCAGTTACTCAAAGGTTTTCTAAGTACTCTCTCCCTGGACCCCTCACGGTACAGTGGCCATAGTCTCCGCCGAAGCGGAGCCAGTTTTGCGCTAAAATGTGGTTTGCCCCCAGAAATTATCATGTCCCAAGGAGGTTGGTCTTCAGACTGTTACCTGAGATACATGGATATACCCCTAGAACTGCGTTTTAAGTGCTCTCAGATGTTGGGGTCAAAAGTGTAAATGAAAAAAATTTAAAAAAAAGTTCCCCCTACCCCTACTTTTCTTGGTGATACTTTGGGCAAATTGCAAATTGTAATGCGTGTTGTTGAACGAAAAATATTATCATTGTTTCGTCAATTAACAATTTTCAACAAGAAAAAAATATCACCCAAATTTTAAATATAAAACAATGTGTTTTATTGAGGCTAGAGACGAAGTCCCTATGCGCTGTGTTTTCCTTCACCGCCTTGAATGTTTAATTGTTAAATAATAATTTTATTTGTTTTTAAACTTACCGCGGTGTCACTGTGTAATGGTACCCAAATCCTTTTGCTGTTTTTCCTTTGCATCTATTGGTCAATAATTAGCGAACAGGGAAGTGGGGGGCGGAGCACAGTCGGTAAAACTCCGGGCAACAGAGGGATACGATGCCTTTTGCCTGCTTTCGCCCTAGCGCACGGGCAACCCGCCTCCGTCCCCAAGCTTCCATCCTGGTTTTTATTTTTCCAAAAAAACAGCAGTTCACGTATAAGCGATAAACAAACGGTTCCCGTAGTACCGCGTCATCGATATGACGTGTCTGGGTACTTACGTTACAAACGTCACAGCTGATCATTTTCGTATTTCATGTTAATTGATAATTGTATTTTAGTTGGGTAAGTGTTTTGTTAATGGGCAAATTGCAAATTGTAATGCGTGTTGTTGAACGAAAAATATTGTCATTGTTTCGTCAATTACCAATTTTCCACAAGAAAAAAATATCACCCAAATTTTAAATATAAAACAATGTGTTTTATTGAGGCTAGAGACGAAGTCCCTATGCGCTGTGTTTTCCTTCACCGCCTTGAATGTTTAAACAAACCCGTGAATCTCCCACACCCCCTCCCCTATGCCCAGTGAACGATGTGGCGTCTTTTTAAGCTCTGTTTGGAATTTCTGCGCCCAGCGATCAATATCTAACGTCTGTAAAATAAATTCTTTTATCGAAGGTTACATAATAAACAGTACTGACATTTCAGAATGTTTGATTGATTTCCCAAAGCAAATACGGAGTTGCGAAGACGTTGGGAGAACGCCGTAACAAGAAGCCTGATGAAAGTGAGATTTGGCTGCTTAAGCAATTCGAAACACGTCTTTCCCCTCGATGTTGCAGAAACGTTGGGAGATCAACATCGGACAGACGTCGGGAAAGTCGTTCACAAAAAAAGGAAAATGGGCTTTCTTGAGGCATTATTCCATTAACCCCCACCCCCTTCCTCCTCCCCCCTCTCCCCTTCTCTAACACCACTACGAAGTCACTGCTCATGTCTTTTTTTCTCGACAAATAGGCGATATATCGATGTTTTCTACCATAGCTGATATTTCCCATAAGCGATAATATGAGGCGATTGATATTTCGTTTTTCCCCCAACGTCTATCCAACGTGGTAAAAGGCCTAGATGGCCAATGTCAAACTGCCCGCATAAGTTTCTACCCAGTTAGCACAAGATTTTCTCCCACGTATAGCCGACGTTGGCATTCGGTTGGCTTTACGTGGCATGTGGGACGTGGGACGTCCTACATCGGCTACACGTGGGCTATGTGTGGGATGTCCCAGTTACACTTTGTTCCACTTAATGCCTACGTATAGCCGACATGGGACAGCCCACGTATAGCCCAAGTGGTACAGCCAACGTCGGCTATACGTCGGCATCAAGAGGGATATCCCACGGTGGGGAGTGCCCACTTTCTCCCACGTATACCCTACGTGGGACAGCCCACGTATGGCCCACGTCGGCTGTCCAACGTCGGCTGTACGTGGACTTTATGTGGGATGTCCCACTGTCGGACGCCCCCTCTTACTCCCACGTATAACCAACGTTTTGCACTATAGCATTATGAAAAATCAATATTATTGGATGTTGTGTTTTGGACCGTAATGGAAAACCATATAAACTAAATACCATTTTTTGACAAATTTCAGATACTACTTATGATTTTAATATATAACTGCAAAATCTAATGTTGAATTTAGACATCATTCATTTGATTTTGAATATTTTTATTATATTAGGATATCTAAATGATATTCCATATAAGCAAATATCCAGTATAAAAGCAGAACACAACGATTTTTGTTAAACAAATAATTATAAAAGTAAACAGTAAACAGTTAACAAAATCATCACTGTAAAAAATAAACTGCTGAGGACGAGAAGCTTTTGGGGGAAGAATAACATTGATTATTACATGGATCCCCCGTGGCGTAGAGGTAAGGTCGAGGCGTAGGATGCTAGAGGTTCCCGGTTCAAACCCAGGTAAGTACGATTCGTCAGTTGCTAAACAAAATCAGAATGGTGGGTTGTAGTGTAGTTTGAAAGATTAATGGTCAGTGGTTAAAGTAATGGTCAGGCGACATGTTAAATGAGATGTTACAAATTGTTACAAATTTATTTTGGAACGTTGGCTGTCCCAAAGCATAGCCAACGTGGGACAGCCCACGTGGGCTATACGTTGGAACGTGTTTCAAAATCGCCAAGCGCCCACTTAAGTATATGGGACAACCCACGAAAAGCACCCATATTGCCGACGTGGGAACACGGGATGTCCCACGTATAGCCGACGTGGGCTATATGTGGGGGTGCTAACTGGGTAGGAGTGTTATGTCTGTCTTTTCTTAAATTTTGCTTTCATCCAGACAATTTATTGTTCCATACTTAAACTAGACCGTTTTCGCTATCGAGTAGCGAAAATTACATATGGTGACCACAAAAAATTCGATTCAGAACTGACGATGAAAGTCCAGGTCAAGGTCACCAAGGTACCTGTTACATATCGTCTTTTTGGTCCAAAGGGACGAAAATAAGCTCATTCTAGCTCTGACCGTTTTCGAGATAATGGTCAACGCACTGTTTTAACATTGACCATGACCGAGTAGGTCAAGGTCACCGAGGCACATATCGTGTTTTAAACCTACATGGTCGAAAATAAGCCCAAATGAGATCTAACTGTAACCGTTTACGAGACAGTGGTCAACTTCCAGTGTTTGACATTGGTCATGTCCGAAAAGGTCAAGGTCACCGAGTACCTCTTACATATCGTGTTTTAGACTAAAGGGTCGAAAGTAAGCTCAAAATCACGCTCTACCCGTTATCGAGATAATGGTCAACTTGCGATTTTTGACCTTGACTATGACCGAAGAGGTCAAGATCACCGAGGTACCTCTCACATATCGTCTTTTAGGCATAAGTGGTCTAAAATAATACTGAAAATGTCTCTAACCGGTTTTGAGATAATGGTCAATCGTTGTCTAAGCTCATGATAAAAAATGCAGATTTTGCGATTTCACATCTTCTATCAGTCAAATTTCAGCCAAATTTGATCTTCCTAAGTCTTCCTAAGTCAAACTCTGCAGTCAACATAGACATACATGATGGTAATCGCTCTCATTATGAACAGTTCAGCGATCAATATACCTATGCTGCCCATGCTACCATGTACCTTAACTGCGAAATCAAAGCGTTTCCTCACCTTGCGATGGGCTTCAGTGGCAGAATTTCAATGTCCATTTCTGCATATAAAATGTTACAGAATTTCGAAAAAAAAGTTGAGGTGGACCAACTAGACATGTTGTAGTATGACTGTGCCAAATTTGGTCGTCCTATCCCTGGCCGTCTCAGAGTCGATTGCTTGACAAGGTTTTGGCGGGATAGAAGGAACCAAACGCAAACACTTTACCGAATCGTACGAAAATAATAAACTAGGTAACTGAAGATCCCAAGTGTAATAACAGATTTGCTCTTTAGTTAGTTAAAATTCTAGTGAGAGGTATTTCAACAACAAAAGTTCCGCTTCTATATTACATAAGCTGGAAAGCGCTTGCTCATATAATAATCTCGTATACGGCAGTTTGTTCGTTTCAGTTTAACTTTCTACGAAAATAGAGATTAACCTGCTCACAAAACAAAATGGTAACCACCAGCGATGTAGCGATCTGTAAGCTACATAATCTGTATGTTCCTAAAGTAGATTGTTATTGTACTTTCATTAAATCACGATATGTTTTGCATACAATTTCCATTGTTTCTATTGTTTGTTATTTTTTGTGAGAACAATAGAAACCAGCAAAATGGTGTGATTCCGTATAAGGATAGGTTTACATTGTCGCGTTTATATTTGAAATACACACATTCTCTCATTTCCCTTCATAAGTTTTGTCAAGGATTGTAGGGCAGATTCTTGAGCTGTGTAGGTAAGCCACTCATTAGGGAGGGCCAAGATATCCTAGAATTGCCAGAAAATAATAGAATGCTTTGGTCCCCGGGGGCAAAGATATCCCAGAACAGGCCAGAAAATAATAGGATACTTTGGTCCCCGGGGGCAAAGATATCCTGGGATACCGGCGCAGTCACACGATGTTCACCGAAATATTATTATTAGCGTTATTTTTATTATTTTTATTATTATTATTATTATTAATTTGTTTAAGCTTTTTTTCTCAATTATGTTTAAGACCAGAACGTATATAGATCTCTTTTTGTTTTTGATTGTTTATACTTTATAAGTGTATATGCTATATGTTCATGTTAGCTACACACTAGCGTATCTGCGTTCGCTTCCAATTTTTACTTTAGTTATATTTTTAATACATATATGTTTCATAGTAAACTCAATTTTACTTGCTCCAGTACCATACACCAATACCATATGATCGTTTTTTGTTCAATGTTATCGCAATATTCTTATCCCATTTTCCCAGGTTCACAAAAGTGAGTATGGAATTCCCATTAACATTTAATGCTAATTTTTGACATCGAAATATAATTAGTGAAAACAATAAATAAAATTAGATGTCATAGATTTATATTTAAAAAAAAACAGTCAAATTTCAAATTTGTTGTTTTATTTTATATCATCGATTAAATTCATTAATATTTATTTTATATCATCGATTAACTTAACGTAATGTGATTTGTTTGATACCTCTTTGATTTTAAAAAGAACACTCGTGAGGGAAACACACAAACTGCTGCTGAGGCTTACTGAGGATGGTACTAACTGAGGTTGGGACTGACAGGTACTGGGGCCTCACTGGGCTTTGGCTTACTGGGCTGGAACTTAGTGGGCCTAGGACTTATTGGTGCAGGGACCTTGCTGGTCTGGGGCTTACTGTTGCTGAGGCTTACTGAGGCTGGGGCTTACTGGGGCTTGGGCTTGCTGGGGCTGGGGCTCACTTGGGTTTGGCTTACTGGACTTACTGGGATAGGGGATCACTAAGGCAGTAGCTTACTTGGGTTGGGGCTCACTGGGACTGGTGCGTACTGGGGTGAGGCTCACTGGGGCGGAGTCTAACTGGGGCTGGGGCTTACTGGGGCTGGGGCTTACTGACTCTAGGACTCACTAGGGCTGGTGCTCACTGGGGCTGGGGCGTACTGGGTGAGGCTCACTGGGGCGGAGTCTAACTGGGGCTGGGGCTTACTAGGGCTGGGGCTTACTGACGTTGGGGCTCACTGGGGCTGGGGTTCACTGAGGCTGTGGTTTACTGAGGCTGGGGCTTACTGGAGCTGTGGTTTACTGGAGTAATGAATTCTCATTTGAAATGCATTATTTAAGGAAGATAATTTTATTGTTATAGAATACATTACTTGGTTTGGGATAGAAAACGTACCTGTATTTTTATTTCAATTATGGGAGAGAGATGTCCCAGATGCTAGATGTATCCCCAGCACACCCCTTCTGCCCCCAGTACACCCCTTCCCCAGAGGGGAAGGTTCTGTATGGTAGAAAACATAACCATATATGTGTACATTGTTTTATTTTGGAGAGGACTGCATTTGGTGTCAACGAATCCGGCACAATAGCATGCTCAAAGCCTAATTAATTAATTATAGGCTACATAACTATTATTTCGCTACTTCAGTCTTGTTTTGAGGATTTAACCCAGAAAAGAGAGCATTTAAATTCTATCCCTTTATGAAAAAGACATCGAGGAGAGCAGAAGTACCAACCAAAATTTTTAAAAATCCAAAATGGCATTACCAAATATGGTAAGCAACGCATTATCATGGTGGAGTAACAGCTGGCTGTAGACGGACAGACAGACGATAGTTGCAGAACGCAACGTTAAACAGCAATCATGTGACAGTCATCTCTGTATAAGTGCAGCACCAACACGCACATCACCAAAGCATAAATAGTCTTCACGAAAAAGCAGAAAGCCAATGTACGAAGCTATATCTGTGAATAAGCGTGACAGTCCTATATACATCGGTTCAAAATTAATTTATATTTCTAGCTAACCATTGAAAGCCTATGGTGTGTTTATGTGACCATGTGTGAATATTCTGTTCTAATTAAACGGGCAATTGATTGATATTGTCTAAACAATAAACCATACTAACTAGGAACATTTTAGGGCCCATATTGGGTTACATAAATTTACTGTAAAAACGCATACACATTATTAGGACTGATTTCTGTGATTTTTTGTGTGATACCCCCCGCGTGTTTAAGCTGGATATTTGTTGTCAAAGGAATAGCTTTTGCATGTAAAATCCTGCAAAATTTATCAAAAGGGCAGACATTACATGTACTGTTGTTTTGTGTCTTTCTTCTACTCATTTAAAAATTTTTCCAGCACAGTAAACACAAATATAAATAACTTTTGAACCGATATATATATGTGAATAACGACAGTTATATACCCGATTAAGTGCAGCACTAACACGGGCACCATTGAAACGCTTAGCGCCCGTCATACGAGCTGTCATATAAGTGAACAAGTGAGACACCCACACGCGCACCACGAAAAAGCAGATAGCCATCATACGACAGTCATATCTGTGAACGAACAAGACACCCTCACGCGCACCACGGATAAGCAGATAGCCATCACACGACAGCCATATCTGTGAACAAGTGAGACACCCACATGCCCATCAAGGAAAAGCAGATAGCAATCATACGACAGTTATATACCCGAATAAGTGCGACAGAGCACAAGTGAAACACGGATTCGTACTTTGAATGTTGCTTTCAGGTTTTTTACTTATTAGGTTGGGATAAAAAAGACTTACAGACTTATGATAGAAAAGAAATCTAAAATTAACAAAATTCCATTTTTTACGAAAAACATATTCAAGGGTGCATTAAAACATGTAAATATGACATGAATAACATGTAAATAGTTTTTAAAAGCCCATACGATTATTAGATTTTTGTTAAATTTGCATATATTGAAAGAAAATTACAATTTTGACGCTTTTTCCTTGTGCCATCTCCTAATAATTTATCCAATCAACTAATTCAATCCCACACCTTTATCGGACATGTGTGGAAATAATATAAACTGGACTATTAAATTACATTCTGCGGCAAGGGTAATAAGCCTTATCACAGTCCCGTGCTTCCCGATAATCTCGTCATAAGCCTTGTCACAGTCCCGTGCTCCTCGATAATCTCATCTGTCTTCCAATCAAAGCACGCCTATAAGGACAAAAATTCTGCCAAGTAATCTAGGTCGATTGGGTAAATTTGTGTGTTCTTGAAACACGAATATATCCCTACATTCAATCACTGTGACGTTCATGGGAGCGTGACATAGAAATGAGTGTCAAGAATAAATAAATAAATAGAGATCAACTTAATTCTGACAGTATCTTTGCAAAGTTCTGAGAAGTGTACAAATAGGTGTACACTTGCATCTCCCTTTTTTCCAGTTGACCTCATTGGATAGTGTATGTGTGATTTGGCTGGAAAGATGCAAAAAATACGATTTGAAATATTGCAAATGATATTTTTGATTCATTGGTACAAAGAACGTCGCAGCGTCTGGAGACAAGCTGCACTTTGTTTCCTCTGTTAAACCGCAGTTTAACAAAGGAGCAAAGCAATAATTTAATTTAATTTAATTTAATTAGAAGGCTTATACAGCGCTTCACCAAGGAATTGCTCTAAAACATTGTCTTGTAGAAACCAGTGTTTTTTATAACAAGAGCCAAATAATAAAACATTTTCTTGTAAATGCCAGTGTATTTTATAATAAAACAGCAAAATAATAAACATTTTTGTAAACACCAGTGTATTATATAACAAAATAGCAAAATAATAAATATTTTCTTGTAAACACTATTCAGGGTGTTTTGCACAGTGGTGAGCGCAAAAAATGAAATATTTATACAATTAAAAATACAATTAAAATATTAAAAATAGAGGCTTCAGCATATGTCATTCGAGAGTACAAAAAATTGGCTGGATTTTCTTTCTTCTAATTTATCGTCTGCGTCTTTCAGTACACAGTATTTGGCTTTCATTGTGTTTTGTAGATAGTTTCGCTGTCAATCAAACAGGATAAAAATTCTGGTTCGGCTTGTGAAGGGAAATTATAATAGTGCAATGCCTGCCTTATTTAAACAGTTTTGCAATTAAAAGGCTAGCACTTCTTATTTAAAGCTTCTTGATCCTTTCACAAAATGTAGCTCGATCACCTTCCTTATTTCGAAAGTACCAACATATCTTATGCTAGATAATTTTTGAATAAAACGGTTTGTGTTGAAGCTGTTCTTTCGAGATCGAAATGCGCTAATTATAGTACAATAAATCCTCAATAAACTGGACATCAACTGGAATGAGCTCATTCTCCGGTTTAGGGAGGTGGCAGTTGTATTCAGGATCCCTAATTTTCAACACTTTAGCGCAGTATAATATGGAATTGAATGGAAAATAAAATGGGACTGAAAAAACTGCCCGGTATTACGAGTTGTCCGGTTAATCGAGGATGCCCGGACCTGAGGTTTTACTGTAATAAGTTTCAAAATCATAAAGATCATTTGCTTGTATTTTGAGGTTTTTTATTAAATACTACTGGATATTTATTCTCTGTATCATATTCAACGTAGTCAATTAAATCAATTAAATCAATCACACCCTTTCACATAGATTTAAACATACAAACAAATTAAGTATGTTTAAATCTAAAATAAATATATATTTTATAATATTGCTTCTTTTATCACAATCTACACTACAGTTGATGACGCAATAGACTGTATTTTATTTGTGAAAATGTCAACGAAAGACTAAATGGGCGTGTGTGAATAGTAGTATGAAAATAAGAGTTCCAGAACAGGAAGTGACGTCATAGGCGGCGTAACCATGGTAACGACCCCCCAGGACATACTATATACTGACCCCCCCCCCCTTAGGCGGCAGTCGGAACAGACCCCAAGGTGAAAAAGTGAGGACTCCCCCCCCCAGGACATACTATGTACCGACCCTTCTCCCCTAGGCGGCAGTCGGGACAGACCCCATGGTGAAAAAGTGAGGACCTCCCCCTGGGACATAATATGTACCGACCCCCCCCCCCCCCTCCCCCAGGATCGTGATATGGCTCACTTCAAGAGTGTATAACTTTAAAACTACTTGGCCGATTTGCATTAAAATTTCACTGTTTTATTCAGTTTTACATGTAGGTTTAACATTAAGTAGTCATAGGCTAGTTGCAGCGGCAGCTGTATGCATCATGGATTCACCTTAAAATTTAAACTTAAAAGTGGAATAACTTTTGTTATAGTTGACCGATTTGCTTGAAATTTTCACCGTTTGATTCAGTTTTATGTAAAGTTTTGTTATAAAGTGTTACAGGCTATTTGTACAGCTGGCTATATACATAATTGGGATATGCTGCCATTTTAACGCAAAAAATGAGATAACTTCCGCTATAGTTGACCAATTTGAATGAAAATTTCCCCATTTCATTCAGTTTTATGTAAAGTTTACAGTGGTCATGTGTTATTCTGCGGATGGATACCATGTTGGTGGATGAAAACGCACATTCAAGAGAGTAAAATTCTGCTGAGTCAGCAATTTTTACAATTTTTTGAACAAGTTTGAGCAAGTTACACACCATTTTTTATTACATCTAAGCAGTATAAATGGATGAGTGAGGAGAAAACCATTCACAATGTCAACATTACTTCTTCACCGATGTGCAGAGACCATGGATGACGTCTTCAAAGTGAACTATGCTGACTATGTGTTTTCAAAGCTTCCTGCTTTTGAATCGGATTAGATTTTGCAAGCGAAGAATTTGCATCAGCATTGGGAAGCTGTTTGAAAGGCAATTCCAAGAGATCGTTTCATCCACTCGTTTCTACGCGAATGTGAAGAATTACATTTACCATTAACTTACGACATTGACTCAGCATTTATCAACGCGAATACAATTTGGGCAGCTGAGCTCAGTTAGTTAGTTGTAGCTGCTAGAATCATTTTACATTATGATGATGGCATTGCATTGACGACGAATGTATTAGAACTTGTTCGATTCAACAATGGACGAATTGAAGTGAATTCAGAACTTTGCAGGATGTTTGTTGACTCAGCAGCTAGTTGGGTATAAAAGGGAGGAGGACCCAAAGTCATCATTACATTGTGCAGCCATGGAGAAGACAAGCAGCTTTAAAATTAGTGCCAACTTAACCATTACTGTGGAGCATGGAGAATTTGGGCCATTTCTACGCATCACACGTGGAGAGAGATGGTGTGCTTTAACACCATCTTTGTGGAAGATTGTGTGTCAGAGCTTGAAAAATTTACGTGACATTGGCTTCAAACTGTACTTAACGCAAACGAAGTGGCTTGAAGTTATTTCATACTTGGATATGCGTTATGTGAGTTTTGTGCGCACATCACGGTTTGAAGGGAAAGAATACACGCATCACATCAACATGAATGACGCTGAATGGGAGACACTGCTTCAGTTGATGGATAACATCAACTCAGCCTTGCTACCATGTGTGGAATGTCATGTTATTACTCCTATCAAGCTGCAAAAGGATGAAGGTGTCAAAACTGTCCAAGAAAAGACTGGCTGAAGTTCAATTGGAGAACATGAATGTTCAAAATCAACTTGGACTTACCTGTGACTATTGCGGATATATGGAGGATTATCATTGCCACTGCCACAAGTATAATTGCAAGATGTGTGAACCAAACAACTTCTGCAGCAAGTGTGGAGTACTTAAGGTCTGTTAAGCAAAGTAGAAGTGATAAGACACTGAAACAAGAAGGACGCATGTTTTAAAAAACCTTATGTTGACTTGATGATTGCTAAACTTGCTAGCTGTGGCACTCCAGACTATCAACTTTATCATTTAGACGCTTTTTGGGATGTTGTACATCATAGTCTTGATGTGATTGAACTGCATTCAAGATTTCTTGGAGAATGTCATAAAATTGGAATAGAAGATCCTGACTTTGACTTTGATTCTGCATTCTATTCTGATCGCACTGATGTGGAAGTATATTTCACCGTGGTTGATTATTTGAGAGATTGCTGTGGACTAGAAGTGGAAACTGAACAGCTTTTTCGGGTAAGAGAACCTTTTTAAACAGCTTTAATGATATAGCAACAGCCTTTTAACATCTTTGTGACAACATAGCGAATTTAATCTTATGCTAGTTGTTTCAAAGAGTCATTTAAAGACATAACAATGTTTTTCTTACTAGCAAATTTAATCTTATGTGAGTGGTTTCAACGTGAACAAAGAAAGAACATGATAGAAGAGGTTGCAGTGATTTTAAAAGATATTTTATTACAGGAAGAAACCGACATGTCAGCGTCAGAATAAACAAAAGAAACAAAGTCATGGAGAATCTTGTATTATTTAGCAGTCATAAGGATTTTCTTTCAAACATGTTTCGAACACGACTTGAAAAGTATGGACATACATTCAACTCGAGTGAAGCTTTGTATCAATATGAGAAAGCAGTTTTTCATCGCCGCCAAGATATTGCTTCAGCTATTGTTTCATGTAGAAATGGATATGAAACGAAACGTATCGCTAAAGTGATAAAGCCATGTCCTTTATGGCATACAGTGAAGAGAAGTAAAATGCAAGATGTTTTACATGTCAAATTGAATCAGTGTGTATTGTTTCGCAAAAAGTTAAAAGAATGTAAAGACAAAACTTTAGTTGAAGCAACGTATGATCATTGGTGGGGAGCTGGTGTGAAACAAGTGTCATCTCCATCATATCCTGGTCAGAATATTATGGGAAATTTGTTAGAAATGTTTCGTGAGAGGGTATAAAAGTGGTGAGACTTTTCATTTACTCACCGTGGTGTGCAGACATGCAGGGATATATGAACATGTAAAGGATGGATGTAGAAACATGTTTCAAGAACAAGTTTGTGGACTACATGATAAGTGAACTAGCACGTTTTGGAACTGTTGAACAACAACTGGAACATATCAACATCTATTGGGAACTTGCTCATTCCATGCTGAACTTGACAAACCTGCGTAAGGATTTTATCAAAGAGTGTGGTGACATTGCCGGAGCTGAGGAGTTTGATGTGGAAACAGCATATCACTTTGCTCGATTTGATCCAAGACTGTTTGATGAAGAGAGAGTGGTTAATCTATATTGCAGTATAATGGCAGACATTACACTGAGACAATATATTGTGCAAAAAGCCTATTGTGAAGAAATGTTATCAGTTGTAAAAAAGTTTGCATGTTTAGTATGTCCTGCTTGTCAACATGAAGAGTGTCAAGAACATACTTGTCATGTTGCATGTGTCTATACATATTGGAATGAAGCTAAATATTATATTCATTTAGATAAAGTGTTAGGGAATGCAAATATGGGTGTAGATGCTATTACATTAGATGAAATAAGTAGTTGGTTAGTGTTCATTGAAGACCAATGGTCTCCAGTTATACACACCATTGTATCTATACTTGATTTGTAAAAACTTGCTAGTTAGTTATAAATGCATGTTACTGTGTTGGTGGAGTTATAAAATAAAAAGTGTCCTGTTAAGAAGTGTTTCTCATTTCGTGTTAACATGTCGACATGGAAAGACTACTTGACCAACATTTACTTCAAACCTGGACAGCCTGGAACATGCGCTGGTCCTTACAAACTTTATCACATCTTAAGAAAACATGATCAACCAGTCACACATTCACACGTGAAGAAATGACTACAGGATCAAGATGCATTCAGTTTACTACAATCTGTAAAATGCAAGTTCCAAAGACAACGTGTGATTACACGTGGCATTGATGACATGTGGGATATTGATTTGGCTGATGTGGGAAACATAGCTCCCTATAATGATGACACACGCTTTTTACTCATTGTCATTGATGTGTTTTCCAAATATTTATGGGTGCAGCCATTACCTAATAAATCACATACCAGCGTCATACAAGCCTTTCAAAAAATTTTTCATGAAACACGACGAAGACCACGAAATCTAAGGTCTGATAAAGGAACGGAATTTAAAAACAGATGGGTAAAAGCATTTTTGAAGAAGGAGGGAATTCATGCTTATACCACAAAGAATGAAACCAAAGCAAACTTTGCTGAAAGAGTCATTCGTACTCTAAAGGGAATGATGTATCGGTATTTTCTACATAATCAAACTTACTGTTATGTAGACATCGTTCCAGACTTGGTGTACAATTACAGCCACAGACCTCATGTTCTCTTCCTGATAAGTATGCTCCTGCAGAGATTCGTAAAGACAACGAATCGAAAGTGTGGAAGTATATGTATGTAGACAAACTGAAATTGAAACCGAAAAAGAAAAGCTACAAATTTAAAATTGGCGATCATGTTCGTATTTCCCACATCAAATATGTGTTTCAACGGGATTATCACATCAAATGGACGCAAGAAGTCTTCATTGTCACACATCGTTGTAAGAAGCAAGGAAAACATTTGCATCGTGTGAAAGACTTTTTAGACGAAGATATTGATGGACACTTCTATGAGGAAGAACTACAGAAAGTGACCAAAGATATTGAATCTATTTATAGAATTGAAAAGTCTTGAAAACACGTAAAAGACGAGGTGTGAAAGAATTATTTGTCAAGTGGTTAGGTTGTCCAAACAAGTTAAACAGTTGGGTGAAAGAAACAGACATTCAAAAATGAAACATCCATTTACATGTTTGGTCTCTGGACATACAGGCAGTGGTAAACGTCTCTGATGAAGAAAATTCTAGAACAAAAGTTGATTAAACCCTCTCCAAAAACCTTTTTTGGCTTTATGCAGCAGATCAGCCTTTATATAAGGCAATGAAAAATGATGAATTTTACCAAGGCATTTCAGATGACATTGAAAAGCGCTTAAACCCGAAAAAACCAAACTTACTTATCATTGATGACTTAATGACTAAATGTGATAGTGATGAGCGTATGACACGTCTCTTTAGTGTTGGCAGCAGTCATCAAAATCTAAGCATTATCTTTATTGTGCATAATTTATTCCATCATGGTAAAGAAATGCGAAATATTAGTTTGAATACACATTATATCATTCTGTTTAAAAATCCTAGAGACAGTCAACAAATTAGTACATTAGCACGACAAATGTATCCTGGAAGATCTCAATTTCTCATAGAAACCTATCAAGATGCTACAAGCAAACCTCATGGCTATTTATTCATTGATTTAAGACCAAAGACAAATGATCAACTATGTATTCGTACAGGTATTTTACCAAAAGATACACATTATGTATATATTGATAAAGCAGTGTATGAACAAGAACCAACTCATTTAGCCATCCCCAGTCAAGATGTCTAAACGTATTCAAGCAAACCAGCCTTTTCTTCATTTACTTGCACGCAGTGGGCCTAAACGACGTAAATCCTTGCTACAGCAAGCTACGAAGGAGGAATTAACGACCTTGTTTGAAATTTGTTTAAATATATTGCGAGGACATTTACCCGTAAGCTCAAAACGGTTTAAGGAATTCAAGCGTGAGCGTCATACTCTACGTACTCTAGCAGATAAGAAGATATCACTTCGAAGAAAAAAGAAGTTGATTAATCAGAAAGGAGGATTCATTGGAGCTATTGCTAAATTTGCATTGCCCTCATTAGCCCAACTGCTGTTAAAATGAAACAGACTATGAAAATGGTCCTCATTCCTGAATATGAATACAAAATGTTATTAGAAAAGAAAAATGGTGACATTACAACAAAAGTAAATACACTTTTACGTGGGCAAAGGAACGCGTGAAAAGGCTCTGGAAATGTCTCAACTTCTTGGCCGTCATTTACGAACAAGTCAGTCACAACAACAACAGCTCCAAAAGCCTGTTGCATCATCTGAAAAATCAGAAAAGTTATTTTTAAGTCATTTTCAACCTATCTATCATGGAAAAGTAATACAACTTTTAGCAGAACTGAAGAAACATGGTGTAAAATAGACAGACAAGAATGGACATGTGTTGAAAACGGGCGATGTCATTACAAATTCTAACATTGTTGATTTGATGAAAGAAGCATTGGTTGCAAGATGTGCAAGTGCTTGTTGTGAAGGAAAAGTAATAGATCATGTAGATCATAATGATGTGAAAGATGATGAGAAACATCATTTACATACATGCGCGAATGGCGCGCGCTATAGTGTATATAGACAACGTCAACGCACATATACAATTTAGTAATCATGGAGTCGATAAGTTTTTACATTACTTTTCCTAGCAATGCTAGTATGAACTATTATCCCAACAAGGCTTCGAATTACCAAATTCGTATGCCTCGAACCATCTATCTGAACGGAAAATATGAAGTGGCTTTAGCTGAAATTCAATATCTACATACATGGACTATTCTATTCAGTATCGACAACAACCACTGACAGATTCTGTCCTTGACACAATCACTATTCCTTATGGTTATTACAGAACCATACAAGAGATATGTAATGCAGTGAATGAAGAAGCGGCTAATTCTATGAAAGATGAACTGAAACAAGCTATTCGGTTAAAGTATGATAAAATTAGACGACGAGTTTTTCTTTTTCTAAATTACAACTTTGAAGTGTCATTTTCTGCTGGATTAGGTGAAATTTTAGGATTTATCCCAGATCAATGGTATACTGAAACGTGTACAGCTGATCATAAAGCCGATGTGAAACAGGGATTTTATACACTTGTTGTGTATTGTAGCATTTGTGAACCACAAGTTGTTGGCGATTATTATGTTCCTTTGCTACGTTCTGTTCCCGTTCAAGGCCATGATGGCGATATTATCATGAAAACGTACGGTAAACCGCATTATGTTCCTGTAAACACGTCCAAATTTGACGTGATAGAAATGAATATTAAGGACGACACAGGCAATAATGTCACATTTCAAACTGGAAAGGTAATCTGTAAACTTCATTTTCGACCAAAATCATTATGAAAGCCTACACACACGATCCGTCTGCATATCGCAGCCATTTTCTTCGTCAAGTTGGCGGGGAATTACCAGGATTCAAAGGAGCGCGAATCCAATATGGCAAAGGTATTGGTTCAATACTGGGCTCATTGGCTCGTAAAGCTATTCCATTACTTAAGGCTGGGGCAAAGATCGTTGCGCCACATCTTAAAAAGGCTGCAAAGAATGTTATGAAAGATGTTACGGGCCGAGTTGCATAGCATGTGATTGGTGATGTGCTTGAAAAGAGAGTGCAACCGACGAAACGTGCCAAAAGACGAAAAACAGCCAGACGGATAACATCAAAAAATATTTAAAAAGATATCTTTTGAAAATGTCTCTCATTCATAATCATTAGTGTGAATGTAGTCTTTCTCCATTAGAATGGTTTCATATACCACCGACGTGAACTGCTGTAGAGAAAAGTTATAATGTAGACTATCAACCACTCACTACCATTAGAGAAGGCGCTCCAATAGAATTCTACATTCCTGAGAGTACAGAAGAATATCTAGATTTAAAGAAAAGCAAACTTCATATTATATGCCGCATTATAAAGGCTGATGGAACAGCCTGCGGCGCAGATGATAATGTCTCATGCATCAATGATATGTTTAATGGGTTATGGTCTAATATTGAATTGTTTCTGAATGATCGACTGGTATCTCATAGTAACAATACCCATGGTTATACCAGCATTATCTCTCATCTCATCCATGATTCGGAAGAAAGTCTGCATTCTGAGCGCTCTATGCGTCTCATGTATAAGGATACTGCTGGGTCAATGAATAGTTATGAGGTGAAAAGAGCCAACCAAGAAAGATATGTATCAGGGTTTCATGTCAATGCTGACGGTGGTGACTTAGCTGAGCAAGGAAATAATGGTTTACATAATCATTATTTGCATACACGTCTCAGCCGTGATTTTATTCTAACAGGTGGTTTAAGGATAGATTTGTTTGAGCAGGATCGTTATCTTCCTAATGGTATCAGTTGGAAATTGCGTTTCCATAGACAAAAAGATGAATATGTATTGATGGCTGCGAATAATACCTATGAGGTGGAAGTGAAAGAGGCATTTTTAACCATTCGCAAAGTGAGGGTTAGTCCAGGTATTCAGTTAGGACATACAGATGCATTGATGAAAAGTCCTACCAAGTTTCTCATCACTAGAAAAGAATGTAAAGTTTTGGCCATTCCAGCAGGATTTCAGTCTTTTGTGAAAGATAACATCTTTTTGGGTCAATTGCCAAAACGCATTGTCATTGGTCTGGTTCATAATGAAGCCTTTGGTGGAACAGCATTGAGAAATCCATACAATTTCAAACATTTTGATCTGGACTATACGCAACTGTACACGGATGGTGAACCAGTTCTATTCAAACCTCTCAAGCTTGACATTACACAAAACAAATACCTAGACGCTTTTGAAACGCTTTACAAATCGTTTGATAGATTGAATGGTGTGAAAAGTTCTATCATAAAACGGGAAGATTGGCCTAGAGGTTATGCTTTATTTTCGTTCGACTTAACACCTGATTATGATGGTGATGATCATTTTCCCCTGATCAAGCATGGGAATTTGCTGCTAGAAATGAATTTTAGCAGGGCTTTGCAACAAACAATCAATCTCATAGTCTATGCTGAATTTGATAACATTATTGAAATAAATGAAAATCGCAGCATCCAATTCGACTACCAGCCATGAACACGAAGCAGATTGATGCCATATTGAGCAATGATGTCATGACAAAAGACTTGTTTCAAGGCGTGTTTGCCATGGACCAGTTACCATCTTTACAACGCGGTGCCTATGTCATCAACACAGACGATCAAGATGAACCAGGAGAACATTGGGTGGCAGTGTATTATGACAAAGACCCTGTAGAATATTTTGACTCTTATGGACTTTAACCTCTAGATAATCGTTTAGAAACGTTTTTAAGAAATGACTTTATGTATAATTCCATATCATTACAAACGCCAATATCATCTTCATGTGGTTTTTATTGTGTATATTATATATTACATAGAGCTCGAGATCAGAGTACGTTTGATATTGTAAATATATTAAAAAGAAAGGATAGTGATTTTATTGTAAAGGATTTTGTATATAGACATTATAAACCATTGTTTTTTTATTAATGCTGTTGTTGTTGTTGTTGTAGTTAAGCTATATTAGTTAAGTTATATTAGTTAAATTGTTGATAATTGTTCAAGTTTGATGAACAATAAAAAACCAAGTTTCAAACTGTCTTGTTTATTGAGTTATATCTATTTACAAGCTCTTAATTACAAACTTTTATTGACAAACTTTTATTTACAAACTCTTATCTACAAACTCTATTTACAAACTTTTATTTACAAACACATTCATTTTTCAATACATTAATCAATGAATGCCATTCATTAGAATCTAAATTAATATATGTATCATAGACATTACACCCACATTTGTAAATGCTATGAAAGCTCACATAACTCGCATCACCAAACTTTATCACTTTAGCAGTTTCGTGTTCAGACAGTTTCAGTTCATATCCATCTTCATTAATGTATATGTCCATCACACGCATAGGCTGTGTCAGCTTAATGGATTTGGTACCCCCGCATACGTTGTATTCCTTCCTCTTTGAATTCAAGCATAAGGTTCTTCCCAATCCAATGCTTGTAACATTCCACTGTGCTGAGGGTGATGATGTCGTAGTGTTCTGTAAGCTCGTCATGTTGGCGAAAATGTACAAACACGTCTAGGCAGTTCTGAGTCACACGCACTTCTAATTCATTTGAGACTTCTAGGAGAAAGCCGGGTATCCTCAACTTGTCTAGATGATCCTTCAACACGGATTGGTCGTCAGGCGATAGTATGATATACTTTTCAAAATGTCGCAGCACAATGTCATCACATAAGTTTCTCATATATGAGAATCCATATGTAATGAGTTCATAATCCAACAAATAGTCCTCCATCTCGTTTAACTATGAGCTATCTCGTCTGTGACTTGTCTATTTATGCTCGGATGATGGTGAAAAGCGGGCAGCTTCTAGGAATCGTAAGACTGCGCGCCAATTCTTCATATCAAAGATGATCAAATCTGAATATGGAGTATCTGGTACAACTCCATTATAATCCTCTGGATAATCCTGTAAAAGATTTCTCCAGAATGTCACACGTATGTCAGAATCATGTCCAACCACTAACACTTCAAGTTTATTTCCAAGTCTACGTTCAAACCCAGGTTCAAGCGGTATGTTTTTAAAGTCTTTCCACACTTCAGGTTTAAACCGATAAGCATGTATTATCCGAGAATTTATTATCACTGCATTCAAATCATTTACAGCGAGGTAAACACCATCGTTAAACATACGTCCATTCATGTTTTCACCTTATTCTTCAGCTTCTTCAGCATTTTCCATTTTACCTGCTTCTTCAGCATTTTCCATTCAGGTATTGTCAGCAAAATGTCCTTTTTCGTAGGACGGTTTCTTCCAGTCCCCTCATCTCTGAGGTATTTGCGAATGTTCACCACTCCTTCATTGATTGCTTTGTTTCCTAATCTTGATATACTTTCCATTGCCTAGAGAAAGCATTCGCTCCAACGACTGTTGTGGTGCAGGCGTCATCTCCACTTTTAATTTCTTCATGGTGGTCAGGATTTTTCACTTTCAAGTCTTTAATGGTATCAGCAAGAGTATCCATATCCGTTGCAGATCTTTTTCGATTCATGTTCACGCTTCAGTGTTCACACCTCAGCTAACTTTAAAGTTGGAGAGTCTCCCCGTTATATACTGTAATGTCCATGCGCCAAAGTGGAATAGCCATCATTCAGCACATATCGCTTGTCGTCATATGGGGAGAGAGCCACTTTCCTCACCTTCTCCGAGAAAACTGGTGGTCATGACTTCGAATGATGTGTCCTGTAGCCATTGTTTGCGTTTGGTTGAACAAACTGTCCTTATACTGCTTATGTTTCATACGTCTTTGACACGCGCGAGTGATGCCTTTGGCCGTACGTTTTCTTTCCTACCATACATTATACTGTACATTTTCGGCCGAAGTCCATCAAACTCTTCAATGGTTATACCTACCTGCCGTCCCATCTTTCATTTTCCCAAGTACTTTTTTGTTCACGTTGGAATGCAGGAAATGATCTGGCGGATAGTCACTTGTGTGGAACAGGTCAGCATCTTCCTGCATATCCTTGTATCGCTGAACAAGAGCTTGGCATCGGGATACTTGGCCATGATGTATTTCTAATGAAAGTGAAACATGAGCACTTTGCTGAGGTCGAGAATGGTGAAGCCGACCTGAATGGGTTTATCCAGAAGCAGATCCACTTTGCGCAAATGTACAGAGAAAATTCTAAGTTTGTTGAACGAAGGTTTAGCCACAAGTTTCTTGAACAGCTTTTATTGCTGAACGAGTTCAACATTCATGCGCTTTCTCACATATTCCATGGTTTTGCCAAGCACAGAGTTGTTCATGAGTTTGAATAAGTTTTTCTCAAACGGGTGCTTGGCCAACTTTCTCTTTTCCGTGTTCAAGGAAATGTATTTCTCCAACCATTTGCTCTGTGCGAACATGATGGCACGATGCACCTTAGTGACTTTCAACCCCAGTGAGACATATTGCTGTAAATTTCTATAATGAAGCACATATTTCTTCTTGTCACAGAAGTTGGGAATGAGCTTTTCACTGGGTTTGTCTTTCATGTTTAGATCTTTCCGTAGCTTCTGACTATGTTCTGACAATTCTTCCACTTTGATACTTTTCCGTTCTGGAGCCACTGGGTAGTGATTATGACGATCATGGATGGACATCTAAAATGTATCCAATCTCGCCATCTTCATCCACATCCATAAAGTCGACGGATTCTGGCTCGCTCACCCACATAAATCCACTTTGCTTTGTGACATGCCCCAACCATACAAGTAGTCTATGCCCCGATATGGCACAGGAAGTGCTCCATTATCGCCCACTTTTTCCTTTAGACTCCCATGTTAAAGGACTGGATGGAGGGAAAAGATGACGCAATAATCTGTTTATAGCGCATACCTGTCAAGTTGCTGACGATGCATGTTGAAAAAACAATGCACTATGTTTTAAAAGTCCATTGTATTTCACGCAAATTTTATTTATCCGTGTTCTTAAATATATCGCAAAGGTGTATGAAATAAAATTAGCTTAATAAGTACATCATATTGTGATTGCACTTAAAAGTCCGCAAACCCCATGTCCAGTCAAAATGGGGAGGTGAGTGCGAACGAGTATACATGTGTTATTATTCAACTGTCGTTGAACTTTAAGGGCGGTGGGGTTTTTATTGTAACGGGTAAATCAGCTTTTAAGTCGGTATGCAAAAGTAATTTGTGCCCTCGAATAATGGAGGTGCATAGTTTGTGTGGGAAAGGGGTGCATAATGGGGAAAAACACAAAAATAACACTGCTTATTCATGTCATCATTTTATTCACATATAATTTTACATAATATATACAAAGTCTTTTACGCACATATACTAATAACAAGCCTTATTAAGATATTTATACAATAAGAAATTTACTAGAAAGTATTGAAACAATACACACACAAACACACATACTCTCTCCCTCTTTATACTGCATTCATTCCTCATACTTGCCCATATAACATAAAGCAGAGTAAAATGACAGCATATTTTTCCATCACACAAATGACCTCACACTCTGACCCAGTCAATTGTATGTTAATGCTTTTAATGAACGGTTTATTGATGAATTAGCTAGTAGCACATACAATAATAGGTTTACGGGTGCATTATCACCGCTCCAGTGACCAATATCACAACCAATTGATTATAAGGTTCAATGGACACAGCGTCAAGCACACAAATGACCTGACTCTTTGACCCAGCCACTTGCATGACGGTTTGAGTCAACACCTAGCAATTATTACAATCAATTGACTAAAATGGCAGGTTTACGGTGAATTAACACCGCTCCAGTAACCATACACAGCGTTAAACACACAACCGATCTGACTCTTTGGCCCGACCGCCTGCGTACCCCGGCTTGTCGTGCTCTGAATGAAGTGATGTGACTACAGTGCTTTATGCTATATATGAAGTATGAAGGTCACCGAGCTTGAATTTGTATCTTCTAGTTTTATGTTTGCCACCCAGCTCGCGTTGTGCAGTTCTACTGAATTATGTCGCTAGGCGGACACCTTCATTATTTTCTGTCACGTCGTTGGGAGCAGTGTCTGTGGTACTGTGAACTGTTGCATTATATCCATCGGCAAAATTCTGGAGCTGGTCAATGTATGTGAAGGCATTTTTGTAGGTGAAATACCGGTATATCTTAGACTTGACGGTTTTGATTGCCCTTTCACTGATGGATGCCTTGTTTTCACTTTGAGCAAACAACTGGCGAATATCTCTGGATTTCAAAAGAGACTTGAAGGCATTAGCGCGAAATTCCTGGCCCTTGTCACTGCGTATTCTATTCGGTATTCTCCCCTCATTAAAGATGTCTTTGAAGGCTTTAGCCGCAGACATTCCTGTTTTGTCCTTCAATGGGCGCAGCCATAGATATTTTGAGAATGTATCTACTACGACGAGTATATATTTGAATCCTTGAGAATGTATCTACTACGACGAGTATATATTTGAATCCTTTGAAAATTTCACCATGTCCATTAAATCTGCAGACCACTGGTCATCTTTTCCTGCAACAATAATGGGGGTTCGTTTAAAATGAAGCCTGTTTGGTCGTTGCAAACTGTATGGTTCTTGCTGCTGAAGCCATTTCCTATTTTATATTTACTGATAACATATTTGCCATCGTCCTCCTGATAACATATTTGCCATCGAAAGCCGTCGTCCTCCTCACTCTCGGAATTATCTTCCTCCTCGTCGCTGCCGCCATCACCGAACTCGTCGTTCTCATTATTTAGAAGATTATCAAAATGGCTTTCGAACTGTTTCACAGCCATAGGTACTGCATCTTCCTCACCGTATCCCTTCTTTTGTAAGTTGTCTATCTCTTGCATGATTTGATTATGTGTTACACCAGTAGTCAAATGCAGCATATTCTTAATAAACCCACTGTAGGTTTTTAAGAACACAGCCATATCTAAGGGTTTCAGCTTTGACTCGGCTTTTTCTTCAGCATCTTCTTCCTCCATTCCCTGGTCAATTTATTTGTCAACTTTTCTCTGACATTCTTTCTCATTCTGTTCTCGTGCCGTTCTCATTAAATTTTGAAAAAACTGGAAGTTCGTCAGCTGTAGTAAATTTGGGTGACTCATCTTTTTCTATTTTGACCTTTTAAGCAGGTGGTTTGCTTTCAGGACACCAGTTCTTGACATGTCTTTGCATATCATGAACATTTTCAAATATAAATCCACAGTCGTCACAAGAAGGCATGCTGTCTGCTGAGTTGCAATCCGGTTGAGTAAAAAAATTTGTTGTGTTGTTGGTCTCTTCAGGAATGAAATATACTGATATTTCTTCTTTTGTATCTTGTGGATTAGCAGCTGAGATGTTTTCACTTTGACGTTCAGTCATCAAATGACCAGGTGGGCATTTGTCTTCTCCTTTTATAGATTGTGGTGCTGAAGTAAATATGTTTGTTTTGAATCGTTCAGCTTCAGGAGTTGTTTGCTTAGCGTCGATCATCAGATAGCTGTATGGCTCCTTTGTGGCTTCATGATAAACATTCATAAACTGCTGGAGGCGACCGGGAAACATAAAACGTCCGAGAGTTTGTACTTGGTCTTGGCCCATGATAGATTTGAAAATAATCAAGTACTGCGTATTGCGTCTCTGAATAACGGTCCCTTTGCCTTGAGGAAACAAGGACTGGGTGATGTTTATACAGCTGAGAGATCTATGGTGGCTGCCTTCAGTAAACGAATCAGCTATTCGCTGGTCTTGGGCTGTACTGGACATCATGTCGTCAAGTAAAATCCTGACCAGACAGGATAGTTTACCTATACAAGCGATGGCAGCCATTATTTACAGAAATGCAGCACACAATTCCCAATATTGAGTTTATGCAAGGCATTCCACCCAATCTTGATGATGACGATTTTTTTTATACTCAGAAAACCAATGTGATTTTACGTGACGACATGATGTCAAGTACAGCCCAAGACCAGCGCATAGCTGATTTGTTTACTGAAGGCAGCCACCATAGATCACCCAGCTGTATAAACATCACTCAGTCCTTGGTTCCTCAAGGCAAAGGGGCCGTTACTCAGAGACGCAATACGCAGTACTTGATTATTTTCATATCTATCATGGGCCAAGACCAAGTACAAACTCTCGGACGTTTTATGTTTCCCGGTCGCCTCCAGCAGTTTATGAATGTTTATCATGAATCCACAAAGGAGCCATACAGCTATCTGATGATCGACGCTAAGCAAACAACTCCTGAAGCTGAACGATTCAAAACAAACATATTTACTTCAGCACCACAATCTATAAAAGGAGAAGACAAATGCCCACCTAGTCATTTGATGACTGAACGTCAAAGTGAAAACATCTCAGCTGCTAATCCACAAGATACAAAAGAAGAAATATCAGTATATTTCATTCCTGAAGAGACCAACAACACAACAAATTTTTGTACTCAACCGGATTGCAACTCAGCAGACAGCATGCCTTCTTGTGACGACTGTGGACTTATGTTTAAAAATGTTCATGATATGCAAAGACATGTCAAGAACTGGTGTCCTGAAAGCCAACCACCTGCTAAAAAGGTCAAAATAGAAGAAGATGAGTCACCCAAATTTACTACAGCTGACGAACTTCCAGTTTTTCAAAATTTAATGAGAACGGAACGAGAACAGAATGAGAAAGAATATCAGAGAAAAGTTGACAAATACATTGACCAGGGAATGGAGGAAGAAGATGCTGAAGAAAAAGCCGAGTCAAAGCTGAAACCCTTAGATATGGCTGTGTTCTTAAAAACCTACAGTGGGTTTATTAAGAATATGCTGCATTTGACTACTGGTGTAACACATAATCAAATCGTGCAAGAGATAGACAACTTACAAAAGAAGGGATACGGTGAGGAAGATGCAGTACCTATGGCTGTGAAACAGTTCGAAAGCCATTTAGATAATCTTCTAAATAATGAGAACGACGAGTTCGATGATGGCGGCAGCGACGAGGAGGAAGATGATTCCGAGAGTGAGGAGGACGACGGCGACGATTCAGAGAGTGAGGAGGAAGAGTCAGACAGTGAGAACGAGGAGAATGAAGACAATACATAAGTAAGTACGGTATAATCCTTATTCATTTGTTAATGCACCGTTGACAGGATGACATCTTTGGAAGAATATTTAAAAAATATATATTTTAACCCTTCAAAGCCTGCAAGTTTTTCAGGACCGGATAAACTATATCACTTTGTAAAGAAGGATGGAAAATATGATATCAGTAAATATAAAATAGGAAATGGCTTCAGCAGCAAGAACCATACAGTTTGCAGAGACCAAACAGGCTTCATTTTAAATGAACCCCCATTATTGTTGCAAGAAAAGATGACCAGTGGTCTGCAGATTTAATGGACATGGTGAAATTTTCAAAGGATTCAAATATATACTCGTCGTAGTAGATACATTCTCAAGGATTCAAATATATACTCGTCGTAGTAGATACATTCTCAAAATATCTATGGCTGCGCCCATTGAAGGACAAAACAGGAATGTCTGCGGCTAAAGCCTTCAAAGACATCTTTAATGAGGGGAGAATACCGAATAGAATACGCAGTGACAAGGGCCAGGAATTTCGCGCTAATGCCGTCAAGTCTCTTTCGAAATCCAGAGATATTCGCCAGTTGTTTGCTCAAAATGAAAACCAGGCATCCATCAGTGAAAGGGCAATCAAAACCATCAAGTCTAATATATACCGGTATTTCACCTACAAAAATGCCTTCACATACATTGACCAGCTGCAGAATTTTGCCGATAGATATAATGCAACAGTTCACAGTACCACAGACACTGCTCCCAACGACGTGACAGAAAATAATGAAGAAGATGTCCGCCTAGCGACACAATTCAGTAGAACCGCACAACGCGAGCTGGGTGGCAAACATAAAACTAGAAGATACAAATTCAAGCCCGGTGACCGCGTGCGCATTACACATCAAAGAAACAGGTTTACCCGTGAATACGACCAAGGAGAGGTCTTCACCATAGCTCAGCGGTTCAGAAGAGGACAAGTGCCTATTTATAGACTCAAAGACTATAATAACGAGCCCATAAGAGGCAGTTTCTACCAATCAGAGCTACAGAAAGTGGACTTGAAAGACAATGAATTGTTTAACATTGAAAAAGTGCTTAAAGAAAGGGGCCGGGGACAAAATAAACAGTACTATGTAAAGTGGCTATATTGACCAAAGACATTTAACAATTGGGTTAAAGCAAGTGACATTGAACTATTGAAATAACTATTTATATTCTGTACATGTATTGTAATTCAGTGGTAGATATTTTGATTGTGGTGGTTATTAAACATATTTATTCTTCATACTTGTATATATAGCATAAAGCACTGTAGTCACATCACTTCATTCAAAACACGACAAGCCGGGAACGCAGGCGGTCGGGCCAAAGAGTCAGATCGGTTGTGTGTTTAACGCTGTGTATGGTTACTGGTACGGTGTTAATTCACCGCAAACCTGCCATTTTAGCCAATTGATTGTAATACTTGCTAGGTGTTGACTCAAACCTTCATGTAATTGGCTGGGTCAAAGAGTCAGGTCATTTGTGTGCTTGACGCTGTGTTCATTGAACCTTATAATCAATTGGTTGTGATATTGGTCATTGGAGCGGTGTTAATTCACCCGTAAACCTATTATTGTATGTGCTACTAGCTAATTCATCAATAAACCGTTCATTAAAAGTATTAAAATACAATTGACTGGGTCAGAGTGTGAGGTCATTTGTGTGATGGGAAAATATGCTGTCATTTTACTCTGCTTTATGTTATATGGGCAGGTATGAGGAAAGAATGCAGTATAAAGAGAGAGATAGAGTATGTGTGTTTGTATGTGTATTGTTTCAATACTTTCTAGTAAATTTCATATTGTATAAATATCTTAATAAGGCTTGCTATTAGTATATGTGCGTAAAAGACTTTGTATATAATATGTAAAATTATATGTGAATAAAATGATGACATGAATAAGCAGTGTTATTTTTGTGTTTTTCCCCATTATGCACCCTTTTCCCACACAAACCATGTACCGCCATTATTCGAGGCCACAATTTACTTCTGCATACCGACTTAAAAGCTGATTTACCCGTTACAATAAAAACCCTACCGCCCTTAAAGTTCAACGACAGTTGAATAATAACACATGTATACTCGTTTGCACTCACTTCCCCATTTTGACTGTACATGGGGTTTGCGGACTTTTAAGTGCAATCACAATATGATGTACTTATTAAGCTAATTTTATTTCATACACCTTTGCGATATATTTAAGAACACGGATAAATAAAATTTGCGTGAAATACAATGGACTTTTAAAACATAGAGCATTGTTTATTCAACATGCATCGTCAGCAACTTGACAGGTATGCGCTATAAACAGATTATTGCGTCATCTTTTTCCTCCATCCAGTGCTTTAACATGGGAGTCTAAAGGAAAAAGTGGGCGATAATGGGGCACTTCCTGTGCCATATCGGGGCATAGACTACTCATACAGGTTGTTTGCGTCCAGGTACACCAAGTAGTTGGTTGGTTTCGTGGGATCGTAATCTGCTACGTAAGGGTTATTTGCTTTCGCATACTTGTGCGTGATGACAGATATTCCTCCTCGTAGACCTTGTTCAACCATTTGGTACATATCAATGTTATTGATCAATTCCAACTTCACCTTTGTCGCTTTTAACATCGCATCCCACGACAGTCCTGGCGCTGAATAGTAGTGAGCAGGATCCAATTCATACGTGTTAAGACATACTTGACGAAAGTTTTCAAACACGTCAGCCAGCAGTAATACATCTGATTTCAGGTATAGGTCGTCGTATTCACCGAATGTGGTATAGTTGAATGTATCCCATACCTTCTGCGCATGCGCATAATCCTCATCGTTAATGCCTTCTTCACTGAGTTGGCTGTAAAACTTGTCCTTGGACGGTAGTTTTGTTTAAGCAAACTTGGATGGCTCGTCCACATAATCATAAGGGTACACTCCCTTTCTCAGCAGTAAATCTTGTTTGTCACTATTGTGAATGTGTGACGTCATGTTATAAAAGTTGTCTTTCCCTTTTGCCGCAAGGTTGGATACCAACTTCTGTAGAGAAGTACTCATAAACTGATAACTGTCCGTAAATTTCAGATTGCTCATGGTGAATGCAATATATTTCTCAATGGTGTTGGAATGACTGTAATCGTTTCATTTTTGAATTTTCCAATTTCTTCCATGATCAAATGACTGTCATAACCTCGCAAATTGTGGAAAAACACAGGAATGATAAAAGAATCTTTATCGTCCTGCTTATCCTTTCTAAGTCGAAATTGCAAGTTGCATTCATTGTGTGCAGCTCCGCGGTATTTGCCATTGATATGGTCATGATCTCTCACACGATTCGCTCCTAGAGGCTCATGACAAATGTAGCAATCGACAGCGTTCTTAAAATTCTCTTTGTCTTCACGAGTCATCACCATTTCCTTTATCTGTTGTAAACCGTGCACAATACGATCACGCTCATTCACCATATGATCTAAAAAGACTTTCACAGCATTATCTCCTCGATGCACAACATGTGCACGTATGTCATACTGACTCACAACCACATAGGCGAAGCTGTTTGGACGATGATGCTGATACTTGTCTCCTTCTTCTTGCTTTTTCGTGAAACATTCAAAGTCTGCATAAATCACAAAAGGTGCTCGTTGTTGTTTGGCTACATTCTTAAACTTGGTGAAATTTATCCTGGGGAATGATAAACGTTGTGCTCCATGCTTGTCGCACACTTCAAGATGCTTGTCTAAAAGATCTTGTCGCTTAAACCCGTGAAGACAGTTGAAATAATAAAACATTGCTCCATTATACTTGGTACGATAAGACATAAGTCTGGAGAAATTCTTGATGAGGCAGTAATGCCTTTTCTCGTCATTACTAATCAAAAGTAAGTTGATTTCTCTCGCGCTGGTGTTTCGACTCAGTTGTATCGGAACAACTACATCATGTTCATATCCAAACACGTTGATAGACACATCATTCTCCTTTTCAAACTTTGGAATGTCCGTAATCGGTGTTGGAAATGTCATACCCTCCACCTTCAATTCCTTCTAAAATGGCGTGTAATGTTTCACGCGCTGTGGGTTTCTGTCATGTGGGTGAAGATGAGCCAATACGGACCATAAGAAGCACTTGTTGTCGTCATTCTTAATGCTTATCACACCTCCTGTATTCTTCACTTTCTTCGGAAGTGGGATAAAATTGCTTGCTTCCAGTGGCGCTGACGTAGCTGCATGTACTTCAATATACAGTATGTTATCCAACACCCAGCCTGAACCTTGTCGCTCATGTCATGTTCATCAAACTTGCTGATGAAGGCATTATCCACTTGTTCTGCTATAACACCTTCAGTTTCTTGAAGCGTGAATTCACCACAATATACCATTTCATTCCACGGTTTAACGTCTCCAACAAATGTGTCTTGATCCGATTCTCTTGTTGTCGCATTTCAAGCAGCAAATCTAATCCATCTTCAGGCTCAAATCGTCTTTCCTGTGCGTTTTCACCAAGATAACTCTTCTGCCTCTCCCTACTTGTACTGTCTTTTGTTCTTCCAACGGTACACATGCATGTGCCTCAAACGCATCCAAAGATGAAAATATCTTAGTGCATCCACAGCAGAGGACTGGATCAGGTCTGTCAACGCCATCTTGCAACGTCTTTCTTTTTTCGTCTCTTGGCTTCAATCTTCTCAACACGCTCTTCACGAGCACGTTTCAACTTGGCTGGTTTGCATGTATGTGCCACGAACAATTCCAGAGATGGAAATGTCACATTGCAATCATGACAGAAGACTGTTGCCATCGTTGTTGCTGTTGCTGCTAGAACTGAAATGGGTGAAATACACGTTTCACTCTTACTTTTATAATACTTCGATGCTATCAAAATATGGTGTGTAAGTTGCTCAAAAATTGTTGAAATTGCTGACTTAGCAGAATTTATCACTGTTTGACATGGATGAAATGCATGTCTTGCTCTTCTTTTTATGCTACTTACATGTAATCAAAATATGGTGTGTAACTTTTCAAACTTGTTAAAATTACTCAAACTTGTTAAAATTGCTGACTCAGCAGAATTTATCACTGCTTGATATGAAAGTCTCACTCATTTCACCTACAGTTGTACAGTTGTACAGCTGCACAGCAGAGACATCTGACGGTGAAGCTTGACGATGGTATGCATCCGCCAACATGGTATTCATCTGCCAACATAGTATTCATCCTCGAAATAACACTTTCGAGGACGTGGTAGTTCACTTTGAAGACATCTGTGAAGAAGTAATGTTAGCATTGTGAATGATTTCCTCCTCACTCATGCATTTATACATATTCAACATGACGTCATATGTTGGAATAATTTAAACACATGTTTGAATGGTGGGCGCGCGCCATTCCAACACTTGTCTTTGAGGGTGTGTTGTAAACTGAGACGTTAAACTGAATCCAATGGTGAAATTTTCATTTAAATCGGTCAACCATAATGAAAGTTATCTCACTTTTAAGGTTAAAATTTTTCAAGGTGAATCCATGATGCAGACAGCCGCCGGTGCAACTAGCCCATGACTAATTTATAACAAAAATTTAAACAAAAATGACTCAAACAGTGAAATTTTCATTCAAATCCACCAACTGTAGCGAAAATTATCACACTTTTGTTTACAATGATGATGCTTACAACCACTTATGCAAATAACCACTTACTGAAATGGCTACCACTGTTGTTGCAGTTAATATGATTTGGGAGATCATCCTTATATACCTCTTAGACTACATGAAAAAACTCGCCAAACAACTCTTGTTCTCAGCTGACTTGGCAGATTTTTTCTCCCTGGGGGGGCGTGGGGCGTGGGGCGGGGGTTCGGCACATAGTATGTCCTGGTTGGGGGAGGTCCCTACCCTACAAATTCTTCGACGTCGGAGATGCATATAAAATGCGTCGGCAATATCGGCAACATACGTCGGATATGCGCATATTTTTTCCGTTTTGCTCATCGTTGATTAGTCGTTTGTGCGCATATTTTCCGACGAAGTTTTTATGCATCTATTCTACGCATATCCCACGTATTACCAACCGTCGGCTATACGTCGGTTATATGTTTAAATTCTAATGCATTTCCGCCGAACTTCCGCTGATTTTTATACGTATAAAAATGCATGTTTCCGAGGTTTTCCAACGCATTTCCGACCAAGTGACAATCGGAAAATATCCGTTTTTTAGACGTATAAAAATGCGTATGCGCATTTGAAAAAAACATTGTTTCTAACCTTAACTGACCCTTTGAACCCTTACCAACCATTCATAATTCACATATTCATACATACACCATAGCATATTAATATACAACATAGCATATTTATATATTGCAACTGAACACTAGTACTTACTGGTTTTTGAACCGGGGACCTCTTGCATCCTAGGCGCGGAACATACCTATACTCCACGGCGGCTGAGGCTGCGTCGGCAGTGTAATTAAGTGGTCTAATGTTTCTATTACGTCCCAAAAAGTTTACTTCTTACATTTTCGTTTTTTTTTTGTTACCGCTGGCGCTTTTAAATTTAGTTATTTGTATTGTCTTTTCCTCCTTTATGTTTGCTGAAGGATAGTTTATTGAGGCAAATGACAATTTTCAAGTATATTCATAATGCTCAACTATTTTTTCTTCATAATATCCCCTACAAAACGTCAATCGATAAATTTCCGACGACGAATAAGCATCGAAAAATATGCGTTTTATAGACGTATAAAAAATACGTATAATACACGTTGGCAATATCGGCATCTTTTTTTCAATGTATTTCCGACGTCGTTTATACATAAGAAAATATGCGTTTTATAGACGTTTAAAAAAATACGTATAATACATTACATTACATGGGATTTATATAGCGCATGTACATTAAAATGGTCAATGCGTCTTCACAGTTGTGAAAAATGACTAGACTAGATTTGAATACTAAGTACTATTAAGCATGAAACAAACCAATCGGCATACCGCGTTGGGTTCAGCACCGAGACAGCTCTGGTCAGGATAACCAATGATGTTCTGTGTGAATTGGACAAACGCCGCGGAGTAATTCTAGTTCTACTAGATCTCTCCGCGGCGTTTGACACCATTGACCACGAAATCCTCACAGAAGGCCTTAAGTCCAGGATCGGAATACAAAGCAAAGCACTGGAATGGTTTACTAGTTACCATAGCGGACGAACTCAACGTGTGGTTGTCGAAAATGCAATCTCCGAAACCGTGACCCTTCGCTATGGAGGTCCACAGGGATCACTCATGGGTGCCGAGGACTATAAAGTGCACACTCTACCCGTAGGAGATATTATACGACGACATGCATTGGAGTTTAAAATATACGCCGATGACACCCAGCTTCACATTTCATTTCGTCTAAACGACGAGGCCGCCCTTAGGACGCAATTAGGAGGATAGAGGACTGTGTTCATGAGATAAAAGACTGGATGACCTGCAATAAGCTAAAACTGAACGCTGAAAAAACAGAGGTTCTGTTTATCAAACCTAAAACTAATAAATCACCCATATCCAAACCAACTACCATTGACAGTTCGATAGTGAAACCTACCAAATTAGCGCGTAATATTGGCGTAATCTTCGACAATGCATGAACACATATCGTCTGTATGCCAATCATGCATGTTTCGCCTTAAAAACATTTCGGCAATACGTCGTTATATCACTAGAGAAGCATGTGAATCACTCGTTCATGCAATGGTAACGTCCCGAATGGATTACGCCAATGCAACACTGCTAGGCCTACCACAAACAGAACTAGGCAGACTACAAAAAATACAAAACATCGCAGCCAAAATTATACTTCAACAACCCAAACATAGCCACGTAACACCGATGCGTCGTTCTTTGCACTGGCTACCAGTGGGCAATAGGATAATATTCAAAACGCTTATGCTCGTATTCAAATGTATACACAGGAAAGCTCCCCAGTATCTACAAGAACTTATTGTTCTCCACCAACCATCTCGCAGTTTACGGTCTGGAGACGGGCATATGCTCTTAAAAGTTCCACGCTCAAGCACGGTACGATACGGTCAACGGATGTTCAGCTGCAGAGGACCGTCTCTCTGGAATCAATTGCCAGAGGAAATTCTTGTAGAAACTTCGTTTGAAAGATTTAAGAAACGGTTAAAGACCCATCTCTTTGCATTAGATTTTAACTGACTTTACATTCTTTTAGTACAAACTTACTTTCCAGTATTATCTATTTTGCAGTATTTATTAGATATATGCGATAGTCAGATGTTGTTTGCACTAATTGAGCTCAGTGTTATAATTTTCTTTCATATTAATCTTATCTGATTTGTAATGGTGTCATCGAATACTTTTGTAGACTTTGGCACCTTAAATCTGTTACTATTACTATATTACTATTACTATTAAGCTAAATACTATTAAAACCAATACTGTTACTAAATGCTGCAAAAATGCTACTAAAAGAACAATAATACGGATTCAGTATTATTGTAATAGTAATATTCGATAAACAAGTGTGTTTTTAAATCTTTTTTAAAACGATTTATGCACTTGGTGTGCCTGAGATTTTTTGGCAAGGAGTTCCAAAGCTTTGGTGCTGCTGCGCTAAAGGCTTTGTCTCCGCCATATTTCAAGGATGTATACTATCTGCTGCTTACCCATGGCCATGAGGATGTATTTTGAACTTTGATTAGTGAGGATTCGGTGCAGTGACCAGCCTTGTAGGCGGACTGTAAGGGTTCGTCCAGTGAAAATTTATTATTGTGTTGTGCGATTTGGTCGGACACAGCGCGTTCTAGTATTTTTGAAACAAATGGCAGATTTGAAATTGGTCTGTAATTTTTGAGCTCTAAGTCCGCGTTGGCCTTTTTCAACAGAGGCTTCACTATTGCTTGTTTGAACGATACTGGTACACTTCCGGTAGCAAGGGATTTGTTAATGACGGCAGCTAGCGTCGGAGCTATTGTGTCTATGCAAGACTTTAATAAAAACGTCAGTATTGGATCCAGATCACAATGTTTTGTTGGTGCTTGTAAAACCAGTTTTTTCACTTCCGAGACTGAGAGAGAACTGAAGCTTGTAAACGGTTCAACATCATTATTGCAACTGGTGGTGACTGGCAACGAATGGAACAAGCTGTCATCATCTGGAAATTTTTGCACTATATTGTCAATTTTTGTTTTGAAGAATTCTGCAAATTCTCCTGCTAATTGAGAAATTGAATGCGTTTCAGGAAGACGTGTTTCTGCTGGGATTTTATTTAAACTGCCAATTATATTAAAGAGTGCCTTTTGATCACCGTGGTGGTCCAGAATAAGGTTAGTGTAATAGGTGGATTTTTTTCCGGAGAAGCCAATTGTATTGATTTCTGAGTTTTTGAAATTTGGAAAAATTTTCAATGTTTTTTTTTTTTTTTTTTTTTTTTTTTTTTTTTTGCTTTTGCATGTGTCCGCTCAGCTCTTCTACAATGAGATTTAGCTTCTCTACGGTCATTGTCGTACCATGCGTTTGTGGATTTTGTTTTAACAGTTTTTGTTTTCAATGGGGCATGTTTATCTAACAAATTGGATAACTCAACATTGTATGACTGTACAAAAGACTCAAGGTCATCAGGGGGATTCACAACGACCGGCAGTTCACTCAGATCATGGTGGAATGCATCCATGTCTATAGCTTTGGTTCTGCGATAAGACACGGTTTTGCTTTTGAAATCAAGTTTCTGTAGGGAAAATGTACACTGAAGAGCACAATGGTCCGATATAAAAAAGTTTTTATCTGGATCAAATTCAACGGTGAAATCTTTCCTTGTTATAATTAAATCAAGAGTATGTCCACCTCTGTGTGTTGAACCAGTAACATGTTGCTGTAATCCGAACGAGTCTAGTAATTCTAAAAATCGGGATGATATGCTGTCGTTGGTGTTGTCGACATGTAGATTGAAATCATCACTAATTATGATATTGCCTTTATTGATTTGACGTCTTCCAGAAACTTTGCAAAATCGATCAGAAATTGGGCTTGGGTGGCGCATGGTGGACGATAAATAACGTAAAACGCTACGTGTTGCGATTTAATATGTATTGTAGTTGTCATGCACTCAAATGTAGTGAAACTGACTGTTTTCTCTAGCTTTGGGTCGTAGGAGCTCTTGCATACGAATCCGACGCCACCCCCTCGTTTGGTGTGTCTTGGTGCGTGGTAAAAATTCATATCCAACAGGTGTCTAGTCTCTACAGAGCTTGACATCATCATCGCAGAGATATGTTTCAGAAATAGCACAGAAATCAACCTTTTCGGAAACGATAAAGTCACAATTGTCCCGAACACTCGCGTAACGTCTAAAATACATCTATACTAGATCGGCAATATCGGCAACTTCATCGGCCGATGTATCGGTTGCACATAGGATTAACTATGGCCCGACGCATAATAGATATAGCGGCTTCGTACATCGGATATACATCGGGCCGATATATCTTTAATACGTCGGGCCACCGTCGGAAATATCCCTACAAATTCTTCGACGTCGGATACCAACAGTCGGCTATACGTTGATTATACGTTTATATTCCGATGCATTTCCGACGTAAAAAAATTGTTTCTAACCTTAACTTACCCATTGGACCCTTACCACCCATTCATAATTCACAATAAACATACTGATCTGTACTCTATTCGTAATGAATAACCAGTTATTGATTCACGCACAACCTATCCATATATGGTCAATGCCTTTCATTCCATAGAAAATTACTTAAAAGGTTCATCAAAGTCATTTTTTAAAATCAACTTCGTTTGTTTCGTAAAGTATTGGTTAAAATCCACTATCAAAACCATGCATAACTATATAAAATTTACTTGACTCTGATTACAATATCCATAGAAATAATTAAATTTTACATATACGCGTTGGTAATATCGGCATCTTTTTTTTTCCGACGCATTTTCGATGCATATACGATGTTTCTAAAAATGCGTATATATTCCGCCGTATATCCGACGTATAAACGATGTTTTAAATCCGCTGCCAACGCTACCGATGCAATTTAGAGATTAACGACGTCGTTTATGCGTTGGCAGTTTTGTAAGGTACCTTTTCACCATGGGGTCTGTCCCGACTGCCGCCTGGGGGGGGGGGGGGGGGGGAGGAGGGGGTCGGTACATAGTATGTCATGGGGGGAGGTCCTCACTTCTTTCACCATAGGGTCTGTCCCGGCTTCTGCTACTCCCAGCAAACATTAAGACGTCAGAATGACGTCGGGTCGACGTCATGATCCGACGTTTCCGACGTCGGACTGACGCGCCGGTTTTGGTTGGTTATGAAATGGAACCGACGTCGGGTTTTCAACGTCAGAATGACGTCGGGTTTCGACCTAAATCCGACGTCGGAATTAAGCCGGTTTTAGGTTGTATATGAGATTGGAACACCTCGGATTCCGACCTGAAACTGACTATTGTTATATAATTAATCGATAATTAATCATTCAGCTGCTGTTGTGAAATACATACGAAACCATTTTCCATGTAAATTTTTACAATCTAGGAAGAAAAATACCGACGCACCATCAAAATTCAAAAATTTTCATGTAAAATTTACGTTTTTTCTTCCTCTTTTTCAAAATGACTTCTATTTCCGGTGAGCGATAATAAATGTTCATCGCTTTTTGGTCTTTTTTTTTTTTGCAGCGTCGGAATGACGTCAGAAAACCGACGTCGTTTTGACGTCGGAATATAGATGGGTTCGGGTGAATAGGTCAGAATATGGTTGTGAAGTCGTTGCGACCAAAATCCAACCTATTTTTTTTTTTCAACCAAAAAAGACGTCGGTTGTTTGCTGGGCTGTGAATTCATTTCTATTTCTAAATTAATATTTCCTATCAATGCATATAATAAACACAACATATGTACGTCATAGAAATCCACAACAAAGCGACAACACTCAGACTCAGCTATGAACGGCTTTCTACTATTCATGGCATGGTATTGTAGCTGATAAAAAGCGAGCTCTTAAGCTGGGGCTCTTTTATTGTGAATTTATCGCGTTTTAAAATGCAATATGAATGCGCTTGATTTTTAATTAAAGATAAATAAGTATTAAATTATCTATGTGACTATTTTTATGACCATATTTCGAAATCGATACAATGACATATTCGCATTTCGTATTAAAACGATCGAGTATATTCGGTAAAAAGTTTGATATACGAAATATACTGAAAACACCTAAAGTGAATGTGCATCAAGCTGACAGTCAGTTTCAATTATGGTTAAGAATATCAGATAATTTCCTATGGATATTAAAAAGTGAATAAAAACACCAACAAATAAAAAAAAAAAAAAAAAAAGTGAAATGCAATTTTGACATTTTGGGTTTGTTTAGGAACTAAATAGTATAATATTTTTTTCAATATTTTTGCTTTATGAAAATCGATTGAATCATCCATGTGCTCCCAAGGAGGACATATTGAGGAGGACATCTTGTCCTGAGGAAGACATATTATTCTGAGGAGGACATACTGAGTAGTCAAATCAACGAAATTTACAAACTGGTAGAAAAAATATTTTAAGAAATAAATTGCAAGAAAAATATATTGCTATTTAGAAATATTCCAGACCTGTCATTATTTATCACTGATGGAATATATCCAATAAAATTCATGGCAATGTATCAATTAAAGAAGTTAATTAGAAAATAAGTAAACAGCAGAAATGGCAGAAAGGTCGGAGGAAGGTTGTGCATGGTTGGTGCTGGTGGTCGCGTTCCTGATCGGTACAATAGAGAAGGCCTTGAGCAGGAGCCTCGTAGTTTTCGTCATGGAGTGGCAGGATGTGTTTGTGACGAGTAAGGCCAAGCTGATGACGATCCTCGCTTTCTACGACGCCGTTTTGTGCTTAGTAGGTAATGATGACGGTGTTTTCATTTAATTTGATTGTATTTCAGTGGCGGTTCCAATTCTTTTTTTTTTTTTTTTTTTGTTTTTTTTTTGGGGGGGGGGAGGGTACCCGGTAAACATTTTTGGTTTAGAAAACGTTTTATAAACATTTTTGTGAAACCTAAAAAACCTTCAAAAAACGTTTTATTTTCGTTATATATGAAATGCTAGAAAACGTTTTTTTTGGGAACGTTTTTTGAAGGTTTCAAATGAAACCTTTTCCGAACAATTTAGACGGGGTTTTGACAATAAAATTCTGAAACCCTTTTTTGGGATCCTTAAAAAAATAATCATTTGTAACGTCCATTTAAGACTATCGATCATTCAAACAACACCACAACACACCAATCTGCAACTTCACATTCGTACTTACCTGGGATTGAACCTGGGACCTTCGGCATGCTACGCGTCGACCTTACCTCTACGCCACCACGCATCCGATTAACTATGAACTATTCGGCTACCAATAATAATTAATTTTAACATTTATCTGTTTTTAGTGGTGCTTTTAAAATTATTTGCTTAATAAAAAACATGCATTTTGCTTTCATATTGGTTATTTGCTTAGGATTAGTTGATCGAGGCAAATAATATTCTTAGCTAGCTATATAGATAGCACGTAAGTTGACCTCATTATATTACTATATCATTTTTATAAAGTAATATAATAACTAAAATCAAATAAATTATACCTAAAAGTCAATATTAGATTTTAAAATTACGTATTTCATCTTTATGAGTATCTAAAATTTTGCCAATTTATTTGAAAATGGTATTCAGTACATATGGTTTCCCATGATGCTCCAATACACGACATCCAATAGTACTGATTTTTCATAATGCTCCAGAACAAAACGTTTGATTTTGGTTTAAAAATAGTTCCCCTTGAAACGTTTCGAAAAAGTTCTACAAAAAACGTTTTAGTTTGGTTTCCAAGAACACAAAGGTTTTATAAACGTCAATAAAACGTTTCAACCAAAAACGAACCTTGAAAAAACGTTTCCATGTTTACCGGGTCGGAGGCCCGGGGTTCAGGGTGGCTCCTCCCCCCTCTGTTAAAAACATTAGATGCTAAACTTGGTGAAACTTGGTACTCAATGCTTGGGATGATTTGTGCTGAAATTGAACACCCAAAAACCACCCACCATCCCCCCCTACCCCACCCCTGGACTAACACCTGTATCCTCCACTGAAATGAATAAACTACTAAAAAGCATTTCTTTTTATGGATATTTTTGTGTCAAAAGCCACTTTGGTGACCAACATTAGATGGACAATATAATGAAGCGGCAAATATTCTTGCGGACACCTTCATGCAATGCATTGTGGGTAACTGAGGGCATAATGAGCGATATTTGGAGTTTATCGCACTGTTTTATACCAATACAAATTCTTCGATATTTAAGTTAAGTAATAAAATTTTTCTTAATGGTAAAAAGTATTTAAGGAACTCACATGGCCTACTGGCATGTAACAAGTAGGCCAAAATGTATGCAATCGGCCCAGAACAAGAAAAAAATACAGTGTTATATTTGGTATAAAACAGTGAGAAAATATGCGTTTTGCCCCGACGCAAAGCACTGGCACTTTTTGGTCACGTGATGAAAATGTTACTTATTGGTGGATGTAAGGTTGTGACGTGAACTCGTCCTCAAGAATATTTATAAATAACTTCAACTATTAACTAAAATAAGACGATATATCGTAAATACCATTAAGATAAGATCATATATAAAATACATATCATATTATAAGGAATTTTACATATAATGAATAGTCGTTTATAATCACGATTTCAGATTTTTGATAATGAATGTGGTTTTATACTTTTGCCAGCTATGTTGGGCGCACCTACCATCAAGAGGTATGGCTGCCGCAAGATGGCGCTCTGTGGAGCCTGTTTGTGTAGCCTTGGCCTACTTAGTTCAGTCTTCGCCTCGTCGCTTTATTCATTGTACTTGAGTTTTGGCGTTATCGCGGGTATGTAACATTTCTTGTGAATTAAACTCTATTTTCCATAAAAGAATATATATATATATATACACCGGAATCCCGGAAATCGGACCACCTACGGGACTGACCAAAAGTGGTCCGATTTCCGGGATGGTCCGATTTCCGGGGTTCGAGCAAATTTGATGTGTAAGAGTGCAGTTTTGTTGTGTTAATAGTGTACCCATATGAAATGAAATAATGACGCCTCTCTTTCTGTTCAAAAATCATCAACTATATTCTTACATCCAGTCTATTGATCACAAAATACTTTAGTGACCATTCATAGTTAAACTTGTGTCGATAAAAACCGAAGAATCTGACCAGAAAAGCGGTTGGATTTGAGATTTGCGCACACCAAATTTGTCCACTAAATTTCTCTGACTTTCAACTTTGCTTAAGTTTATTATCTCAGCTTTGTCCTAAATAGAGATTCTTTCGCTTTTTTTGCGCTTTTCGTGTTTAGAAGTTTGTGGTAATAGTCATTTTTTTTTGGCCCCTTTATATACGAAATAAAAATGCAAGTAAGAACCTGAGTATACAAATCAGTTGAGTTTTTAGGATAATTAATTTAAAAAAAAAAAAAAAACTTCGGTCTATTATTTTAAAAATTTCCGTTTTGTTTGAAATGAGTTAAAACTGTATCGTCAGCACCGAACGTGCGACAGCACACACAAGAAAAACCCCCATTTTACAGTTACCTTGACGGAGGCATAATCCCCACCCCAATCAAAGCAGTCAATGAACCTGTGATCCTGTGATCACTAAACATTATAATCCCCAACCCCGATAACCTCAGGTGATGTTTATTTACTGAGTATAGGTCATGTGCGTAGGCTGGTCCGATTTCCGGGGTTCTGTCTGCGTTTAGGACCCTATGGTTAATTTATATGGACGTTTCCTATGAACATTAAAAAATATATTCTACCAAGAAAAAAAAGTAGGTAGGAAATAAGAGAATCACCGCACTTTTGGCAAGAGAACCACCGCATTTGGAATGGGGGGCGCGTGACGAAAGAAAACGTCATTGGCAAGGATTGCGATTGAGATTGCGAGCGAAAGTGTGTTTCCGGTGAAACGTTGTACGTTGTGTGTACAATGGTATGGGGGATGGTAGGGGCTTGTGAGGGAAAAAAAAAAAGGTGTGGCGTCTCGAGTGAAAGAGGGGGGATTGGAGAGAGTTATAAGAGTTTTATTTTAAAAAGCATTTCCCACACATTCTCATGCATACACATAGCGGTGAAATTCCTGTTGATGTTGAGACTGAAAATCCCTCCATGTTTCATAGAGGAACGCCTGGTAGTCGACATATACCTCTTCCCATAAATCGGCATCCTTCTTTGAGAAATGATAGGCCGCCAGGCGTTCCTCAGTGAAAAATTCTTTCTTAAACTGCATATTATTTTTTCGACACGTCTGCTCTCTACAAAAGTTGGAAAGCTCTGCAGGCAATGCAGGCAATGCAGGCGGAGATGACGAAATGTGTGAAACGTCAGACCACCCCCCCCCCACCCCTCCTTGTCAATACACAGAGTATTGACGACCACCCCCCCCGCCCCTCCCCAATCGCGTTTTCGCTGTTGGCGTCTCGAGTGAAAGAGGCTGCTTACGGGACACACTGGGGAAGAGTATGTACACAGCAGCAACACTTGCTTGACGTTTCGCGTTTTCGCCGTTGGCGTCTCGAGTGAAAGAGGGCTGCTTACGGGACACACTGGGGAAGAGTAGCACAGCAGCAGCGCAGCAGCACTTGCTTCACCGTCTCGTTGGGCGTCTCGAGTGAAAGAGGGCTGCTTACGGGACACACTGGACCACGGTCTATTGAAACGTCAGACCACCCCCCCCACCCCTCCCAAAAAAAAAAAAAAAAGTCGAGACGTCTCGAGTGAAAGGGGGTGTGTGCGCCGAGACGGGGTGGGGTGAAAGGGTGTGTGTGGAGAGAGACAGAGAGAGACAGAGAGAGACAGAGAGAGAAGAAGGTGTGTCTCGAGTGAAAGGGTGTGTGCCGTGCCGAGACGGTGTGGAGATAGAGTTTTAAAGCATTTCCCATTCTCATGCATACTTTTCCAAACAGAGTTGTTCTCGAGTGAAGGAGGGCGTGTGTGCCGAGACGGGGTGTGGGGTGTGTGGGGTGTGGAGAGACAGAGACAGAGAGTTTTTTTGTTTTTGTTTTTTGAAAGAAGGCGTGAGTGTCTCGAGTGAAAGGGTGTGTGCCGTGCCGAGACGGGGTGTGGGGTGTGTGGGGTGTGGAGAGACAGAGACAGAGAGTTTTTTTTTTTTTGAAAGAAGGCGTGAGTGTCTCGAGTGAACGAGGGTGTGTACGCCGAGACGGGTGCCGCATTGTTGCATGCATTGCAAAGCACGTCCGTTGAAACGTCAGACCACCCCCCCCACCCCTCCCCAAGCGAGAGACGAGAGAGTGTGACGAAAGAAAACGTCATATGATGCAAGGATGCTGCTGCATGGATTACGATTGCGAGGGATTGCGAGCGAAAAGTGTGTTTCCGGTGGAAGGATTGGGAAAGGTTGTAGAATGGTGCAATGGTAGAATGGTATGGGGGGGGGGCTTGTGAAAAAAAAAGTCGAGACGTCTCGAGTGAAAGGGGGTGTGTGCGCCGAGACGGTGTGGAGATAGAGTTTTAAAGCATTTCCCATTCTCATGCATACTTTTCCAAACAGAGTTGTTCTCGAGTGAAGGAGGATGTGTGTGCCGAGACGGGGTGGGGTGAAAGGGTGTGTGTGGAGAGAGACAGAGAGAGACAGAGAGAAGAAGGTGTGTCTCGAGTGAAAGGGTGTGTGCCGTGCCGAGACGGTGTGGAGATAGAGTTTTAAAGCATTTCCCATTCTCATGCATACTTTTCCAAACAGAGTTGTTCTCGAGTGAAGGAGGGTGTGTGTGCCGAGACGGGGTGTGGGGTGTGTGGGGTGTGGAGAGACAGAGACAGAGAGTTTTTTTTTTGAAAGAAGGCGTGAGTGTCTCGAGTGAACGAGGGTGTGTACGCCGAGACGGGTGCCGCATTGTTGCATGCATTGCAAAGCACGTCCGTTGAAACGTCAGACCACCCCCCCCCACCCCTCCCCAAGCGAGAGACGAGAGAGTGTGACGAAAGAAAACGTCATATGATGCAAGGATGCTGCTGCATGGATTACGATTGCGAGGGATTGCGAGCGAAAAGTGTGTTTCCGGTGGAAGGATTGGGAAAGGTTGTAGAATGGTGCAATGGTAGAATGGTATGGGGGGGCTTGTGAAAAAAAAAAGTCGAGACGTCTCGAGTGAAAGGGGGTGTGTGCGCCGAGACGGTGTGGAGATAGAGTTTTAAAGCATTTCCCATTCTCATGCATACTTTTCCAAACAGAGTTGTTCTCGAGTGAAGGAGGATGTGTGTGCCGAGACGGGGTGGGGTGAAAGGGTGTGTGTGGAGAGAGACAGAGAGAGACAGAGAGAAGAAGGTGTGTCTCGAGTGAAAGGGTGTGTGCCGTGCCGAGACGGTGTGGAGATAGAGTTTTAAAGCATTTCCCATTCTCATGCATACTTTTCCAAACAGAGTTGTTCTCGAGTGAAGGAGGGTGTGTGTGCCGAGACGGGGTGTGGGGTGTGTGGGGTGTGGAGAGACAGAGACAGAGAGTTTTTTTTTTTGAAAGAAGGCGTGAGTGTCTCGAGTGAACGAGGGTGTGTACGCCGAGACGGGTGCCGCATTGCAAAGCATGTCAGACCACCCCCCCCCCCACCCCTCCCCAAGAATCTCCGAGACGTCTCGAGTGAAAGGGGGTGTGTGTGCCGAGACGGGTGCCGCAGTGCAAAGCATGTCAGACCACCCCCCCCCCCACCCCTCCCCAAGAATCTCCGAGACGTCTCGAGTGAAAGGGGGTGTGTGCGCCGAGACGGGTGCCGCATTGTTGAAACGTCAGACCACCCCCCCCCCCACCCCTCCCCCAAAAAAAAGTCGAGACGTCTCGAGTGAAAGAGGCTGCTTACGGGACACACTGGGGAAGAGTATTTACACAGCAGCAACACTTGCTTGACGTTTCGCATTTTCCCCGTTGGCGTCTCGAGTGAAAGAGGGCTGCTTACGGGACACACTGGGGAAGAGTATTTACACAGCAGCAACACTTGCTTGACGTTTCGCGTTTTCGCCGTTGGCGTCTCGAGTGAAAGAGGCTGCTTACGGGACACACTGGGGGAAGAGTATGTACACAGCAGCAACACTTGCTTGACGTTTCGCGTTTTCGCCGTTGGCGTCTCGAGTGAAAGAGGCTGCTTACGGGACACACTGGGCCACTGGGAATCGCTACCAGTGCCACTTGCTTCACCGTCTCGTTTCGTTGACGTCTCGCTTGACTCAGCAGCGGATGGTTGGGTATAAAAGAGGGGGGGGGGTGTGTGTGGAACTCATCAGTACAGTGTAGCAGTGTACAGTGTAGCAGTCATGGAGAACAAGACAAGGAGCGCAACAAGCAACGCAGCGGCGGCAGGCAGGCAGGCAGCAGCGCAGCGCAGCGGCGGCAGCCGGGGCGGCAGCGGCGGTGGCAGCGGCGGCGGCAGCCGGGGCGGCAGCGGCGGCAGCCAGGGCGGCGGCAGCAGCAGTTTTCAAATTAGTGCAAACTTAACCATTACTGTGGAGTCTGGACAATATGGATTATTTCTACGCATCAAACGTGGAGAGAGATGATGCGCTTATTCACCATCTTTGTGGAAGATTGTGTGTCAGAACGTGAAAAAATGCCGTGACATTGGCTTCAAACTATACTTAACGGAAACAAAGTGGCTTGAAGTCATTTCATATCAAGGCATGCGCTATGTGAGCTTCGTGCGTACATCACGGTTTGAAGGGAAAGAATACACACATTACATCAACATGAATGATGGTGAATGGGAGACACTGCTTCGGGAGATGGCTCACATAAACTCAGCCTTAGTTGAACCGCCGTGTACGGAATGCCATGGTAAGAAAACGATCATCAAGCTGCAAAAGTATGATCGGATGAAGGTGTCAAAGTTATCCAAGAAAAGACAGGCTGAAATTCAGTTGGAGAATATGGATGTACAGAATCAACTTGGACTTACGTGCGACTATTGCGGTGCTTGCGGATATATGGAGGATTATGATTGCCACTGCCACAAGTACAATTGCATGATGTGTGAACCAAACAACTTCTGCGGCAAGTGTGGAGTACTTAAGGTCTGTGAAGCACAGTAGAAGCCCCCCACACCACACCACACACACTGCAAAGATGGACGCATGTTTTAGAAAAGCTTATATTGACTTGATGGTTGCTAAACTTGCTTGCTGCGGCACTCCAGACTATCAGCTTTATCACTTGGACGCTTACTGGGATGTTGTACATCACAGTCTCGATGTGACTGAACTCTATTCACGATTTCTTGGAGAATGTGCTACAATTGGACTCGAAGAAGATCTTGACTTTGACTTTGATTCTGCACTCTATTCTGCCCGCAATGATGTAGAAGCATATTACACCGTGGTGGATTATTTGAGAGATTGCTGTGGATTTGAGGAGGAGGAAGAAGAAGAAACCGAGCAGCCTTGTCAGCCTTGTCAGGTAAGCCAAACCCCCCCTCCCTCCCCCTTTTAACACTAACAACTCTAACAACTCTAACTCAGCAGCGGCAGCACAGCAGCGCAGCAGCTAACAATGTTTTTCTTGCTAGCAAATTTAATTTTATGTGAGTGGTTTCAACGTGAACAAAGAAAGAAGATGATAGAAGAAGTAGCAGATATATTAAAACATATTTTATTGCAGGAGGAAGACATGTTAGAGTAAACCCAAAGTCAACATGGAGAATCTTGTACTATTTAGCGGTCACAAGGATGTTCTTTCCAACATGTTTCCAACACGCCTTGAAAAGTATGGACATACATTCAACTCGAGTGAAGCGTTGTATCAATACGAGAAAGCCGTGTTCCATCAGCGCCAAGATATTGCTTCAGCTATTGTGTCATCCAGAAATGGATATGAAGCAAAACGTATCGCTAAAGTGATAAGGCCATGTCCTTTGTGGCATACAGTGAAGAGAAGCCAAATGAAAGAGGTGTTACAAGTCAAATGGAATCAGTGTGCATCGTTTCGAAACAAGTTAAAAGACTGTAAAGGTAAAACTTTAGTGGAAGCCACATATGATCCTTGGTGGGGAGCTGGTGTGAAACAAGTGTCAAGTGGATATCCCGGTCAGAATATCATGGGAAAGTTGTTGGAACTGTTGTGTGACGGGGGTATAAAAGAGACTGTGCCTCCAACATCATCTTACTTGCCGTCGTCGCCGCCTAGCCGCCTAGCCGCTCACTCAGCCGACCGCCGTCGCCGCCTAGCCGCTCACTCAGCCGCTCACCAGTCCGCTCACGGGTGTGGAGACGTGGAGAACCCCAGACTGAACTTGACAAACTTGTGACAAACTTGTGAAGAGTGTGGGGAAGGTAGTGCTCTCTAAAGACTGAGAGCGCTAGAGCGCTAGAGCGCTAGAGCGCTGTATCATGGCGGACATGACACTGAGACAATATATTGTGCAAAAAGCTTATTGTGAATAAATGTTATTAGCTGTAAAAACGTTGTGAGAAATATGGTGTAAATACGATAACACTTGATGAACTCAGTCATTGGCTAGTATTTATTGAAGATCAATGGTCTCCAGTGATTCACACCATTGTATCTATACTTGATTTGTAAAAAACTTGTGGAGTTAAGTTTGGTTGACGGTTATAAAATATAAAATAAAAAGCTGTTCTGTTGAGAAGGTGGTTTTCATTCGGTGTGACCATGTCAACGACGTGGAAAGACTACTTGACCAATATGTACTTCAAACCTGGACAGCCCGGGGCATTTGCTGGTCCTTACAAACTGTATCACATCTTAAGAAAACATAATCAACCCGTGACACAGTCGCAAGTGAAGAAATGGCTACAGGACCAAGATACATTCAGTTTACTCCAACCTGTCAAATACAGGTTCAAAAGACAACGTGTGATTACACGAGGCATTGATGACATGTGGGATGTGGATTTGGCTGATATGGGAAACATAGCTCCCTATAATGATGGCACACGCTTTTTACTCATTGTCATTGATGTGTTTTCCAAATATGTGTGGGTACAGCCAATCCCTAATAAATCACATACCAGCGTCATACAAGCTTTCCAAAAGATTTTTCATGACACACCCCGAAGGCCACGCACTCTAAGGTCCGATAAAGGCACGGAATTTAAAAGCAGATGGGTCAAAGCATTTTTGAAGAAAGAGGGCATTCATGCCTATACCACAAAGAATGAAACCAAAGCCAACTTTGCTGAGAGAGTCATTCGTACTCTAAAGGGGATGATGTATCGGTATTTTCTACATAATCAAACTTACCGTTACTTAGACATCCTTCCAGACTTGGTGTACAACTACAACCATAGACCTCATGGCTCCCTCCCGAATAAGTATGCTCCAGCCGAGATTCGCAAAGACAACGAATCGAAAGTGTGGAAGTATATGAATGTCGACAAACTAAAATTGAAACCGAAGAAGAAGAAGAAGAAGTACAAGTTCAACATTGGCGATTATGTGCGCATTTCCCACGTTAAATATGTGTTTCAACGGGATTATCACGTTAAATGGACGCAAGAAGTCTTCATTGTCACACATCGTTGTAAGAAGCAGGGAATACATTTGTATCGTGTGAAAGACTTTTTAGACGAAGATATTGATGGGCATTTCTATGAGGAAGAACTGCAGAAAGTGACCAAAGATATTGAATCTGTATACAGAATTGAAAAAGTCTTGAAAACACGTAAAAGGCGAGGAGGTGTGAAAGAATTATTTGTCAAGTGGTTAGGTTGGCCAAACAAGTTTAACACTTGGGTGAAAGAAACAGACATTCAACGATGAAGCATCCCTTTACATGCTTGGTCTCTGGACCTACAGGCAGTGGCAAGACGTCTCTGGTCAGGGAAATTCTCGAACAAAAGTTGATTCACCCCTCTCCGAAAAACATTTTATGGCTCTATGAAGCCGATCAGCCCTTGTACAAGGGAATGAAAGGTGTGACATTTTACCAAGGCATTCCAGATGACATTGAAGAGCGTTTTAACCCGAAAAAACCAAACTTACTCATCCTTGATGACTTGATGACCAAATGCCATAGCGATGAGCGTATGACACGTCTCTTTAGTGTGGGTAGCAGTCATCAAAATCTAAGTATCATCTTTATTGTGCATAATTTATTCCATCATGGGAAAGAGATGCGCAATATTAGTTTGAATACCCATTATATCATTTTGTTTAAAAATCCGAGAGACAGTCAGCAAGTCAGTACATTGGCGCGGCAAATGTATCCTGGAAGAGCTCAATTTCTCATAGAAGCCTATCAAGATGCTACCAGCAAACCCCATGGTTATTTGTTCATTGACTTGAAGCCGAAGACGAATGATCAACTGCGTATTCGTACAGGCATTTTACCAAAAGATACACATTATATATATATTGATAAAGCAGTGTATGACCAAGAACCAAGTCATTTAACCATTCACAGTCAAGATGTCTAAACGCATTCGAACGAACCAGCCTTTCCTTCATTTGCTTGCACGTAGTGGGTCTAGACGGCGTAAATCCTTGCTACAGCAAGCTACGAAGGAGGAATTAACGAGCTTGTTTGAAATTTGTTTGAATATATTAAGGGGACATTTACCCTTAAGCTCAAAACGGTATAAGGTATTCCAGCGTGAGCGTCATACCCTACGTACTCTGGCAGACAAGAAGATATCCCTTCGACGAAAAAAGAAGTTGGTGAATCAGAAAGGAGGATTCATTGGAGTGGTTGCTAGATTTGCATTGCCCTTGTTAGCCAAGCTGCTGTTGAAATGAAGCATGCTATGAAAATGGTTCTCATTCCTGAACAGGAATACAAACTGTTATTAGAAAAGAAGGGGAGAAAACATAGCATCAAAAGAAAAGTCAAGACACTTTTACGTGGGAAACGAACACGTGAAAAGGCTATGGAAATGTCTCAACTTTTTGGCCGTCATCTACGAACAAGTCAGTCCCAACAACAACCACCCTCACCACCACCACCACCACCACCACTAGAAAAGCGAGTGTTAAGTCATCTATCATGGAAAAGTGATACAACTTTTAGCAGAACTGAAGAAACATGGTACGACATGGACAGAGAAGGATGAACTTGTGTTGAAAACGGGCGATGTCATTACAAATTCTAACATGATTGATTTGATGAAAGAAGCATTGGTGGCGACAAGAAGAAAAGACCGAAGACCCCCACCCCATGGCTGGCATCCGTTTATCCAGGAAATTGTCGATGCGAATATTCCAAAAACGACGTTTAGTAAAAAGACCACTCGTGAAGACATTGCCACAGAAATGAACCAGCGTCAGCAAAGACAGTTTCCTAAAGGATGGGAAAAGTTTTAACAAAAGAGTAATGGTGTTGTGGTGGTGGTGGTGGTGGCCAGGAAGAGACTATTCCCGCGACTATTCCCGTGAAGATCCGATGTACAAGTGCGTGTTGCGAAGGAGAAATAAAAGACCATGTGAATGAGGATGAGACTTGGTCGAATGGCGCGCGCTGTCCCGAGGTACCTGATGAGGTATATAGGCAACGACGACGACGCACCCATACCATTTGACCACCACCATGGAGTCGACAAGCTTTTACATTACTTTGCCTAGCAATGCGAGTATGAATTATTATCCCAACAACAAGGCTTCGAATTATCAAATTCGTATGCCTCGAACCATCTATCTGAATGGAAAATATGAAGTGGCTCTAGCTGAAATTCAATATCCACATACATGGTCAACGATGAGACAGGGCATGGACTATTCTATTCAGTATCGACAACAACTATTCGATGATCCTATTCTTAGCACTCTCGATATTCCTTATGGCTACTATAGAACCATACAAGAACTATGTGAGGCAGTCAATGAAGAAGCGACTAATACTCTGAAACTTACAGAAGCTATTCGGCTAAAGTATGATAGAATTAGACGACGCGTGTTTCTATTTCTCAATTATGGCTTTGAAGTGTCCTTCTCCACTGGATTAGCTGAGATTTTAGGATTTATCCCAGATCACTGGTATACTGAAACATGTAGAGCTGACCATAAAGCTGATGTGAAACAGGGGTTTTATACACTGTATGTGTATTGTAGTATTTGTGAACCACAAGTGGTTGGGGATTATTATGTGCCTTTGCTACGTTCTGTTGGGATACAAGGCCATGATGGTGAGATTGTTATGAAAACGTACAACGAACCGCACTATGTTCCTGTAAACACATCCAAATTTGACATGATAGAGATGAATATAAAGGACGACACAGGCCATACTGTTCCATTTCAAACTGGAAAGGTGATTTGTAAACTCCATTTTCGACCAAAAGCACTATGAAAGCCTACACACACGATCCGTCTGCATATCGCAACCACTTTCTTCGACAAGTGGGTGGAGAATTGCCAGGATTCAAAGGAGCGCGAATTCAATATGGGGATGGTATTGGTTCAATACTGGGATCATTGGCTCGTAGAGCTATTCCACTACTTAAGGCTGGGGCTAAGATCGTTGCGCCACATCTTAAGAAGGCTGCAAAGAATGTTGCGAAAGATGTTACGGGCCGAGTAGCACAACGTGTGTTTGGTGGTGGTGTACATAAAAAGAGAGTGCAACCGATGAAACGTGCCAGAAGACGAAAAACAGCTAGACGGGTAGCATCAAAAAAGCATAAAAGAGATATCTTTTAGAAAGAAATCATGTCTCTCATTCACAATCATTCGTGCGAATGCAGTCTTTCTCCATTGGAATGGTTTCACGTACCGCCAACGCAAACGGCTGTAGAGAAAAGTTATAATGTCGACTATCAACCACTGACGACCATTAGAGAGGGTGCTCCCATAGAATTCTACATTCCTGCGAGTACAGAAGAATATCTGGATTTAAAGAACAGCAAACTTCATATTGTATGCCGCATTGTAAAGGCTGATGGAACAGCGTGTGGCCCAGAGGACCAGGTCTCCTGCATCAATGATGTGTTTAACGGGCTATGGTCTAATATTGAATTGTTTCTGAATTATCGGTTGGTATCTCATAGTAACAACACCCATGGGTATACCAGCATGATCTCGCATCTCATCCATGATTCGGAAGAAAGTCTCCATTCCGAGCGCTCTCTGCGGCTCATGTACAAGGATACTGCTGGGTCGATGAATAGTCATGAGGTGAAAAGGCCTAATCATGAACGCTATGTATCCGGGTTTCATGTCAATGCCGACGGTAGTGATCTAGCTGAGCAAGGAAACAATGGCTTACACCATCGTTATTTGCATACACGTCTCAGCCGTGAGTTTATGCTGGCAGGTGGTTTAAGGATAGATTTGTTTGAGCAGGATCGCTATCTTCCGAATGGCATCAGTTTGAAGTTGCGTTTCCATAGACAGAAAGATGATTATGTATTGATGGCTGCAGATAATACCTATAAGGTAGAAGTGAAAGAGGCATTTTTAACCATTCGCAAAGTGAGGGTGAGTCCAGGCATTCAGTTAGGGCATACAGACGCATTGCTGAAAAGTCCTGCCAAGATCATCATCACTAGAAAAGAATGTAAAGTCCTGGCCATTCCGGCAGGGTTTCGCTCTTTTGTGAAAGACAACATCTTTTTGGGTCAGTTGCCACATCGCATTGTCATTGGTCTGGTTCATAACGAAGCCTTTGGTGGGTCAGTCGCGAGGAATCCATATGATTTCAAACATTTTGATCTGAACTATATGCAACTGTACACGGATGGTGAACCAGTCCTGTCCAAACCGCTCAAGCTTGACATTCCACAGGACAAGTACCTAGACGCTTTTGAAACGCTTTACAAATCGTTTGACCGATTGAATGGTGAGAAAAGCTCCATTATAAAAAGGGAAGATTGGCCTAGAGGGTATTCTTTATTTTCGTTCGACTTAACACCGGATTATGATGGAGCTGATCATTTTCCCCTGATCAAGCATGGGAATTTGCGGCTAGAAATGAACTTTGCTACGGCTTTGCAACCTACCATCAATGTCATCGTCTATGCTGAATTTGACAACATTATTGAGATCAGTGCCAATCGTAGCATCCAATTCGACTACCAGTCATGAACACGAAGCAGATCGAAGCTATCCTGAGCCATGATGCCGCGACCAAAGACTTGTTTCAAGGTGTGTTTGCCATGGACCAGTTACCACCGTCTTTACAACGTGGTGCCTATGTCATCAACACCGACGATCAAGATGAACCAGGAGAGCATTGGGTGGCAGTGTATTATGACAAAGACCCTGTGGAATACTTTGACTCTTATGGACTGTTCCCTCTCGATGAGCGTTTAGAAACGTTTTTAAGAAAGGACTATATGTATAATTCCATCTCATTACAAACGCCGATATCATCGGCGTGTGGTTTTTATTGTGTCTATTATACATGGCATAGAGCTCGAGGTCAGAGTATGTTTGACATTGTGAATATATTAAAAAGAAAGGATGGGGATTTTATTGTAAAGGATTTTGTCTATAGACATTATAAACCATTGTTTTATTAATGGGGGGGTGTAGTTAAGCTGTAGTTAAGTTGTTGAATAATTGTTTTTCCAAGTTTTTTTTATTTTTTTTGAAAAGAAAAAAAGACTCAAAGTTTCAAACTGATCTTGTTTTATTGTGTTTTCCAAACTCCCCCCCCCCCCCCACTTCTTATCTACCAACTACTTTTTACAATTCTCTCTCAATACATGGATCAATGCATGCCATTCATTACAATTTAAATTAATATAGGTATCATAGACATTACACCCACGTTTGTAAATGCTATGAAAGCTCACATAACACACATCACCAAACTTTATTACTTTAACAGTTTCATGTTCAGACAGTTTCAGTTCATATCCTTCTTCTAAGTCCATCAGCGGCATCAGCCGCATCAGCCGCATAGGCTGTGTCACCTCAATGGATTTGGTACCCCGCTTGAGTTGTATTCCATCCTCTTTGAATTCAAGCAGAAGATTCTTCCCAATCCAATGCGTGTAACAGCGCGTTCCATTCCACGGTGCTGAGGGTGATGATGTCGCAGCCTTCTGTAAGCTCGTCATATTGGCGAAATTGTACAAACACGTCTAGACCGTTCTCAGTCACACGCACTTCTAATTCATCCGAGACTGCTAGGAGAAAGCCGGGTATTCTCAACTTGTCTAGGTGATCCTTCAACACGGATTGGTCATCAAGCGATAGGACGAGATACTGTCCAAAATGCCGTAACACAATGTCATCACATAAGTTTCTCAGATAGGAGAACCCATATGTCATGGGTTCATAATCCATCAAATAGTCGTCTTCCATCTCGTCTGTGTGTATTTTATACTCGGAGGATGTCGAACAGTGGATGCTGTATAGCTTCTAGGAATCGTAAGACTGCGCGCCAGTTCTTGATATCAAAGAAGATCAACTGTGCATAGGGTGTGTCTGGCACAACTCCCTTATAATCCTTTGGATAATCCTGTAAAAGATTTCTACAGAATGTCACACGTATGTTAGAATCATATTCAGCCACCGTCACTTCCAGTTTATTTTCAAGTCTGCGTTCAAACCCAGCTTCAAGCGGTATGTTTTTAAAGTCTTTCCACACTTCAGGTTTAAACCGATAAGCAGAACATCTCCGAGAACCCATCATCACTTCATTCCTCTCATTGACTTTAAGGTAAGCACCATTGTTTAACATGAGTGCATTCATGATGGGTTACCTGGTTATGCGTTGTCGTCTTGTCTGCGAAGCCTTTTATCCACTTCTTTCACCTGCTTCTTCAACATTTTCCATTCAGGTATGGTCAGCAAGATACCCTTTTTCGTAGGACGGTTCCTTCCAGTCCCCTCATCTCTGAGGTACTTGCGAATGTTCACCACACCTTCATTGCTTTGTTTCATAATCTTGATATACTTTCCATTGCCTAGAGAAAGCATTCCATCCCACGACTGTGGTGGTGGTGGTGCCGCCGTCGCCGTCTCCACTTTTAATTTCTTGATAGTGGTGGTGGTGGCGGTGGGATTGTTCACGTTCAAGTCTTTCACCGTATCTGCTAGAGTATCCATATCCGTTGTTGCAGATCTCTTCATGTTCACCCTCAACTCACTCTCACTCTGAACTCACTCTGAAGTTGTGGTGAGAGTCCCCCCCCCTTTTATACTGTTGCTGCCGCCGCCGCCCTGGCTGCTGCCGCCCTGGCTGCTGCCGCCGCCCTGGCTGCTGCGGCCGCCCTGGCTGCCGCCCTGTCTGCCACCCTGGCTGCCGCCCTGGCTGCCACCCTGGCTGCCACCCTGGCTGCGACCCTGGCTGCCGCTGCTGCGGTCTTGTAATGCCCATGCGCCAAAGTGGAATAGCCATCATTCAACACGTATCGCTTATCATCAAAGGGGGAGAGAGCTACTTTCCTCAACTTCTCCGAGAAAATCTGGTGGTCATGGCTTCGAATGGTGTGTCCTGTCACCATCATCTGCGTTTGGTTGAACAAACTGTCTTTATACTGCTCATGTTTCATCCGTCTTTGACACGCGTAAGTGATACCTTTAGCCGTATGTTTTTCTTTCCCACCATACATCATGCTGTACATTTTCGGCCGAAGTCCAACAAACTCTTCAATGGGAATGCCCGCCGTCTCATCTTTCATTTTCCCAAGCACTTTCTTGTTCACGTTGGAATGCAGGAAATGATTGGTGGGATAGTCACTTGTGTCGAACAAGTCGGCATCTTCCTGCATATCCTTGTAGATATCATCCGTTTCTATGTCGTAACATAGACTGTCGGTGTCGCTGAACAACAACTTGGCGTCGGGATACTTGGCCATGATGTAGTTGTAATGAAAGTCAAACATTAGCACTTTGCTGAGGTCGAGAATGGTGAAGCCGACTTGAATGGGCTTATCCAGAAGCAAATCCACTTTGTGTAAATGTACCGCGGTCAAATCTTCGTTGAAAATTCTAAATTGGTGGATTGACGGTTTGGCTACAACTTTCTTGAACCGCTTTTCCTGGTGAATGAGTTCCACATTGATGCGTTTTCTCACATTTTCCATGGTTTTGCCAAACACAGAGTTGTTCATCAATTTGAAAAAATCTTTCTCAAACGGGTTCTTGGCCAACTTTCTCTTTTCCGTGTTCAACGAGATGTATTTCGCTAACCATTTGCTCTGTGCAAACATGATGGCACGATGCACCTTCGTGACTTTCAATCCCAGTGACACATATTGCTGTAAATTTCTATAATGAAGTACATATTTCTTCTTGTCACACAAGTTGGGAATAAGCTTTTCATTGGGTTTGTCTTTCATGTTGAGATCTTTCCGTAGTTTCTGACTATGCTCTGATAATTCTCCCACCGTCACACTTTTCCGCTCTGGAGCCACTGGGTAGTGATTATGACGATCATGAATGGTCTGTGGGTATTCCAAATCCACTTCTAAAATGTAGCCAATCTCGTCATCTTCATCCACTTCCATGAAGTCAATGGATTCTGGCTCGTTCACCCACATGAATCCACTTTCCGGCATGCTTTGTGACATGGCCCAGCCGTACAGGTTGTTTGCGTCGAGGTACATCAGGTAATGGGTCGGTTTCGTGGGATCATACTCTGCTACGTAGGGGTTATTTGCTTTCGCATACTTGTGTGTGATGACAGATATTCCTCCACGTAAGCCTTGTTCAACCATTTGGTACATGTCAATGTCATTGATCAATTCCAACTTCACCTTTGTCGCTTTTAACATTGCATCCCACGACAAGCCTGGCGCTGTATAGTAGTGGGCAGGATCCAATTCATAGGTGTTGAGACATACGTGACGAAAGTTTTCAAACACGTCAGCCAGCAGTAACACATCCGATTTCAGGTACAAGTCATGGTAGTCGCCAAATGTAGTGCAGTGGAATGTCTCCCACACCTTCTGTGCATGTGCATAATCCTCATCACTAATGCCTTCTTCACTAAGCTGACTGTAAAACTTGTCCTTGGACGGCAGTTGTGTTTCAGCAAACTTGGATGGCTCATCCACGTAATCGTAGGGGTACACTCCCTTTCTCAACAGTAACTCTTGCTGGTCGCTATCGTGAATGTGAGAGGTCATGTGATAAAAGTTCTCTTTCCCTTCTGCCGCCAGGTTGGAGACCAACTTCTGTAGAGACGTACTCATGAACTGAAAGCTGTCCGTAAATTTCAGATTGCTCGTGGTGAATGCAATATATTTCTCAACGGTGTTGGGAATGACCGTAAGCGTTTCATCTTTGAACTTTCCAATTTCCTCCATGATCAAATGACTGTCATAGCCTCGCAAATTGTGGAAAAAGACAGGGATGATAAACGAATCTTTATCCCCCTGCTGATCCTTTCGAAATTGAAATTGTAAATTGCATTCACTATGTGCAGCCCCACGGTATTTGCCATTGATATGATCATGATCTCTCACACGATCTGCTCCTAGAGGCTCATGACAAATGTAGCAGTCGACCGCAGTCCTGAAATCCTCTTTGTCTGCGTGAGTCATCACCATCTCCTTTGGCTGTTGTAAACCGTGCACAATACGATTACGCTCAGTCACCATATGGTCTAAAAAGACTTTCACAGCATTGTCTCCTCGATACAGGACTGGACCGCGTGTCTCATACTGGCTCACAACCACATAGGCAAAGCTGTTTGGACGATGATGCTGGTACCTCACTTCTTCATGCTTTTTCGTGAAACATTCAAAGTCGGCATAAATCACAAAAGGGACTCGCTGTTGTTTGGCTACATTCTTGAACTTGATGAAGGGTTCCTTGGGAAATGATAAACGTTGCGCTCCATGCTTGCCACACACTTCGCGATGCTTGTCTAACAGATCTTGTCGTGTAAACCCGTGAAGACAGTTGAAACAATAAAACATTGCTCCATTATACTTGGTACGATAAGCCATCAGTCTGCTGAAATTCTTGATGAGACAATAATGCCTTGTCTTGTCATTGCTAATCAAAAGTAAGTTGATTTCTCTCGCGCTGCTAGCGCTGCTAGCGCTGCTGGTGTTTCGACTCAGTTGTATCGGAACAACGACATCCTGTTCATATCCAAAAACGTTGATGGACACATCATTCTCCTTTTCAAATTTTGGAATGTCCTTAGTCGGTGTGGGAAATGTCATGCCTTCCACCTTCAATTCATTCTCAAATACCTTGTATTGAAGTACACGCTGTGGGTCATTGCTTGTTGAAGGGTGAAGGTGAGCCAATACTGACCATAAGAAACACTTGTTGTCTTTATTCTGAATGTTTAACACACCTCCTGTATTCTTCACTCTCTTCGGCAGTTTGATATAACTGCTCGCTTCCAGAGGTGCTGATGTAGCTGTATGCACTTCAATATACAGGATGTTATCCAACACCCAGCCAGACCCTTGTCGCTCATGTTCATCAAACTTGGTAAACAATTCTTTATAGGCTTCTGGCAAGTCCTGTTCAATATCCTCTGGATTGTAGGCTATATGTGTTCGACTGCTGATAAAAGCATTATCCACTTGTTCTACCATCACACCTTCAGCATTCGCCGTCAGTTTCTTGAAGCGTGCATGCACGACAATGTACCATTTCATGCCATGGTTTAAGGTCTCCAACAAATGTCTCTTAATCCGATTCTCTTGTTGCCGCATTTCAAGTAATAAATCCGATCCATCTTCAGGCTCAAACCGTCTTTCCTGTGCATTTTCACCAAGACTCACTCTTCTCCCTTTCCCTACTTGTACTCTCTTTGGAAGCATCCTGCATACATGTGTGTCAAACGCATCCATAGATGGAAATATCTTTGCACATTCACCGCAGAGGAACGGATCAGATCTGATAATGCTATCTTCCATCGTCTTTTGTCTCTTCACTTCTATCTGCTGAACAAGCTCTTCTATACCACGTTTCAACCTTGCTGGTTTACATGTATGTGCCACATACAAGTCCAGAAATGGAAATGTCTGTTTGCACTCATGACAAAACACTGATGTGTCTGAATTCGTAGCCATCCTTGCTTGCTGTTGCTTGCTGTTGCTTGCTGCGCTGCGCTGCTGCCACCGCTGCCGCCGCTGCGTTGCTTGTTGCGCTCCTTGTCTTGTTCTCCATGACTGCTACACTGTACACTGCTACACTGTACTGATGAGGTCCACACACACCCCCCCCCCCCTCTTTTATACCCAACCATCCGCTGCTGAGTCAAGCGAGACGTCAACGAAACGAGACGGTGAAGCAAGTGGCACTGGTAGCGATTCCCAGTGGCCCAGTGTGTCCCGTAAGCAGCCTCTTTCACTCGAGACGCCAACGGCGAAAACGCGAAACGTCAAGCAAGTGTTGCTGCTGTGTACATACTCTTCCCCCAGTGTGTCCCGTAAGCAGCCTCTTTCACTCGAGACGCCAACGGCGAAAACGCGAAACGTCAAGCAAGTGTTGCTGCTGTGTAAATACTCTTCCCCAGTGTGTCCCGTAAGCAGCCCTCTTTCACTCGAGACGCCAACGGCGAAAACGCGAAACGTCAAGCAAGTGTTGCTGCTGTGTAAATACTCTTCCCCAGTGTGTCCCGTAAGCAGCCTCTTTCACTCGAGACGCCAACGGCGAAAACGCGATTGGGGAGGGGTGGGGGGGGTGGTCGTCAATACTCTGTGTATTGACAAGGAGGGGTGGGGGGGTGGTCTGACGTTTCACACATTTCGTCATCTCCGCCTGCATTGCCTGCATTGCCTGCAGAGCTTTCCAACTTTTGTAGAGAGCAGACGTGTCGAAAAAATAATATGCAGTTTAAGAAAGAATTTTTCACTGAGGAACGCCTGGCGGCCTATCATTTCTCAAAGAAGGATGCCGATTTATGGGAAGAGGTATATGTCGACTACCAGGCGTTCCTCTATGAAACATGGAGGGATTTTCAGTCTCAACATCAACAGGAATTTCACCGCTATGTGTATGCATGAGAATGTGTGGGAAATGCTTTTTAAAATAAAACTCTTATAACTCTCTCCAATCCCCCCTCTTTCACTCGAGACGCCACACCTTTTTTTTTTTTTTTCCCTCACAAGCCCCTACCATCCCCCATACAATTGTACACACAACGTACAACGTTTCACCGGAAACACACTTTCGCTCGCAATCGCAATCGCAATCCTTGCCAATGACGTTTTCTTTCGTCACGCGCCCCCCATTCCAAATAAGAGAACCACCGCACTTTTTGGGCAAGAGAACCACCGCACATGTGCGGTGGAACTCTTAAGAGTTCCACCGCACATGCGGTGGTTCTCTTGCCAAAAGTGCGGTGATTCTCTTATTTCCTACCTACTAAAAAATAAAAATCTGATATACCGGTGTTATTCCACATTATGTGGACCTTCTCTGCAACATATCTCTGTCATACTTTTTTTATGTTTCAGCTTCGGGAATTGCAATTTGCTACATGTGTAATGTCTTGGTCATTCAGTACCACTTCGACGACAACAGGGCCGTTGCTGGGGGTATACTGTCCGCTGGTAGAAGCCTGGGTAGCTTCACATTAATACCGTTACTAAGGCTAGCCATCGGTTACTATGGTTGGCGAGGGGCCATGTTACTTAGCTCGGGAATCACAATGCAGCTTCTTGTACTGACATCCTTGTACGGACCTCCGAATCAATGCGAACAGGCGATTATAAACGAAACTTGTATGGACAATAATCCGGATATCAACCAATCTCTGGATTCCGGTTACGTGGATCTATCTATAGAAGAGGAATACTGTACAGAAGACACTGCCCTGATTAATAAAACAAAGAAAAAACAAGATCCCATTAATATTCTTCAAAGGGTAATAAATTGGGTTGATGAGAAATACAACTATAGGCTATTTTTAGAATATGCCTTTAGTTTATTCATTTTAGGCATAGCCTTGTTGCAATTTACAACAGCAGGTGTTTACGGAATAATTCCGCTCCTAGCGGAATACAGAGGAGCTTCAAAAATGGAAGCCACTTTCCTCATCTCCGTTCTCGACACAGTAACAATGCTGAGTACTTTAGTTGTCGGTTTTCTAGCCAATTTTAAATGTGTCAGTAGAACCTTTCTTTGCGGTGCCCTCATTTGCATGTATACTATGTGCGGAATGATGGCTTGTTTTACATGGAATTACACAACCCTGGCGATAGCGGCTACCTTGGTTGGCATTTTCCACGGTATGTACAAAACTGAAATGTATTTATGTAATGTATATATTTAACTAGATTCAGTTTTCCATATTAAACAAGTACCCTTCTAAATACAGAAAAACTTTAAAAACAACCGGAACCAAAGGGACTTGTTAACTTTTCCAGTTTAGCGAGGTGTCCGGTTTAGTGAGGTGTTCGGCTTAGTGAGGTGTCTGGTGTAGCGCGGTGTCTGGTTTAGAGAGGTGTCCGGTTTGGAGAGGTATACGATTTAACATGATATCCGGCATAGTGAGGTGCCGTTATTTTCCCACATTCTGGCTCAATATCATCACTATATTTTGGCTGTAAGAAATTATGCATTTCACATTTCAGTTTGTCCCAGTTTTAAATGTGGCTTGTTTGGAATGTGGGAGTAAGTCCCTCCTGAAAGAAAGTTCCCGTGGAAGAAAGTCCCCGTGGGAGAAAGTCGCTCGTGAAAGAAAGTCCCCGTGGGAGAAAGTCCTTCGTGAAAGAAAGTCCCCGTGGGAGAAAGTCCTTCGTGAAAGAAAGTCCCCGTGGGAGAAAGTCCTTCGTGAAAGAAAGTCCCCGTGGGAGAAAGTCCCCGTGGGAGAAAGTTTCCGCAATATGAAACAATGAAAAGAGCATTTTTTCCACAATGCACTACAGGCGGGGATCGCGCGCTTGTGGATACAGTCCTCGTCGACATCGCGGGCGTCACGCGTCTGTCTGTTTCCAAAGCCTGGGACATGGGCACGTCGACCTTAAGCTATGCTTTTGCCATGCCATTAGCAGGTATAAAAAAACATTCACAAAGTTTGAAATAGAACCCCTCATTTAACTAAACGCGGAGTGCAGTTGCAAAAGAACTTGTGTGTTAAAGGCCGAGTTCTGAACGAAACGCCCCCCCCCAAAACCCCCATTATTATTATTATTATTATTATTATTATTATTATTATTATTATTATTATTATTATTATTATTATTATTATTATTATTATTATTATTATTTTTATTGTTGTTATTATTATTATTATTATTATTATTATTATTATTATTATTATTATTATTATTATTATTATTATTATTATTATTATTATTATTATTATTATTATTATTATTATTATTATTTACAATAATGTTGTGCTTCAGGTGCCATGGTGGACGCGACAGGGAGATACGAGCTGCCACTCTTCGTCAACTCATTTTTGGGATTTCTCGGCGGAATTTTGGTTCTTGCCATACCAATGATTGAACTCAGAAATAAAGTCAAATTACAGAAAGGTTCAAGCTAAAACACACAGAGAGAGAGAGAGAGAGAGAGAGAGAGAGAGAGAGAGAGAGAGAGAGAGTTCTCCCGTAGTTTTCGTTAGTAGTAGGGTGTGTGCAGTGAGAATCACGCCTCTCCCCCCCCCCCTCCACGCCTTCCCGCCCCCCTCCCCCTCCCCCCTTTTTCTGCTCAGCAATCTTTAAGGACTAAGAGAATGATTCCACAATATTTATATATTCCATGATATTTTTGTTCAGTTTGTTTTATCGATGCAATTTAATATGCATTGACATCTTTGCACAAAGTGACTTTTTTCAAATTTGAAGTTTTCAAAACAATTTTTTTTAAATCATTTACGGAATCCTTCTACAGACTTATAATTAAAATTAAAACTAGAACCTCACTTCGCTAGCGAAATGTTAAACACTTGACAAAAATTAAAACCAACACAGCTTGAATACGTCTTACAAGCCGAGTAGTGTTTGGTTTCTGTTGACTTAAGGTTTTATTGACTGATCTAGCATACGCCGTGTTATCTATTTACGCAGTGAGAGCTTGCACAAAGCTCACTGAGCAACTGTGTGTGATGTGGGTTAAATGCTACGCATGTACTTGCAAAAAATACACTCTTTTCACATGGCGTTTTAACAAAGAAAACGAAATCAAAGACGAAAATAAAAAGTGACATGCACAAGTTCAGATCAAGCTCTTCATAAGTCCCAAGTTTCATGGTCGAAGGGCCCATAGTGTCAGAGAAGAAGAAGACACAAAAAATCGGAAAAAGTGTCAAGAAGAAAAAAAAAGGACGAATTTGGCTCGCACAAATTCATATAACTCTTGCAAGCCAAAGGCTTGTCAAGTGTTAATTAAATTTTAATGTAAAATTCTGCAGTAGTCCCTCTACACACAATAATCCATTCCCTTTGACTGGTTTGTGTTTTCTTTTATTTATTTTACTTTGTTTATATGAGATACAGAAATTAACTTTGTTGCCTTTTTAAAGTTTCTATTTCTGTTAATTGTGATTGTTATTTGTCTTATTCATTTCTTTTTTGCTTTTGTTTGTATGTGTTTTATTTGCTTGGTTTTTTTTTTGTTTTTTTTTTTTTGCTTTTTTTTCGTTCCTTACTTTTTTTTGGTATTATTTATATTTATTTATTTATTTATTTGGTTTTTTGGTTTGTTTGTTTTTTCTTTTTTTCTTTTTTTTTTTTTTTGCACTTTTCGAATGTTTTCTTTGTAAAGGTATGTAGAGTGTATGTTTCGCGTTCTATCTATCATTTAGCCCATGCTGACTACGTTTACTGGCAGCAAAAAAATGTTCAGGTCAATATTTTCGTATATTGTCAATAACATCTTCATGCTGACCCGAAAGAAGTCAATATTTCCTAAAATGTTTAGCGTTTTATTTGTAACTGTTATATTTATCCACTTCTGCGTCTCGGTCAACATTGACAAATCATTGACTTGGGAATCGACTAATCAGATGTCAGCTTTCACCCAAGTCATGTGACGACATGGAATATTCATATAATATGGAATATTTTTATTAGTAACGCGAGGAAATTTGACCACTGGACATTTGACACATATGATGTGGAGTGCAAGGGGGGAAAGTGGAAAATCAACTCAATTTACCATTTTATATTCAAATCGGAAATTAAAAAAAAAACAAAAAAAAAACAAGAAACACCAATTTCAAATTTCCATATTTCGTCCACAATGAAATATTGACAAATTGGGTGGCGCTGCATTCGCTGGTATAAGCGACATAAACAAATACACGTGGTGTACTGCTGCAAGTTCTGTCGGTTCTGACTCAAAGTACGTATGAACGTGTACTGCTTCGCTACTGGATGTTCGTCTTCTACAGGGAGACAACAAGTCTGAAACAGAATTTAGACACACAAAAAAGCGTCATGGAAGCGTAATTTTTCCTGTTCTCAAATACTCGAAAAAAGAAAAGACAATTCTCTGTGGAAATTTACAGATAATATGACATATAAATTTGACGATCTTGGCCGTAACTACACCATGTTCTACCTAGAAACAGCCTCTTTCTACCCGCATAGAAAATCCAACCGCTGTCCTGCAATTAGTTCTTACCAAATGAGTTATTGTTACTAGGTAAGGATATCCTCTAAAAGTAGGGTAAAAGTGGGGCTTCTAAAACAGGAAGTGACGTCATAATGACGTTAGGAGGTGTTTTAGAAGCCCCATGGGGTTTCTAAAACAGTGACGTCATAATGACGTCACTGTGGGGAAAACCCGATCGATAAATTTCAGAGTGCACTCGTACAGGTGGTGGGGGAAAACCCGATCGATAAATTTCAGAGTGCACTCGTACAGAGTGTGGGGGAAAACCCGATCGATAAATTTTAGAGTGCACTCGTTCAGAGCGTGGGAACGATCAATAAATTTGAGAAGGAATGGGATTTTCAGCAGGATAAAAGTGTGGCTCCGAAAACAGGAAGTGACGTCATAATGACGTCACGAGGTGTTTTCGGAGCCCCATGGGGTTCCGAAAACAGTGACGTGATTGTTTTCGAATTCGCATGGGTATTTTGAAACAGGTAATCGAAAGAGCGCGCGCCCGTTCAATGACGTCATGATGACGTCATCATGACGTTATAATGACGTCATCATGATGACGTTATAATGACGTCATCATGACGTTATAATAACGTCATCATCATGACGTCATAATGACGTCATAATGACGTCATCATGACGTTATAATGACGTCATCATGACGTTATCATGACGTTATCATGACGTCATCATGATGTTATGGCATATTAAGACAGTTCTAAGCAGGATAACCCTAAGTCGCCTGTCAATCATCATGACGTCATTAGTCACGTGACCTGTCAATCATCATTGGTCACATGACCTGTCAATCATGTGTGATGTGATTCCAACCGCATATGAGGAATATTTTCCTGCTGATTAACCTTCTGGCCTGAATGGCTCAGTTGGTAGAGCAGAGGACCCGTAAGCGGACCCATGATCTGAAGGTCGGTGGATCGAACCCGCCCTCGGGCATCACTTTCATATCATGGGTCCTCAATCTTAGAACACCCCCCCACCGGGTCCTCAATCTTAGAAGACCCCCCCCCCCCAGGATCAAGACATGACATGAATCGAACCCCCCCCCCCAGGATCAACACATGACATGAATCGGACCCCCCCCCCCCAGGATCAACACATGACATGAATTTCCCCCCCCCCAGGACCAAGACATGACATGAATCGGACCCCCCACCCCCGGACCAAGACATGGCATGTATCGGACATAGTCATATAGCTATATGACTATGTAATTGCTATGCGAACATAATTAGTTTCAAGTATGTATGTCATTATCAGATCGTTCAACAGTCAAGCCGCGATAGCTCACTTGGCAGAGCAAACGGCTAGCAACCTGAGAGTCCCGGGATCGATACCACATCGGGGCAAACTTTTTTTTGGTTTTTTGTTCACTTTTATGACTCTGTGACATTATGTGACAACATGTGACTGTGACATCATGTGACTCTGTGACATTATGTGACTGTGACTGTTTTTTTTTTTTTTTTTTTTTTTTTTTTTAACATAATGGCTATATTTCTATGTCTATTTTCACTATTATTATGATAATATTTAATTAGTCATATTTCAATGGTTCTAACCACACAGCATAGGAATAAGTACATGTGTACAGAGTGTGGGGAAACCGATCAATAAATTTTAGAGTGCACTCGTTCAGAGTGTGGAGGAAACCGATCGATAAAATTTCAGAGTGCACTCGTTCAGACCGTGGGAACGATTGATAAATTTGAAAACATCAAAGGCCTAGACCGTGGGAACGATCGATAAATTTGAAAACATCAAAGGCCTAGACCGTGGGAACGATCAATAAATTTCAGAGTGCACTAATTCAGAGCGTGGGAACGATCAATAAATTTGAGAAGGAATGGGATTTTCCACAACTCTATGTTTTATGTTATAGTAGTTGGAAAATGACACTTCTAAAGCACATTTAACAAATGTAGGTTTTTGTAACATATAATATATAAAATAAGTTTGAACATTTTAGCATGCTACTTATTTAAATGTTCTAAAGTTATAGTAGTGGAAAAATGGTGGTTCTAGACCAACTTTAACAAATTTAGTTTTTAACACCATATGATATATAAAATAAGTTTGAACATTTTAGCATGCTACTTATTTGAATATTCTAAAGTCATAGTAGTGGAAAAATGATGGTTCTAGACCAACTTTAACAAATTTTGTTTTTTGACAAAATATGATGTATAAAATAAGTTTGAACATTTTACCATGGTGTAGTAGGGTAAAAATAAGGGTTCTAGACCAACTTTAACAAATTTAGTTTTTGACACCATATGATATATAAAATAAGTTTGAACATTTTAGCATGCTACTTATTTGAATATTCTAAAGTCATAGTAGTGGAAAAATGATGGTTCTAGACCAACTTTAACAAATTTTGTTTTTTGACAAAATATGATGTATAAAATAAGTTTGAACATTTTACCATGGTGTAGTAGGGTAAAAATAAGGGTTCTAGACCAACTTTAACAAATTTAGTTTTTAACACCATATGATATATAAAATAAGTTTGAACATTTTAGCATGCTACTTATTTGAATGTTCTAAAGTCATAGTAGTGGAAAAATGGTGGTTCTAGACCAATTTTAACAAATTTTGTTTTTTGACAAAATATGATGTATAAAATAAGTTTGAACATTTTACCATGGTGTAGTAGGGTAAAAATAAGGGTTCTAGACCAACTTTAACAAATTTAGTTTTTAACACCATATGATATATAAAATAAGTTTGAACATTTTAGCATGCTACTTATTTGAATGTTCTAAAGTCATAGTAGTGGAAAAATGGTGGTTCTAGACCAATTTTAACAAATTTTGTTTTTTGACAAAATATGATGTATAAAATAAGTTTGAACATTTTACCATGGTGTAGTAGGGTAAAAATAAGGGTTCTAGACCAACTTTAACAAATTTTTGTTTTTTTGACAACATATGATGTATAAAATAAAATAAATGGTGTAGTAGGGTAAAAATCAGGGTTCTAAACCAACTTTAACAAATTTTGTTTTTGACACGTTTCAGACGATTCTACCACTTGGTTGGTTGTTGGAAAATGGGAAGTGAAAATGTGGATAGTTATGTAGGAAAACTGCGTCCATTCAAAAGACGTGTTCGAATGGCAAGCCCATTCAAAACACGTGTTCGAATGGCAAGCCCATTCAAAACACGTGTTCGAATAATTTTTTGCAAGATATTACGTCGTGGTATTGTTCATCAAATTGTTCAACATGTTCAACAACATGTTCAACATGTTCAACAACATGTTCAACATGTTCAACAAGTTGTTCAACATGTTGTTGTTCAACATGTTGTTCAACATGTTCAACATGTTGTATATAAAGCTATGTTTAAAGACTTTCTCATCATTTGAATAGTGTAGGTTGAACCGAAAGGATGTATACATGCAACATTTGTTCGAAATCTTACAATTGGCCGCAAAGTCTTAAAAGACACTTAAAGGTTGCTCACGCTTCAGAAATGGATGAAGAATCGGATATTGAAAACCCTGTAAAACTACCTTTCACGGAAACTTTAGATGAGTCTTCTATGGAAAGTCAAAGCGTCAACATAGCTGAAAAGAATGCACATGCTTGTACAGAATGTGGTGCATTGTACAACAGCGAAGAAGCTTTGCTCAAACATATGGAGCAGTGTGGTGAGGATGCTGATGACAGGAGTTCTGAAAGTGAGTCAGAAACAGACTCTGAAAGTGAGTAAGAAATAGACTCTGTTTGGCATGATATGGTTCAAGACGTCTACGATGACTATGATAATATATTTCAAGAAAAGGTTTCAGAATATGAAGAACAAGGACTTGAAGATGCGCGTGAAATAGCAAGTTATGACCTTCGACCCATTTATAAGCATGGACTAAAACAACTGTTTATGAGACTGTTCAACTATACCCAGCGTCTACAACAAAGCAAACATTATCAAAAGATTTTAGAGGACTTTAATTACTTTGTTGATGAAAAACATTATAAGTATTCAAAGGCATTAAAGGCGGCTATAAGGAAAAACAATGCATTCTTTGAAGAGCTACTAGAAATGGAGGAGGAGGAGGATGGTAGCAGTGATGAAGAAAGTGGCATGGACAATGAACAGAGTGAAACAGATGCAGAAAAATAGACTTATTTGACTAAACTTTATAATAAAGACTTTATAAATGTTGTAATATTTTATTAACTTAAGCGTTGTGTAATATATGTCTTGCTTTGCAACATATAAAGTCGTAAGGTTCCTGACACGGTTTTAATTGACCCGTAAACCATATATCATATATTGGGTATTATAGTTAATTTTGTATTATTATGTATTATATTCAAGAATTGTATTATTATGTATTATATTCAAGTATTGTTTTATTATGTATTATATCCAAGTATTGTTTTATTATGTATTATATCCAAGTATTGTATGAGAAAAATAAAAAGTTGAAAAGCATCATATGTGTTTTTATTGAACATTACAAATATGTACAATTATGATAAAAACAAAACTATTTCAAATACATATTATGTTAATACATGTGCAGAAGAACTTAACTTAAAATTTTATAACAACTGACAACACATGAACATAGATAAAGTTAATTTCATAGTCTACATATGAAGACAATTTAATTTGAACTACATATCAAATGTACATGTCCATATGAGTCAAAGTTAAGTTCTTGTCAAGCTTCAAAACCATCGCACTGAGGGTGATGAAATCATAGCATCCACAAAGCTCGTCATGCTGTTAAAACTGTATACAGTCATCTCGCTGTCTACTCATCCACCTTCTGACAGTCACTGCATTTATACAGATCCATTTTCTGAAGCATGAGATCCACTGACGTCATTTGCTTCTTCAACATGTGCCAGTCGTTCAATGACAACAAAATTCCCTTCTTGGTAGGATGTAACCTCCCAGATGTATGATCCGTAATATATTCACGAATGTGAACCATCACTTTCTGTTGATATTTCGCCAATTTAATATATATGTCTCCATTAATAGGTATGATAACCGGTAAATCATCTACACTCTTCTTCTTCATGGTGGTAGCAGCTTTACGCTCTGGTTCTCGCTTCATTTTAGGCTCTGTCTTAATTTTTCGCTTTTTACACGGCGGCGTCATAGCTGGTAGCTCATCTTTTTTTATCTTTCTAAGATGTGGTCGCTTTTGACGCTGCTGACGTGACTTCGCGTTAGACTTTACCATGGGCATTGCCTTAGACTTTGCTGTAGGTATTGTCTCAGGCTTTACTATAAAATTTTCTGCAGGCATTGTCTCATAATGTTCTACAGGCGTTGTCATAGATCGTAGCTGTTGTTCGCTCACTAGAGACATGTTCACTCTTCAGTATCTTGATACAGAATGTGTGTTATGTCTGAGGGTGGCAGCCTTTTATACTTTATAGTTGTCTTAATATGTTTAGAAATAGCTTTACCGCATGTAACTTTGAGCCTAGTTGTAAGATTTCGAACAAATGTTGCACTTATACATCCTTTCGGTTCAACCTACACTATTCAAATGACGAGAAAGTCTTTAAACATAGCTTTATATACAACTTGTTGAAAAACAACATGTTGAACTTGTTGAACATGTTGAACATGTTGTTGAATATGTTGAACATGTTGTTGAACATGTTGTTGAACATGTTGTTGAACATGTTGAGCCTGTTGAACATGTTGAACATGTTGTTGAACATGTTGTTGAACATGTTGAACATGTTGTTGAACATGTTGAACATGTTGTTGAACATGTTGTTGAACATTTTGAACATGTTGAACATGTTTAACATGATGAACATGTTGAACATGTTGTTGAACATGTTGAACATGTTGTTGAACATGTTGTTGAACATGTTGTTGAATATGTTGAGCATGTTGAACATGTTGAACATGTTGTTCAACATGTTGTTGAACATGTTGAACATGTTGTTGAACATGTTGAACATGTTGTTGAACATGTTGAACATGTTGTTGAACATGTTGAACAATTTGATGAACAATACCACGACGTAATATCTTGCAAAAAATTATTCGAACACGTGTTTTGAATGGGCTTGCCATTCGAGCACGTGTTTTGAATGGGCTTGCCATTCGAACACGTGTTTTGAATGGGCTTGCCATTCGAACACGTCTTTTGAATGGGCGCAGTTTTCCTACATAACTATCCACATTTTCACTTCCCATTTTCCAACAACCAATCAAGTGGTAGAATCGTCTGAAACGTGTCCAAAACAAAATTTGTTAAAGTTGGTTTAGAACCCTGATTTTTACCCTACTACACCATGGTAAAATGTTCAAACTTATTTTATACATCATATGTTGTCAAAAAAACAAAAATTTGTTAAAGTTGGTCTAGAACCCTTATTTTTACCCTACTACACCATGGTAAAATGTTCAAACTTATTTTATACATCATATTTTGTCAAAAAACAAAATTTGTTAAAATTGGTCTAGAACCACCATTTTTCCACTACTATGACTTTAGAACATTCAAATAAGTAGCATGCTAAAATGTTCAAACTTATTTTATACATCATATGGTGTTAAAAACTAAATTTGTTAAAGTTGGTCTAGAACCCTTATTTTTACCCTACTACACCATGGTAAAATGTTCAAACTTATTTTATACATCATATTTTGTCAAAAAACAAAATTTGTTAAAATTGGTCTAGAACCACCATTTTTCCACTACTATGACTTTAGAACATTCAAATAAGTAGCATGCTAAAATGTTCAAACTTATTTTATATATCATATGGTGTTAAAAACTAAATTTGTTAAAGTTGGTCTAGAACCCTTATTTTTACCCTACTACACCATGGTAAAATGTTCAAACTTATTTTATACATCATATTTTGTCAAAAAACAAAATTTGTTAAAGTTGGTCTAGAACCATCATTTTTCCACTACTATGACTTTAGAATATTCAAATAAGTAGCATGCTAAAATGTTCAAACTTATTTTATATATCATATGGTGTCAAAAACTAAATTTGTTAAAGTTGGTCTAGAACCCTTATTTTTACCCTACTACACCATGGTAAAATGTTCAAACTTATTTTATACATCATATTTTGTCAAAAAACAAAATTTGTTAAAGTTGGTCTAGAACCATCATTTTTCCACTACTATGACTTTAGAATATTCAAATAAGTAGCATGCTAAAATGTTCAAACTTATTTTATATATCATATGGTGTTAAAAACTAAATTTGTTAAAGTTGGTCTAGAACCACCATTTTTCCACTACTATAACTTTAGAACATTTAAATAAGTAGCATGCTAAAATGTTCAAACTTATTTTATATATTATATGTTACAAAAACCTACATTTGTTAAATGTGCTTTAGAAGTGTCATTTTCCAACTACTATAACATAAAACATAGAGTTGTGGAAAATCCCATTCCTTCTCAAATTTATTGATCGTTCCCACGCTCTGAATTAGTGCACTCTGAAATTTATTGATCGTTCCCACGGTCTAGGCCTTTGATGTTTTCAAATTTATCGATCGTTCCCCACGGTCTAGGCCTTTGATGTTTTCAAATTTATCAATCGTTCCCACGGTCTGAACGAGTGCACTCTGAAATTTTATCGATCGGTTTCCTCCACACTCTGAACGAGTGCACTCTAAAATTTATTGATCGGTTTCCCCACACTCTGTACACATGTACTTATTCCTATGCTGTGTGGTTAGAACCATTGAAATATGACTAATTAAATATTATCATAATAATAGTGAAAATAGACATAGAAATATAGCCATTATGTTAAAAAAAAAAATAAAAAAAAAAAAACAGTCACAGTCACATAATGTCACAGAGTCACATGATGTCACAGTCACATGTTGTCACATAATGTCACAGAGTCATAAAAGTGAACAAAAAACCAAAAAAAAGTTTGCCCCGATGTGGTATCGATCCCGGGACTCTCAGGTTGCTAGCCGTTTGCTCTGCCAAGTGAGCTATCGCGGCTTGACTGTTGAACGATCTGATAATGACATACATACTTGAAACTAATTATGTTCGCATAGCAATTACATAGTCCGATACATGCCATGTCTTGGTCCGGGGGTGGGGGGTCCGATTCATGTCATGTCTTGGTCCTGGGGGGGGGGGGGGGAATTCATGTCATGTCTTGGTCCTGGGGGGGGGTCCGATTCATGTCATGTGTTGATCCTGGGGGGGGGGTTCGATTCATGTCATGTCTTGATCCTGGGGGGGGGGGGGGTCTTCTAAGATTGAGGACCCGGTGGGGGGGTGTTCTAAGATTGAGGACCCATGATATGAAAGTGATGCCCGAGGGCGGGTTCGATCCACCGACCTTCAGATCATGGGTCCGCTTACGGGTCCTCTGCTCTACCAACTGAGCCATTCAGGCCAGAAGGTTAATCAGCAGGAAAATATTCCTCATATGCGGTTGGAATCACATCACACATGATTGACAGGTCATGTGACCAATGATGATTGACAGGTCACGTGACTAATGACGTCATGATGATTGACAGGCGACTTAGGGTTATCCTGCTTAGAACTGTCTTAATATGCCATAACATCATGATGACGTCATGATAACGTCATGATAACGTCATGATGACGTCATTATAACGTCATGATGATGACGTCATTATAACGTCATGATGACGTCATTATGACGTCATTATGACGTCATGATGATGACGTTATTATAACGTCATGATGACGTCATTATAACATCATCATGATGACGTCATTATAACGTCATGATGACGTCATCATGACGTCATTGAACGGGCGCGCGCTCTTTCGATTACCTGTTTCAAAATACCCATGCGAATTCGAAAACAATCACGTCACTGTTTTCGGAGCCCCATGGGGCTCCGAAAACACCTCGTGACGTCATTATGACGTCACTTCCTGTTTTCGGAGCCACACTTTTATCCTGCTGAAAATCCCATTCCTTCTCAAATTTATTGATCGTTCCCACGCTCTGAACGAGTGCACTCTAAAATTTATCGATCGGGTTTTCCCCCACACTCTGTACGAGTGCACTCTGAAATTTATCGATCGGGTTTTCCCCCACCACCTGTACGAGTGCACTCAGAAATTTATCGATCGGGTTTTCCCCACAGTGACGTCATTATGACGTCACTGTTTTAGAAACCCCATGGGGCTTCTAAAACACCTCCTAACGTCATTATGACGTCACTTCCTGTTTTAGAAGCCCCACTTTTACCCTACTTCTAAATTCCTTTTATTCACGTTATAAATTTTGAGACTTTCGTTTAGAACATACATTTATTGTGTGGTTGTGATTCCAGTTCTTCTCCTGGCTTAGATGGGGTTTACCATCCGTGGGAGGTTGGAATTCGGGGTAGGGGAGAGGAACGTTAACTAAGTTAGCAACCTGTGTCCTTGACACGAGAGGATGCTCGGGTAGCTCCCTGCAGGATGATTTGTTAAAACCAAGAGAAGAACAATGATTTTGGTGGATTAAATTTCAGTAAGTTTGCATTTTGAGCAAGACTTTCGTTAAATAAATTTTACATTTGACGACTTTTCCAATGGTTTTCTTGACTCATAACTATTTTAGGTTCCCACGTTAGTTTTCGCGAAAAATGAGGACTTTGTTCTTAAATCTCTTTGAAAAGTAAATCTGTAGTCCTTCATGTCTTTAAAGATACTTCCACGCCCCCTTTATTGAACACACACACAGTGGGGGGGGGGGGGGGAATTTTTCAAGAATAATCCTGAATTTCAGATATATCTAAATGCATTTTTTAAAATGTGTTATCCATTGCCAATGTGACACTTTATTTGTCAACAATTCGAATTTTAGATATCAACAATTCATATTTTAAATATCAGCAATTCGTTTCGGATATCTAAACTGTGTGCTTATGGCAAAACCTGTCGGATAAAGGAAAAAATCAAAATATCGCAATAAATTACAGATGGATTCATCCAAAAAAAAAAACAAAAACAAAAATAAAACACAATGCAACTATTCACTAAATTCTATTTTATTAACACAAGTTTTAGTTGACAACAAAAATGTTTTTGATCTTTTAGTGTTACAGCTTCCATAAATGTTTGCGGGCTCAACAGTATTACGCAGTTTCAGAGAAAAAGGCCAAAAAAACGCCTCAAGCCATTTTAGAGAAAAGTATCGAAGTATCACGGACGAAAACTCCTTTCTCCACTCATCACCAACCACTTCTCCCCCTCCACACCCCTCAACCTCCCCCATCCCCACCCCCACCTCCACCTCCTCACCGCTCATTCCCCTAACCCCTCAGCCCTCCCACCCCCTCCTCCACCTCCTTGCCGCTCCTCCTCCCCCTCCCCACCCCCAGCCCCTCCATCACCTCCTGGGCGCCAATCTCCGGTGCTAATTTGGCCAGGTTAGCACAGGTGCTTTGACATAACGCTAACGCCAAATCCGGGGAGTCCGTGTGCGGTGCATGGATCCATGACAGGGAATTTATTTGGAAATTTGCCCATGAACTTCTCGAGATCAGAGGAGGGGAAAGGTTCAGTAGTTGTAACACCCCACATACCCCCCCTCCCTCTCCTCTGCCCCCACCCCGACCCATCCCAATCCACCATTTCGAAAAAATAGACTCTGAAACTCTGTGATATTATCAAAAGAAGTTTGACTAGTAAACTCGCTACTTCGAGGGACTTTTTTTATCTGAATGCCCACCCCGTAGCCCGACCCATTTCCAACCCCCCCCCCCCCCATCCCCCACCGTCACCCTTTGTCCAAAACATGTAGCACCTGCCACTGTGATGGATTAAAATTTTCTTATTAAGCGCATTCCGATCCACTAAAGGACTATTAAATGTGGACAGGGAGGGGCTACTCTTCACGTCGGATATCCGTTTCCCATGCAGATTTTCATTGGATACCTTCATTGCCACGTCACTGGACAACGTGTGAGTGAAACGCGTTGATTGGCTGGATCGAGTTTCCTCCTCACGTGATCCAACCAATCGCATGTTTTCGCAGACGTTTCGCGATTTCTCTTTCAAAAGCCGAATGACCTTGGGAGTAAGAACAAAGGTCAGACATATAAACACCCCTTGTAAGGAATTAAAAACAATAAATACATACCACATGGGGTCAACATCAGTGAGAGACGCCACAAATCCAAATACCCAGGTCAAACCCATGATTACACATAATTTAATATAGAGGACCATCTGACAGACATTTTTCTGTTGATTTGATTGGCTAGCCACTTTGCTGCTTTCCGATACTCGATAAATACTTACCACTGTTAGTATATAGAATACAACATTTGCATTGACTAGAATTAACAATGGAATGCCGAAAACAATAATTAAGCCCCGCCTCCTCGTAATCCAGCATAGCCCCTCCCCATAACCAGGCCGGAAGTCGGAAGATTCAGCCACTGTATAATCAATTATGAGAGATACTGCTACGATCAGAAGAGGGCACAGCCAGCCATACAGTGAATACAGCCGAAATTTCCTATAACCATTGTCGTCATCCGTAGAATAGCGGGTTCTGGAGAATGTGCGCCAGATATCATACGACATAATATTCATCCAGAAGAATGAGGCCAGGTAACTGTAGTGTATGGTCACTGCTAGAGCCACGCAAACGCCGTGAATCTCCGTACGCGATAATCCAACGAGGAATAGCACTTGAGCCAGCAATAACGCACTCACCAAGCACATCAAGTTCTTACCAGCAACGTTACGCAAAGCAGCCAGACATGAGTACACTATGAGATGAATACTTAATGCTGTTATAGACAACAGCTGCCCAATCAAAGAAACTAGAGTTTGTACTTTGTCAAACTTCAAGTGATGGATAACTGCAGACTTTTCTTCACTGATAGTATAGTTCTGGGTAAATCTAGTACATACCAAAGCGTTTCCATTGCTCATCACGCGAAAGCTATCGTTAGAGTACGATAAATCTGTGAGTAAATCAACTAAGTTGCCGTTGGGTAGAATTGAGAAATCCGTAGCATTTAGCTCCAGGTAGGTACATTCTTCTCTGTCACGAAACATTGCTGTACAATCTTCTGTTTTGTTTATGCTCAGACAAGGATCCCCATCGTATATATCCCTACACGAGTCAAGAACTGGATCGTACACTTGGTAGATGGAACAGGTTTTGATGACGTCTTCAAAATATGTTTGGTACTCTGCAGTGAGGCCTACTTTTGAACCAATCATTCGGTGGCTGTTCATGTCAACAAGGATGCTGATTGGATAAATATCCTAAAAGAAAATAAAAGCCAACATTGTAATAAGTGCGGGTAAAACAATGTAAGACGAGTCACCCGCCTCTCTCTCACCCCCCCCCCCCAGCCTCTGAAACCTGTCTATATCCTAAAAGAGAATCAAAACCAAGTATTATATTGTGTACGCATACCTGCATATCACACCCCCTGCCTCAACCATCAAATCACCCTCACGCCCTCTGCCACGCCCTCTCCCTCCATACCACCCTACCTCCCCCTAACACCAGCCCTCCCCCCTCACACTTCCCCTCTCATCAATCCCTCCTCTCCACCCCACCTCTCCTCCCTCCTTCCCTCGAATCATATTTATTCCTTACGTCACACTTCCTCCCCTCCTTCCTCTACATCAATCCTTTCTCTCTCACACCCGTCCCTCTAAACACCCCTCTGACATAACATCGCTTTTCCCTCACAGCACAGCCCCCCCCCCCCCCCCCAACGCCGCATACCAAAAAATCACCTACAAATTACAGTCTAAAAACAGAGGCCCATTAAGGCGAATTTACTTGCTGCAGGCGACGATAGATCGACTTAGTTTCAACCGCTCGACCAAAAACTGTCTGCGTTGTCAGAATATATCAAACTAGTCTCACACCAACCCCCCTCCCACCCCCCCCCATCCCCACCCCCTCTCTTGCAGTAGTTTGAGAATTGCTCATTGCGATACAATTGGATATCGCAAAAGACTTAAACAGAATGGAAATGCGGTAATTCTGATAAACGGTAAAAAATCCCCCTGCGAAAATTACCCCTGTGAAAATCCCTCCAGTGAAAATCACCCTGGCCCACCTTCATTTTTAGACCAGCCGACTATATAATATATCGGGCTGGTCTTATCACATCAATAGAGGGGCATCCGTCGCCTGCATGTACTTATGTACGTATGTACGTAAGTACGTATGTACGTGTGTAAACTTTTACTTAAAGTGCTTCTTCTCCTTAAGTTTTGATCGGATTCCTCTCAAATTTTACACAAATGTTCTCTAGGTAGGCCTCTCTTTAATTTTTTTTTGGCGATCCGCCAAAAATTGGCTAAATGGGGGAATTTGAAATTTTCAGTTGCCAATTTTCAAAATCCTTGTTCTCCACAATCTTGACCAGATTTTCTTCAAATTTTGTACAAATATTCCCTAGGTAGGTCTCTTTGAAAAGTCACCGATTTTGGCGATCCGTCAAAAATTGGCCAAATGGGTCGGGGCATTTTTTAATTGTTTGGTTTCTAATTTTCAAAATACTTCTTCTCCCAAAATTTGGACAGGATTCCTTTCCAATTTTGGACACTTGCTCTCTAGCTAGGCCTCTCTTGAAAGTTACTTTTTTGGCGATCCACCAGAAATTATATGGGGCGTGGGGGGGGGGGGGGGGCATTTTTTTGTTGCCAATGTTCAAAATGCTTCTTCTCGAACAATTTTGATCAGATTTTCTTCAAATTTTGTGCGAATATTCCTAACATAGTCCTCCCTTCAACATTTGCTTTTTTGGCCATCCGCCAAAAATTGTCTAGATGGGGGCATTCTTTATATTTTGGTGTCTAATTTTGTACAAGTGTTCTCCAGGTAGGCCCCTCTTGAAAATTTACTCTTTTGGTGAACCGCCAAGGATTGGCCAAATGGGGTTCATTTGCATTTATGTGGTTGCCAATTTTCAAAATGCTTCTTTTCACACAAGGTAGACGCCTCTCGCAGTATTTTTGTTTTTGGCGATCCGCCAAAAATTGGCCAAATGGGAGGCATTTATAATTTTATGGTTGCCAATGTTCAAAATACTTCTTCTCCCACAATTTTGATCGGATTCCTTTAAATTTTGTACAACTGTTCTTTAGGTAGGCTTCTCTTAAAAATTACTTTTTTGGCGATCCACGAAGAAATTGGTCAAATAGGGGCATTTATAATTTTTTAGTTTGTCAATTTTCAAAATGTTTCTTCTCAACAATTTTGATCATATTTCTTTAAATTTTGCACGAATATTCTGTATGTAGGGCTATCTTGAAATGTTACTGTTTTTGGCGATCTGCCAAAAGTAGGCGAAATATGAGGCATTTTTTTAATTTATTGGTGTTTAATTTTGAAAATCCTTGTCTCCCACAATTTTGACTGAATTCCTTTCCGATTTTGTACGATTCTTCTCTAGGTAGGCCCCTCGTGATTTTTTTTTTTTTGGGGGGGGGGGGGGGGGGTGGGCAATCCACCAAATTTGGAAGTTGAATAAACATGCTCATTGGTCCGAAATGCGGACCGCGCATCGACGCAAGTTAAATAAATATGCGCACTGGTCCAAATTGCAAACTGCGCGTCAACGCAAGTTAACAAACATGCGCAATGGTCCGAAATAATAACCGCGCATCAACGCAAATTAAATAAACATACGCACTGGTCCGAAATGCGAACCGCGCATCAACACAAGTTAAATAAACACGCGCAGTGGTCCCAAATGTGAACAGCGCATCAACGCCAACTAAGTAAATATGCGCACTGGTCCGAATTGCGAACCGCACATCAACGGAAGTTGAATAAACATGCGCATTGGTCCGAAATCCGAACCGCGCATCGATTCAAGTTAAATAAACATGCACACTGATATAAAATAAGAACCGCGCATCAACGCAAATTAAATAAAAATGCGCACTGGTCCGAAAAGTCAAACGCGCATCTAATCAAGCTAAACAAACATGCTCACTGGTCTGAAATGCGAGCCGCGCATCAACGCAAGCTAAGGATATTAGGCCTTAGACCACAATTAATTACTTATATGTTTCTTTATAGAATTTCCAAATCTGACCTCTTCCACAACATTAAATTCTTTCAAACAAACCTTTGAGAAGGCAAAAAAAACACCAAAATATTTGGGGGTTGACCAATTGGATTTTTTGTTATCTCGCATCAAATAGGCGCACCCATGGATCTCAAGATCGCCCAACCACTTGAATAATTTACTGAACTCTGACGTCACATTTCTCAAAAACAATACGCTTGATTGCAAATAGTTTAGGCATGTCTCTAGTACAACCCTTTGGGAACATAATCATAACATAAGTTTATTACTGATTGCCCGGAACATTCATAACATCGAAAAAGTACAGCTGCCATGCTAATAGTCTTCCTGTTATTGAGCAATGAAGGCGGAAGTAATTGTTGTCTTGTTCCAGGAAACATGCGTAGCAATGCATATTAAATAAACATGCGCACTGGTCCGAAATACAAACCGCACATAAACGCAAGTGAAATAAACATGTGCACTGGTCGGAAATGCAAACCCCGCAAAATAATACATACCAAAAAATTAAAACTTAAGTAATGTTGTTTTAGTCTTTTCAAAAGGCAAACGTCAAACGTAGTTACATGTGTTTGGTCATATCACCATTCACTGGTCGTTTCTTGAAATAGTTGTGTATGTCCGACAGTACATGTCAACAGTACATGTGTGTGGATACAATTTCGATACGTTGTTCGAAGGTATCTCTGGTATACTACCCAGGCTACCAGAGATACAAACGATGTTTCCTATTTTGTCTGGGAAACAAGTCTTTGTATGTATTTATCGGTCTATGTTGTCCGTTGTTTAATTAATTATTTAGCTAGCTCTTTGCTACCTCGTCTTTTGAAGCCCAATTTTTTAGGGAAATTCCCTTGTTCATTCACGCTGGAACTGGTCTTATCACTTTTCACTTCGACAAACTTGGACAAACTTGTACAATGTGACTACCACTTTTGGCAACCAGACAAGCATGTTCATAGATCTCGGCTAGTCACAATGTCCCTGGAAATTCTTGTTTAGTATTCCCAGTCAAAACAGAGGAGGAAAGTGGCAGGCAGGGGTGGGGTGGGGGGAGGGTCGGGGCGGGGACGAGTATTTCTTATGCATTATATTCATACTTTTTATTAATCATATATTTATGGAACGCCGTTTTAACATTTAATGCCAATGTTCAATGTCAATTAAATTCTGTAGATGAAAACTTGATTTTACTTCGCAAAAGCTTCGAATTCGCTTATCTCCAATTTTAATGGGTTCCCTTCCAGTAATATTTACCACGCAAAATAAGAAAGAACTTTTTGTGTTGCAGTTCGAGACCACTTATCCTTCCATCCATCCTTCGACCAGGTAGAATGACTGAGACATCGTCTGTATTGCCATTCCCTTTTTGTGTGGCGTCACTTCAACACGCCACTCTGTGTGCTGCCGGATTTTTACAGCAAGGGAACTTGGTTAAGGTGCGAATTGCTTCATATTTTGCTTAATTCACTACCTAATGGATTATTTTATCTATTACTGTGCGTTGGGATAAATTTATGAAGTTTAAGTGGCATAAATTCGACACTTTGATCTTTGGTCAAGTTAGGTTGAGTTTGCACGATCACGGTGACGTTTTTCGGTCCCGGGAAGTGCGCCTCTTTCTCCACTATCTGTCAGATCGAGGAACTTACCAGTTCCACTTCATTTCGTCTAGGAGTAGGATCTATTCAGGCTGCTGCGCCTGCTTAGACTCCAAGCTTTACCAGGCAACTGTGTCATCGCGGAAATGGCCAGTTTTGCTTACGCTTTACTCCATGGGACGCTTCTCAGCCTGTGTAGAGCAGGCTCTGCAGGTCTGACAGTCTGGAAAGTGCATTCAAGACTCCTTTCACGGAGTAAGTGACTGTTACACACAAGGATACGGGGACAGTACTCTCAGCGGTTGTAGGACAGCTAGGCATTCCCCCTCGAGAAGAGTTAACCCCGCCCCGCCCCCAGCTACAACGTCTCCCTAGTGACTTTTCAGCTTTTCTGTCCATACAATCGCAGCTGCAAAAGCAACTTTCGGAATTACAACACCACGTGCAGAAGCAGGAAACTCTACTTCGCCAAAAGCAAAAGCCCAAACCGTCAGCTACAACTTCTCGCCCTCCTGCGGAGGATCAGTCAGTGGCAGCGATGTCAGGCTCGCTCCCACCACACTTTCCAGTGGACCCCAACACGGATATTCCTGAGACGTTCACCATCAGTGAAGAGTATTCCGTGGGCGTACCTCCCCCCACCTCGGGCCAAGTCTCTGCTTTGCTAGAGGAGGACGAGGAAATCTGGCCGATAGATGCTTCCCTTCTCGCTACAGTCGCAAGCAATAGAGAGAGGGAAATTTACACCCCAGCTCCCAGAAGCAGTATCTGACGAGCAGGATTCGGAAGGAGAAGACGTGGAAGAACAATCTGAGGGCAATTCAGTGCAGTCCCGTTTTCACCTCCCACTACGGACAACGGACCAGGTACGGTCCCCAGGCCGGGGGCAAAGACTTTGGAGGGATCCAGCGGCAGCGGGCAGACGCCCTATCCGAACTCCCTCTCCACCAGACCTTGCTCCTCCGGTCGAAGATGCAACCCCCTCGAGTATCGCTTCCACGATCGCACCGGAAGACGTACAGTTCAGAGATGCCATTCAAGAGAGAGCCCGCATGGCAGAGGTCTCCTGTGGCTCCCCACGTTTAAATAAAGAGGATCCGCCCATTCGTATGACGTCTCAGGCCGCCCGACCACGACAGGACTCCTTCATTGCACTAGCCAGCAGCTAGGGCGTAGCGAAGATGGACGCCGTTGAGGGTCGCACACTGTCACGGTTCCACTTATCTAAGCACTGCCTAGTACGACCAAGCCCATATCGGTTTGCAGATGAACAAATTCCCCTGGAGGCTCTAGAACAACCCGTGAAGCGTACAGTCTGGATGCCCACAGTGCGTAGTGACTCGGACATTCCATCGTCACATTCTGAACATTATGTCTTTTCAAGATCACAAACTCAAAGCACTGAAGACCCGTTAGGAAGATCTACGCCTCAGTGATCCGGTGTCTTCTAAACTGATGGAATGCCTAGCCTTAGCTACCCGAGACGTGGTCAAGCTTTCCACCTTTTTTGATGACGTCAATGGTCTACCTACGTCGAGACGCCTTTCTCCGGCACTGCTGGTCCAGTGTCAAAGGTTTACGGAAACTGCGCCACGCTCCCATCCTGGGGGAACGAGAGCTGTTTCCCCCGCCGAGATCGAGAGGGTAAACCAGGAAAGTCGCTCACTTTCCCAGGATTATGCCCTCATGTCCAGGATGTCTCGTTCCTCGTTCAAGCGCCCGCTGAAGAGGAAATGGCCACAGCAGTCCTCTCCGACACAGGCCAAACCGAGTGCTTAATCACAACAGCCCCCTGTTAAGAGACCGAAACCCTTATCCGGAAGCAAAACAGACGGTCCATCTCCACAGTCGTTCAGGTAACAACCAATCAAAGTACCGTCACGAGATTCTCTCATCTCCTGGCAGTACTTTAACAAACTTAAAAGAGTTGGAAAGTTTACCCTCCTTAAACGCCCGTAGCAGGAAGACTAGGAAAGTTCTGGCAGCAATGGGAACAGATGGGGGCTTCTCTAAGATTAGTGCGTTGGTTGAAGAGGGGTTACTCTCTACCTTTCAAACAAGACCAAAACGGGCTCAGATACCCTATTCCCCTAACCACCCATGCACCAAAACAACTAGTCACCTCTTACCCCGAAGGGGTCGGAAAAGGCTTAGCTCTCGAGGAAATGATGTTGAGCTTGACACAAAAAAAACAGGCAATCAAGGAAATGCCAGAAAATCAAATGGGCTTTTTAGCAGGGTTTTCCTGGTTCCAAAGAAATCCGGGGGCTGGACGTTAGTAATCGATCTCTTCCCTATAAACGGTTTTCTCCGAGTGGTCACCTTTCAGATGGACACGGCCCAGGTGATAAAAGGGTCACTACGGGAAGGGATGTTGGGTACCTCCATAGATCTCTCCAATGCTTACCTCCATTTGCCTCTTCACCACTCGGCCAGGAAGTTCCTAGCCTTTCAAGTTGGGAAAAGACGTTTTTTTGTTTCTGGAACTTCCCTTCGGTCTGGCTACGGCCCTGTACGTTTTCTCCAAGGTCATGAAAGTGTTGAAAACATGGGCACGCCTAGAGGGGATGTTAGTCTTTCAGTATCTGGACGATTGGTTCTTGGCAAATCAAGACAGGCAGGTAACCGAGAACCAAACGATGACGTTAGTTCGCAAGGCATTACAGGTAGGTTTAGTAGTAAACCTGGCCAAATCCGAACTAATCCCCAAACAGGTACTTTTTTAGGGGAATCTTGGGACCTGGCAATAGCAAGAGCGTTCCCTACGCCAGAACGCTATCAGAGAATTGCAAAGGCCATAATGGATATTCCCTCCGGATAAAAGGTAAGATTACAGGACATGGAGTCTCTTGGGTCTGCTAGTGGCAGAAAAGACGTCCCCCTGGGTCGTCTCCATTACAGGCCATTCCAGAGCCAAATGAGATAGGCATTGCATCAAGGTCACTCAGCCACAGCCAAGATGCAAGTTTCATAGGTAACCCTACAAGCCCTACAGTGGTGCTGCGATATACAGGCCATGTCCGAAGGGATGCTGTTTCAGCCCCCCACCCAAGAGACAGAGATTCAAACAGACGCATCCCACTCGGGGTGGGGAATTTATAGGCACGGTCAGGTATGGAAGGGCAAGTGGCCTCCCTCTCTCCATACTTATCACAAAAAATTGGCTAGGGCTCCGGGTAGTCTGGATTGCTCTGACCAAATTGAGCAACCAACTCAGAAACAAGGCAGTCATGTTTCGGTTAGACAATTCCACAGCCATAGCTTATCTGAACAAGCAAGGAGGTACCAAATCACGGTCCCTTTCCAAACTAGCATTTCAGATTCTCACCAGGGTCCTAGAGGAACAGGTAACCGTTTCAGCCCGTCACCTGGCCGGGAAACTAAATGTTCCAGCGGACTTATCTTCCAGACAGAGTCAAGTAATAAACACCGAACGGAGCCTATTACATCGGTCGTTTCAATGGATAATACGTCAGTCACCATGGGGTCTCCCGACTCTGGATCTGTTTGCAAATGCTATGACGGCCCAACTTCCCCGGTACGTGTCTCCCTGCCCGGATCTACCAGCCTGGGCAGTGGACTCGCTCAATTGTCAATGGCCATGGGAAGAAGTTCTGTATGCCTTTCCTCCACAGGCAATCTTAGGGCAAGTACTGCAAAGGGTAATCGAGTTGAAACCACGGTATCTACTACTCATTGCCCCATGGGCATCGGAAGCTCCATGGTTCGCCCTACTACTCCATTGCAAGATTGAGATGTCGTGACAGATCCCATGCCACAAGGAGTTACTATCACAGCCCCACTGGCAACACTTCCACCCCTCCTCTCACTTACTGAATTTGCACCTTTGGTGTCTGACCAGTCCTTCTTGAAGAACAAGGGCTTTTCCAAACAGGTGAGAGAAAAGACAGTAAACAGTAAACAGGGCTCCACGGCTAAAGTTTGCAGGTCTCAGTGGAATAAGTTCGCCACCTGGTGTAACAGCTCTAAGCTGGACCCGTTTCAGGCTAGCCCAGCAGTGGTAGCGGACTTCCTCTATCACCTATTCACAGATGAGAAGTTGAAGGTAGGTTCCATCGAGGGCTATAGCGCCGCTATAGGGTCAAGACTCAAAGCGTCAACAGGGTATGACCCAGGCGAAGATGCAGCCCTCTCACAGCTGGTAAGACATTTAAAAGTAAACTCTCCACCCTGCCCATGCGGCATAGCGCAGTAGGACTTATCCTTAGTCTTGCGGTATCTCCATCGCCCAGACATTTTCAGTGAAGACGTGATCTCGGCTAAAAATGCAACACTAAGGTTCACGTTTTACTGGCTTTAGCGTCAGGCAAACGAAGAGGTGAGATTCATGCTCTAGGCAGAAAGGTAAATAAAGATAGGGGCACTTGGGAGAAGGTCACTCTAGTCCCCAGGGCAGGATTCATGGGAAAAACCCATATTATGACCCAAGGGATGGGAACGTTCGATCACATTACCCTTCCATCCCTACCAGACGACCCCGATACCGACGGCTTAGTCTCTCTGTGTCTCGTCAAGGCTTTACGCCAATATCTGGAAATGTCAGAGGCCTACAGAACGAAAAATCAGAAGGCAGTCATCATTTCTTTCATGCCGAAGTTTAACAAAGATCTTTCGAAACAGTCTATCTCAAATTACATTAAAAAGATCATTTTGGCAGCCTATGACGAGGCACAAATTGACCCAAACTCGTCTGGGGAACATAAAGTCAAAGCCCATCACGTAAGGCAAGTAGCTAATTCTTTGAGGGCCGTACGTAATGTGTCTCTTTCAGATATATTAAAGACAGGTTGTTGGTCTTCCCCCAACTCTTTTGTGAAATATTATCTGGAAGATTTTTCGCAAGATGAATTGTCCGCGCAATTCACGCAATTCACGTTCTCCACTTTTAACTTAATGATCCCTCCCATCCTTCCCAAACTAGCTTGGGCGTGTTGTACCGCCGTTTAGGGCTAAAAAGGGAATGACAATACAGACGATGTCTCAGTCATTCTGACTGGTCGAAGGATGAATAGAAGGACAAGTGATTTCGAACTGCAACACAAAAAGTTCTTTTTTATTTTGCATGGTAAATATTACTGGAAGGGAACCCATTAAAAGTGGAGAACGCGACTTGCGCCTTTACTCTTATAAAAGCTCTTTTTACGAAATAAAACGTTAGATTATTGATTACTATCAGTAATGACAACACAATTTTAGAGCTCAAGAATTGCTTCTTTTTTGTGCAGCAAAAGGTTAAAAGAAAGCTTCTGTATACAAGAACCAGTCAATATATCACTCACAGATGTGTGCTTCTGAATTTTTTTATATAAAAACAGACTGGTCTTTTGACACCAAAAAGTAATTTTTGAGAACAAACCATCATTTGCAGATTTCAAAATACAAATTAAAAATATAATTACAGATAGCAAAAATTAATTCTTGATATAAAAAATCACTTTTTGAGATCAAAAAATAATTCCGGATATCGATAACTCCCTCATAAATGTAAAAATTGCATTCCATAAATATTGTTTTATTTTTATGTGATCTAATATTTTCCTTTTTTGTGTTAAATTAACAGTGAAAATAATAAATGCCGGATTAAATGTCGATGGTCAAAACGTCGACAAAAGTCATATAAAACGTCGACAAATTCATGTTGCTGGAATAAGGTATACATATTTGTGAAATAGCGACATCATCCAGACCACATTAGAACATTGAATCTGGTTGTAATTTGCTTGTGATTTGTCGCAACCATAGATGAACGTGTAATGATCATCTTTGATACAAAACGTGGAAGAGACACGCTGGCTAAGCGAACGTTGTTTAGACGTTGCTTTTGGGCACGACCAAACCCCGACATTTTCCTACCTCGAATGAACGCCTTTGGTAAAACGTTGAATGTACGTCGGAAAATCGACGTTGTATAGACGACTGGGTTAGCTAAGCAACCTCATCATATTATCACTCACTGGAAATGGAAGCCCCTGGGCAGGTGGCTTCGAAATTAGACTAAAATGAGGATGTAAAATATGGGAATTTTAGGAGCGCGCAAATTATTTCCGCCCACTTATTCATGAAAATTTACCTCATACATGTCCTGGATTACCAGTTAATCCAAGGTTGGGCGGGGGGAGGGGGCGGAGAGGGGAATGGGGTGTTTTGACTGAGCAGTGACCACTATACATTATCAATGCCGCTGTCCAGATGGCGATTCTAGATTATAATTTTTCCCGATATCTACACTACGTGTCGGGAGATGCAGGTTGTTTCGACTGTCGTTTGCAAGCGCTTCGCAACGTTAATTATACATGAAATAATCGATGTTTATCCAACGTCGACAGGCAGACGTTGTTTCGAATTTCATAATCAACCAAACGTTCCGATGTTGATCCGACGTCGGTTGCAACGTTTATCAAACGTTAATGGAATATCGCAATATTTACTGGAATCAATGAACAATACAGAAATCTGTGAACTTGCTCTGAAATGACCGACACAGTTGCACCCTTGGTTGAGGAGGAGGGGGGGGGGGTGCTCTGAGGTACCAACTGGTTACCATGCGTGTCTATGGCAATTGGAAACGACCCCTAAACGCGGAGTGATAAGTTAGAAACAATACCTTCTGTTTTTGACTAAAAGCGGATTACAGCTCTGAAACTTTGAAAGAACCCCTCCCCCCTTTTGGGTAACGGGGAGTACTAAATGAAAACTACTCCCCCCCCCCCCCACCACCTTTTTAACGAAATTGGCATTCCGCGCGGATCGCATCTGCCCTCAAAATTACCCCCACCCCTTTCTCTGCGTTTTTTTTTTTGGATAAGCATGATAACACATATGATACCAAGTACCACCCCCCTACCCGCCACCCCCCCCCAACCACCCCTGGGAGTTGCACCTAAGCCCAGGCATTACCACTCTGTGTAACTCACAGGTGAGGCGGTCCCTTATGCATTAACTGGTTCTTGGCCGTAGTGGGGGTGGCGGGGTGGGGTGGGGGGGGACATTACCCTTAGTGCAAACTAATATATGAACCAGGTATGTGTGGATTGGTTCCAGGGGGCCCACTTGGTATCACATGTGTTACCGTACGTGTCCAAAAAAAAAAACGCGTAGAAAGGGGCATAATTTTGAGGACAGACGCGGTCCGCGCGGAGAGCTAATTTCAATACAAAGAAGGGTTATTTTCATTCAGTACTCCTCGTTACCAACAAAGGGGGGATGGGTTGGTGGGGTGGGGCGGGGCTTCTTTCAGAGTTGTACTCCGCGTTTGATTAAAAAAGGGGGTATTAATTATTTCTAGCTTAGCAGTCCGCATTTAGGGGTCGTTTCAAGAAGTCATGAACATTCATGGTAACCAATTGGTACCTGAGTGTCCCCCCCCCCCCTCTGAGAGGGGGGGGGGGGGGGATGTCTGAAGCAGTTGACCCTTAAACTTCTTTAAAAGCTTTTCTTTTCAAATCCCAGGTGTTCCGCTTTGACAGTCTTAAAATATCTAAAAATATCTAAAATATCTAAAAATATCTAAAAATATTTAAAAATATTTTATGCCATATTCATCTGTTTTAAAATCAAATCACATGATAATAAATATCACTTTATTTTTGTTTATCAAGTCGACAAATGGCCCAAAAACGTGATGTGTGTTTAATATGTCAGTAGTATGATAATGGGGGTTCTACTGCACTTTGTGACGTCATACTGTCTGGAAGTGACGTCATCATGTCTGGACCGGAAGTGTTGTCTGGACCGGAAGTGGTGTCTGGAGCGGAAGTGTTGTCTGGAGCGGAAGTGTTGCTGGAGCGGAAGTCATGATAAGCGTTAGGATAAGCGCGGCCATCCATGACGTGATCATGACGTCATGATGAGGTCATACTGTCTGGAGCGAAAGTCTAGAGCGAAAGTCTGGAGCGAAAGTTGTTTGGCTACGCCTTGTTTACGCCATAGTTACCTTAGTTACGCCTTAGTTGCGCCTTCGCTACAGTGGTTACACCTTAGTTACGCCTTAGTGACGCCTTGGTTACAGTGGTTATACCTTAGTTACGCCTTAGTTACCTTAGTTACGCCTTGGTTACGCCTTAGTTACCTTAGTTACGCATTAGTTACGCCTTGGTTACAGTGGTTACACCTTAGTTACGCCTTAGTTACCTTAGTTACGCCTTGGTTACGCCTTAGTTACCTTAGTTACGCCTTAGTTACGCCTTGGTTACAGTAGTTACACCTTAGTTACGCCTTAGTTACCTTAGTTACTCCTTAGTTACGCCTTAGTTACCTTAGTTACGCCTTGGTTACGCCTTAGTTACCTAAGTTACGCCTTAGTTACGCCTTGATTTCCTTAGTTACACCTTAGTTACGCCTTAGTTACCTTAGTTACGCCTTAGTTACCTTAGTTACGCCTTAGTTACCTTAGTTACTCCTTAGTTACGCCTTAGTTACGCCTTAGTTACCTTAGTTACGCCTTAGTTACGCCTTAGTTACGCCTTAGTTACGCCTTAATTGCCTTAGTTACGCCTTAGTTACCTTAGTTACACCTAAGTTACGCCTTAGTTGCGCCTTAGTTACATCTTGTTTGCGCCTTAGTAACCTTAGCTACGCAAAAACGAGATAACTTTTGCTGTAGTTGATCGATTTGCATGAAAATTTTACCGTTTGATTCAGTTTTATATCTAGTTTTAACATTAAGTGATCACAGGCTATTTACGCCGGTGGTTGTATGCATCATGGATTCACCTTAAAAGTTTTTAAACTTAAAAGTTTTTAAACTTAAAAGTAAGATAACTTTCGTTATGGTTGACCGATTTGAATGAAAATTTTACCATTGGATTCAGTTTGATATCTTAGTTTACAGTAGTTTGCATAGATAGTTGTTGGAATGGCGCGCGCCCACCATTCAAACATGTGTTTGAATTATTTTTACGTCAAACTATTGTTCAACAAGTTGTTTAGCAATTGTACAACAATTGTTCAACAAGCTGTTGTTGAACATGTTCAACATGTTGTTGAACATGTTCAACATGTTCAACATGTTCAACAACATGTTCAACAAGTTGAACATGTTCAACATGTTCAACATGTTCAACAACATGTTCAACATGTTCAACATGTTCAACAACATGTTCAACAAGTTGAACATGTTCAACTTGTTCAACATGTTGTTGCACAAGTTGAACATGTTGAACATGTTCAACATGTTCAACTTGTTCAACAACATGCTGTTTAACAAATTGTTCAACAAGTTGTAGTTCAAACAAAGAAAAAACAAGACATATGTTGAATAGGTTTATTAATACATTTAAATACACTTAAATACACTTAAATACACTTAAATATATACAGCTTAAATCTATAACAATATTATAACATTTATTGATTTACAAAGTCTTTATTATAATGTTTAGTCAAATAAGTCTATTTTTCTTCATCTGCTTCACTCTGTTCACTGGCATCCATATCACTTTCTTCGTCACTGCTTTCATCTTCCTCCTCCTCATCTAGAAGCTCTTCAAACAATGCATCGTTTCTTCTTATAGCCGCCTTTAGTGCCTTTGAATACTCGTAATGTTTTTCATCAACAAAGTAATTGAAGTCTTCTAAAATGGTTTCATAATGTTCGTTTTGTTGTAGACGTTGGGCATATTTGAATAGTCTCATAAACAGTTGTTTAAGTCGACGCTTATAAATGGGTCGAAAGTCATCACTTGCTATTTCACGCGCATCTTCAAGCCCTTGTTCTTCATATTGTTGAACCTTTTCTTGAAATTTCTTATCATATTCATCGTAGACTTCTTGAACCATATCATACCAAACAGAGTCTGTTTCTGACTCACTTTCAGAGTCTGTTTCTGACTCACTTTCAGAGCTGCCGTCATCATCCCCCTCAACACAATGTTCCATATGTTTGAACAAAGCTTCTTGACTGTTGTATAACGCACCACATTCTGTACAAGCATGTGCATTCTTTTCAGTCATGTTGACGCTTTGACTTTCCATAGAAGACTCATCTAAAGTTTCAGTGATAGGTGGTTTTACAGGGTTTTCCACATCTATCTCCAATTCTTCTTCTTCTGAAATGTGAGCATTCTTTAAGTGCCTTTTAAGACTTTGTGGCCAATTGTAAGATTTCAAACAAATGTTGCATTTATACATCCTTTCGGTTCAACATGCACTTTTCAAATGATGAAAAAGCCTTTAAACATAGTCTTATATACAACTTGTTGAACAACATGTTGAACATGTTCAACATGTTGTTGAACATGTTGTTGAACATGTTGTTGAACATGTTGTTGAACATGTTGTCTATGCCTAGGGGAGTTTAACGTCATGACGTCATTATGACGTCATCATTATGACGTCATAATGACGTCATTGGAACAGGCGCATGCTTAATCAAAAACTGACTCAGCAGAATTTATTGCTGTTTGATATGGATGAAATGCATGTCTCACTCTTCCTTTTATGCTACTTAGATGTAATCAAAATATGGTGTGTAACTCGTCAAAATCAGCAATTTTTACAAGTTTGGCATTTTTGACGAGTTACACACCATATTTTGATTACATCTAAGTAGCATAAAAGGAAGAGTGAGACATGCATTTCATCCATATCAAACAGCAATAAATTCTGCTGAGTCAGTTTTTGATTAAGCATGCGCCTGTTCCAATGACGTCATTATGACGTCATAATGATGACGTCATAATGACGTCATAATGATGACGTCATAATGACGTCATGACGTTAAACTCCCCTAGGCATAGACAACATGTTCAACAACATGTTCAACAACATGTTCAACAACATGTTCAACAACATGTTGAACATGTTCAACATGTTGTTCAACAAGTTGTATATAAGACTATGTTTAAAGGCTTTTTCATCATTTGAAAAGTGCATGTTGAACCGAAAGGATGTATAAATGCAACATTTGTTTGAAATCTTACAATTGGCCACAAAGTCTTAAAAGGCACTTAAAGAATGCTCACATTTCAGAAGAAGAAGAATTGGAGATAGATGTGGAAAACCCTGTAAAACCACCTATCACTGAAACTTTAGATGAGTCTTCTATGGAAAGTCAAAGAGTCAACATGACTGAAAAGAATGCACATGCTTGTACAGAATGTGGTGCGTTATACAACAGTCAAGAAGCTTTGTTCAAACATATGGAACATTGTGTTGAGGGGGATGATGACGGCAGCTCTGAAAGTGAGTCAGAAACAGACTCTGAAAGTGAGTCAGAAACAGACTCTGTTTGGTATGATATGGTTCAAGAAGTCTACGATGAATATGATAAGAAATTTCAAGAAAAGGTTCAACAATATGAAGAACAAGGGCTTGAAGATGCGCGTGAAATAGCAAGTGATGACTTTCGACCCATTTATAAGCGTCGACTTAAACAACTGTTTATGAGACTATTCAAATATGCCCAACGTCTACAACAAAACGAACATTATGAAACCATTTTAGAAGACTTCAATTACTTTGTTGATGAAAAACATTACGAGTATTCAAAGGCACTAAAGGCGGCTATAAGAAGAAACGATGCATTGTTTGAAGAGCTTCTAGATGAGGAGGAGGAAGATGAAAGCAGTGACGAAGAAAGTGATATGGATGCCAGTGAACAGAGTGAAGCAGATGAAGAAAAATAGACTTATTTGACTAAACATTATAATAAAGACTTTGTAAATCAATAAATGTTATAATATTGTTATAGATTTAAGCTGTATATATTTAAGTGTATTTAAGTGTATTTAAGTGTATTTAAATGTATTAATAAACCTATTCAACATATGTCTTGTTTTTTCTTTGTTTGAACTACAACTTGTTGAACAATTTGTTAAACAGCATGTTGTTGAACAAGTTGAACATGTTGAACATGTTCAACATGTTCAACTTGTGCAACAACATGTTGAACAAGTTGAACATGTTCAACTTGTTGAACATGTTGTTGAACATGTTGAACATGTTGAACATGTTGTTGAACATGTTGAACATGTTGAACATGTTCAACTTGTTGAACATGTTGTTGAACATGTTGAACATGTTGAACATGTTCAACAACATGTTGAACATGTTCAACAACAGCTTGTTGAACAATTGTTGTACAATTGCTAAACAACTTGTTGAACAATAGTTTGACGTAAAAATAATTCAAACACATGTTTGAATGGTGGGCGCGCGCCATTCCAACAACTACCTATGCAAACTACTGTAAACTAAGATATCAAACTGAATCCAATGGTAAAATTTTCATTCAAATCGGTCAACCATAACGAAAGTTATCTTACTTTTAAGTTTAAAAACTTTTAAGTTTAAAAACTTTTAAGGTGAATCCATGATGCATACAACCACCGGCGTAAATAGCCTGTGATCACTTAATGTTAAAACTAGATATAAAACTGAATCAAACGGTAAAATTTTCATGCAAATCGATCAACTACAGCAAAAGTTATCTCGTTTTTGCGTAGCTAAGGTTACTAAGGCGCAAACAAGATGTAACTAAGGCGCAACTAAGGCGTAACTTAGGTGTAACTAAGGTAACTAAGGCGTAACTAAGGCAATTAAGGCGTAACTAAGGCGTAACTAAGGCGTAACTAAGGCGTAACTTAGGCGTAACTTAGGCGTAACTAAGGAGTAACTAAGGTAACTAAGGCGTAACTAAGGTAACTAAGGCGTAACTAAGGTAACTAAGGCGTAACTAAGGTGTAACTAAGGAAATCAAGGCGTAACTAAGGCGTAACTTAGGTAACTAAGGCGTAACCAAGGCGTAACTAAGGTAACTAAGGCGTAACTAAGGAGTAACTAAGGTAACTAAGGCGTAACTAAGGTGTAACTACTGTAACCAAGGCGTAACTAAGGCGTAACTAAGGTAACTAAGGCGTAACCAAGGCGTAACTAAGGTAACTAAGGCGTAACTAAGGTGTAACCACTGTAACCAAGGCGTAACTAATGCGTAACTAAGGTAACTAAGGCGTAACCAAGGCGTAACTAAGGTAACTAAGGCGTAACTAAGGTATAACCACTGTAACCAAGGCGTCACTAAGGCGTAACTAAGGTGTAACCACTGTAGCGAAGGCGCAACTAAGGCGTAACTAAGGTAACTATGGCGTAAACAAGGCGTAGCCAAACAACTTTCGCTCCAGACTTTCGCTCCAGACTTTCGCTCCAGACAGTATGACCTCATCATGACGTCATGATCACGTCATGGATGGCCGCGCTTATCCTAACGCTTATCATGACTTCCGCTCCAGACAACACTTCCGCTCCAGACAACACTTCCGCTCCAGACACCACTTCCGGTCCAGACAACACTTCCGGTCCAGACATGATGACGTCACTTCCAGACAGTATGACGTCACAAAGTGCAGTAGAACCCCCATTATCATACTACTTATGTCAATGTTTTATTTGTATATTTCTTGTTTATTTTTCCATCGAATTTTGACGACAGAATGAAAATCTTTTACAGATTTTGCAGCTCCAAATGGTCACTACAGCTGTACATAGGACAGAACTTTTATAGAGGACACGGGTCGTCCTTAAAATCTTTTTTTTTTCATCCCTGTCTGCACAGGGAGCTGTTCAGAATTTTGCGATGGCTAATATTATAGACATTCGGTGACGTCACAAATGTTGCACACAGCCTGCGGGTGAGGAGGGTGGGGGTGGGAGGGGGTGGGGGAGAGAACGGTGGGAGGGGGGTGTAGGCAAAAATAATAAATGTTGTCTATACATTCGCTGTTAATTCCCTCAAAGACAGTAAAATCGTTTACTGTATCGTCTTTCGTACAGATTGTTAAGGGAAACATTCGCTGTTTAGATAAACAAATCAATTTTCGATAAACCACCTCATAAATTTCGTTCGCCAGAGGCTCGAATTACTTGGGTCTCTTTTTTAGGGGGGGGGGGAGGACTGCAAAAAACTGCAGGAAACTTTCCCTCTACAATCGTGAATCTTTGAAGTAGCTACCCGAAAGTATGCCAACCCCCCTACCCTCACCTCACCCCACCCCCTCCCTCTCCCGCAACCTCCTTTGAAATACATTGAAAGATATATGAAACAAACTGCATAGTTACTTACAGGAGTATCTTCTACTATGTGCATTTTTGCCTTTGTATAACGATCGTTGCATTCAAACTGGTGAACAGAGTTACATTCTGCACAGTGCTGGTTCCTGTACGCAATGCGTGCCGTGTTGTTATACACGAGAGAGTACGAGGCATTCGACGCTTCGCACAGATGGCGCACGCAATCATCCGGCCAAGATGGCGGACATTCGGCAATGTTCGGTTTGCAGACTCGGGCACCGACCGTTTCCGTTTGCTGGAATGCTGGATGCTCGAAAGTCGCATTGCATTGTGGGGTGTTGTACAGGTAATTCAGTACCCAACTACTGTTTTGTTGACGTACGTCATCCTTGACGTCACTTCCACAGAGGAATTTGACACTCCATTGAATATATTCCGTGACGTCATTACAGTAAGCACAATACATGTTTCTATAGAGAATACCATCGCTGTCTGTGATTGGCCAGTTTTCATAAATGTTTTCCGTTGGAAATTCACAGAGCGATTTGATGATGTCATTTTTATATCCACGGGGGCATCTATTGACTTTGAAGATTTCCAAACCAAGTGTTAAAATGTGTTTCGAATATTCACAATCTAAAAGATCACGATCCATTTTAATAACGTCTGTGACGTCATCTGACGTCAGGACATCGTCGCAGCAATCGCCAAGTCTTCGACACGTCGAATCACAGCGGCAGTTGTATTTAAAGAACCTATAATACGGTACATAAGCCGTGAACATACTGTCACGTGCACTTCGTCTCGAGCACGTGGCCAGCTCAGAACACGTGACCTGCGAGCTGTCGCAAACACCTTCCACACTTGACCACGATATTACAACCGCCAGAAGAACCGTCATATACTGCCCACACGATGCCATCCCAAGTTATTCAACGTGTTAGAAATCTGAATTCAATACGGAGTGACACACTGAAAACCACGAACTGAAATTGTCCAGTGTCACACTATCCTTTTATATATACATTATTTTCTAATATCCTTTGGGAAGTACATCTTCATTATTGCTCATAAATGTCGATGATTTTGGTCAATATCTTCTCATCATTTGGGGAATAAACCTGTTATTACTTTTTTACATGCTGAGATAACACCCTACTAGATAGCTTCTACTTTTTTGTGCAACTAAAAGCTGTCCATAGCCTACTTATTTACTCTTTTATTGTGTTTGCTGTTGTTGTTGTTGTTGTTGTTGTTGTTGTTGTTGTTGTTGTTGCTGTTGTTGTTTTTTTTTCACTGGAAGTTATTGCTTTTCTAGAACGAAAACTACATAAATAAACTATTGACAAAAGTAAATTGGAGAGCATCACACACAATCAAAACAAGCATTTGAGATTTCCACCGTTCGGGGAAATTAGTCGCGCTTCTTCCAGATCGTGATTAGGTGTATTGTTTATAAACCATCTCTGGAGAACCTGTCAACTTTTTTTTGTTTTGCTTGGGTTCTTTGTCCGGGTGATATAGGTTCCACTTGTACCAGTATATCTGAGCTGTATATATAATTCTTTCTAGTGAGTGAGGCGTCTGCTTTTCTGGAGTTTTTTGCAGGGCAATCTTACATAATCTTCTAAACAACGTTAAAAACTTATCCAGACTGAAAATTAACGCTGCTGCAGCCACAAAATTCAGCTGCAAAAAAAAAAAGACGTTATTCTGCTCTGTTCTAAATTATATAATGATTTCATGATTTTTAGAACACTGTTCTAATTCTGTATGGAATTCGTATTTTTAGAATATTGTTAACTGAAATATTCATATCAATAATTAATTTAGTAATAATAGTAAATATAGTAGTAAAATATTCATGTATTTTTAATCAAACATTTGTTTTCCTAATCAAATGTTTGGTATATATATATATATTCTCAGTCGTAAAGGTTTTCTTTTTTTAATATTATCGAATGGATAACAACACTTCAACCTATCAAATACTGAACTGCTGATATCGAATTTATGATATCAAGATTATTATGATATTCATATTTAAATGTATATATCAGTGACTGACTTATAATATCAACAATTTCTTTATAATATCTCGGTGGACTATTTTTCGGTATCACCAATTTAATTTTTGCCAGCAAACTTAAGACGTTATATAGAGGTCTGATAAACGTCGTGAGCTGACGCCAGATCAAGATCCTGTTGTTTTTTTTTTTTTGGCTGAGTGTGGGAGTCGAAGTTTTTT
>OX457028.1:3684951-3814951 GCA_949752745.1 Protula sp. h YS-2021 | reverse complement strand
TCATGTGTTATCATATGTGTTATCACGAGTGTCTTAAAAGGCGAAGAAAGAGATCATTTTGGAACCATACTCTGTCCACACACAGTGCCAAATTGCGTTAAAAATAGAGTAATTTTCATTCAGAAATGACTAAATAAATTAGGAAATGAGGTTGAGACAACCCATATTTACCGGGTTATACCCTGTAGTCCTTATTAAAGATTGTGACGTTATATTAACGTTGGATAGAGATCGCACCCGACGTCCGATCAACGTCAGGTTTTAGTTGAGTTTACAAGTCGAAACAAAGTCTACCTGCCGACATTAGATAGGCGTCGATTAGCTGACGTCTAATCAACGTTGCGAATAGGTTGCAACTAGAAATCAAAGCAGCGTCCCTAGTAGGGTGAAAAGGGGGGTTCTTCTGCACTTTGTGACGTCATACTGTCTGGAAGTGACGTCATCATGTCTGGAAGTGACGTCATAGCGTCTGGACCGGAAGTGCTGTCTGGACCGGAAGTGACGTCATCATGTCTGGAAGTGACGTCATAGCGTCTGGAGCGGAAGTGCTGTCTGGAGCGGAAGTGACGTCATCATGTCTGGAAGTGACGTCATCATGTCTGGACCGGAAGTGCTGTCTGGAGCGGAAGTGACGTCATGGTAAGGAAGCGTTAGGATAGGCGCGGCCATCCATGACGTCATAATGACGTCATGATGACGTCATGCTGTGTGGTGGCTTGCTAGGGTGTTCTGGCTATCATCGGCGAAGTCAATGAAGCCGGCTGCCAATCGGCAACAGACCATAAAAAGTGATGACCCCCCCCCTCAGGACATACTATGGACCGACCCCCCCCCCCCCCCGGCAACAGACCCTAAAAAGTGATGACCTCCTCCCCCCCGGCAACAGACCCTAAAAAGTGATGACCTCCTCCCCCCCCCCCCCCTAGGCGAGCAACATTCTGTCAAGTCAGCTTCAGTTCCATCAGAGGGGTATATAAGGGATGAGCATACAGCAGTGACAGTCGGTAAGTGGAGCAAGAGTTACACACTACAATTGGATCACATCAGATCCAGGGATGGCATCCAGTGACAACTATTTCGGTAAGTGTTTATTGAAACTTTATAAATAAAAAGTGAACTTTAGTTATTTGCAAACAAACTTTGTAAACAAACTTTGTAAACAAACTTTGTAAACAAACTTTAGTTATTTGCATAATTGAAAGTTTGTAAACAAACTGTGTAAACAAACTTTATAAACAAAATTTGTAAACAAACTTTGTAAACAAACTTGACTTATTTACATAATTGAAAATTTGTAAACAAACTTTGTAAACAAAATTTGTAAACAAACTTTGTAAACAAACTTTATAAACAAACTTTATAAATAAAATTTGTAAACAAACTTTGTAAACAAATTTTATAAACAAAATTTGTAAAACAAACTTTGTAAACAAACTTTATAAACAAAATTTGTAAACAAACTTTATAAACAAAATTTGTAAGCAAACTTTGTAAACAAACTTGACTTATTTACATTATTGAAAATTTGTAAACAAACTTTGTAAACAAACTTTGTAAACAAACTTTGTAAACAAACTTTGGTTATTTGCTTAATTGAAACTTTGTAAAACAATACCTTTCGTTATACTTGGTCGATTTATATGAAAATTTCACTGTTTGATTCAGTTTTATGTAAACTTTTGTTATAAAGTAGTCATAGGCTATTTGCGCAGCGTGCTGTATGCATATTTACCGTCATTTTAACTCAAAATTGTGATAACTTTCATTATAGTTGACTGATTTACATGAACATTTCACCATTGGTTTACGATGCTTCTTCGCGGATGAATACCATTTGGCAGACCATTTAACTTCACCGCTAGATGTCTCTGCTGTGTAGCAGTGCAGCTGTACAACTTCACAACTGTAAGTGAGACATTCATATACACAAGTAAAATTCTGCTGAGTCAGCAATTTTAACATTTTTGAGCAAGTTTGAAAAGTTACACACCAGATTTTGATTACATGGAAGTAGAATAAAAGCATGAGTGAAACATGTCAACTAGTCAACTAGTGATACATTCTGCTGAGTTAACACACCATTGAAGTGGTATAAAAGGAAGAGTGAAACGTGTATTTTACTTCATTTCAGTTCTAGCAACAGCAAGAGCAACAACGATGGCACCAGTCTACTGTCATGATTGTGATGTGACATTTCCATCTCTGGAAGTGTTCGTGGCACATACATGCAAACCAGCTAGGATGAAACGTGCTCATGAAGAGCTTGTTGAGCAGATTGAGACGAAAGAGACGAAAGACCGTACAAGATGGTGTTGAAAGACCTGATCCAGTCCTCTGCTGTAAATGCGCCAAGATATTTTCATCTTTGGATGCATTTGAGACACATGCATGTGCTGAGATGGAAAATGTGTCTCATGAAGAACAAAGAAAGAAAGAGACGGGACAAGTAGGCAGAGGCAGAGGAGTGAGTCTTGGTGAAAACGCGCAGGAAAGACGGTTTGAGCCTGAGGATGGATCAGATTTGCTACTTGAAATGCGACAACAAGAGAATAGAATCAAGAGACATTTGTTAGAAACATTAAACCATGGCATGAAATGGTACTTTGTGGTACATGCACGCTTCAAGAAAATGACACCAAATGTTGAAGGCGTGATGGTAGAACAGGTGGATAATGCCTTCATCAGTAGTCCAACATATGCAGCATAAAATCCAACAGATATTGAGAAGGACTTGCCAGAAGCCTATAAAGAATTATTTACCAGGTTTGATGAACATGAGCGACAAGGTTCTGGCTGGGTGTTGGATAACATATTATTCATTGAAGTACATACAGCTACGTCAGCGCCACTGGAAGCGAGCAGTTTTATCCCACTACCGAAGAAAGTAAAGAGTACAAAAGGTGTGTTAAACATTCAGAATAAAGACAACAAGTGCTTCTTATGGTCTGTATTGGCTCACCTTCACCCTTCAACAAATGTAAACCCAGAGCGTGTACATCAATACAAGCTATTTGAGAACGAATTGAAGGTGGAAGGCATGACATTTCCAACACCGATTACAGACATTCCAAAGTTTGAAAAGGAGAATGATGTGTCCATTAACGTGTTTGGATATGAACATGATGTAGTTGTTCCCATACAACTCAGCCGAAACACCAGCGCCAGAGAAATCAACTTACTTTTGATTAGCAATGACAAGACAAGACATTTCTGCCTCATCAAGAATTTCAGCAGACTGATGGCTTATCGATCAAAGCATAAGGCTGCAGCTTTTTATTGTTTCAACTGTCTTCACGGGTTTAGGCGACAAGATCTGTTAGACAAGCATCGTGAAGTGTGTGGCAAGCATGGAGCACAACGTTTATCATTCCCCAAGAAACCTTTCATCAAGTTCAAGAATGTAGCCAAACAACAGCGAGCGCCGTTTGTCATTTATGCAGACTTTGAATGTTTCACGAAAAAGCATAAAGGAGACAAGTATCAACATCATCGTCCAAACAGCTTCGCCTATGTGGTTGTCAGCCAGTATGATACACGTGCTCCAGTCGTGTATCGAGGAGATAATGCTGTGAAAGTCTTTTTAGACCATATGGTGAATGAGCGTGATCGTATTGTGCATGGTTTACAACAGAAAAAGAAAATGGTGATGACTCATGAAGATGAAGAGCATTATAAGAACGCCACAGATTGTTACATTTGTCATGAGCCTCTAGGAGCAGATCATGTGAGAGATCATGACCATATCAATGGTAAATACCGCGGAGCTGCACATAGTCAATGCAATTTACAATTTCGACTTCGAAAGGATCAGCAGGATGTGAAAGATTCTTTCATCATTCCTGTCTTTTTCCACAATTTACGAGGCTATGACAGCCATTTGATCATGGAAGAAATTGGAAAGTTCAAAAATGAGACAATTACAGTCATTCCCAACACTGTTGAGAAATATATTGCATTCACCATGAGCAATCTGAAATTTACGGACAGTTATCAGTTCATGAGTACTTCTCTACAGAAGTTGGTTTCCAACCTGGCAGCAGAAGGGAAAGATAACTTTTATAACATGACGTCACACATTCACGATAGTGACCAACAAGATTTACTGTTGAGAAAGGGAGTGTACCCATATGACTACGTGGATGAACCATCCAAGTTTGCTGAAACACAACTGCCGTCCAAGGACAAGTTTTACAGTCTGCTCAGTGAAGAAGACATTAGCGATGAGGATTATGCGCATGCGCAGAAGGTGTGGGAGACATTCCACTGTACTACATTTGGTGAATACCAAGACCTATACCTAAAATCAGATGTGTTGTTGCTGGCTGACGTGTTTGAAAACTTTCGTCACGTATGTCTCAACACGTATGAATTAGATCCTGCTCACTACTATACAGCGCCAGGACTGTCGTGGGATGCCATGTTAAAAGCGACAAAGGTGAAATTGGAATTGATCAACGACATTGACATGTACCAAATGGTTGAACAAGGTCTACGGGGAGGAATATCTGTCATCACACACAAGTATGCAAAAGCAAATAACCCCTACGTAGCAGATTACGATCCCACGAAACCAACCAACTACTTGACGTACCTGGATGCAAACAACTTGTATGGCTGGGCCATGTCACAAAGCATGCCGGAAAGTGGATTTATGTGGGTGAGCGAGCCAGAATCCATTGACTTTATGGATGTGGATGAAGATGATGAGATTGGATACATTTTAGAAGTGGATTTGGAATACCCATATTCAATCCATGATCATCATAATCACTATCCAGTGGCTCCAGAACGGAAATGTGTGAAAGTGGGAGAATTATCAGAGCATAGTCAGAAGCTACGGAAAGATCTAAACATGAAAGGCAAGCCTAGTGAAAAGCTCATTCCCAACTTGTGTGACAAGAAGAAATATGTACTTCATTATAGAAATTTACAGCAATATGTCTCACTGGGATTGAAAGTCACGAAGGTGCATCGTGCCATCATGTTTGCACAGAGCAAATGGTTGGCAAAATACATCTCCTTGAACACGGAAAAGAGAAAGTTGGCCAAGAACCCGTTTGAGAAAGACTTCTTCAAATTGATGAACAACTCTGTGTTTGGCAAAACCATGGAAAATGTGAGAAAACGCATGAATGTGGAACTTGTTCACAAAGAAAAGCGGTTCAAGAAACTTGTGGCCAAACCTTCCTTCCACAAATTTAGAATTTTCAACGAAGATTTAACCGCGGTACATTTGCGCAAAGTGGATCTGCTTCTGGATAAACCCATTCAAGTCGGTTTCACCATTCTCGACCTCAGCAAAGTGCTCATGTTTCACTTTCATTACAACTACATCATGACCAAGTATCCCAACGCCAAGCTGTTGTTCAGCGACACCGACAGTCTATGTTATGACATAGAAACGGATGATATCTACAAAGACATGCAGGAAGATACCGACTTGTTCGACACAAGTGACTATCCCCCAGATCATTTCCTGCATTCCAACGTGAACAAGAAAGTGCTTGGGAAAATGAAAGATGAGACGGCGGGCATTCCCATTGAAGAGTTTGTTGGACTTCGACCGAAAATGTATAGTATGATATATGGTGGGAAAGAAAAACGTACGGCTAAAGGTATCACTCGCGCATGTCAAAGACGGATGAAACATCAGCAGTATAGAGACAGTTTGTTCAACCAAACGCAAACGATAACCACAGGGCACATCATTCGAAGTCATGACCACCAGATCTTCTCGGAGAAGTTGAGGAAAGTGGCTCTCTCTCCCTTTGATGACAAGCGATATGTGATGAGTGATGGCTATTCCACTTTGGCGCATGGGCATTACAGTATATAAGGGGGAGACACTTCAACTTTAGAGTTAGTTGAGGTGTGAACACTGAAGCGTCAACATGAATCGGAAAAGATCTGCAACAACGGATATGGATACTCTTGCTGATACAGTCAAAGACATGAATGTGAAACATTCTGACAATACCATCAAGAAATTAAAAGTGGAGACGACGGTACCAACACCACAGTCGTGGGATGGAATGCTTTCTCTCGGCAATGGAAAGTATATCAAGATTATGAAACAAAGTAATGAAGGTGTGGTAAACATTCGCAAATACCTCAGAGATGAGGGGACTGGAAAAAACCGTCCGACGAAAAAGGGAATTTTGCTGACAATACCTGAATGGAAAATGATGAAGAAGCAGGTGAAAGAAGTGGATAAAAGGCTTCGTAGACAAGAAGGTGGCTCATAACAAGGTAAAAACATGAATGCACTCATGCTGAACGGTGGTGTTTACCTTACTGTAAATGAGAGGAATGAAGTGATACTAGATTCTAAGACAAGTTATCATCGGTTTAAACCTGAAGTGTGGAAAGACTTTAAAAACATACCACTTGAACCTGGGTTTAAACGTAGACTTGAAAATAAAGTGGAAGTGACGGTAGCTGAATATGATTCTAACATACGTGTAGAAATCTGTAGAAATCTTTTACAGGATTATCCAAAGTATTATAAGGGAGTTGTGCCAGATACACCATATACAGATTTGATCCTCTTTGATATCAAGAACTGGCGCGCAGTCTTACGATTCCTAGAAGCGATACAACATCCACTCTTCACCATCTTGCGAGCATAAAAACGTCTTTGCAGACAAGGAGACAGCTCATAGTTCATCTGACTGTTGAACGAGATGGAAGACTTTTTATCGGAATATAAACCAATTAAGCATGGATTCTCATATCTGAGAAACGAATATGATGACATTGTGCTAAGACATTTTGGACAGTATCTCGTCCTATCACTTGATGACCAATCCGTGTTGAAGGATCACCTAGACAAGTTTAGAATACCCGGCTTTCTCCTAGCAGTCTCAAATGAATTAGAAGTGCGTGTGACTGAGAACGGTCTAGACGTGTTTGTACAATTTCGCCAATATGACGAGCTTACAGAAAACTATGACTACATCACCCTCAGCACAGTGGAATGGAACGTGCTGTTGCAAGCATTGGATTGGAAAGAACCTGACGCTTGAATTCAAAGAAACAGAAATATGGCTTATGCGGGGCACCAAATCCATTGAGTTGACACAACATATGCCTGTGATGGACATTGACATAAATGAAGAAGGATATGAACTGAAACTGTCTGAACATGTTACTGTGAAAGTGATAAAGTTTTGTGACGTGTGTTATGTCAGCTTTCATAGCATTTACAAACGTGGATGTAATGTCTATGATACCTATATCAATTTAGATTCTAATGAATGGCATGCATTCATGAATGTATTGAAAAATGACTGTGTTTGTAAATAAAAAGTTTGTAAATAGTGTAAATAGACTTTGTAGTTAAGAGTTTGTAAATAGACTTTGTAAACTTTGTAAATAGAATTTGTAAATAAAAGTTTGTAAATAGTGTAAATAAAACTTTGTAAATAGTGTAAATAGAATTTGTAGTTAAGAATTTGTAAATAGTGTAAATAGCGTTTGTAGTTAAGATTTTGTAAATAGTGTTTGTAAACTTTGTAAATAGTGTTTGTAGTTAAGAATTTGTAAATAGAACACAATAAACAAGACAGTTGTTTGAAACTTGGTTTGTTTTATTTAACAACAACAACAACTTAACTAATATAACAACAACTTAACTAATATAACAACAACAACATTAATAAAACAATGGTTTATAATGTCTATATACAAAATCCTTTACAATAAAATCACCATCCTTTCTTTTTAATATATTCACAATATCAAACATACTCTGACCTCGAGCTCTATGTAATATATAATATACACAATAAAAACCACATGACGATGATATTGGCGTTTGTAATGAGATTGAATTATACATATAGTCATTTCTTAAAAATATGTCTAAACGACCATCGAGAGGTAACAGTCCATAAGAGTCAAAATATTCTGCAGGGTCTTTATCATAATACACTGCCACCCAATGTTCTCCTGGTTCATCTTGATCATCTGTGTTGATCACATAGGCACCGCGTTGTAAAGATGGTAACTGGTCCATGGCAAACACGCCTTGAAACAAGTCTTTAGTCATGACATCATGACTCAATATGGCATCAATCTGCTTTGTGTTCATGACTGGTAGTCGAATTGGATGCTGCGATTTGCACTTATTTCAATAATGTTGTCAACTTCAGCATAGACAATGACATTGATGGTATGTTGCAAAGCCGTAGCAAAGTTCATTTCTAGCCGCAAATTCCCATGCTTGATCAGGGGAAAATGATCATCGCCATCATAATCCGGTGTTAAGTCAAACGAAAATAAAGCATAACCTCTAGGCCAATATTCCCGTTTTATAATGGAACTTTTCTCACCATTCAATCGATCAAACGATTTGTAAAGCGTTTCAAAAGCGTCCAGGTATTTGCTCTGTGTAATGTCAAGCTTGAGAGGTTTGGATAGAACTGGTTCACCATCCGTGTACATTTGCATATAGTCCAGATCAAAATGTTTGAAATCATATGGATTCCTCAATACTGATCCACCAAAAGCTTCATTATGAACCAGACCAATGACAATACGATTTGGTAATTGACCCAAAAAGATGTTATCTTTCACAAAAGACTGAAATCCTGCTGGAATAGCTAAGACTTTACATTCTTTTCTAGTGATGATGATCTTCGCAGGACTTTTCATCAATGCATCTGTATGTACTAACTGAATACCTGGACTCACCCTCACTTTGCGAATGGTTAAAAATGCCTCTTTCACTTCTACCTTATAGGTATTATCTCCAGCCATCAATGCATAGTCATCTTTTTGTCTATGGAAACGCAATTTCAAACTGATGCCATTCGGAAGATAACGATCCTGCTCAAACAAATCTATCCTTAAACCACCTGTGAGCATAACATCACGGCTAAGACGTGTATGCAAATAACGATGATGTAAGCCATTATTGCCTTGCTCACCCAAGTCACCGCCGTCAGCATTGACATGAAACCCGGATACATATCGTTCATGATTAGGTCTTTTCACCTCATGACTATTCATTGACCCAGCAGTATCCTTGTACATGAGACGCATAGAGCGCTCAGAATGTAGACTTTCTTCCGAATCATGGATGAGATGAGAGATAATGCTGGTATAACCATGAGTATTGTTGCTATGCGAAACCAAACGATCATTCAGAAACAATTCAATATTAGACCATAACCCATTAAACACATCATTGATGCAAGAGACATTATCATCTGCGCCACAAGCTGTTCCATCGGCCTTTAGAATGCGACATACAATATGAAGTTTGCTGTTCTTTAAATCCAGATATTCTTCTGTACTCGCAGGAATGTAGAATTCTATTGGAGCGCCTTCTCTAATGGTAGTGAGTGGTTGATAGTCGACATTATAACTTTTCTCTACAGCAGTTTGCGTTGGTGGTACGTGAAACCATTCCAATGGAGAAAGACTACATTCACACGAATGATTATGAATGAGAGACATGATTTCAAAAGATATCTTTGTGACGTTTTGATGTTATCCGTCTGGCTGTTTTTCGTCTTCTGGCGCGTTTCGTCGGTTGCACGCGCTTTTGTTCACCAAACACACGTTCTGCTACTCGGCCCGTCACATCTTTCGCGACATTCTTTGCAGCCTTCTTAAGATGTGGCGCAACGATCTTAGCCCCAGCCTTAAGTAGTGGAATAGCTTTGCGAGCCAATGATCCCAGTATGGAACCAATACCATCGCCATATTGGATTCGCGCTCCTTTGAATCCTGATAATTCCCCGCCCACTTGACGAAGAAAATGGTTGCGATATGCAGACGGATCGTGTGTATAAGCTTTCATATTGCTTTTGGTCGAAAATGGAGTTTACAGATCACCTTTCCAGTTTGAAATGGAACATTATAACCTGTGTCGTCCTTAATATTCATTTCTATCACGTCAAATTTGGACGTGTTTACAGGAACATAATGCGGTTCGCCATACGTTTTCATAACAATGTCGCCATCATGGCCTTGTATGCCAACAGAACGTAGTAAGGGAACATAATAATCACCAACAACTTGTGGTTCACAAATGCTACAATACACATAAAGTGTATAAAATCCCTGTTTCACATCCGCTTTATGGTCAGCTGTACATGTTTCAGTATACCATTGATCTGGGATAAATCCTAAAATCTCAGCTAATCCAGCGGAAAAGGACACTTCAAAGCCATAATTTAGAAATAGAAACACACGTCGTCTAATCTTATCATACTTTATCCGAATAGCTTCTTTAAGTTCATCTTTCATAGAATTAGTCGCTTCTTCATTCACTGCCTGGCATATCTCTTGTATGGTTCTATAGTAGCCATAAGGAATATTAATAGTCTCAAGTGTCTCTGTCAGTGGTTGTTGTCGAAACTGAATAGAATAGTCCATGCCATGTCTCATCGTTGTCCATGTATGTGGATATTGAATTTCAGCTAAAGCCACTTCATATTTTCCGTTCAGATAAATGGTTCGAGGCATACGAATTTGGTAATTCGAAGCCTTGTTGTTGGGAGAATAGTTCATACTCGCATTGCTAGGCAAAGTAATGTAAAAACTATTCGACTCCATGATGGGAACTAAATGGTATAGGTGCGTTGACGTTGTCTATATACTTCACGATAGCGCGCGCCATTCAACCAAGTATGCAAATGGTCTTTCACATCATGATGATCTATGACTTCTCCTTCACAACAAGCACTTGTACATCTTATTTTTACAGGAATAGTTGGTTTATCTTCCTCACAACAACAACATAGCTCTTTCAACCATGTTAAAAATTTCCCCATCCTTCAGGAAACCGTCTTTGTTGACGTTGTTTCATTTCTGTTGTAATGTCGTCACGAGTGGTCTTTTTACTAAACATTGTTTTTGGAATATTAGCATCTACAATTTCCTGGATAAATGGATGCCAGCCATATGATGGTATGGCTCGTTCTTTTCTTCTTGTCGCCACCAATGCTTCTTTATCAAATCAACCATGTTGGAATTTGCTATAATATCGCCCGTTTTCAACACAAGTTCATTCTTGTCTTTCCATGTCGTACCATATTTCTTCAGTTCTGCTAAAAGTTGTGTTACTTTTCCATGATAGATAGGTTGAAAATGACTTAAAAATAACTTTTCTGGCTTTTCAGGTGATGATGATGATGATGAGGGCTTTTGCTGCCTAGACTGACTTGTTCGTAAATGACGGCCAAGAAGTTGAGACATTTCTATAGCCTTTTCACGTGTTCGTTTCCCACGTAAAGGTGTATTGACTTTTGTTTTAATATCATTTTTCTTTTCTAATAGCAGTTTGTATTCATATTCAGGAATGAGAACCATTTTCATCGTATGTTTCATTTTAACAGCAGTTTGGCTAACAAGGGCAATGCCAATCTAGCAATAGCTCCAATGAATCCTCCTTTCTGATTAATCAACTTCTTTTTTCGTCGAAGTGATATCTTCTTATCAGCTAGAGTACGTAGCGTATGACGTTCACGTTTAAATTCCTTAAACCGTTTTGAGCTTAAGGGTAAATGTCCTTGCAATATATTCAAACAAATTTCAAACAAGCTTGTTAATTCCTCTTTTGTAGCTTGCTGTAGCAAGGATTTACGTCGTTTAGGCCCACTGCGTGCAAGCAAATGAAGAAACGGCTGGTTCGCTCGAATACGTTTAGACATCTTGACTGCGAATGAGTCGGTTCTTGTTCATACACTGCTTTATCAATATATACATAATGTGTATCTTTTGGTAAAATGCCTGTACGAATACGTAGTTGATCATTTGTCTTTGGTTTTAAATCAATGAATAAATAACCATGAGGTTTGCTGGTAGCATCTTGATAGGCTTCTATGATAAACTGAGATCTTCTAGGATATATTTGCCGCGCCAATGTACTAATTTGCTGACTGTCTCTAGGATTTTTAAACAGAATGATATAATGTGTATTCAAACTAATATTTCGCATCTCTTTCCCATGATGGAATAAATTATGCACAATAAAGATAATGCTTAGATTTTTATGACCGCTGCCAACACTAAAGAGACGTGTCATACGCTCATCACTATGACATTTCGTCATTAAGTCATCAATGATAAGTAAGTTTGGTTTCTTCGGGTTAAAACGCTCTTCAATGTCATCTGGAATGCCTTGGTAAAATTCCACGCCTTTCATTCCCTTGTACAAAGGCTGATCTGCTGCATAAAGCCATAAAATGCTTTTTGGAGAGGGTTGAATCAACTATTGTTCTAGAATTTCCTTCACCAGACACGTTTTGCCACTGCCTGTAGGTCCAGAGACTAAACATGTAAATGGATGCTTCATTGTTGAATGTCTGTTTCTTTCACCCAACTGTTAAACTTGTTTGGCCAACCTAACCACTTGACAAATAATTCTTTCACACCTCCTCCTCGTCTTTTACGTGTTTTCAAGACTTTTTCAATTCTATAATTAAATTCAATATCTTTGGTCACTTTCTGCAGTTCTTCTTCATAGAAATGTCCATCAATATCTTCGTCTAAAAAGTCTTTCACACGATATAAATGTATTCCTTGCTTCTTACAACGATGTGTGACAATGAAGACTTCTTGCGTCCATTTGATGTGATAATCGCGTTGAAACACGTATTTAATGTGGGAAATGCGAACATGATCACCAATGTTAAATTTGTACTTCTTCTTCTTCGGTTTCAATTTCAGTTTGTCGACATACATATACTTCCATACTTTTGATTCGTTGTCTTTACGAATCTCGGCTGGAGCATATTTATTAGGAAGAGAACCATGAGGTCTATGGTTGTAATTGTACACCAAGTCTGGAAGAATGTCTAAGTAACGGTAAGTTTGATTATGTAGAAAATACCGATACATCATTTCCTTTAGAGTACGAATGACTCTTTCAGCAAAGTTGGCTTTGGTTTCATTCTTTGTGGTATAAGCATGAATTCCTTCTTTCTTCAAAAATGCTTTAACCCATCTGTTTTTAAATTCTGTTCCTTTATCAGACCTTAGAGTTCGCGGTCTTCGTCGTGTGTCATGAAAAATCTTTTGGAAAGCTTTATGACGCTGGTATGTGATTTATTAGGTATTGGCTGTACCCAGACATATTTGGAAAACACATCAATGACAATGAGTAAAAAGCGTATGTCATCATTATAGGGAGCTATGTTTCCCATATCAGCCAAATCAATATCCCACATGTCATCAATACCACGTGTAATCACACGTTGTCTTTTGAACCTGTATTTGACAGGTTGTAGTAAACTGAAAGCATCTTGATCCTGCAGCCATTTCTTCACTTGTGACTGTGTGACTGGTTGATCATGTTTTCTTAAGATGTGATACAGTTTGTAAGGACCAGCAAATGCTCCAGGCTGTCCAGGTTTGAAGTAAATATCAGTCAAGTAGTCTTTCCACGTTGACATGATGAATGGAAAAAAACACGTCTGAACAGAACAGCTTTTATTTTATAACTCAACCAACATCACTTAACTAACATGCATTTAACTAACAAGTTTTTACAAATAAAGTATAGATACAATGGTATGAATAACTGGAGACCATTGGTCTTCAATGAACACTAACCAATGACTGAGTTCATCCAATGTAATAGCATCTACACCATATTTCTCACAACGTTGATTTGCATTCTCTAACACTTTATCTAAATGCATGTAATATTTAGCTTCATTCCAATATATATAAACAGATGCAAAATGACAAGTATATTCTTGACACTCTTCATGTTGACAAGCAGGACAGACTAAATATGCAAACTTTTTTACAGCTGATAACATTTCTTCACAATAAGCTTTTTGCACAATATATTGTCTCAGTGTCATGTCAGCCATTATAGTGCAGCATACAGCGCTCTCTCACTTCATCAAACAGTTTTGGATCAAATAGAGCATACACTGCTTCCACATCAAACTCCTCAGCTCCAGACTCTTTGATGAAATCCTTACGCAAGTTTGATAAGTTCAGCATGGAATGAGCAAGTTCCCAATAGATGTTGATATGTTCCAGTTGTTGTTCAACAGTTCCAAAACGTGCTAGTTCACTTATCATATAGTCCACAAACTTGTTCTTGAAACATGTTTCTACATCCATCTTTTACATGTCCACACGTCTGCACACCATGACGGTTGGCAAGCAAATGAAAAAGTCTCTAACCCTCACACAACATTTCTAACAACTTTCCCATAATATTCTGACCAGGATATTCAGATGACACATGTTTCACACCAGCTCCCCACCAATGATCATACGTTGCTTCAACTAAAGTTTTATCTTTACATTCTTTTAACTTGTTGCGAAACAATACACACTGATCCAGTTTGACTTGTAAAACATCTTGCATTTTGCTTCTCTTCACTGTATGCCATAAAGGACATGGCTTTATCACTTTAGCAATACGTTTTGCTTCATATCCATTTCTACATGAAGCAATGGCTGAAGCAATATCTTGGCGGTGATGAAACACTGCTTTCTCATATTGATACAAAGCTTCACTTGAGTTGAACACATGTCCATACTTTTCAAGTCGTGTTGGAAACATGTTTGAAAGAACGTCCTTATGACCGCTGAATAGTACAAGATTCTCCATGTTGACTTTGCTTCTGCTGTTTTATTCTGACATGTCGGTTTCTTCCTGTAATAAAATATCTTTTAATATATTTGCTGCCTCTTCTATCATATTCTTTCTTTGTTTACGTTGAAACCACTCACATAAAACTAAATTTGCTAGTAAGAAAAACATTGTTATCAATTCACTATGTTGTCATAAACATGTTTAAAAAGGTTTTTATAACTTACCTGACAAAGCTGCTCGGTTTCCTCTTCTTCTTGTAGTCCACAACAATCTCTCAAATGATCAACTACGGTGAAATATACTTCTACATCAGTACGAGCAGAATAAAGCGCAGAATCAAAGTCAAAGTCAGAATCTTCTTCTATTCCAATTTTATGACATTCTCCAAGAAATCTTGAATGTAGTTCAATCATATCAAGACTGTGATGTACAACATCCCAAAAAGCATCCAAATGATAAAGTTGATAGTCTGGAGTGCCACAGCTAGCAAGTTTAGCAATCATCAAGTCAACATAAGCTTTTTTAAAACATGCGTCCATCTTGTTTCAGTGTCTTGTGGGCTTTTACTTTGCTTCACAGACTTTAAGTACTCCACACTTGCCGCAGAAGTTGTTTGGTTCACACATCTTGCAATTATACTTGTGACAGTGGCAATGATAATCCTCCACATATCCACAAGCACCACAATAGTCGCAGGTAAGTCCAAGTTGATTTTGTACGTTCATGTTCTCCAACTGAACTTCAGCCAGCCTTTTCTTGGATAGCTTTGACACCTTCATCCGACCATCCTTTTGCAGCTTGATAGGAGTTATGACATGACATTCCTCACATGGCGATAGGGCTGAGTTGATGTTGTCCATCTCCTGAAGCAGTGTCTCCCATTCACCATCATTCATGTTGATGTGATGTGTGTATTCTTTCCCTTCAAACCGTGACGTGCGCACAAAACTCACATAGCGCATATCCAAGTATGAAATGACTTCAAGCCACTTCGTTTGCGTTAAGTATAGTTTGAAGCCAATGTCGCGTAAATTTTTCAAGCTCTGGCACACAATCTTCCACAAAGATGGTGAATAAGCACACCATCTCTCTCCACGTGTGATGCGTAGAAATGGCCCATATTCTCCATGCTCCACAGTAATGGTTAAGTTAGCACTAATTTTAAAGCTGCTTGTCTTGTTCTCCATGGCTGCCACAATGTCCTGATGATCCACTCCCTCCAACTGTCTGCTGAGAAATGACTTAACTCTGCTGAGTCCACTCCCTTTTATACCCAACTGTTTGCTGAGTCAGCAAACAACTTGCAAAGTTTTGAGTTCACTTCAACTCGTCCATGGTTGAATCGAACAAGCTCTGATACATTCGTCTTAAATGGAACATCATCATCATAATGTAAAATGATTCTTGCAGCTACAGCTAACATGAGCTCCATTTCCAAAATTGTATTCGCGTTGATAAATGCTGAATCAATGTCATAAGTTAACGGTAAATGTAGATCTTCACATTCACGTAGAAACGAGCGGATGAAACGATCTCTTGGAATGGTCTTTCCAACAGCTTCCCAATGCTGATGTAAGTTCTTCACTTGCAGCATCCAATCCGATTCAAAAGCAGGAAGCTTTGAAAACACATAGTCACCATAATTCACTTTGAAGACGTCATCCATGGTCTCTACACATCTGTGAAGAAGTAATGTTGACATTGTGAAGTTTTCTCGTCACTCTTCCTTTTATAAAACTTTGATGGTATATGGTGTGTAACTTGTTCAAACTTATTCAATACTCGTTCAAAATTGTTGACTCAGCAGAATGTAACACTAAGTGACTAGTTGACATGTTTCACTCATGCTTTTATGCTACTTCCATGTAATCAAAATATGGTGTGTAACTTTTCAAAAATTGTTAAAATTGCTGACTCAGCAGATTTTGCTTGTGTATATGAATGTCTCACTTACAGTTGTACTGCTGCACAGCAGAGACATCTGACGGTGAAGTCAAATAGTCTGCTAAATGGTATTCATCCGCGAAGAAGCACTGTAATGGTGAAATTTTCAGTCAACTATAACGAAAGTTATCACAATTTTAAGTTAAAATGGCGGTAAAAATGCATACAGCCAGCTGCGCAAATAGCCTATGATCATGTTAAAACTTTACATAAAACTGAATCAAACAGTGAAATTTTCATGTAAATCAACCAACTATAATGAAAGTTTTTGTTTACAATAATGCTTATAACCACCTATGCAAATAACCACTTACTGATATGGTCACCACCGTCGCTGCAGTTCATGTGAGTGGGGAGTTTATGCCTTATATACCACTCAGACCTCGTCAAACAGCTCTTGGTTTCAGCTGACTTGACAGAATGTTGCTCGCCTAGGGGGGGGGGGGGGGTACATAGTATGCTCTGGGGGGGGGGGGGGTCGGTACATAGTATGTCCTAGGGGGGGGTCCGTCAGGACTGCCGCCTGGGGGGGCGGGGGGGGTCCGTCAGGACTGCCGCCCGGGGGGGGGGGAGGTCCTCACTTTGTTATCAGGGTTATGGCTACGCCTATCGCTTCGCCTATGACGTCACGTTACCATGCTTCGTTGCCATCACAACAACACGTTGCCATGACGACGCCTATCATCTCACTTCCGGTCCAGACAACACTTCCGGTCCAGACAGTATGACGTCACTTCCAGACATGATGACGTCACTTCCGCTCTAGACAGCACTTCCGCTCCAGACGCTATGACGTCACTTCCAGACATGATGACGTCACTTCCAGACAGTATGACGTCACAAAGAGCAGTAGAACCCCCCTTTACACCCTACTGTCCCTCTTCCGACGTCGCGCAGATGTCGGGAAGGCGACGTTGTATGAACTGATGAAAGTGTGGGTGGGGATTGGTAACCGGAGGCAATGATAACAATCGGTGGGGGGCAGATGACCAGAGGGACTGATGACAGTGGGTGAGTGGGGTAGTTGACCAGAGGGACTGATGACAGTGGGTGATTGGGGTAGTTGACCAGAGGGACTGATGACAGTGGGTGAGTGGGGTAGTTGACCAGAGGGACTGATGACAGTGGGTGAGTGGGGCAGTTGACCAGAGGGACTGATGACAGTGGGTGAGTGGGGTAGTTGACCAGAGGGACTGATGACAGTGGGTGGGTGGAGTAGTTGACCAGAGGGACTGATGACAGTGGGTGAGTGGGGTAGTTGACCAGAGGGACTTATGACAGTGGGTGAGTTGACCAGAGGGACTGATGACAGTGGGTGAGTGGGGTAGTTGACCAGAGGGACTGATGACAGTGGGTGAGTGGGGTAGTTGACCAGAGGGACTGATGACAGTGGGTGAGTGGGGTAGTTGACCAGAGGGACTGATGACAGTGGGTGGGTGGGGTAGTTGACCAGAGTGACTGATGACAGTGGGTGAGTGGGGTAGTTGACCAGAGGGACTGATGACAGTGGGTGAGTGGGGTAGTTGACCAGAGGGACTGATGACAGTGGGTGAGTGGGGTAGTTGACCAGAGGGACTGATGACAGTGGGTGAGTGGGGTAGTTGACCAGAGGGACTGATGATAGTGGGTGAGTGGGGTAGTTGACCAGAGGGACTGATGACAGTGGGTGGGTGGGGTAGTTGACCAGAGGGACTGATGACAGTGGGTGAGTGGGGTAGTTGTCCAGAGGGACTGATGACAGTGGGTGAGTGGGGTAGTTGACCAGAGGGACTGATGACAGTGGGTGAGTGGGGTAGTTGACCAGAGGGACTGATGATAGTGGGTGAGTGGGGTAGTTGACCAGAGGGACTGATGATAGTTTGTGAGTGGGGTAGTTGACCAAAGGGACTGATGACAGTGGGTGATTGGGGTAGTTGACCAGAGGGACTTATGATAGTGGGTGAGTGGGGTAGTTGACCAGAGGGACTGATGACAGTGGGTGAGTGGGGTAGTTGACCAGAGGGACTGATGACAGTGGGTGAGTGGGGTAGTTGACAAGAGGGACTGATGACAGTGGGTGAGTGGGGTAGTTGACCAGAGGGACTGATGACAGTGGGTGAGTGGGGTAGTTGACCAGAGGGACTGATGACAGTTTGTGAGTGGGGTAGTTGACCAGAGGGACTGATGACAGTGGGTGAGTGGGGTAGTTGACCAGAGGGACTGATGATAGTGGGTGAGTGGGGTAGTTGACCAGGGGGACTGATGACAGTGGGTGAGTGGGGTAGTTGATCAGAGGGACTGATGACAGTGGGTGAGTGGGGTAGTTGACCAGAGGGACTGATGACAGTGGGTGAGTGGGGTAGTTGACCAGAGGGACTGATGACATTGGGTGAGTGGGGTAGTTGACCAGAGGGACTGATGACAGTGGGTGGGTGGGGTAGTTGACCAGAGGGACTGATGACAGTGGGTGAGTGGGGTAGTTGACCAGAGGGACTGATGACAGTGGGTGAGTGGGGTAGTTGACCAGAGGGACTGATGACAGTGGGTGTGTGGGGTAGTTGATCAGAGGGACTGATGACAGTGGGTGAGTGGGGTAGTTGACCAGAGGGACTGATGACAGTGGGTGAGTGGGGTAGTTGACCAGAGGGACTGATGATAGTGGGTGAGTGGGGTAGTTGACCAGAGGGACTGATGACAGTGGGTGAGTGGGGTAGTTGACCAGAGGGACTGATGACAGTGGGTGAGTGGGGTTGTTGACCAGAGGGACTGATGATAGTGGGTGAGTGGGGTAGTTGACCAGAGGGACTGATGATAGTTTGTGAGTGGGGTAGTTGACCAAAGGGACTGATGACAGTGGGTGATTGGGGTAGTTGACCAGAGGGACTTATGATAGTGGGTGAGTGGGGTAGTTGACCAGAGGGACTGATGACAGTGGGTGAGTGGGGTAGTTGACCAGAGGGACTGATGACAGTGGGTGAGTGGGGTAGTTGACCAGAGGGACTGATGACAGTGGGTGAGTGGGGTAGTTGACCAGAGGGACTGATGACAGTGGGTGAGTGGGGTAGTTGACCAGAGGGACTGATGGCAGTTTGTGAGTTGGGTAGTTGACCAGAGGGACTGATGACAGTGGGTGAGTGGGGTAGTTGACCAGAGGGACTGATGATAGTGGGTGAGTGGGGTAGTTGACCAGGGGGACTGATGACAGTGGGTGAGTGGGGTAGTTGATCAGAGGGACTGATGACAGTGGGTGAGTGGGGTAGTTGACCAGAGGGACAGATGACAGTGGGTGAGTGGGGTAGTTGACCAGAGGGACTGATGACAGTGGGTGAGTGGGGTAGTTGACCAGAGGGACTGATGACAGTGGGTGGGTGGGGTAGTTGACCAGAGGGACTGATGACAGTGGGTGAGTGGGGTAGTTGACCAGAGGGACTGATGACAGTGTGTGAGTGGGGTAGTTGACCAGAGGGACTGATGACAGTGGGTGAGTGGGGTAGTTGACCAGAGGGACTGATGATAGTTTGTGAGTGGGGTAGTTGACCAGAGGGACTGATGACAGTGGGTGAGTGGGGTAGTTGACCAGAGGGACTGATGATAGTGGGTGAGTGGGGTAGTTGACCAGAGGGACTGATGACAGTGGGTGAGTGGGGTAGTTGACCAGAGGGACTGATGATAGTGGGTGAGTGGGGTAGTTGACCAGAGGGACTGATGACAGTGGGTGAGTGGGGTAGTTGACCAGAGGGACTGATGACAGTGGGTGAGTGGGGTAGTTGACCAGAGGGACTGATGACAGTGGGTGAGTGGGGTAGTTGACCAGAGGGACTGATGACAGTGGGTGAGTGGGGTAGTTGACCAGAGGGACTGATGATAGTGGGTGAGTGGGGTAGTTGACCAGAGGGACTGATGACAGTGGGTGAGTGGGGTAGTTGACCAGAGGGACTGATGATAGTGGGTGAGTGGGGTAGTTGACCAGAGGGACTGATGACAGTGGGTGAGTGGGGTAGTTGACCAGAGGGACTGATGATAGTGGGTGAGTGGGGTAGTTGACCAGAGGGACTGATGACAGTGGGTGGGGGGAAGCGGGTGGATTGATGACCATTTACCCGTACATTCATCCACAACAGAACAAAGCAGTCATTTATATTCCAGTGCGCATTATATGCTAAGAAAGAGGCCATTTGGAAATAAACAGATAACAAGGCAAAACAAAAAAAAAAACAGAAAAAAGAAAAAGAAAAAACGTCAGGATCGTCGTTAAATGACCTGGGGCGGGTGGGGGGGGGGGGTTGGGGGCGCGAGATCTTGCTCCTTAAAGTATCTTCCGTTATTAACCGTCCTTTTTGCTTGCTTTTTTTCCGTAAATTAATTGGAATTTCTCGCCGAGAGCTCTGTAAATGTGAATAAGTTGATTTGTCTACTTATACTGAAGAAGAATACACACAAACTGGTCATGAAAATACCAAATAAAACAAAAACAGATCTATCATGTGGGCAAACTAATGTTGTCGAACAAACAAAGAAAAGTAAAAGAAACGTTTAAACCGTACCCAAAACTGCCAAACCGTAAAAATACAATAAACCGTACCAAATACGTCTATAGAGCGTGCCTATAACGTCTAAACTGTATCAGAAACGTCTAAACCGTACAAATACAGTCTAAACCGTACCAACAACGTCTACAGTGCGAACAAGAATATATGGCTGTTTCCGGACTTTTGAATCTGCTTTAAATTGCTCTTTTGTACACAACTTAAGAAAACAAGCATTCTTTGTATGATGTACTCCGGTGTAACGTTAAATGTGCAACCGAGAGAGAGAGAGAGAGAGAGAGAGAGAGAGAGAGAGAGAGAGAGAGAGAGGGGGAGAGAGAGAGAGAGAGACAGAGAGAGAGAGAGAGAGAGAGAGAGAGGGAGAGAGAGAGAGAGAGAGAGAGAGAGAGAGAGACATAGGGAGAGAGAGAGGGGCTAGAGAGAGACAGAGAGAGAGAGGGGGAGGAGGGTGGGAGGGGCAAGGGCGGGGGAGGGGGCGGCAGGGGGGAGGGGCCGGCAGGGAGGGCAAGGGCGGCGGGGGCGGCTGTTAAATCGTGAGAAAGTGTCATTGCAGCAATGCTTTCATCCCCGCATTAATGCTGTCAACATCGTAAACTTTATTACCCGTGGGATGCTTTTTTATTTATATGCGATCATGGAGAGGTTTTCGCAATCAAAGTTCCATTGGCCTTACATTTGGATGCATCGATATTTATTTACTCCAGGATATCTTCGCCCTGTAGAAACACTATTTTCGTTTACAAAATGAAATAATCTTTTCACAAACTTGAAATTACATAACAACAGTTCGGCCGAGATAAAACAAGAAAAAAAATACCTCATTTGTTTCTCATCCCCCGACCGGGTCACAAACAAAAAACCACATCAGAGCAAAAAGAACTGACCCAACCTGGTGTATATACCTTTTAAAGTATAACATATTTACCCGGAAGGCAGAACTGAAGGCAGCACTGAAAATGGACCTTTCCGTGGAGAAACTTGTCATAACATTTACGAGCTCTCGCTCTTTCGGAGCTCACATTTGCATACGGGAAAAAGTTTAAACGCTTCTCAGTAGCAACCGATAAACTAATACGTGTTACGTCATACTGACGTTTTATAAAACCATTGAACAATATTTACCATAACAGCAACAACAACGACAACAACAACAACAACAACAACAACAACAACAACAGGGAAAGAAACAACAAGTTTGATCAGTACCGGGTCACCCAAATTATCACCCAAAAAAAATTATCACCAAAAAAATCTAGGAAAATAGAAAAAAATCACGGTCGACAGGGTCAATTTAAAAAAAAAATGTTTCGACTTAATGTTGACTGAGCAGGAATCTGGCAGAAGGGGTGGCAAACAAAAGGAAAACTAGAAGCTCATTCCGCTAGCGAAATGTTAAACACTTGATAAAAATTAAAACGCAAAAATACTTCCTTCAATGGGGTTATTCCTTGAATAATATATTGCAAACAACACAGCTTGAATACGTCTTATAAGCCGAGTAGTGTTTGGTGGTTGCTGACTTAAAGTTTTATTGACTGATCAAGCATACGCCTTGTTATCTATTTACGCAGTGAGAGCTCGCACAAAACTATGCTGTATGCTGTGCAGTCGTTAAATGCTACGCATTTACTTGCAAAAAATACACTCTTTTCACATGGCGTTTTAACAAAGAAAACGAAATCGAAGACGAAAATAAAAGTGACATGCACATGTTCAGATCAAGCTCTTCATAAGTCCCAAGTTTCATGGTCCTAGGGCCCATAGTGTCAGAGAAGAAGAAGAAGACACAAAAAATCGAAAAACTGTCAAGAAGAAAAAAAAAGGACGAACTTTGCTCGTACAAATTCATATAACCCTTGCAAGCCAAAGGCTTGTCAAGTGTAAATAAATACATGCATCTCTTTTTCACGTTGTTGGACGTGATGTCCTACAAAATAAACACGCTTCTGATATTGAACTAAAAGCATATTCTGTGCACATGTGGTGTGTACCTTGTAACCTAAGAAATTATTACGTTTAACACAGATATGGACTTCTGGTTGCTTCAAATGGTCTATATTTGTCCGTCCTAACCTGACGGAAGGAGTAAGTCCTGTCCTGGCAATTCCCAAAAAACCAGGAACCCAGTCTTTGTGAACTGACTGAAATCCATCAAATCGTACCAGCTGTAATGGGAAATTAAGGTAAACCCGTTTTCACGTTTTCTCACACAGTTGGATTTTGTAACCATTTGGTAGGGATTAAATGCTGACAGATAAACTGTGACCGCCAAGGTCATCACCGGTACCTATAGTGACGGTGACAGATTAAGTGTGACCGCCAAGGTGATGACCGGTACCTAGTGACGGTGACGGATAAAGTGTGACCGCCAAGGTCATCACCAGGACCTAGTGACTGTGTCAAATAAAGTCTGGTCACCAAGGTCATCACCCTTACCTAGTGACCAGGTTGCATCGGTGTACTGGTCACTCCCCGAACCCCCCCCCCCCCCCTTCCCCTCCCCGCCCTCCCTCCCCAACCCCATCCAGGAACAGCATCCATAGAGAGCTCAGGGATCGAACTTTAACATTTGTTGCTTTCAGTATCCAGGGGCTGGTTCTATTTGCTTCTTCTGTGACGATTGATTGACAGCTGTTGTTGCTAAGTTACCACGCAGTACCCCGCATTGTGACGTACTCAGAGATACTCCTGCTACCATATAAGGTCTTCCCTTCCACACGCAATGCAGATGGTACCTTTTCTACATATTATTGAAAACTAAATCACCGACAAATACTTCATATAAATTTCCTAAAATACTGAATACATTATGATTATGTCTTTGTATAAGATTACAGTACACACTGAAATGTAAACTAATCTCTGATAGTATTTCTATTGACAGCTTATTGGCTATAATCACTGGCTTCCCATTGGTCCGCCTCCTTTGATAGACAGCCTCAGAAACCAATAAAAATACAGTTCGCTCACTGAGGTTTATCGTATTCCATGTCATATTGTTGATCTGTATAATCTGACGTATTGGACGAGAGCGTTGTGGACAGAGCGTCACGTTTTGTGGTATCCACGATTCTCTGTCAGTCACGTGACTAAGTGACAGCACGTTGTTATATCTCACACTCTTATCTCTCTCTTGAACGGGAGAATCATGCTGTTTATCATTTCCAATGACTAGTTCACTTTTGACGTGAGCTTTTCTGTATTGTTTTCTTTTAGCAACCCCCGTTGTTGTTTTTCTCCGTAAAGTCTGCTTCAAATGAGAGGCTTGAGAAAATGTACTGATGAGATATTCATGTCGTTGTCCACCATTTTCGCTGCTGGTATCCGCTACCACAATGCCCTCTTGCACGTCGTCACTGTTTTCATTGATCGCGACACGGCTTACGTCATCACTGTTGACATCATGGAATGCGTCACGGGAAGTCCCATACTTATTCATCACGTGCACTACTGTGTACAGACAGGTGAACAGCAACACCGCAAGACTTCTACTGCCAAAAAAAAAAAAAAAAAGATGGATTTATTTTAGTAAATAATGTAATCATCGTATTTCAAAATTATATTTGATTATTTGATTATTTACTTTATTTATTTTATTTCTTTAATTCATTATTAATATCATTTATTATTTATTTATTTACTTATTTATTGTCACCCAACAACTGAATATAGTCGTTGTTATAAAACAGCTGACCTCTGGTGAGATCTATCTGTGATGTATAAATACAGAGCGAATGAATATTTTAAAACGTAGTTCCGCTCTTTTATAAGTACTATTTTCGCGACATCGACAGTGAGTCTGCGGAATGAAAAGGTATTATACACAACAGACCGAACCGCCGAAGAGGTTGGTTGTTGAACAGCAACGGAATACAGTTGAGAAATGTTGACGTTTCGTGGTCTGTCAAGTGTTGACGTCTCGTGGTCTGTCTAATATTGACGTCTCGTGGTCTGTCAAATGTTGACGTTTTGTGGTCTGTCAAATATCGACGTTTCGTGGTCTGTCAAATGTTGACGTCTCGTGGCCTGGTAACTGCTCACTAAACAAGTACAAAAATTAGTGAGAACTTTCTACCTGATGTCTGAAGAGCTTCAAATATCCACGTTTATTTATTTATTTGTGACCGATTGAACCACTCACCTGCTGTTCCTGTGGCATTGAAATATTTTTACCATTCTTGTGGAATTTCAGGTTTGCATTTCTCAGGACAGCTTTTTCTTCCTTCTTTTTATTATCCTTTTTATCCCATTCTTTGCACAGATCTATTCTTCGTTTTCTTGTCTCTTGCCAAATTCGTGTCTTTGTATATTTAGAATGCACTGCACATCTAAGATTGAATTTATTAACGTAAAAACGGCGTTTGCTATTTGGTTTTTAGATTCGGTGACAAGTGAAAGAGAGAAGAAAACACAGGTGCGGATACATCCAAGAGGGGTTGGAGATGGTGTGTAGGATGGGGGTGGAGGGGGGCTTCAGGGTGGGGGGGGGGGGGAGAGGGTAGGGGTCATGCTACAAGGTGGCAAAATTTATGTAAATCAAAGTAAAACAATCCGTTAAACATCGCCGTCCTGCTGCATATTCCGCCCCCCTCTCCGCCCCCCCCCCCTCGTTGTCACATCGCCCCTGAAAAAGCACTATAACCCGTTCCTGATTTCTAAACAAACTACTGGCCTTCATTTTATTTCTTGACTAAAATTCGCTTTAATAATGTCCATTAAGATTCAGTATATAACTATATAGAAGTGAAACCCCTGTATACTCGGGCCGCCGAAAGCCAACACCCCCCTCCCCCCCCCCCCCACAACCCCACGATAAATATTCAAACCGGTCGTCTCTATTTTAGGGCCGGTCAAATGTTATTCAGAGGAGCAGGGGGCAGGGAAGGGTGGGGGGGGGGGGGGTTGGGCGGTTGGACGGTGTTTTAGTGCATCTCAGAGACACTCTGTACCAATTGACGATGGTTGGTAAACATGCTATACGTCGGCCGAACCTAATTACGGAACCTAATTTGCATATGGTACATTGGACCTCAACGGGGGATGTTTTTCTTTTGACCTTGCTAGTAAAATAAACGAAATGCATGTTATTTTCCACCTTTGAAGTCATTGTAAAGAGAATGCCTATATGGACGACGGTATGATGGAAGAGAGATCGAAATCAACTTGTCATTCCATACCCACTCCCTCCCCTCCCCCTCCCTCCTCCCCCTCCCCCTCCTCCCATCAATCTTTTTATAGACGTTTTTACCTCTATTTCATATTCACAAAATGTTAAACTTTGTATTCAACGTGACAAGAAAAAAAACAAAAACAAAACAAAACAAAACAAAAAAAAACAAAACAAAAACAAACAAACAACTAATGTGAATTAGATAGCTGTATGAGATAAGCTGACCTGATATAAACTTACTATACGGTCTGAGGGCAGCACGCAAAGGACTGACGAGAGAGTGACGAATGCAGCTTTGGTCAAGGGGGTGGGTTAAGGGATTGGGGGTTGGGATTGGTTGGGGTGGGGGATGCGGGAGGGGGTTGGGGAGGGAGAGGATGGTGGGCTGGCTTTCAAATTTTAAGTAAAGAAAAAGATCACCCGAACAATCGAGTTTGTGAAAAGCCTAAGTTTAACAGTCTTCATCTCTTTTCGAATTTATGAAATAGGCATTCCGCGCTGGCTCTCTCTCTCTCTCTCTCTCTCTCTCTCTCTCTCTCTCTCTCTCTCTCTCTCTCTCTCTCTCTCTCTCTCTCTCTCTCTCTCTCTTAACAAACATGGTGATACCGAATGCCCTACCCCCATTTCTCCTCTCCCCTCTCCCCGAGATTTTCTAAGAGTTACATAAGCGTCTCGTTAACACTAAGGCTTTGAAAAACCAGGAAATAGTATGAAGTTATAAAAAGAGAAACAAAAAGATAAGACACAAGTGCACAATGCCAGGGGAGACACTCGAAAATACGGAGGTTTCTGGACATATATCAGTGGTGCTTTGGCTAATAAAAGGTTTCCGCAATAATTGCAGGGCAGTGGTTTCGTTTACAGCCTCTGAGAGTCAATGTTGCTCAAACAAAACACTTCAGTAATCCTATCATCTTGAGACATTTGTTCTGACAGCCCCTCCCCCTCCTCCAACTCATGTTTGGAAAGGTGACACAAGCTTGTTTCACAGTGGAATACATTACTTATGGTAGTTAAAAACGCAACTTTGACGCATGTAATGAGAAACGTTTCGATTTTATTTCCTGCACAACCTCCCCCCCCCTCCCCCCCAAAAAAATCAAGACCTATGACACGACCTCCGCGTGCAATCTTCAATATTTGTTTGGGGATTCTAAAGCAGAGAAACTTCAGTACAGATGGTTTTCCTGCTGAGAAACCGCGAGTGACGGAGTCACGAGTTCCCTGGCTGAGAAACCACGAGTGACTAAGTCACGAGTTCCCTGGCTGAGAAACCACGAGTGACTAAGTCACGAGTTTTCTGGCTGAGAAACCACGAGTGACCAAGTCACGAGTTTCCTAGCTGAGAAACCACGAGTGACCAAGTCACGAGTTTTCTGGCTGAGAAACCACGAGTGACTAAGTCACGAGTTTTCTGGCTGAGAAACCACGAGTGACCAAATCACGAGCTTCCTGGCCGAGAAACCACGAGCGACCAAGTCACGAGTTTCCTGGCTGAGAAACCACGAGTGACCAAGTCACGAGTGGCTAAGTCATGAATTTCCTACCTGAGAAACAACGAGTGACTAAGTCACGAATTTCTGGCTGAGAAACCCCGAGTGACTAAGTCATGAATTTCCTACCTGAGAAACCACGAGTGACTAAGTCACGAATTTCCTACCTGAGAAACCACGAGTGACTAAGTCACGAGTTTCCTGGCTGAGAAACCACGAGTGACCAAATGACGAGTTTTCTGGCTGAGAAACCACTAGTGACCAAGTCACGAGTTTTCTGGCTGAGAAACCACGAGTGACCAAATCAGGAGTTTCCTGGCTGAGAAACCATGAGTGACCAAGTTACGAGTATACTGGCTGAGAAGCCACGAGTGACCAAGTCACGAGGGGCTAAGTCATGAATTTCCTATCTGAGAAACAACGAGTGACTAAGTCACGAATTTCCTACCTGAGAAACCACAAGTGACTAAGTCACGAGTTTCCTGGCTGAGAAACCACGAGTGACCAAGTCACGAGTTTCCTGGCTGAGAAACCACGAGTGACCAAGTCACGAGTTTCCTGGCTGAGAAACAAAGACAGGCTACGAGTTTCCTGGCTAAGAAACCACGAGTGACTAAGTCACGAGTTTCCTTGTTGAGAAACCACGAGTGACCAAGTCACGAGTTTCCTGGCTGAGAAACCACGAGTGACCAAGTCACGAGTTTCCTGGCTGAGAAACAAAGACAGGCTACGAGGTTCCTGGCTGAGAAACCACGAGTGACTAAGTCACGAGTTTCCTTGCTGAGAAACCACGAGTGACCAAGTCACGAGTTTCCTGGCTGAGAAACCACGAGTGACCAAGTCACGAGTTTCCTGGCTCACAAACAACGACAGGCTACGAGTTTCCTGGCTAAGAAACCACGAGTGACTAAGTCACGAGTTTCCTGGCCCAGAAACCACGACTGACTACGCTAAGAGTCTGTTTATCGCCAGGAAATCATACGTGCGAGAAGTTTGTCAGTTTTTAAACTGTAGTCCCAATGAAATGTTAAATGTGTGTATTATAAGCCCAATTTCGCAGACTGCCATGATGGGGAAACCATTGACCAACAATATGCCTATGCATTCTGATTATTTAATAAAAAAGTGCAAAATGAGAAACCCTTTCTGATGACTTGGAGCATAGCTATGCAGACTTAAAAATAGAATAAAAGAAAAACCATGATAATTGGACAAATCCAGAGAAAAGAAGATCGAGATCCGGATCTTGATGTCACCAGGACATATAAAACGGATAGGATTCACTTAAATGTTTAAATTCAATGTAAAGAAAAATCTAGCTATAATGGATCATTTTTGAAATGGATAACTCTGGTGAAAAAAAATGTCAGAGATTGGTCTTAATCAAATATATCATGAACAGAGTAAAAATGCAATGCTGTTTGACAAACGATGCTAAAAAGTGTCGGTTGCATAGCCGTAAGGGTTAATGTCCAGAAATAAAGAAATAAGTATTTATTATAAATGTGGACATAGTTGCAAACTGTACACACATTCGAATTTCTGACATAAAGGCGAGGGGGGGGGGGGGGGGTTCTAACCTGTGAACACCTAATACGGACACTCGAACGAACAGAAGGACTGTTCATAGTCCTTAAGCTGTTGCTTATGTAAAATGAAACTTGACGTCATCAGAAGGGTTTCGTGACAGAGAATCCTCATGCAAAGACACTTAATGGGCGATGGCACAACTAAGGTTAAATTTCGTTCACTGAACGGAGACTTGAAAGGGGACTGTTTGAAGGGACCCGCCGTGTAAGAGGGGGAACGTTTCATGGACCTACAGTGTTTATAAGGGGAACGTTTTAATGGACCCACAAGTGTTAAAAGGGAATTAACGGACCCGCAGTGTTGAAAGAGGAACGTTTTATGGGCCCACAGTGTTAAAAGGGGAACGTTTATGGGCCCACAATCTGACATTGAATTTCGATCGGGGACACGAATGAGCCGTTTGTTTCCAAAGCATTAAGAATTTAGTAAATTTAGTATCCAATTTTGTCTTTGATTGCAATTGATTACTTTCGGATTGTCTCAGTTCGCCAGTTTTATTTACCATTTGATCCATTCCTTATTGTTCCTACAACCGTTGCCAAAATGGCACTATGTTACAAATCCATGGCACTCTGTCACAAGTCCACGGCACGCTGTCACAAGTCCACGGCACTCTGTTACAAGTCCATGGCACGCTGTTGCAAGTCCACGGCACGTTGTTACAATGCCAAGGCACTCTGTTACTGGTCCACGGTACGTTCTTGTCAGTGCATTGCGGTACACAATGCTCAAGGAGCTTATTATGAACCACCCTAATGTTTGTTCATTATCGTGCCTGAATAAATGATGTAGTGATCGTCATGTGATAACTCTATTATTTGCTTCTCTTCTGCAAAATATCTATCAGTGCTGGAAAATATCTATCCCCTCCCCTTCTCCCCCTCCTCGTCCTCCTCCTCCCCCACCCCACCCCTTCTCCGCAACCCCCCCCCCCCCGCGAAAACAACATTTCAATCAGCACTTTCGCTTTTCCCAGCTTTCTCATGAAGCAGACTTTTATCAACAAGTGTGGTATGGATAAAGATTTATTATTATTATTACACACTTTTTTATTGTTATTTTTGCCTCTATCTCATGTTTTATGGAGCGTCTATGGGCTTGAAAACATGGAAGATTTTGTCATTGGAGCGCTTAATCAATTTGCCTGTTTATCTGGGTGAGGAAATGAAAAAATGTGTGAAACTTCTTCAGATAAACCATGTTTGTGGAAAACAGCTCGAAAGAGCAGACAACAACCCTCGACACGTCCTGACCCAGATAGAAGACGAGGGACACAGAAGTCCGGAACGCGCATCAGCGCCACCTGGGGGCATTCCGGATAGAGGAAGAGGACGCCGACGTCTGATGTCGTCTTCATGCTCTAGAGTCTCCTGACTCCTCACTTCCTCGCCGACGAACGAGACGCAGCCGTGTGCCCAGCCGGCGCCACACTCCAACCGCCCCACCCAGACAGTTTGACACGAAACGCAGGGCACGGCTTAAAGCAGAGCGAGGCCCACACGCTTCGCCGTTCATGCACCCCGGAGACCGACGACTGGTTAAGGACAACACGGATACGCAACGCCCAACCCCCCCCCCCCCCACCCACCCCTCAGCACCATGGAGAGGCACGAGGAAAAGGAATTGCTTCTCAGATGAGGAATCCACAGCAGCGGAACTGAAGAAGTGAGAAAGTGAGAGAGTGAGGAAGTGAGGAAGTGAGGAAGTGAGATAGTGAGGATGTGAGAAAGTGAGGAAGTGAGGAAGTGAGAAAGTGCGGAAGTGCGGAAGTGAGAAAGCGAGAAAGTGAGGAATGAGAAAGTGAGGAAGTGAAGAAGTGAGAAATGAGGAAGTGAACAAATGAGGAAGTGGGGTCAACCACAGCAATGGAACCTCTGGATATTCCGTTTCGCGATGTCGTGGACGTGATTCAGAGGTTTTCATATGCTCGAGTAGGCAAGCCCCTGCAGGAGACTCGCTCTAACTTCAGGCTAGCGTCCGACGGGCCGCGGGAGCAGGATGGGCATATTAAACGCCATCAGGTTTAAGGAAGGGGGCATTTCAAACGAAGGACTCCAACTTCGGAAAGGATCTCGACTTTAGCAGAATTCACAGTTCGTCCAAGAAACGCGTTGCCCGAACGGACCCGAGGCTATCTGACAATGCCGTCAACCTTTGACCGCTATTGGACAGCGTTGTTACTGTTCAGCATAGGGCTTCAGAAAAACAATGTACTTCAACGATGTTAACACCCACAGGACAAGGTCTTCCAGCTGAGTCACGTAGAGGACGTGGGACAAGCGCACCTGTTCCGCTATGACCTGCTGGAGAAGCTCAACAGCAGGCACATCCGGGACCTCCAGAACCACGCGCTGTCAGGGACAAATCCGACAGAGGGTGGAGGCTCTACATGCACCTCTTCCCCTGGACCGTGAGGAGCTCGGTCCTCCCCTCCCCCGCCACAGGTGGACATGTTCATAACACATCTCAACACGTAACTCACCAGGTACAAGCCAACACACACAAAACCCGAAGACCACACACCAGCAACACGCTGAGCTGCTCATGGTCGAATCACGTACTGCATGCGTCCCCCCTCCCCCACCTCCACCCCCTGAACCCCGCCCCGCCCCTTCAATCACGATACAGGAGAGGGGCAGCAGAGCGAGTAGACAGCGAATACAATTTTACGTTAATTTCGGTGGCACTCGCAAATCCCACGTCACCCGTGTTTCCACTACTACATTCTAAAACAATCACTTTCACAGTCACCCATGGGGGTTCTGAAACAGGCAATTGAAAGAGCGCGCCCGTGTCAATGACATCATCATGAGGTCATCATGAGGTCATAAGTCATGTGACCTGTCAATCATGTGTTATTTTTGGAACATATTACGTCATAGTATTGTTCAACAATTTTTGAACAAGTTCAACAAATTGTTCAACAAATTGTTCAACAAGTTGTTCAACATGTTCGACAAGTTGTTGTTCAACAAGTTGTTCAACATGTTCAATAAGTTGTATATAAAGCTATGTTTAAAGACTTTCTCATCATTTGAATAGTGTAGGTTGAACCTAAAGGATGTATAAATGCAACATTTGTTTGAAATCTTACAATTGGCCACAAAGTCTTAAAAGACACTCAAAGGTTACTCACACGTCCGAAGTGGATGAAGAATCGGATATAAAAAACCCTGTAAAACTACCTTTCACGGAAACTTAAGATGAGTCTTCTATGGAAAGTCAAAGCGTCAACATAGCTGAAAAGAATGCACATGCTTGTACAGAATGTGGTGCATTATACAACAGCGAAGAAGCTTTGCTCAAACATATGGAGACGTGTGGTAAGGATGTTGATGACAGGAGTTCTGAAAGTGAGTCAGAAACAGACTCTGAAAGTGAGTCAGAAATAGACTCTGTTTGGTATGATATGGTTCAGGAAGTCTACGATGACTATGATGACAAATTTCAAGAAAAGGTTGTAGAATATGAAGAACAAGGACTTGAAAATGCACGTGAAATAGCAAGTTATGACCTTCGACCCATTTATAAGCATGGACTAAAACAACTGTTTATGAGACTGTTCAACTATACCCAGCGTCTAGAACAAAGCCAACATTATCAAAAGAGTTTAGAGGACTTTAATTACTTTGTTGATGAAAAATATTATAAGTATTCAAAGGCACTAAAGGCGGTTATAAGGAAAAACAATGTATTCTTTGAAGAGCTACTAGATATGGAGGAGGGGGAGGATGGTAGCAGTGACGAAGAAAGTGGCATGGACAGTGAGGTGAAGAATTATAATTAATTTTGTATTATTATGTATTATATTCAAGTATTGTATCATTATGTATTGTATTATATTCAAGTATTTTATTATTATGTATTATATCCAAGTATTGCATGAGAAAAATAAATAAGTTGAAAAGCATCATATGTGTTTCTTTTATTAAATATTACAAATATTTACAATTATGATAAAAACAAAACTATTTCAAATACATATTATGCCAATACATGTACCTACTCTAAGAACTTAAATTGATAAGTTTATAAATGTTATAAGATCTAACTTTACATCAACATAGATAATGTTAATTCATTTCATAGTCATACTGTTAAAATTGTATACAGTCGCATATGACTTTCTACTCAACCATCTTCTGACAGTCACTACATTTATACACATCCATTTTCTGAAGCATGAGATCCACTGACGTCATTTGCTTTTTCAGCATTTGCCAGTCTTCCAATGACAACAAAATTCCCTTCTTGGTAGGATATAACCTCCCAGATGCATGATTCGTAATATATTTACGAATGTTAACCGTCACTTTCTGTTGATATTTCACCAATTTAATATATGTTTCTCCATTAATGGGTATCATAACCAGTGAATCGTCTACACGCATCTTCTTCATGGTGCTATCAGCTTTATGCTCCGTTTCTCGCTTCATATTAGACTCTGTCTCAATTTTTCGCATTTTACACGACGCCGTCTAAGCTGGTACCTCATCTCGTTTTATCTTTCTAAAATGTGGCCGCTTTTGACGCTGCTGACGTGACTTCACCTTGGACCTAACCATGGGCACTGCCTTAGACTTTGCTGTAGGTATTGTCTCAGGCTTTGCTATAAAATTTTCTTCAGGCTTTGTCATATATGGTAGTTGTTTTTCACTCACTGCAGACATGTTCACTCTTCAGTATCTTGATACAGAATGTGCGTTATGTCTGAGGACAGGTGCCTTTTATGCTCTATAGTGAGTTGTCTTAATATGTTGAACATGTTGAACAACATGTTGAACAACAACATGTTGAACATGTTGAACAACATGTTGAACAACAACATGTTGAACATGTTGAACATGTAATCAAAATATTATGTGTAACTTGTTCAAACTTGTTAAAATTGTTGACTCAGCAGAATTTAAATTAAACTGAATCAAACAGTGAAATTTTCATACAAATTGGTTAAGTATAACGAAAGTTAGGTCACTTTTAAGTTAAAATGGAGGCATGTGACAAAAAATGCATACAGCCGTCGGTGCAACTGGCCCATGACTATGTTGAAACTAGATATAAAACTGAATTAAACAGTGAAATTTTGATACAAATCGATAAACTATAACGAAAGTTATCGCAAATTTAAGTTAAAATGGCGGCTTGTTACAAAAATGCATACAGCCGTCGGTGCAAGTAGCCCATGACTATGTTAAAGCTTTACATAAAACTGAATCAAACAGTGAAATTTTCATACAAATTGGTTAAGTATAACGAAAGTAAGGTCACTTTTAAGTTAAAATGGCGGCATGCGACAAAAACAAAATGTATACAGCTGTCGGTGCAACTGGCCCATGACTATGTTAAAACTAGATATAAAACTGAATCAAACAGTGAAATTTTGATACAAATCGGTTAACTATAACGAAAGTTATCGCAATTTTAAGTTAAAATGGCGGCTTGCTGCAAAAATGCATACAGCCGTCGGTGCCCATATGGGGGGGGGGGGGGGGGGTCTGTCCCGACTGCCGGCTGGAATCCCCATTACCATACTACTGCTAGCAATGTTGATTTTTACCACCTGTTACAGTATCCATAGCAATGCTGGCTTTGCAGCCTTCCTGTTTACAAACACAGAGCTGTGTGTGTTTTAGTGTAGCACCGCAGACTTTGTACTTTTAAGCTATTTGAGAAAAGAATTACTCATAGAGAACATGCTGTTAGAGAACAGGCGAGAACTTTAACATATTGAAAAAGCATTCTAAAAAATATGTGTTAACGTTTTGCTTTTAATACAGATGCTAACTCTTTTAGGATAACATAGTAAATGGTTTGTAAAATATTCATTTAGATAAGTAAGAGATAATATATTTAGGTGAGTTTTTTTCTGTTGTTTTGTGTTTGGACATTTTTTAGTAAAAAAATCCTACAATGCTGTAAAATGTTGCAAAACAGACTGACCAGTCAAAATACACAATTCATAAACCAGTACGGGAGTGCATGGTTAAAAAAAAAACTAGTAAACGAAAGCAATTTTTTTCACTTTAAAGTAGATATAAAACGACACTTCAGCAACAACTTCCTATATATATTTTTATTTTCAAAACCAACTGCACAGTCAAATCAAATGAGAATTACGACGCCCTGCTGGTCTGTCCCGACTGCCACCAAAAAAAAAATTTCTCGACTGCCGCCTAGGGTGGGGGGTCTGACGTCACTGAGCTGGAATCGGTGGCACAACCAGGTGAGCTGGAATCGGCGTCCACACTTTATGGTCTGACCTGACTGCTGCCTAGGGGGGGGGGGGGTCTGACGTCACTGAGCTGGAATCGGCGGCACAACCAAGTGAGCTGGAATCGGCGTCCACACTTTATGGTCTGACCTGACTGCCGCCTAGGGGGTGGGAGGGTCTGACGTCACTGAGCTGGAATGCCACCTGCCACCCAAAAAAAAGTCCTAGGGGGGGGGGGGTAAAATGACGTTACTGTGGTGGAATCCTTACTTTCCCCCTACTTTTGTCCGTCTGTCCGTCCGTCCATCTGTCCGTCTGTCCGCAGTGACTTCTCAGGAAATTAATGAGTCGCTTTATCTCAAAACATACATACATATTGGGGTACATGTCTAGATGATGCCCGTGTTATTTTTTTCGTTCCTTCAAAAATTTTATTTTTAGCAAATGTTTGAACATGGAAGGGGGTGGGGTTCATGCATTTTTTCACTTTGGTAGGCTAAATCTCCCAAACAGTTCGTTGGATAAGACTCAGACGTTCCAAAAACAACACACATATAGCGCAAATGTACACTGCAAAGTTTTTCTTCATTTCCGTTGAAAATGTATTTTTGGCAATTTTTTTTAAATTTATGATTTGTATAGTTTTTTGGCCATATTGTTGCGATATCTCCGAAACAGTTTGTTGGATTAGGCTGAAACGTGGCAAGAATAACCCACATTTAGTGCAAATGTTTGCTGCGAAGATTTTCTTCAGTTTCTGTAGAAACGCATTTTTGGCGATTTTTAAAAATTTTTTGGGCTCGCCAATGTTGTACTTTTAAGCCAGAAATTTTTTTCCACATGACTTAGTGGGAGCGGGAAAGACATATCCGTTTTTGTTTTAACAAAAGACATGGTCAGTCTAATTCTGTTAGTTATATCTGAACACTAAACGTAAGCGAATCAAATACAGTTTCGTTTCAGAATTGCAACAAAGGACATATCTTTCAAAATGTAATAGACTCAGCCCTAATATAAACACAAGTAGTGCTTTTCATTCAAAAAATGATAGATCACGAATAACAAGAATGTTTCGTTTTTTTTTTCTTATTTTATTTATCATTGGAATTTGACACAGCGATCTTGGCATCAGTTGGTGTTCTTATTTATCAGATTCCCAATGAATATTCATAAATAGGTTTATAAGAGGCCATGTAGCAATGCACTAATATGCCACATTTATATGCACTTGCTGTAAGTTTTAAGCTGTATCTACTGTGTAAATGCAAGCTCCCGAGAAGGTTGGCAATTTTTTTTCAGTTTTTCACGCGACATTTATTTCTTGTTTTTGAATTCTACACTTTGATTATCATTCAGTATTTTTGTTTTTTGTGTGTTTTTGTTTTCAGACTGACAAAGACAATTATTTATATAAATAAATGATGTATTTGAGAGAGAGAGAGAGAGAGAGAGAGAGAGAGAGAGAGAGAGAGAAAGAGAGAGAGAGAGAGAGAGAAAGCGAGAGAGAGAGAGAGAGGGAGAGAGAGAGAGAGAAAGCGAGAGAGAAAGAGAGAGAGAGAAAGAGAGAGAGAGAGAGAGAGAGAGAGAGCGAGAGAGAGAGAGAGAGAGGAAAGCGAGAGAGAAAGAGAGAGAGAGAGAGAGAAAGCGAGAGAGAGAGAGAGAGAGAGAGAGAGAGAGAGAGAGAGAGAGAGAGAGAGGGGAGAGAGAGAGAGAGAATACAATACAGTTATTATGTATATTTTAAGTATGAACAATACATACACTGTATAAAATACATGTGTAAGCTGTAGTATTCGTATAACATTTCTTTGATACGCTCACATTTTCCGCCTTTAATGCTCCACAAATTGCATTTTCTAACTGACAACATCAGTGCTTAAGCCATATTCTTATGTTGTGCATTCCAGATTTCGAGTCCTTTTATAGAGAAGTCTTAAACCTAATTTAAGAACATGAAAAACTATACATCTGAGTGATTAAATAGAGTATCCTTAATACAGGGATAGATCATGGGACTGGGTCCTACTTTATTCGGGCATGCGTCGAAGTTATGGGAACGAAGCAGACAGCGGTTAGTTCATTGGCCTCCCGCAATATCCGAACCCAATATAAAGTACATCAGTGCAATGGTATAATCGCCGTTAGGCGGCGTAACAGAGCAAAACCAAACTCTTTGCACTTTTCAGATAATCTCCTCTACTTGATTGTTACATGACAACTTTCGTAACGTGAACCAGAAGCTATTTCGTCACAATGCCTTTGTCACGCCAAACGTTGGCTTATGACTTTTACGTCAATGTGGAGAGCGGTATGTGGTAATATATCAATATAAACCGTGATGCTGCTTTTAACGTTGTTGACTTTAGATTCGGATTTGCCCACTGATAATGGCATCGTAGGCAGCGGTGTCTAGGTAAGAATAAGTTTTCTTGTCTACGTCTTTGTAAAAGAGCGCATCGCCATGACAACGGGTTGGATTAAATCCTTCTTCCACTAAGCTCACTTTTTTCTGTTTGAATGTGCCCGTCACAAGCATCTCGTGTTGGATACGGACAAAGCGAGGTTGGGCGTAGCTCGCAAGGTTTTCCACACAGTGCTCGTATAATTCCAATAGCTCCTTCTCCTCTACAGTGTGCCCGCTCATTAAGGTCAATGACGTCATTCCACACTTGCCGTCATAGCCTGTTTTTGGCATAAGTATTAAGAATAATATCTCAAATATAAAGAATGGGGAGCAGAGAAAAAGCGAAATTTTTAGCCGGAGTAGTCCGCTTTACATACTTGGCATAACTTTATAAAAATTAAAATCTAAAAGCATTATAATTTTCTTTTTATCATGATACTCATCTGATATTCAAATAGAAAAGTTGTAATATTTCAATGATTTTCAGTTCTTTTCCTGAATAGTTTCTTTTCTTTTCCTTACAACACATTGGATAGTCGAGTAAAACGACTGTGTTTATTGCATCGGCTTGTTTTGATTTTCATCCGCATATATTTAAAACAAGAGCGGGTGATTTTTCACCTTGAACAGAAACTCCATAAACATTTGCGTCCTCAATCCAAGTGATATCCGTCAAAATATTGGCCACCTCGGTCGTTGACACGTTCTCTCCCTTCCACCTGATAAAACAATGCGTACAAATGTGAACAATGGAAACAAAGTTATGTATATTATATACAAGCAGATATTTACTTATTTTGAATAAATATGGCGTATTATTGACCAACAATATCTTCATTTTGACACAAAATAAACCAGCATATTTGTATTATTTCGCTTTATTGCTACAAACAACTGCAATATTTACCGACTTTCGCGTTTCGGAAAAGATGTTAAAATTGGAAAGACGTTAAAAGGAAATCGATTATTCAGAATAAAGCCTTCGTTATGTCACGAATAAAAGACGAACAAAGAAATAAAATAAATAAATGAAACAAATAAATGAAACAAATAAATGAAATAAACGTATGTAAAATCTAAAGACAAAAATTTATATACAAACTTACATTTTATCAAAGCAAGTTTTATTTGGTGTAAAATAACGATATAATAAATGAATGATGTGGGAAATGTAATACGTATTGGAATGTGGAATTAAGATAACTATAGTGATGGTTTTTGGCTTTCCCAACCTAGACTGTAATCCCGGAGGCGGACCATATCTTTGGGTATTGTCTGTTCCTCTAATGCAGACTAATAAAAACACTTCCTGCAGCATTATGACATTTGATATACAGGTGCACCGCCACAGTATAAAGGTATATACTATTTTAATTTGAACCTTGACATAATTTTAAGGTCACAGCGGCCGCCATCTTGGATCCCGTGTGGGAAGTAAGAGCTGTGTTGTGCTACGATATCTTGTTACACTTGTAATGCTTGCTTACCGGAACGTATCTCCAATGCGGTCGGAGAAGTACACAAAATAGTCCTTGTCTCTAATAAGCAAATCTCCGGAATTGAAGTACGCATCGCCTTGTTTAAATGCATTGCGGATTATCTTCTTTTCAGTGTGTTCTTTTTTTCCCGCATATCCATCGAAGGAGGTTTTCTCACTTATACGGCAAACAGCTAGCCCCGGTTCACCTGCAAACATAAACCACAACTTGCTGTCTTATAGTGAAAGTCCATGTTGACATCTACATCGAAACATCGTCTAATCACACTACAGGTGTTCCGAATAAAATGCACAACGATTCTTTGTTGCTGCGACAAATCAATGGGGTGAAAATGACAGAAAAATGGCTAAAAAGTAACTGTTTCTCAAAAATTACAAAAAACTACAACCCGAACACTCGCGTAACGTCTAAAATACATCTATATTAGATCGGCAATATCGGTAACTTCGTCGGCTGATGTATCGGTTGCACATAGGATTAACTATGGCCCTACGAATAATAGATATAGCGGCTTCGTACATCGGATATACATCGGGCCGATATATCTTTAATAATCTGGCCACCGTCGGATATATCCCTACAAATTCTTCGACGTCGGATATGCATATGAAATGCGTCGGCTATACGTCGGTTATACGTTTATATTCCGATGCATTTCCGACGAACTTCCGATGATTTTTATACGTATAAAATGCACATTTCCCAGGTTTTCCAATGCATTTCCGACCAAGTGACAACTGGAAAATATGCGTTTTTTAGACGTATATAAAATGCGTGTGCGCATTTGAAAAACATTTTGTTTCTAACCTTAACTGATCCATTGAACCCTTACCAACCATTCATAATTCACATATTCATACATACACCATAGCATATTAATATACAACATAGTATATTTATATATCGCAGCTAAACACTAGTACTTACTCGGGTTTGAACCGGGGACCTCTTGCAACCTAGGCGCGGTACATACCTCTACTCTACGGCGGCTGGGGCTGCCTCGGCAGTGTAATTAAGTGGTCTAATGTTTCTATTTCGTCCAAAAAAGTTTACTTCTTACATTTTTGTTTTTGCTACCGCTGGCGCTTTTAAATTTAGTTATTTGTATTGTCTTTTCCTCCTTTATGTTTGCTGAGGGATAGTTTATTGAAGCAAGTGACAATTTTCAAGTATATTCATAATGCACCGCTATTGATACTTCATAATGTCCCCTACCAAACGTCAATCGATAAATTTCCGACGTCGAATAAGCATCGGAAAATATGCGTTTTACAGACGTAGAGAGAGAGAGAGAGAGAGAGAGAGAGAGAGAGAGAGAGAGAGAGAGAGAGAGAGAGAGAACATTTTCATTTCAAGTTGTGCGTGAAATACATAAATTTAGAGATCCATTGGAAATCGGTATATTTCCGACGTTTCACCAACAAATATAACTATATGTATAATATACGTATATATTTATACGCATATTACATGCTTGTAATATCTCAAGTAAAACAAATAAAGTTCCGTCGGAATTCGGTATATTTCTGACTTATAGCCGATGCAGTGATATATTTGTATATTATACGATTATTGTAATGCGTCGATTATACATCAGTAATATCATTTTCAAAAACAAGTTTTGTTCCGTCGGAAGTCCGTCTATGTCAGACTTTGGGCCAACATATACAAATATATGTATAATATACGTATAAGTAAATACATCGAATATACGTATGCAACATCCGTTTCAATTTTTTTTACCATTAGTCGGAAGTTTATCTATTTCCAACGTATAACCAATGCATCAAAATATATGTATAAAATATGCATTGAGAAATACGTATAATATATGATATAATATTTAAAAAAAAAATCCCAATTGGTCGGAAGTTCGTCGGAAAAAAGATGTCGGCCCGATTAATATTTGCCAACATCTATTAAACTGAGGAAAATAATCATCGAGCCAACGTCGGTAACCGATGAACTTTCGACGAATGGGGAAAAAATGGAAATTCGACTATTGTCAACCTATAACCGATGCATTACCGATGCATCGAAGCCGATGCCGACGTTTTAAGACCTGATTTATACCGTTCCGATGTCGGCCCGACGTTGCGCGAGTGTTCGGGAACTTCAAACTACTTTCTTAAAAGTTAAAAAATGAGATCTAGATGAAATCTCTCTGTCACTCCTTTCATTTTCTATCTGATTGGTTTGTAATCAAAACACTGTATTTTTACGCAACTCTCAAATTTATGAATTGAGTTATCGTAATGTTATGAGCTTTAGAAAATGTTTAATCTTTTTAATCACAATAACTATGCTACCTGCTCAAGAAACTAAATGTAATTTGCTTTATAAAGGTCATATTTTTTATCAAAAGACTTTTCAGTGTCTTAATTACAATTCAGAGACAAAGAGAATAACATATTGCCTTCTTTAATTCATTTATATTTGACTACCTTATATTTGACTCAATTTTCCTTCACATAACAATAAAACATTTGCAATTTGAAATTTTATTTATACAAATTCACAGAGAAAGAAAAAAATAGTGTTTCTTAGTCGCTTATATATGATTCATTCTTATTTGTCTCGTTCTTACTTGACTCGTTCTTTATTGACTCGTTCTTTATTGACTCGTTCTTTATTGACGCGTTCTTTATTGACTCGCTCTCGCATTATTTGACTCGTTCTTATTTAATCGTGTTTTCATTTTTCTTTAGTTTAACGTTTTGCACAAGTTAACTCGTTGGTTGTGACGTACCTGGCTTTGCAGGAACGCACCAGCCTTTGTCGTCTCGTACGGGATGTGCTTTATCCACGTCATAGGCCAGAAAACGGATTGGGATAATCATGTTCTAAAACAAAACTTTAAACTTTATTACTAAAAATACACATATTTATTTAAATTTTACTTCAGCTAGCGCAGTATTTAGTGAACAAAATGTGAAAGATATTTTCCTGCTGTATAATGCAACAAAGAACGTTAAATTGAGTATATTTAAGTATTTACTTTAAATACTTAAGGGATTACAGTGATTTATTTAAGTTCGCGAACACGTAGAGCGTGTATTGAATAGGCAGATTAATATAGAATAGAATAGGTTTATTCCAACTTCAAACAAGCAAAATACAATTTTTAAGAAATAAGAAATAAAATGCATTGCTATACGCGTCGAACCGTGCCTTGAACGAGGAAACCCCGTGTATCGCCAACGTATTTTATCTCATTAATGCCACTTATATTAAAACAAAAAAGCTCTCATTTAATTAATATTTTTAAATGAGTATCTAAACCAATAATAATAAATAAATACTGCCAATATTAAAATGAATAAGCGCGTAAATAAATCAATATTTAAATAAGCATTTAAACTAATCATATAAATATTTTAATAGCCAATTATCAATAAATAAAATCAAAGCTACAAATAATCCTTACGAGTAAAGGAGAGAAATACCCGCAGCTGCCTTCCTTGTTCAACAGATTGAGAAAAAACATATTTCCCTCAGTTGCAGCATAGAATTCATAAATATTCTCAATTGCAAATCTTTTTTGAAATGTTTTCCATATATCTTTGCGGAGGCCGTTTCCAAAGGCTTTGCGTACTGTGTGAGTTCTGTCATCCACTGACTGTAGCGAAAAATGTCACCATAGTGTTTGGCGCAAAAATTTGACTTCTTAAAATAGCTACTAGATTGATGCATCAATTGACACATCAATTTATCATGAAGTGTAGTGTTAAATTATTAATTTAATTTGCACGTTTAACATTTACTCGAGATGTAAACACATTAAAATGTAAGAATTCATGCTTTAAACATTCTTTAGAAACGTTCTCTTAAGTACGTCATTTTAAGACTCATTTAAGGAGTACAAATACGCATATAACAAATAATAATAATAATAATAATAATAATGATAATAACAATAATAATAATGATGATAATGAAGAAGAAGAAGAAAAAAGAACACAGCAGTAACAACATCACAACAACACAACAACAACAGCAATAATTATGCATTCCTTTTTACCTCTGGCTGACTGAGAAGATACCTACAAACTTCGCCTATATAATTAATTACAGTCACATTGTGCTTGCGGCAGTCGTCCCAAAAACGGCTTGCTGAAAATTTCTTTCGAAGGACCAAAGTGCTTCCTGTATAAAATACACATCTATTAATTGACCTGCACCTTGTTGAGTGATCAGAAACATAACAACTTTGCTTACATTTACATTGTGCTGCATTTTCTAAAGTTACGTTGCAACATTTCCTTGCTTAAGGCAGTAAATAATGCTACTGTCGGTCTCCCTCTCCTGCGCCCACTTGGCTGTTGATCTGCCCACTCCCCCACTCCCATTTGGCTGCTGATTCACCCCCTCTCTCACACCCACTTCGCTCCTGATCCGCCCCCTATCCCACACCACTGCTGAGCCCCTCCTCTCTCACGCCCACTTGGCTGCTGAACCACCCTCGTCTCTCACGCCCACTTATGTGGTGATCCACCCCCTCTCCCACGCCCACTTAGCTGCTGAACCACCCTCCTCTCTCACACCCACTTCGCTCCTGATCCGTCCCCTATCCCACACCACTGCTGGGCCCCTCCTCTCCCACGTCCACTTAGTTGCTGAGCCGCCTTCCACTCTCACGCCCACTTGGGTGCTGATCCGCCCCCTCTACCACGCCCACTTGGCTGCTGACCCGCCCTCCTCTCCCACGCCCATTTAGCTGCTGATCCACCCTCCTTTCACACGCCCACTTGGTTGTTTATCCACCCCTTTATGAGATTCATCAAGTATATAATGTGTCTTAGAACGACTGAATATTCTTCATACCGGTTTGCAAAGCCCATTGGAGCATGATAAGAGCCGCGGTGTGATACAGTGGCAGAGCGGTGTAGATGACGTCATCCTGCCCCACTTCGATCATTTGGTGGATGCCACAAGTTTTTACAAATCGATCTTGCGTAATAATGGCTGGTTTTGGTAGACCTAAAGTTAAAAAAATCAAACATTTATCTGTTATACTCCACGCCTTATATTACCATTACCCATATATTTACTTTGCACCTATTTTAGGTTGATGTTACCAGCGCCACAGACTGCGGGAGGCGGGGTGGGGGGGGGGTTCGAATCAGTCTTTCCGTTTATGTGGTACAGACTCGCGCTACCAGTGCTAAAGTTCTGCTTGAGGGATTTCAGACCAGTCCCTCCCGTTCGTGTGGTGCTAGCAGGGCTGCAGGCTGTAAAAAGGTTTCTGGATCAGTCCTCCCCCTTGCGTTTTCCTTTTCTTCTTTGTTTCGTTTTTGTTTTAGTTTCCAACAAAATTTGTGGAAGCTTTTTTATTGATTTAAAGAATAAAGGCAATGGCAAGTGTTAACTATTTTTCACTGTTTAAAACAGTTTTTAAAAAATTAGAAAAGTTATATGAAATTATCAGGAACACAAAAACAACAATTTTTATTACCCGTCGTTCCTGACGTAAACACATAGCAGAGGGAACTTCGTGTTGTTATGTTGCTTCTCATCCGTCTGTCAGGCTGTCCGTCAGACATTTCACTCAAGCACTCATCAAAATCGCGCCAAATATCCGGAAAAGTTTCGTGCTGTCCTCCTTGTGCAAAAACTGTGATAGAAATCTCTATATCTTTGATGGCATTTTGTAGGTCACGACCTGTAAGTAATTAAAAAAAAGTCAAGCTACATGTTTGTTCTCATAAATAGTTCAGTACACTTGGGTTTTGAGTGATATGGGTTATATCGGTATTGATGGACACAGGGGGTGTTGAGTGATATGGGTTATATCGGTATAGATTTACACGGGGGTGTTGAGTGATATGGGTTATATCGGTATTGATAGACACTTGGGTGTTGAGTGATATGGGTTATATCGGTATTGATGGACATGGGGGTGTTGCGTGATATGGGTTATATCGGTATTGATGGACACGGGGGTGTTGAGTGATATGGGTTATATCGGTATTGATGGACACAGGGGGTGTTGAGTGATATGGGTTATATCGGTATAGATTTACACGGGGGTGTTGAGTGATATGGGTTATATCGGTATTGATGGACATTGAGTGAAATGGGTTATAAAGATATTGGTGGACACATGGGCATTGAGTGATATGGATTATACAGGTATTTTGGACACTTAGGTTATATTGGTATTAATGGACATACTGGTATTTAGTTACTTGCACTCTGATCAAAACAAGAATAGTTAGTTGTTTCTTTGTTGGTTTTTTAATTTTGTTTATTTTATTATTAATATTTTGCAGATAAGTGTTGTAGTTTCTGCATTATTGAATTATTCATTAGCCAGGTTATGTGAAAGGAGTAGGGTCACCCCTCCCCCACCCCCGCCCCCACCCACTTACTTTGTCCTACTATGAGTGCTCTGGCGTTGCAAACTTCCACACAATGACGCAGTGACTTAGCCCTCAGATTCGTATTGATCAGCGACGTCACTACCCCAATCTTTGCTAAACCTGTCCACGTGTGAAGAAAATTAACTGTTTATGTATGTTTATGTATACGTCTATGTGTGTTTATTTATATTTAGTTGTTAGTATGTATGTCTATACCTTTAGAAGGTTGTTCGTACACAAGGTAAGGCATAAGGCTTAGGTATATATATATATATATATATATATGTATTCTCTCAAAGAAAAAAAAAAGTATTGGGATAATTTGCTCTATATATGTAGACATGTAAGACGTATTATCTTATAAACCAAATTATGTTTTATTGTAACTTGAATAATAAGGTATCAGCAACGTTGATCATCGTCTGAACCAATATGCATTAACCATGTTCTGAAAATATAGACATAATAATATACATGTTTACGACTGTCGGTCATGCCTGATTAAAGTAAAATAAACAATATTTACTCATCTTAGACAGTTACTGTGGGCTTAAAAACTTGTCATCGGCAGGATTAAAAGATGAAATTTTTGTTTCTTTTTCGGGGAGCAAATAATATCTTTCTTTTCACAATTTATTATTATTATTTTTTGTTTGATGTATGCCGCTTTTTGAAAATATTTTCTCTTTCAGCTTTTGTCAGTTATCTTGGGCAGGTCCAGGCAAATATCAACTAGGTAGATAACTCCGCTCAAATGCTGACTCATTATGGATGGCCTGAGTTGACCACAGATAAGTATAGACAAATGCTCACTCATGGATGGCCAGAGTCATCCATAGATAAGTCCAGACAAATGCTGGCTCGTTGTAGATGACCAGAACCATTACAACACCTCTTTTCCTTTTTTATTTGTTTCATTTGTGCTTCTATTTACTATTCACTTTTTTCAGATATTCGCTTTTTTCAGATATTGCCGGTTACCTAGATAAGTCCACACAAATGCTGGCTCATTGTGGATGACCAGAGCCACGACATCGCCGCTCTTCCAGCCTAAGTGTATTGCCAGATTGGCTACTTTGTTCGCCTGTCTGTTCACATACTCAAATGTCACCTTCCGATCGTCATATAAAATAAAAGTTTTGGATGGCACGCGGCTCGCTGTGTCTTCAAACATATCTACCAGCCATTTCTTTCCTCGAATTTTCCCTTGAAGCCATGTCACTGAAACATGTGAGCAATGTGATTGCTTCAAAATACTCAATGATCGATAATTAGTGATGTTGATAAGCCCCTCACACTTCCTCCACACCGCATTCCACCACACGGCATCCCTCACACTGCATCCCACTACAGCGCATCCCCTACAATGCATCCCATCCGCCACATCCCCGTACACCTCATCTCACTACACCGAATTCCCCATACTGCTAACCTCCACACTGCATCTCTCTACACCGCATCCCATCACACCGCAAGACCCCACCCCCTGGCATCAATCACGCCGACTCCCGCCACACCGCTTCCCCACACCACATCTTATTACATCGCATCCCCACACCACATCCCTCCACACCGTATCCCACCACATTATATCCCATAACATCGCTTCTAACCCCACCGCATCCCCTACACTGCATCGCACCCAACCGCATCTCCAAACATCACATCCCATTATATAGCATCCCCCATACCGCATCCATCTACACCCCATCCCACCATATTACATTACATTATATCCCACAACACCACATCTCATCACACCACATCCCCATACCACTTCCTACCAACTGCATTTCCTTACACCGCATCTACCACACCGTATCCCCCACACCACATCCTACCTATCACATCCCATCACACCGCATCCTACCACATCGCATTCCACCACATTACATCCTCCACACCGCATCCCATCACACCGCATTTCCCCACACCACATCCCATTATATCGCATCCCTACATCGCATCCCACCACATTATATCTCACCATACCTCATTCCTCGGGCCTTCTAGTCCGATGTTTTTTTTTTCCGTAATATATTTCAATTGCATATATTTAAGCAAGATATTTGATTAAAATTGATCATAAAATTCATTAGAAATGATTGAAATTGATTACAATTGATTTGTAATGGAATCCTTGGTGATTGCATGTATATTTAACTGAGAAATACAAAACTTTTAAATTGTCTTTAAATTAAATCAAATATTGTGACTTGGTAATACCAACCGTAACGAAACGCTACTCTCAGATATACAAGGTCCTTTGCAATGGATGGACAAATGAAATAGACCAGTCCACAAAGGGCAGCAAGTGACCCAGCTATAAAGACGAGCATCTGCAAAACAATTATTATACACAAAGTCCAATAACCAAGAAAAGACATTATATAGTGTATATTATGTGCTGGTATGTATTCTCTTACCCAGCTATAAAGAGGAGCATCTGCAAAACAATTATTATACACAAAGTCCAATCAACAAGAAAAGCTATTATATAATGTATATTATGTGCTGGTATGTATATCTCTTATGTGCTGGTATGTATTCTCTCATGTGCTTCTATTGAAAGTTCTGAATGTGCTTGTGTATCTGTCTGTATGAGTTTGTATGTACATATCTAAATGTGCTTGCATGTTTATCTCTCTATATGCTTGTATTTATATCTAGTATAGGATAATTTTATCATCTATCTGCAATTATACTTAAACTACCTGCATCTTAATATCAACATCAACATTAAAGTAAAAATGACCGCAACATTAACCAAATTCCAGACCGGAAGAGTGAACCTGGTATTTTATTCTTGTAGCGAAGGAGTAAGTTTTGTAGTGAATATCGAGCTAATAATGATATTTTTTTAGTGTTTCACTGGATTTATACTCAATTTATATTATTTTTGCAAAAGTTCCAGGTTAGATAATAATCAGTTTTAATTCTGCGTTGATAAACAAGTGGGTTTCATTCCGTGTGACAGTCTTCTGGGACCTTTATATAGTTTGTCGTCTTCCGGGGGCTGTATATAATCTGTGCAGCCTTCTGGTGTTTCTGTATCATTTTTGCAGCCTTCTAGTGGTTCACATCATTTTTGCAGCCTTCTGGTGGCTTTACATCATTTCGCAGCCTTCTGGTGTTTTTGCATCATTTTTGCAGCCTTCTGTTGGTTTAGCATCATGTTTGCAGCCTTCTGGTGGTTTACATCATTTTTGCAGCCTTCTGGTGGCTTTACATCATTTCGCAGCCTTCTGGTTTTTTTGCATCATTTTTGTAGCCTTCTGTTGGTTTAGCATCATGTTTGCAACCTTCTGGTGGTTTACATCATTTTTGCAGCCTTCTGGTGGCTTTACATCATTTCGCAGCCTTCTGGTGTTTCTGCATCATTTTTGCAGCCTTCTGTTGGTTTAGCATCATGTTTGCAGCCTTCTGGTGGTTTACATCATTTTTGCAGCCTTCTGGTGGCTTTACATCATTTTGCAGCCTTCTGGTGTTTTTGTATCATTTTTGCAGTCTTCTGATAGTTTTGTGTCATTTTGCAGTCTTACGGGGGCTTCATATCATTTTGCAGTTTTCTGGTGATTTCATATCATGTCGTCTGGGAACCTTATGTATAATTTTACATTAGATTTTAGCACACGTCAAGAGTGGCTTTCACGGGTATTAAGCGTGAGCAGTAGGTACAAGGCGAAAAGTTACCGTTGACGGTTTTTTTATGTCAGGACATGCCCTTTTTGTTTCATCTCATGACAATCAATTTCAGTTTCAAATTTGTATAGAATTATTGATATCAAGAATAGATTTTTCCAACTAAAATCATGTTTTGATATCAAGAACTAAGTTTTGCTATAAGTAATTTTATTTTTGATTATTATTTTTTCTCTAAATGTATTCTTGATCTCAAACAATAATTCTTGATATCAATGTATATTTTGAGATATAAAAAATATACATTATTCATTAATATCAAAAACGATTTATGATATCTGAAACTGATTTTTAGAGATCAAATATTTAATTCTTGATAGCAAAAATGAAATATTTGATAACAAAATCTCAGTTTTGAGCTCAATAATTTATTTTCCTTTTATTGATATTAACAATTTATATCGGATATCTTTTTTTAAGAAGGAGACTTTTTCAATTTGTATATTGAAATCTGCAAATGAGTCTTCGATCTCAAAAATTAATTTTCGACATCAAAATATAGGTCTTTTTATATAAAGGATTCAGACACACATAGGTGAATAAAATAATGACTAGTCCTTGTATGCAGAATCTTTCTTTTAGTTTTTTACTGCACAAAATAGAAGCAATTATTGATCTCAAAAATGTTGCTTTCACTGATATTAGTAATTTATGTTTTTATCTCAAAATTTTAATTGATTATTCGTGAAATTTATATAAATATGTGTCTCCCTTAAATTTTGGGAAATTGATATTTTGATCTCATAAATGAATTTTTACTATTTAATATTCAATTACTGGTAGAAAAATATAAATTAATAGATCTATATTGATATATTAATATCTTTAATTATATTTTGACATAAAAAATAAGCATTCAATATTTAAATTGCATTCCGTGTAGGGATTCGTTTACACTTCTGTATGTCGTTTTATGCCACGATTCAAATTGCAATATTTAACATGATATATCTATGTCCTGTTATCAACTATTACTCAATTTTAATTACCAGTTAATTTTATTTGTTGGTGAAAAACAAAATAAAGCCTTACACTTTTGACAAAAAATAAAATATACGACGAATAAAATTGTATTAATTTGCTCTTCGTCGTTACGCAAACACTGCAATTCTCAAAAATAGTGTTTTATTACTTAATGGGATAATTTGCTTTCAGCTTTCAATCTATTTGTATTGCACTGAAGCTGTAGAAACACACTTGAACACTACAGAATTGTTATTTGACAGTGTGTAATTTTGTACTTAGCAAATAATACTTCATTCAAGGAATTTAATTGATTGATACTGTTTCATATATCAAATACCAATAAACTCTGGAATCACTTCAGAGGTTTACAACGTTACTCCAATGATTATTATCTATTAAATAAAAAAGTATAAATTTACTTTTCAAAGAAACACGGGGTTTAATATCCGTTGAATTAAACGATACAAGAAATAATTAACTTGCCAAAGAAACTCCCTGTTTCTTTTCATTGATATCGGATACAGAGCTTTAAGTGTTGTTCAATATCAATGTATTAGCAAAAATCCAATTTTAACCATCCAACATGTATTCTATTATGATTCATTTAATAGCCCTATATGCTTTCCACTTAATTTACAGAGCAAGAAGTTATGCACTACAATCAAAGAATATTTCCTGTAAAAAATGAAAATGGTTCCTGTTATCTATCAATTTTGATAATAAGAACATGGCACTTACTTCACAAATTGGATACAATAGCAAGTTATCCCTTTAAACTGTATCTGGAAAATATATCTACTTTTTCAAAAACACTTTAACTTGCACTAGAATCATCAGGAACTGTATAGTTATGTAAAGACTAGTACTAGCATTGTCAGCACCAGACAAATCAGTATCACTGATGCGCCTGCTGAAATGTAGCAAATAATCGACGGTGCTGAAATACCCATAATATAGCGCAACCTTGTCAATGTCAACGATGTTTTTTGGTGTTTATTGTACTTATGCATGTTGAACCGAGCTATTTACGAGTTGACACAAGGTTGGTCTTTACATCAGGGACATAATTAAGAGCCGGCACAAGATGTATGTTGTTTTGCGTAAAAGTGCAATGACTTATTAAAGTTTGCACATGACAAATTCTGCAAAAATGCACACATACACAACATAGATAAATAACTTATGTATATACAATTCTGATTATGCATAGTTACTTTGTTTATAACTGAAATAAAGGAAACAAAAGATTCACATTTCCTGTCTAATAGTATGTAATATTGCCATACAAAGGAAAACATTCAGTTTTAATTCAACTAGCCTATTCAGTTTTAATTAAGCAAGCCGCGGGTACATAAACATACTGCCTAAACATAAAATACCCAGTTCAAATGTTCAAAAAATACTGTTTAAATATTAAAATACCATCTAGATATAATGATACTGCCTGATGAAATTTTAAAATGCTGTTAAATATTAAAATCCAGCTTATATGTAAAGATATCTAAATATGCAAATGCTGACTAAAATTAAAAAAATACTAACTAAATATAGACATACCAACTAAATAAGTACATTCTGCCTAAACATGAAAATACTACCTAAACATAAAAGTTTCTCTAAATATAAAATACTGCCTAAACACAAAGTACAGTCTATGCATATACAGCTAAATATAAAAAACAAACAATACAAAAATGCTGCCTAAATATAATCATACTACCTGAATTTTTACATAGTAATACATATATGTCCTGTAACACACAAACATATTACCTAAATATAAACATACTGCCCAAATAGCAGAATACTGCCTGAACATTAAAACATCATGCAATTAATCTCTTGCTGGTTTTTCTCTTGATTGTGACATTGGTGCCAATTGGAAATTGTTTGAATGATGCACTGTTTTAAATTGCACACTAAAAGATTAATTCTAAATACACTGCAATAATGAAAACAGAATCAGTGATGAGAGGGTTACAAACAGTAGATACAACGTGTTTTGATATCTTTAAGTAATCTCGATGTGATATGTAGTGTACAGCTTAATGTCCTCTTGTTGTTTATTGTTACTTGTACATATTATTTCAAATAACCTGGTTACTTTAGGCCACATGAATACTTACTTGTTGGAATTATGGAATTATTATGGAATGTGCATGGTGAAATACGACCAATAGAAATAGCAATACAGAAATGTTTGAATGAGACAGCCATGTTAATATCTCAGAACATCTTTCCAACTTCACCTTATTTTTTTACTTTTTTGTCTACAAGGTAGAACAACTCAGCTCCTTGCAACACCATATTTCAACAAAGAACAAGAAACTGTTCTACCAGGAAAATACTGTTGGTACTGTGGGCACTGTTTATCATTTTAAAAGGGTTTACATGGATGTGGTGCGAGATATTTCACAATGGGTATTGTAGTAATCACCATCGCACAAGTATTACTCGTTTAGATCCACAGGCCAGAATTACATCTTTGCCAAAGCGTATCATAATGTGCTGAATACACAGAAGAGACTTTTAAGCTAAATCACTGTCTGTATGTTGACCAATGTCAAATTATATTGTTAGATAAAATGCAATTAAGAATGCAGTTATATAAGAAATAGAATCTATGTGACAAATATATAAAATAAGTAAAATATTACATTGCTATGTTAATGGTACTAAAGTATCCTCCATAAGCGCGCTTTTGCTCTCATTGCTAATTACTGTTTTTAATTGATTGATGACGCTTCTCTTCCACTTCTCTTTCACTTTCAAAGATTTAGTATGGAATAATTTCAGTATCCAAATGACAATTTTCCTTCAAGGCATTCTTAGTTTTTTATTCTTGTGAAAACACAGGTGTTATTAATAGGTGTCTATGTCTTTACTTTACTCTAAGTTTTTACTAAAATTATTCTGTACACTGCATTAACATGCTTTTTGTGAGTAATATTTTGGTTACATATCAATATACTATCAATGTCTTCGATTTTACAAATTTATGCTCCAATTTATGTTCAAAGTATTTTTGTTTAAACATGTTGTAGTTGCTTTATAATATCAAATATATATTTTATAATATCAAATATATGATCGAGCTCCGTTATTTGAACGAAGAATAAGCATGTTCTGTCTATTTTTCTCAGAAAGAAATGACAAACAGATTCTTGACTTTCAATCATTTTTAGACATTTACGCTTTTTACCACGTACGCTTTTATTGTGCTGTTTTAGTGTTGATATCGTATTGTTATTGGGTTTTTATTCCGCTGTAATCGTGTTGCTCTCGTGTTGTTATCATGTTATTAACGTGCTGTAATCGTGCTGTTATCGGTTTTGATATAGGTTGTCACCGTGTTGTTATCGTTTTATGATCTTGTTGTTATTGTCTTATTATCGTGTTGTTGTCGTGTTGTTATTATGTTGTTATCGTGATGCTATTGTGTTATATTTCTTTTATTGTTCAGTTATCGCATTGTTATCATGTTGTTATTGTACTGTTTTCATGTCCTTATGGTGTTTCTATAACAAATAAAGACACACTTCTATTACAGAGCAAACAAAATGTTCTACTACATATGATATATTTAACCCAGGCCAATAAAACTATCAAAATAATTGTTGCTGTTTATATTAGAAGAAAATTAAACAAAACATCAACATGTTTAAATATTCCAAAACACGTTAAGTAATTATTCAATTATCAGTTCCAGTCACGTTCCATCTTCGTATTGAGTTTCTGTAAAACCTTCAAAATTGTGTTCTTGATTCTTGCAATGGCAAGCCAAAATCGTTTGCTACTTCCCCTAAGAATCATTAAATAAGAAAACATTGCGTGGTTTTTTAAAATATTTTTTACAATCTTTGAGTTAACAAAATACACATCTTTAATTGCTCACTTTGTTAATTTCATGAATCAGTGTGAACCTTTGTTTAAAAACAATCAGAAACTTCTACTTTAAATTTACTTATTGCAAATGCGAGACTTTTCGACTGGGGTAATGTGTAGACTGCAAGTTCGTTTGGTTCATCTGTAAACCAATGATCAAGTAAATAAAATAGTATTAATTGTCTTTGCAAACGATGCGTTTCGAGATGCAATAAACTTTTTCGTGACTTTTCATACTTTTTTTCTATCATTTCTGAAGCCTTTAGCCAATCATTTTGCATCTAAAACATCAAAACGTTTCTGTAGAAATAGCTTATTGTTGGTGCTATTTCTGCTATAGGTTACTGCTATTTCGACCTCCCTGATCATACTCTCCCAGCACATGACAGGCGTTTGAAAAAGCATGTTGAATCAACAGATATAAAAACAAGATTGTCCATAGATAATACCTCAGTTCACGAATATTGGTATAAAAATGTATGATCGCTAACCAAATTTTCAAGACATTGAGGATATGTACCTAGCGTAGGTATTTTATTGCAAAATGATTTATCGCGAATCTATCCCAAAATTTTTGGCGAATCACCAAAACAAGTTGTAGCCAAAATATGAAGGCAATAAGACTACATCCGCAATAAAAAGTAACAATAATAATAATAGCAAAGCCAGTTTGTTGTGAATCACTATAAAGTAATAGCCAGGTAGACAGTAATTCTTGATACACTTGCTTAACACTTAACAAGAGTAGGACTATTTTACTAATTTCTGTTAATAATTTACGAAAACAGCTTTTTGCGCATATTTCCGCCAACTGCTGAAAAAAGACGCCAGCTGTTAAGAAAAACAAATAGCCAGATAGACACCCACACATTCCATCAGGATTTATTAACTTTTCTTTTAAAAAATACGTTTTTTTCTAAACATAGGTTTTTGGCTAATTTTGGCTATTCACAAAAAAGTAGTAGGAAGTACTATGGTTTGATTCGCTGTTTTAAAATTTAATACAGAAAGATTTTAGCCTTAAGATTTTAATAAGAAATTAGTTTTTTCGCCAAATTCTTTGAGTATTTTTTCCGAATCATGGGAAAAAGGGAACATCCATTTGAATAACATTGGAAATAGCTTTAGCTAAAATTTAAAAAAAGGCTATTTCTCTGGAATTAGGAAACTTCAAGTCAGTAACGTTGTTTCCCTGCTCACAATAAAGAGATTACTAAAACAATTTGGATTTTGTCAAAATTTTCTACAAGTTTTTGAAAATCTCTAAAAAAGAAATAGAAAGATAGACACATGTGTCTCTTACATGTCTCTCTCACAATGTAATCACTTTCCTACTAAGAAATTGCTGTTTCGCAAATATTTCTGAAATATTTTGGCGAATCATCAAAGAAAGTAACAGGTAGGTTCTAATGCTATCTTCACTAATTCAATTTATAGTATAAGATTATATAACTAGGCTTATTTAAGATTTTTGGTGAGAAATTATTTCTTCTCAATATTTCTGCCACATTTCTCTAATCATGGAAAACCAAATAACCAAATGGGCACATAGGCCGCTTCAAAGAAATGTAGGTACCAATCCTCGGTACCATCAACCAAAACTTCAAAAGAGTAGGCTGTGGTGTTTGGTTACTTTTCAGTAAGAATATTTCCCCCAAGGTTTTGTCAAATAACCAAAAATAATTATAAAAATAGCCAGGTAGGTAACAATGTCAACTTCTTTCATTGAAAATGTTGAGACTTTCATATCATACTACTAGCGTTAGTCAAGAGTCTAGTATTTAAGAAAACCAGTAATAATCAGATAATCCCGTATTTTTATTAAATTTCTCTGGCATCAGTTAAGTTTTAAAATTAAGTAATGTCCGCTTTCCTCGTTAAAATTTTAAGACGTTACGATTAAATACTAGCTTTAGTTAAGATTTTAGTAAGTAATTACAGTTTTGCCAATGTTTCCCTCACTTGTTTTTGAAAGCGAAAAAACTGTAAAAGCCAGTTAAGTATCAATAACTTCTAGCTTTAACCAAAATTTCTAGACAGTAAGGCCATTTCTCTAGTGTGAGCTTAGAGTTTACTAATTTTTTTTTACCAAGCCAATATTTCTCTAATTTTTGGCGAATTACCAAAAATTAAAGCGTTTCCATTGAAACGCTAGGAGGAGATACTTTTTAAAAACATTGGTTTTTGGCCAATATTCTGGCTTTTAGCTGAGAAGAAGAACCGGTTTTCAACTTAAATGCGCCCATATTCACAGACGCATATACCTTTGATGACTGCTCTAACCCCTTCTCCTGTATAAGGTGGTATTAAAAAGTGTATCAGAAATTTACCTTATCTTTTGGATGTGACGTCATAGTTTCTGCCAGCGATTTGCTTGATGCCTGTGGTTTCATTAACTGCCCTGGAAATGTCTGGAACATTGATTGACAAATGTACAGTGGACATATCCGCACACTGGGCAACTATGGGATATAACCACATAACCACAGTAAAACGCACGTGAGCACAGTAGTAAGAGTATGACCAGAGTGGTAAGCACATGACCACAGTATTGACCCTTGACCAGAGTTATAAACACATGACCACAGTAGTAAACACATGACCAGAGTGGTAAACACATAACCACCGTTATAACCACATAACCACAGTAAAAGGCACTTGATCAGAGTGGTAAACACTTGACCCCAGTTGTGAGCATACGACCACAAATGGCAAGCGCATGACAGCTGTGGTAACCAAACACATAAGCACGCACATGGCTACAGTTGTAAGCATGTGACTACAGTAGTAATGACATGACGGCGGAGGCAGAAACATTTGTACTGTTGCAAGCAAATTATCACAGTGGTAAGCAGTAGGTACCAGTGGTAAGCACTTGATCACAGTGGTTAGCAACAGTACGCCAGTGGTAAGGATATCATCATAGTTCTGAATACATAACCTTAGTGGTAGGCACGTGGCCACAGTGGTAAGCACAACACAACACTGTGAAGCACACGACAACAGCGCTACGTACATTATCACAATGATAAGTACATGACTACAGTGGTAAGCACATGATCATAGTGGTACGTACAGTACTACAGTGAGTTGTACATGGCCGAAGGGGTAAGTAAATGACCACAGTGGTCTCCACATGACCAGAGTAGCAAGCACATCACCACAGCATTAATTTTGGTAACAGTCGTAGGCATAGAACCACGATGGTAAACACATGATCACAGTGGCCAGTACTTGACAACATTTTAAGCACATGACCATAGCAGTATGCTCATCACCAAAGCATTAAGCATATAACCAGAGTATTAAGCATATGACCACAACGGTAAGTACAGGACCGCAGTGGTACGCACGTGATCATAGTGTAAGCACATCGCCACAGTGGCAAGCACATGACCACCGTACCCAGCACCTGACCATATTGTCAACATATGACCACAGTATTGAGCACATAACCACAATATTAAGCACATGACCACAGTCATAAGTACAGGACCGCAGTGGTAAGCACATGATCATAGTGTAAGCACATCGCCACAGTCCTAAGCACATGACTGCAGTGATAAGCACATGACCCCAATAGTAAGCGCAAAACCACAGTGGCATGCTGACCTTTCAGCACCTGTCAGATTATATTGTTGACAATTTTAATATCACCAGTGAATAAATAGTACAATGTTAAGAACCTTTTGTAATGATTCAAACTGTTTAAAATACAGTGTTGTTCTCATATTGGCCACATTTTCACAAGTCATGCTGCCTTGATATTTGAAATGCTAGAACACTGGATGTTAATAATCTCAAATATCACTTTAATAAAGTAAATCGTCTGTATGAAACTGTGTTGCCTGTTGTACGTTTATATCTTGACTTTAGGATTTCCAATAGCCAATCCTTTCATGAATTCGTGCAGTGCGTTGCCGTCTAATGTTTTTCTGACCTTTAACGGTTTGGACTAGGAAAATCACATGGACAGAGGAATACTCTGGTATGTCTGTATAACCATCTTTTAAATTAGTTAGGGAAATTTATCTGCACTTTATATGTAAAACGAGCAATATTTGATCAGTTAAAATGTTAAGGTATTGTGCATTTGTGACGTCACACTGGATAACAAACCTCTCGGCAGCTTCAGATCATAGAATCACATAAGAATGGCCACAGGAGCATTACAAGAACAGTATTGGAGAAAGCTGTATGAATTTTGGTACTTAGACTCGGTACATGATTTTTTTAGTATAATTATCATACTGTGTAGTTTTTAGATAATTCAAAAGTTTTTCTCAAGCCATTTAGTACTTCTTATTATGTGTCCCAATCAAATGCATAATTTTTATTATTTGTGTACTTAATGTGCTATCAATCTTCATACCGGCTTTACTCTCTGTTGTAGTAATATCTACTGGTTCTGTATGTAATCTGCTATCATTTCACATAGGTATCCTATGTTATCGTACTTGAGTACTTCCTATCGGTTCTGTATTTAATTTCTCATTATTTACATGCAGAATATACCCTCCGTTGAAGTACTTGCTATCAATTCTGCATTTAATTTGTTATCATTTTGCACACCGGCTGCACCTGCTGCTGTAGTACTTACTATTGGTTGATTGCTTAATTTGTTTTCATTTTACATACGGGCTCTACTCTTTGTTGCAGTAATTGTAATGGGTTCTGTACTTGAGTTGGTATCAATTTACACACCAGCTGTACCCTCTGTTGTGATACTTGCTAGCGGCTGGGGAGTTAATTTGTAAATTTTGCTGTTTCTTTATTGCTGTTTTACAGTTTCAATTGAACATTTAAGACTTAAATCATGTTACATATTTCAAAGTGGCTTAATTATAACAGGAATTATTACGTTAAAATTAAATTCCCCGGAATAATTACTAATAATTGACTGCAAATTGTTAAAAAAATACAAAATGAAGATTCAATTTTCTATTAAAAATGACAACAAAAAATTTTAATTGCATCAAAGCATTATAGTGAAATTTAGTTGTATTGTTTTTCTCTTCACATTTTAGACTTCGTTTGCAACAAACCTTAAAGGCTCATACCTACCACCATTCGCCATATGATACTTTATAAAAAAGAAATACAAGTTTAGAAATACCCAAAAATAATTGAGTACCAACCGCCATTTTCCTGTCTTGTACATATAAATATCGAAAGCTCACATATCTTTTTAGACTTTCATTTTTACAATAAAAAAGTTAAAAACGTTGGTATGAAAGGCATATTAGTGGCTTTAAAATAAATCCGTTTAAAATGAAGATAAATAAAACTTTGCACCTTTTTGGTCTCCAAATTGAACTGCCCAAAAGCTTAGGCTGGTACTGGTCCCAGAACTGGTACCGTTTTTGCACATGGATAAAGCCTGCTGTTCTGCAAGTGTTTGAGTATGGCCTTGGGAGCAATATATGCCATGATTAGGGGAGTATCCATCTGCCGTTGTTAGGTACATCTAAACGCAAATTGAAAGAATGTTACTGGGCAAAAAATTGTAACTTAAAATAAATACACATTTACTGTACGTCTTAAGCAAAAATATAGTAAATATCAGAAACCAATTAAGAGTTGAAGTTAAGTAGTTTGTTAGTATTTCCTGCCTTGATAAAACAAGATAACACAAGTATTATATGAAAAACTGGCTTTCATATGATTAATGTATATAAGTTCATTTTAGAGAGAGGAGGAGGAGGAGGAGGAGGAGGAGGAGAGAGAGAGAGAGAGAGAGACAGAGAGAGAGAGAGAGAAAATAAATGTTTCGTTATTTTCTTTCCAAAAATATATAATTCACTGAGTTAAAGTTTGTTGTCTGAGTATTTCTATTTAACTCATATATTTGTAACGTATTGAAATATATATATATATATATATATATATATTATCGGGACCAAAAGAGGGCCTCGATAATTTTGACTTCGGTGCTCCATGTCACATATTTGTTAAAAACATTAAACTTTGCTGTTGTTGTAAAGAATTTATATCGAAACATCATTTACACTCCACTATTTTGCGAGAATTTTGCTATTTTGATAAATTTTTAGTTTATAATTATTCTCTTGTATATATTATATATTGTATATAATAGGCATTATCAAGACCGCATTACAATTTTCGCCTAATATTATATATTAAACTATATTAAAATATCATTTATTTTTTATTTTATGTGCGAGCTTAATATGTTAAATATTGACTCACAATTATAATCATAAAAAATTCAAAAATTATAATAAAAATTTAAAAAATATGCAAAATAAAAGTGGTACCGCTAATGCCATATATTTAACATATATGTGCATGGTCCCGATAAGGCCTATATTATCCTTTTGTATACTTGCCTGGTCCCGATAATGCCTAAAGCAGCCTTATATGACACATTGAAATATGTTCAGCGTGATCCACAAAAGGCTTACCTCAAAGGTACCACCTAGATTAATGATATTATCTGCAAAATCAGTGGCATTCAATAGGTGCGATGATATATCTATCACTGAATACACGGGATCTATTGTCTGTATTCTAATCAGAACTTTCTGTTCTTGAAAGTCACTGTTCTCTTGAGCTGATCGTCTCGGCATCCCTGGAGGTCTTACTTCCAGACACACTGCGCCATTAGTGACACAGTCCTGTCGTACTCCGTACACATTGTCCGAGCTCTCATAGAACGCATGATTCTCATCAGCTACATAGCTCGACGCTTGTACCCTTGTGTCTGCTGGGGCTAAGACTTTTATAAAGCATGTTCTAAAGGGTTTGCTCCTTCTAGCAACAGGGCCGAATTCAGGGAAATAACTAAACAAGTCATGCCATAGTAAATAGTTACTAGAAAGCTCCTGGTATGGGTTCACTGGGACGAAATCAATAAAGTTAGTACTTAAATAGCAGGATGGTTTTTGATAAAATCTAAAATGATTATCTGAAATGTCAGCCCCTGAACAAGCATGCGAATAAGACCACTTTCCCTCCCAGTCATAAAACGGTCCTTTAAATTCAAAGTTAACTAACTGCTCGTTGAAATCCACTTTGATTTTATTCTCAATAATTTCGTAATGAAGATTTTCAGTTAATTTCAAGTGACTGTTGTCAAGGCCGCTGTCGTTTATAGAAGCAGGAATCAATTCTCCATTTTCATCATCAGCAAATATGTAGCCACGGAAACGCATAGAAGAACCACTGCGCTTTGTCTGACAGGGTAATACGATGCAGTAACCGTGCAAATTTCCCTGGTCGGTACGAACGCGGAGACTTGATAGTGAATGGTAGCCATTAGAATCCTCAAATACCACTGACACTCGACCATGAGATAATTGGTTTTGATAGGTGTTATCACTAAACAAGCGCACTTTCACAACACATGCTTGTGAAGAAACAGCATCAAAATCAAACCAAATGGAGTTTATGGAGATCCCACGAATTCTTGTTTGATATGAACTTTGACCCCAGCCATTGGATAGGATCTGACGTTTTCTCAGGGAAGATTCATTGTCTTCAACGTTAAGATCCGTAGCATACACCCACAGTCCAGTTACTGGGTTAAGAGTCCATGCTTTGATTTGAGACACGCCACTTCTATTTCCATGTGATTCTGACGGCAATGATATGGATATTTCTCCCGATACACCCAGTCTATTTCCTGTGCCATCTTCAAATCGCACGCCAGACAAACCTGCAGTATAAATTAGTGAATACCTTTATCTCAAAAACTTAAGATCAAGCTTTTCACAGTAAACTTTAATAAATTCAACTGCTGTTGGAGATTTGTAAACATACAATTGCACCCCTTTTAGAGACACCTTTAGAGACTGGTTGAAGTTAGCATAATTTCGACATGATCTTATTTACGGGTTTATTGTTTTAGTGGAAGTGAAGAAAAGTGATCTTATTTCTGGGTGTATTTTATAATGGCACTGAAACGAAGCGGAAATGAAGAAAAAACGGGCTTATTGTCGGATTTATTTTATAATGGTAAGGAAACGAAGCGGAAGTGAAGAAAAATGTCATTTCCGGGTGTATTTTATAATGGCACTGAAACGAAGCGGAAGTGAAGCAAAAAGGTCTTATTTCCGGGTTTATTTTATAATGACACTGAAATGAAGCGGAAGTGAAGAAAATAGGCGTATTTCTGGACTTCAGATATTCTGTTCTTGGAATTCTTACGTATCTTATTAATTATCTAATTAGGATTAGAACCAAAAATACGTATCTAAATAATGCACCATTGGATTGCAAAGTTTGATTGTCTCCATTCTCAACAATCAAAGAGAAGTGTTCTGGAGCTGCAGCCATTTCCTCCACGTGAGTAGGATCAATTGTTGTTAATGTTGAACGAACATTTCCCTGCACAAAACAAGTAAAGTAATGTTTCACATGATTGCCATTATGCGTGCAAAGGAAGAAGTAGTATTTTGACTGGTATATAAGCCTGGTACTTGCGCACTTCCGTATTCACCGCATTTCTAGCATATAAAACGTTATGCTACTCGCTACTGAAGGTGTGTACTTGAAATCGCCACATCAACGTAACTATATGACAGAAACATCACAGAGGAGTGTAAAATATTTCTAATTGATAGCAATGCATACCGTTGGCACTTATCTTTCAGTGTCATGCTACCTTTGCTACAGGTGCGCGAGGATTTTTCCTTTTAATCAGTGCTATCGTTTGTGTGGTTCTGTCATTTTGATTTATGCTCAAGAATGTAATAATGTAATTGATGAACAATAGTCACTGATAACAGCCTGATACATATCAAAAGGTATCATTTATAACAGCTAAAGGTGAAAAATGAGGGTTTTGTAAAACGTAAAACTGTATTCATCAATAATTTATTAAGCTCATTCAAATATCGTAACACTGAGGTTGCGAATTGAAAGAAGGAGAGAAGAAAAGAAAAAATAAGAGAAAATTTTTTCATTATGCTTAAAACGTAGACTAAAAAGTAGGCCCAGTAGGCAACAAAATAAGGGCTCACTTCAAAACGTTGTCCATCTTGTGTGTAAAAGGAGTCCCTCGGAAGATGAATTAGCATAGACTCTGTTTCTATTGCATTTTCTTCGGATGAATTCATGTGCGCGGGATGTCCTCTTTTGAAAGCAATCACTCGAATATAAAATGAGTCTGAGCTGTCAATTGGTACATAAAAGGTATACGTGGTGTCCAGAAACATTTTATTTTGGTTGTCAACAAATAGCAAGGACACTCTTGTCTCATGTCGGTAAATGTCAACCGAAAATGTCCCATCTGCTTCTGTATAACCAATAAGAATGTTACCATTGTATATGTGAGCGTGTTGTAGCGGATCACCCTGCCGAGATCCAGCAAATCCAAATACTGTCAAAGATGGCTGTGTACATACGGTGCAGCCACAGGAAGTGACAACATATACCGAAAGCGAATACTTTATGCAGTTAACAAGTACTTGTGATGATGACGTTATACCACAGCAGCAAGTCCCGGAGCTCGCACAGCCTGTGGTGTTTTCTGTGTTGCAGGGATTCGCTTCACACATCCTTTTATCTATGGTCATGGCGTTCTGATGAAGGCATCCGCTGGGAAGTGTTACAACATTAGATTGTGGATACACCGAACAGAACTCGTTCTCTGATTCTAAAAATAATGTGAGATTTGCATACAAAATGCCAACTTAAACAAAGAGATATAGAAAGGATTTGTTTACTTTATACCCTTTGAAATAGAAGAAGTTTCATAAGGAAAATTCCATCAAATATTAACATTATGAAATCATATCGTCATGCATGCGATACATCATTACTAAAATACTATACCTTTTACGACTACGTAAGCGACGGAAGAGAGTATAGCACTGTAGTCATTACTGGCTCTGCAGCGATAGAAGCCAGTATCAGTCAGTACCGCGCTTTCTATAACCAGCCTGCTACCGTTCTTAACGTAGTAACTCTGTATCACAGATTCGTTCTTCAGCCTGCAGTACCAGAAACAGCAAGACCGATTACGCAATTGAGAGCTAAAAATGGGATATTTGGGGATGCAAAACACTTTTTAAAACACAAAACAAATGCTTGAATCGTCAGAGTGCAATAGTTTGACCTTTAGTCTAAGACTAGTTAGTCAGACACGTTTGGCATGGCAGAAAAACGGAATAAGATGGGAATGCACAAACAGTACTAATTAAATTAAACTATGGGTACTGAAACCAAAACTGAAACAAAACACAACAGAAAACCTACCAATTCTTTTACATTGCATTAAAAAGGCGTGAAAATAATGTTGTTAAATAACTTGACTTTATTTTCTAGCATACAGTCCCAAAGCATGCTTATAATTAAACGAAAACGGGCTAATCTGCTACACGACTATACACAATCAAGGGTTTGTTGAGAGCTCGTTATTGGTGATATTTGTTCAAAGTTGATATTATGCAGTCTATATTCAATATGAAAATTTCGGTGTTCCCTAATGTAAAACAATTTGCAATTCAATAGCAGCCTAATGAATGCCACATTCATGAGGCAAATGTTAGAGAATGCACATGCATGTCACTTATCATCGACGGTTTCTGAGCTGGAATGGGGGTACCCACGTACTAAGTGTCAACATTCGTGTCATTGAGCTTTTTAAAAACGACTCCTACACTGGGAATGCTAAATTTGAAAAATATATCCCTTTCTTAACCAAACACGGAGTGAGCTTTCAAATAAACTATCAATTTATATCAAACGCGGAGTACTTACTAAAAATTTCCCGTTCTTAAACGAAATTAGCACTCCGCGCGTACATCGTCTGACCTTAGAAACATCCCTTTTCTCCACATATTTTGGACATGCAGGTAACATGTGGTACCAACACCCTCCTCCCCCTCAAACCGAGAGACAAACACTGTTCACAGGCACTCATCAATGCAAACACATATTCACTAATACACTGATAGACCAAGTATAAGATTACATCAGGGTTTGTTTCAAGAACTATTCTGCTGTTGACACGTTTTCCGCATTCTACTTCATAAATCAATTCATCCAAATGTAAAACATGAACAGGATAGAAAGAAAAAATGTTGTATCGTAATAGTTAACAGATATCAGTGGCAGATCTATCTAGGGGAGTTCAGGGGCTGCAACCCCTTTCCCTTAAAATTTAAAAAGTAGGCTCATATGCTCCGTATTTTCATATAAAGAGTTTAAGTGGTAAATTCACTACTTCGGATGATTATGTAAGTTAAACCCCCTGCATCCGCCCTCCTGACCAAAATCTGTACGTTCAATGTATTCACTTACCTATTTAAGGAAAGCAATAACGCATTTAAAAAAAAAACTAGTTTGATGTCATATGGTAGAACGAAAAGATAAAAACCATAACCTACCATTCGTAGCGGTTGGGTGCTGGTTTTCCTTTGGCCTCACAGCACAGTACAATGGGTTTGCCTTTTACACTTAACACGTCCAGTGGATTTACTGTTATACGGAGATTTTCTATAATATTCAGAATAGTATGGATCGATGAATTCTAGTGATGACTTAAAACATAAAAATCATTTAATTTGTTATTGATAAAATAGAAAAGCATGGAAGAAGAGAACTGGGCATTAATTTTGAAGACAACGAGATATTAAGGTGTTTATTATTAATAGAATGTAAAAGCATGTATTGACCTGTTTTCTCTTTACTTTTAGTTTTTATCTTTAGACACAGAATATTTATTATAGAAACAAAATCAGTCTCATGCTTCTCGATAATCTCGTCAGTGTCAACCAATGAAAGAGCGATATTAAAGTCGATTTGGTCAGGAATTTCCTAAATTCTACGGGGCAGCTTTATCAATTTTTGTATACTTTATATAGGAAACCATAACGGCATTCAATGACTAAGACTTTCAAAGGAGCATGACAGGTAAGGACACTTGCTATAATATATGTTTCCCCTCCCCCTCCCCCTTGAGATCTTTTTTACTCCAAAATCACATTTTGTAGTACAAAATGCAGTAAACTGAACGCATAGAAAGGAAAAGATGGCGATCACGTGACGTAATCGTGACCTAATTCATGGAGCCCATAACGCAATAAAACTAAACGCATAGAAAGTAAAAGATGGCGATCACGTGACGTAATCGTGACCTAATTCATGGAGCCCATAACGAAATAAAACTAAACGCATAGAAAGTAAAAGATGCGATCGCTAAGATTGCTAATTCGGAAATGAATGTGTAAGTTGTTTATGCTATAACATTAGGCAATAAATAAAATAAAACCTATAATTAAAAGATAAAAGAGCAATTTAGTCTCGTCATTTGAAAAAAAAATCAGAATAAGCGAAATGTTTGGGAGGAATTAGATACAGAAAATTGACGTAATATATTTAGACTGGAAATATACGGCACAGTGTAGAACCTCAAGCATATAGAGTTGTGTGACAGTGTAAGCATATAAAGATGCACAAATACATATCAATGTATCAAGTAATATCTGACTTTCTTTAGTTACAGACCAAAATTTACAGTACTATTGATTTTTATCATTTTACTAGGTTCTATAGTCATCTCTAATCGATCAATCAATCGTATGCTAGTTGTATTTTGTTTTATACTTGCTCTAAAAAGTAAAAGGAAGACGATTCTTTGCTAATGCACTTTTTTCAATATAACGTTTTAGTTTTTATGAGATACGCCTCTATTTAGTAATGCACTTTCCCCAATAGCACCTCGTTCAGTTGAAGATTTAATATAATTTCTTTGCTGAATGGATTTTGTTTTTTATCCATATGCATAGTCACAGCCTTCATGATGATCTCGTGGGTGTCAACCAATTAAAGCACGAATTAAAATAGGTCAAGTCATGAACTCTCCAATAAATCTGGGTTAAAAGATACCGACATTCCACCTGAGGTTCATGGGCAATAGGCAGGTAAGCGAATGTCTCAAGCACAAATAGATATTTTCGGACTGTATATTTACAAAGTTCTGGCAAATGTACCATTAGATGTACACTCGCAAGAGGGTTTGCTTTTTCTTCAACGTTGGTTTATTCCAGACACAACAGTCTTAAAACGATGGAGGAGGGGGTTTCAGAAACAAGACCGGAAAGGAATGTTTTTTTTATATTTATCACAGTATTTTTACGCAAATGGACAAGCATAACAATATAAATACATACAATGAAATGTGATTAAAAATACCTAATTTTATTGACACAACTACCTGAATTGATGTTGCTATCGTCTGCATATACCACAAACACCAGTACGAGCGTAGCAAAAATAGCTCTGAAACCGCTCGCTCCAATCCCAATAGGGATATTTCGTGAAAGCGAGACGTGTTGTAGTACTCTTCCAAACTCACTGCTTGTATTTTCTTCCTGGGTGTCTTCACGACAAAGAGTAGACAATATATTTTCCAATATCTTGCACAAATATCAGAACACTATTAAATAATGTAAGCCCATTTACAAAATAAAATATAATAAAAGACAATTAAATGAAAATTTTAATCGAAAACCTTAATTTTTTGAAAGTAAAAAATGACGTAATAAAACTGACATTTTGCAAAAAGCAACGAACCATATTTTGAGAGAAAAAAGAAATTAGACCCATTATTTCTGACGCCACCTGGTCCATTTTATAACAATTAGTAGGAGAAAGTAATCTATTTTTTCTTTTGGGGCCTGTGAGAACAATGTAATTGTTAGTCTGTTGCTAACTTGCATTAAATAACAGAGGTTATGATGATATCAGTACAAGGAGAGACGCCATTAATACTGACAGTGTGTTTGAATCGACCTTCATAAATATGTTCTGTTTCCCAAACATCGCTCTTGTTGCCATGAAAAGATTAATGAAAATGGCAAAATAAAATAAACTAAAGCCTGTGATAGAACAAAGAAAATAAACCAAATTACCTTTATCCATTTCAATACGTTATTGAAGAATGTCAATTCTTAACCTAAAAACCCGTTGATTTATGTGTCGTTGAAAATTTATATTAAAATTGAACTTAAATCCTCAAAATGCGCCAGCGTGAAAACTGTGTGGATATACTGCATGTGTAAATGGATTAGCTATTCACAAAATGGTTAAATAGGCAGAACAAACATCCCCCGGGTGTAAAACCATTAAAGTGTGATTCAAAATTTTTTCCTAACAAAAATCATTATAATCCTCATTGCGATTCCAGTCGTCAAAAGTCATTCAAACGCAGTCAAGACTTCCGCCGCCAAAAGGTAATATAAAACTCATTAAATGCGAATTATGTATGATGTCACTATCAATTTAAGATTGGCTTATACCCTACAACAAGTCTACTATCCCTTTACCCATTAGCGAGATAGAGCGGCTAGTCGATATTAGTAGCACCGAATACATAGTGTCCTGAAAATGTTGAGTAAGCGAAATCCTCCATAAAAATATTTGTTTGCGTTCTCTAAAACAAGCAGTATTTATTATAAAAAGAGTTTGAAGGGATTGTTGAAGACTTAATACTCGAAATAAGTGATCTAAATAATTGCATCTGCTGAGTTAATGCAGCTGGATTGAATATAAAACTCACTTACCACCTGGTACTAGGAATCAGGAGAACATGGATTCACTAGGGCTCTAATCAACAGAGCTAACCCTAAACCTACCAAAAAAATTAAACCTAACTTCCGTCTTTATCTTATTTGTAACCAATTCTAAATGTATAATATGTATTACATTAAATGGAAATTACTTTCAAATGCTTTTCAATCGCTGGCTTTTAATATTTTAACCGTCTCTAAAATGTGTGATCACTCAACTCTCTTTTGCACTCGTGTCTCATTGTCATTATCTAGTTTGCTGTTAGTGTCGCTTTTTATTAAGTAACTTTCTATGGTAAAAACTAAAATAACCGGTCAAAGTAAATCGTATATGCCAGGACAAAGAAATCACAGTTTATCCTAATTTGCATATTGGTCAGTCAGTGCTGCAGTAGGAAATTGTAGAAACGACTTGACGTCTTCTTTAAGGTATTTTTTATTAAATTTTCGCTTCACACAGCGGCTATGGCGTGGCAGTATGCCTGTATATCTGCTGAGGAAGTATGTTTGTATATCTGAGGAAGTATGGCTGTATATCTGAGGAAGTATGTCTGAATATCTGAGAAAATATATCTTGTTATCTGAGGACGTAGTTCTGTATATCTGAGGAAGCGTGCTTGTATATCTGAAGAAGTATGTTTATATATCTGAGGAAGTATGCCTGTATATCTGAGGAGGTGTGTTTGCATCATTAGTTTTCTATATTGACTTTCAAGGCTCTACGCATGATTAAGACCGTCTTTTTAATTTCAAGCTGTAAGAGATTTAGTAAAACTTCAGTTTTAGACTTTCCTTTAGACCGTCTTTTTAATTTCAAGCTGTAAGAGATTTAGTAAAACTTCAGTTTTAGACTTTCCTTTCGTGAGTTTTAATATAATTGGTAAGTGTGAGAGCAAAGCTGAGTACCAAATACACATCATTTAAAGATAATGCTACTTTGTCCTAATTTTTAAAATCAACCCCCATGCGTAGTAACATAAGAGGTAATTTTGTGATCTGAAATATGACCTGGTCCAGGATTAGTTGGCGATGTTAGCTTTAGTTATGCAGAGAATTTGAACTTAATTTTGTATTGAGCCCCTATGCAGAGTGACATGAGATCCACTTCATAGTCTGGCCTGGACATTGGCAAGGTCATTGATGATGTTTCTTAAGGCATCCCAGAAACCTTTACAGATGCATTCATATTGGACTCACATTTGGATTCCAGCCACAATGGAGGGATGACATGACGTCACATGATCTTAAGTTGAATTTGATTGTCAAGGTCAGAGGTGATGTTACTTACTCAGTATAGAACACCATCAAGATTTGTATCACATTTTTGTATGCGGTGTTGCGAATTTTGCGCTTAAGTTCAAGGAAACTTTGTAATGTTGACTGTGACCATTGCAGTTTTAGTTCATATAGAGATGATTCGGTAACCAGTAGCAACATTTCAGTCTAGCTGTGATTCGCTTATTGTTCTTGTCAGCTCTTTCTGCCAGGTTTCAATATTTCAATGCTCAGTCTCAAAACATGATAACCACAAAGTAAACCTTTTTATAATTTCAAAAACTCAGTGAGTTGAACATATTTTAGTTTCTCCACATATTTTATTTAATCATAAGTTTCAGTAAGCCATTGAAACATGTTCTCTAACACAACTATTTATAACAATTTCTTTTTACATATTACATTTAACAGCAACAGCAGTAACCATCATTGTAACAACAACAGTATAACTTATATTGGCGAACCACACTGCAAAAATTTGCCACAAATGAAATCCCAATAGCTTTCGTGGAATTTTCTTAGTTTCTTCCTTGAATTAAAATCACATGATGCACAGGGTACTAGTTGTCACAGTGAAATACGAATGAGAAAGATAAAATTCAAATAAATTTTTAAGCGCATAAGTTTATTTACTTCGTGAAAACGAAGGTTATGGAGAGCAAAATTAATTTAATGACATGTGTCAAAAAGTCCATATATTCCTACGTAAAACTGCTTTACATATAACAGCCTAATTTTAATATAATTTCAGGATACTGATTACTTGAAGTAAAACTTGTTTGGCGTGAAATCGTTGATTTTTGAACGTGCTATTAGATGCTACAGGCATATATAATTTGAATGGGTGATTTGCATTCGATTCAAGCACACGTAGAAAGGTTATAAACGAACCGTGGTATCCTGAGTAGCTTTTTTATTTCCACATGTGGCCCAATGCAATGCAAAGCACACCAGTCCGACTATTCATCGTTATCATAATACATACACACAGCATTGAGCAGTATATATCACTAAATAACCTACTTTTACCTAACAATACTTTCTTGTATTATAAAACGTCTTTTCTTTGTGCAAAGCAAAAAGGTTTCCATCACAAAGCCTTCCTCAAATACTTCGCCGTAGTGTGACGCCACATGTGTGTGTTACATGGCAATTTTCATGGTTAAGAAGGAGCGTTACATCACGAAGCCTTCGTCAGAGTCATAGAGACTTATACCTATGACCTTGAGTTAATGTAACCTTTGAAGCTGCGAAGTGTGAATCAGGCTAGTACGATGCTCGATAGCGCATAATTTACTTTTTTCTTTAAAAGGAAGTGCATTGTCACTCGGTGTATCTATCTCTCCATCTGTCTATCTCTCTGTCTGTCTTTCTATCTATCTCTCTTCACGTTATAGGCAGCTTGAATAGAACTATCTTTCAGAAAACACAGCCAGAGCAGTCACTTGATTAACATTGCTCCGACTAAAAATCTCAATACATATATAGCACAGTATCGGCATTATTGGCCCTTATCAGAAATACAGTTTTTAATTCTAGGTTTAGGGCTGAAATGAGGACATATGGATATCATATGGGTTGCTATTTATGCCCAAAAAAAAAAAGATCGAAGAGGACAGATTGAGGCCAGACGCGGTCTATTATGAGGGATAATTTCATTAAAAATATGGAGAGCAAATTTTGATCAGTACTCCGCTTTGCCCATAAAAAACGGGGTCTCCTTAAGAACTGCATTCCGCGTTTGGTTAGAAATGAGATATCATTTCAAACTTAGTTCATCTTAAAAGATGATAGACGCACATGGTAACCAATTTTATGTACGACAGTCTCTCTTTCTGATCTAAGTTTACAACAACAATTACAGCTTATGAAAGCAGTCATACAAAAGGCAACATAGGCAGCTGAATCAAGACAATAGAAAAAGACCATGACACGTCATACTTTTTATAAATGCAAATGCCCTGAACATTGCTATTTTTATTTCATTCTTTAAATCCTTAATAATTTAATGTTTTATGTTTATCCAAATAAGACTTAAGCAGATACGATTTGCTTTGTTTTATAATATTAATTGAAACTTATGATTACTTCCACCAGTGTTTCGTTTGTCTTTGAATTAAGCACTCGTTACTGAGAATAACTTACAATATCGTCAAAAATGACTGAGACTTTCCTCGAATGCATCGCTGATGTACTACTTCCGGAATGACTTAATCTCCAACTCATTTTGCTTCTTACTGACGAGCGCTGTGACTCAGATTTTGACAAACCTGAACTGCATGGAGCAGATAAAATTGAAGAAATATTTCCTAAACTAGATGATTTTTTCCTACTGCGTAAGGAAATTGATGAAGAGATTATTGTCGAAGTGATGCTGCTCAGTGACAAGGATCTGACTAGAGAAGAGCAAGAGATGACTTCCCTGTCATCTCTTTGCAAACTCTTGTCATACTGTGTTATAAAAACGGGTAGGGGCAAATTATGATCGTGCGAGGACGGCATTGAGGAACCATTACAAGTTATATATTGGTGTTGTTTAGTAAATAGGCCAAACTGCTCATTTTCAGAACTACAGGAATCTGATTGAGTACCTACTGATATCATTCTGATTTCTTTAGGTCGACCACTCACTGAATTCTCACCAAGTAAATGCGATCCCTTACCATCACGAAAATCAAGGCGTGATAAAGAGTGGACAGTAAGTGCCAAGCCGTCTGATGTAAATGAATGAGCATTTGTGTTCAAGTTAAAAGAGTCAAGGCCATTTTCTGTATCAATAACTTCATGAAAGTTCCCATCGATCGCAACCCCGTGACGCCCGAGACCTGCTTGGTCACCTGTTGTTCCTGTTCGTGTTCGCATTCTGACACAGGTACTGGCAGGCCCGGATCCCGATCCTTGATATACGTCATTGCCTAGCACTTTGTCATCGCAATGGACTCGTGATTCGCACAGACCTTTAAGTCGAGAAATCACCGATTTTCTTAAAACTCCCTGCGCTATGGGATAACACAAGAGAATAACATTTTTCACCACCTCTCCACACAATGCCAAAGTACGTGATTCTGTGCTGGCATAGGCTACACGCAAACAAGCACCAGGGACAACCACAAATGCATTCAAGCACACATTGAATATAACCATCAACTGGCAGTTCTGATACAATACAGCATTGTCACGCACATCTTGACTATGTTTCTTTTGATTATCAATAAATCGGTACAGGATGCTGTACATAATCAATGGCAAACAAGAAGGTATTAAATCAAAGAGAACTATCAGAACAAAATATCTGTCCAGGATAAAGTAGGTCAGATAGTGCATATTGTCACAGCCTACGATGGTTATCATGTAAACAACCCTGAAAAAGAAAACGAAACATTATAATTCATTCCATGAGAGTGTGTGTCAAATTTTTACACGTAATTTTATATATACAACACATTGATACTGAATTCTATCATACAGTATATCCTATTTCAAAGAGTAAGTGGCAACTTTTACGCTGAAGTATCTATACACACACACACACACACACACACATATATATATATATATATATATATATATATATATATATATATATATATATATATATATATATATATATATATATAAGGAAATCTAAATATAGCAAATAACTTATCGTTGGGGTATAAATCATATAACTCACAAAATGATTATGGGTAATACCCAAAGGAGAACCAACAGCGCAGCCTTATCAAGTTGTATCACAAGAGCCAGATTGATAGTCGCAAAGCTTTTGCTGATAGAATATAAGAACAGATCATATCATAGATAATAAGACCAAATAAGCGACTGGACTGATCCCACAAATTCTCCCGCAATCCTCATCACTGGTAGCACGACCCCGAGAAAGCGCGAACATTGCGTATGAATGGGGAAAAGCTTTCTTATTAGTCCAAAGATGAGTGAAGTTTATATTTTCTTTCAAAATTTTAGAACATAAACATCCTGTTATGATTTAGATATTTTTGAACTCTTCTGCAAGGTTTTCTGTTCTGTAGTTACGTTGTTATGACGATATCAAGAACACAGCACTTCATGTATTTACTTTAAGTATTGCGTGATATGACGTTCCCGATACTGGAAGAGCTATGTGTATGGCTGTGCGTATTTACCAGGTGTATTTACCGCTCAAACTACACCTGTTTCGTTTGTACGTGCAATACTATAAAAATAGCATAAACTAAATACTACCTGATCACGGACAGAATAGTGTAGAGGCTATAAATCAGCGCTACTGTTATGAAGACGTACACTTTCCTGTCCGGTGCCCGTGCACTGCAAGTCTGTGTGGCCATTTTGTAGCGTTTGACACTCAAGACAACAAGCAATGCAGATAGACTGTCCATACAGACCAGTCGTATTAAGTCTGCAAGGAAAATTTTTGTAGCAGAGTTATTTGACCCTAAAAAAGCCATGGTAATTTGCGACGCAGTTACTGTATGAGTATTAAAAACATTCCGACGCTTGATATCAAGCACAACATACAACATATGTTGATACGATTTGATTCAAATTATATTTGACGTTTCTTATTTTAATTTTTCATACTTTTTTTCATTTATCATAATATATAAAGAGTAAATTGTCGGGGAGGATGGTGGGAGGGGTGGGCGGGGGTTTGGGGGGACACTTGGTATTATATATGTCACCATGCAAACGCGAGAATAAAATTTGGAGGCTATTGTGAGGCCGGATACCGTCCGCACTTGGTGCAAATAACGTTGAAAGACGGGGTATTTTTATTTATTATACCACGTTTTGCACAGAAAAGGGGTATTCTTTTGAAAAAGCACTCCTTGGGGGGGGGGGATCACTTAAAAATGGTAACCAATTTGTACGTGAGCCACTTGGCATCATAGTTGTTACACTATGTATATAAAAAGCTCGAAGAAAGAAGTGAATGATTTTGAAGCTAAATGTGGTCCTCGTGCCGTGCCAGTTACTTGAAAAGAGGGGTAACTTACAATCAGCACTCTGCATTCCCACAAAGTGAGTTTCTTTGAAAATAGCACTCCGCGTTTTCATCAAAAAGAGTTATTATTTCCATCTTAGCTCTTTGCTTTTAGGTGTCATATTTAAAATGTTATGGTCAAGCATAGTATTTAATTTGTACTTGAGTGTAAGCCCTCCTACAATAGAGAAGTTCTTCCAGTGAATATTTTAAAGAACTCACCTACGCCGTTCGCTAATGGTTTCACTTTCCCAGCATAGCCCAAAACCTGTTGTTGAGCAGTGATACCTATAGTACATGTAGCTGCTATGACACAGTTTACAGATACAACCAACAATAACCAATGTACCGACGTGTTACGCTCACATTTCCTGAGACAATGCTTCACCACCTCAGACGATAATATGAAAACGATGTTCAGGGCAATTGCTATGGCATTACATATATAATACAAAGTACACCGTACTGGCTCGAATCTTCCAAGTAGAAGTTCAGTATCACAATCAGATTGTATTATATTCGTTCTGCTTTCATTTAACGTACTGTCTAAGTACTCCTTCCATAATTCAAAATCAAATCCAGAATCGATACTTATGTTATGAATGTCCATAAATTTCTTAAATTTGTTTTCCATGTTTATTTTAATACAGAATTTTGAAACAAGCACAACAAGCTTTGTTAAAATGACAATTAAAATTTTAAGTTTGAAATATCAGAAATCGCATAATAAACGTCGTATTTATATCTCTATATTCCTTTTAATGTCAAATTCATCATCAGTTAAATGTCAAAATATCAATTCAACATACGCATTTCAACATACCCATAACATTTTTGATTTCTAAGAAAACAATTACGACCGTGTGAATTGGAGGTTTACACCTACTCCAGGTGAAGAGTAGAAATACGCATACGTGCTTTTTATCACAGCTTGCTACAACTGTTAATTACCCTGTCAAAGGATGCTTAATATCAAAGACTAGCAAAGAACAACGTAAAAATCTAATCATTTTTATCAAATATTAAAAGGAAATATATAAAAATTTTAAAAAAAACTTAAGCATCTTTATGACAAAAACAATAAATTAAAATGGGTAGAAATCTTACCTTCCAGAAATTTTTAGACTAGATTTAGTTTCAAAGCTTTTAATCATATAATTTAATTGTGTATGAAAACAAATAATATATATTAAAAGGAATGTCCAAGAACATTGTGACTAATTCATATCTCGCCAATCAAGTACTAGATGGTGGTATTTAGTCAATGCTTTAGCAAAAGATTAAAATACCAATATTTGGTCAATTTTTGGACCGAAAATAATTTACTAAACGTTGCATTCATGCAAAAATCTTACAGCCGTGAGGAACTGTGGAAATTGGGGTATTTTGAAGATGAAACATGTTTTGAATTTGGTCATTGTTTTCTAAAACAATTTAAAAACTAAAAATATAAATATAGGTTGATGCATTATTAAATCGTACCGGTGTTTTTAAAACAGACGGAGCAGTTTGGCCATTGATAGGCCTTGAGCACTTAAGGTTGACGGATCTAAACAACTCAGTAGATTGTCATTTTTTGTATTCGTTCATATACATTTTCTTCTTTTGATGTTTCTCTCCAAATAGGGTCATCTACATATTTCTGCATATCATTTGCATATTTGCATATTATACATTTTTTGTTGACTAACCTGTTGACTAGGAATATATTTAAATATGGAATAAATTTGAGGCAGGAATTTCACACGCAACTTTATGCCTAAGAACAACATTGATCACACGTCCAGGCCGATCCTATAATTTCTCTAATTTCGCCAAGCAGATAATTGCTACAAACAATATGGGAAAATCTTAGCATCCATAATGCAATCAAAATTACCTTTCATTAAACAGACATCTACTTTTAGATGCACAGATGACATCAGACAATCTTTATCTCAGTATGGAAACGCCATTTAGATTGAGTCACTAAAGGTTCCTCTTCTCAACTCTCTTTTTTGCGTTAGGTTTGTCACTTCGAAAGCCGAATCTAGTATGTGTTTGAATCTAGCACAATGGACATTCTTGCACTTTGGATATGGAAACCGGAATTCTAGGGCGACCTTTTAGCGGATATTTTACGTGTAAAATACGTGGGCAAAATGGGCAAGTAAGGTGTAATATCCGTGTATTTTGGCCATTTTGCTCATCGATAATGCGCATAAAATTCGCATATTTTCCCACATAAACATTTATAGACGTAATTTCCACCAATTAGTAATCGCTTTTAACACGTGTTTTTTCCCATTGATATCAGACACATTTCAGGCATTTCTTAAATTGATTTTATATGCATTTCAGAGTTTGCCCACCAATGTAATGATCTAGATAGCAATCCCACATGGAGACTATGCATAATATATGTAGGTATTGCCACGTACCCATGCATAAATAATGTGTGTTTTGTTGGGAGATAGTTACATGGGATTTAGGAAGTTTTAGACTCTTTCCGATATGTATTATGCACATGAAGCTTTATCACTATAGTGCAGTTATAAAGTACTCCTTAAAACATTTTCCAGAATAAAAATTTTAGTGAAATTGGTATTCCCGTGTCTAACTTTCTATTATACTTAGAAAAAGGCTGCCCTCCACCAAAATATTCAGCATTTAGCAAAAAAATTTAAATATATTATCGCTCAATGGCGGCTGTTTCCGGTCTGTGATAATAGGCCCACATTGCCAGACTAATAATATACGTATATTTTCCCATGCATTTGCTACCTGGAAATTTTCACGCGTTATATACGTGTAATTTACATGGGAATACCCATATGGGAAATCCCACGTAAAATATATGCTTAATATGCGTCACATATTACACGCATAATATGTATGAGGGAAAATGCGTGTAATAAACGTTCTTAAATATGCGTCTTACATACGTGAATAAAAATGTGTTTAATATGCGTTTCAAATAGGTGCATCTTTTTTACTATGCAAAATATATGCGTAATATGCGTCCCTAGATACGTGAACAATATGCGTAGGAAAATATGCGCATAATATGCACATAGAAAATGGGCATATATTTTCCCGCGTATTTTATATGTGTAATAAACGTTCATTGATATGGGCATATTATACGTGGGAAAATACATGTATTATATGCGGATTCAATATGAGAATCTTTTTCCCCACGCATTTTAATATGTGGTTCTAGAAATGCGGATAGTTTTATACGTAATTTATACGTTTATTATGCGTCCGAGAAAAGATGCCCATTTTGCCCATGCATTTTAGATATTAAATACGTATAATATACGTATAGTGTTTTGTAAGGTTTTAGCTCAATTGGTTGGAGGGTTGCTCTGGTAATCGTAAAGCCCCAGATTTGAAGCCGGTCCGAGGTGGTAAGCGAATTACTGATGTTAGTTCCAAATGCCTTAGCCAAGTGGTTAGATCATCTGTCACGAAATTCAAAATTAACACCCACTGAGTCTTTTCGGCCATCCCTTTAAAAACACTTAATTAACACGATACGTATTAACACTTTTTCATGAACAACTTAGAAAAAAGAACCAAAAGGTCCGACGTATTTATTCATAATGATTTATAGAACTCTACTTTGGGTACCAGAGAAAAGATCCACTCCGCATGGTATTCTACAGAAAGGATGCACTCTGCATGATGATCTACAGAAAGGATGCACTGTGCATGATGATCTATAGAAAATATGCCCTCTGCATGGTGATCTACAGAAAGGATGCACTCTGCATGGTGATCTATAGAAAATATGCCCTCTGCATGGTGATCTACAGAAAGGATACACTCTGCATGGTCATCTTCAGAAAGGATTTACTCTATATGGTGATCTACAGAAAGGATGCACTCTGCATGGTGATCTACAGAAAGGATGCACTCTTCATGGTGATCTACAGAAAGGATCCACTCTACGTAGTGATCTACAAGAAGGGTGCACTCTGTATGATGATCTACAGAAAGGATGCGCCCTGCATGGTGATCTACAGAAGAAATGCACTCTGCATAGTGATCTTCAGAAAGGATGCATTCTGTATGGTGATCTACAGAAAGGATGCACTCTGCATGGTGATACACAGAAAATATGCACTCTGCATGGTGATCTACAGAAAGGATGCACTCTGCATGGTGATCTATAGAAAGGATGCACTCTGCATGGTCATCTTCAGAAAGGATATACTCTATATGGTGATCTACAGAAAGGATGCACTCTGCATGGTGGTCTATAGAAAATATGCCCTCTGCATGGTGATCTACAGAAAGGATGCACTCTGCATGGTCATCTTCAGGAAGGATGTACTCTATATGGTGATCTACAGAAAGGATGCACTCTGCATGGTGATCTACAGAAAGGGTGCACTCTGTATGATGATCTACAGAAAGGATGCGCTCTGCATGGTGATCTACAGAAAATACGCACTCTGCATAGTGATCTTCAGAAAGGATGCATTCTGTATGGTGATCTACAGAAAGGATGCACTCTGCATGGTGATCCACAGAAAATATGTACTCTGCATGGTGATCTACAGAAAGGATGCATTCTGCATGGTGATCTACATAAAATATGCACTCTGCATGGTGACCTACAGAAAGGATGCACTCTGCATGGTGATCTATAGAAAACATACTCTCTGCATGGTGATCTACAGAAAGGATGCATTCTGCATGGTCATCTTCAGAAAGGATGCACTCTATATGGTGATCTATAGAAAATATGCCCTCTGCATGATGATCTACAGAAAGGATGCACTCTGCATGGTCATCTTCAGAAAGGATGTACTCTGTATGGTGATCTACAGAAAGGATGCACTCTGCATGGTGATCTACAGAAAGGGTGCACTCTGTATGATGATCTACAGAAAGGATGCGCTCTGCATGGTGATCTACAGAAAATATGCACTCTGCATAGTGATCTTCAGAAATGATGCATATGTATTGTGATCTACAGAAAGGATGCACTCTGCATGGTGATCCACAGAAAATATGCACTCTGCATGGTGATATACAGAAAGGATGCATTCTGCATGGTGATCTGCATAAAATATGCACTCTGCATGGTGATCTATAGAAAAGATGCACGCTGTATGATGATCTACAGAAAGGATGCACTCTGCATGGTGATCTATAGAAAAGATGCACGCTGTATGATGATCTACAGAAAGGATGCACTCTGCATGGTGATCCACAGAAAATATGCACTCTGAATGGTGATCTACAGAAAAGGTGCACTCTGCATGGTGATCCACAGAAAATATGCACTCTGCATGGTGATCTATAGAAAAGATGCACGCTGCGTGATGATCTTCAGAAAGGATGCACTCTGCAAGGTTATCTATAGATACATCCACTCTGTGTAGTGATCTACAGAAAGGATACACGTACTCTGTGTTATGACGTTGGTTACGTATTTCCGTAAAAGTTGTTTCCTCAAAACAGTTCTGGAAAACAACAGCTTAAAAAAAAAGACGTTTTCGTAAAATTGTTTTAAGTTAGTATTTATATTAAATGAAATGTCACTCTCCTCACTGTTCTGTCTTTTTTTTTTTTTTTTTTGGGGGGGGGGGGGGGGGCTCTGGGTGAAAAATGTGTAAAAAAAGGAATGGCGGGAGGGTGGGGCAGCGGTGGATAGGTCTGGGGGAGGCAATGGTTTGGAAAGTGGTTGGTGTGCGGCCAAAGGCTCCGCAAAATCTTCACTTTGAAAAATGCTTTATTCGAAAATTATTTAAATCAGATTTTTTTTTTTTGGGATGGGGGAGGGAGGAATTCGAAAAGATAGTCGAGGCTTAGAAAATTAAGAGGAGAGTCTCTCCCGGCACAAATAACCACCTAACCCAAATTTTAGAAGTATCTCGCTACCCCAACACACACCAACACACACCAACACACCAACATACCAACACACCAACACACACCAACACACACCAACACACCAACACAGCAACATACCAACACACCAACACACACCAACACACCAACACACACCAACACACTAAACTGGGCTACAGAGATAGCTATTCATTTGCACATGATGTTATACCTTATCAAACTGGCCCAGCTGATAAGGTCATTGGCTATGAAGGAGAAAGATAACGGTTATAAGTACTGCGTTATTATCATATCATTTTGCCGAGAAAAATCTTGTGAGACCAGCAATCATAACTGACTGAGGGCCGAGGGGTAGGGGGAACTCAGGTATTAAATGACCCTGACCTTTTTAATACTAGCGCTGACTGAGAGTATTCAACTATTAAGTTTCTTTATCCTAAAATTAAACACAGGATTTAAAAAAAACAGCCAAAAATAACTATGTGATTCAATTGACAAGAGGAAAAAACAGCCATTGAGGCTTTTGCCACACAACTACACTCATACAGGAGATAAATGGCTTCAAATTTATCACCATAAAACCCCTCGCTCCTCCCCCCTCTCCCCCTGGAACCACCACCACCACCACCACCACCATCCTTCAGAATCTGGATCGTTCGGTTATTTTTTTTTCAATCCCCAGAACTTTCCGCTAGAACGGAGTGGCTCCGGCGTACCCATAGGGTGAGGCTATTTGCTCACCAGCCCCCATAAACATTCCAAGGCATAGCCAACGTCGATTTGAGGTTGCAATGTCAATTCGACAAAACCCAAACATTAACTCTGGCTGTAATCGCGACCTCACATCAACGTCTAATCAACGTCTTTGACACAACGTTGAACAGACGTTGGGCAAAGTTGAGATGCAGCTTTTGATTGCAACTAAAACGCACCAACTTTCTCTAACGTTTTTGGTGCAACGTTGAATAGACGTTGAAAAATCGACTTTGGATGGACGTCGAAAAATCGACTTTGGATGGACGTCGAAAAATCGAGGTTGTGTAGACGTTGGACTCACAAGCAAAAAAACCTTGTATTATCGCTCAGCGAAAATGGAAGCAAGACGGGTTATTTTTAAAATAGACCAAATCAATGACGTCAAATATAAGAATATCAAGAGTGCGTTGGTTTTTCCCCCACCTAGTTTTGAGAAATATTCATGGAAATAGGCTTCATATACGTATTCAGTGGTGGAGATAATGTAACCCGGGGTAACCACACCATGATTGGCGCCGTCTTGACAGCAGTTTTATATTAATACTTCCCATCGATTTCCCGACAGGCGGTCACTTTCTGGGCGCCTTTACAAGGTCAGGAGATAGAGGTTGGTTGGACTTCCATTTTGTAACCTTTACACAACATTGATCTGACGTCGGGGGGGGGGGGGGAAGGGGGGAGGGGGGGGTGTGACATCTACCCAACGTCGATGGAACGCCTCTATGGTTACCGGGTAGATAGTCATTCGTGAAGCATTTTTTTCTAAACGGTCGTCACCACACACGCCCCTCCCCCACCCTCGTCCAACCCCCCCCCCCCCCCCCCCCCCCCGATCAAGCTCAGAATAGGTCTGGCAAAACTGAAATGCAATGCGTCCTTGAACAGCTTCAACCGTTAGGGATCATCCATAAAGTACGAACGCACAGAGGGTTGAGGGGGGTCACGGTCGGTGCATATGCACTGCTTTTTGGGAGGGGGAGGGTTCGGGCTGCTGTATACATACGCATTTTTTAAACACATCTGAAACATATTTTATGTAATTAAATATCCTAATACATCGATTTACAAACTAAATATTGTACTCTTTTAGTGCAATGTCTATTTAATTCACATTATTTATTTTAATGTATGTTAGTTTGTACACTTTCAATCTTGTCACTGATTAATTGGCATTAAGGTTTTTTAAAACAAATCAGTTCTTTTTCAATATACCACAACACATTGCGTACATGTGCACAGGAAGGGAGGGGGGGGGAGTCTAGGACCCTGTGTACAGGGGTGGAGGGGGGGTTCAAAAATTAACAAAATTTTGCGTACGTACTTTATGTATGGCCCCTTACAACAATAGATGACTATCACAGGAGATGTTTTCCAAGTACGATAAAGTGCACACACAAAAAAGGACGACAGGTAACCACTTCTAGCTAATATTAACGTATTCACCCGACACTAATTGTCCATCTGCTGTGATATTAATAATAAGTATCACAGTATATTAAGTATCATCATAATGTTTGTCCTAAATTTTGAACCAACTATAATAAAGCTAAAGGAAGGATATAAGAGTGCCTTTGTGAACAAAAGTTGAATTTGATCTCCTTTTCTATACTTTGTAATGGCACGATGGCTAAAAAGGTAAGGGTTTTCTTTTAAAGCTTGCCAGTGACTTCTACACTAGTGTCCTCGTGACTTCTATGTAAGTGTCTTGGTGACGTCTACACTAGTGTCCTCGTGACTTCTATACTTTCTCTTGCAATTATTTCACAACTAAACTAAAATCCCAACAAATGAGAAATTAATGTTACCCCCCCCCCCCTCCCTCTTTCTGAAATTCCGTCGATCCAGTCATGATTGATATTCGAGTACTGTTGCATTATTTGTGATATTATTACGAAGTGTTTTTTTGCAAGAAAATGTCAAAGCCCAAGGTCACGGGGGTCAGCACAAAAGATCACGTGGGTCAGCGCCAAAGGTCGGGGGTGGGGGGGGGGGGGTCAACACCAAAGGTCACGGGGGTCAACGCAGCTGGTCGCATTTTACGGCAACCGCCAGAAAGGCCACTTGCATTTCGGATGACATTTTTTGCACATGCACGGTCGATTTGTTTTTTTTTTACCCGTTATGTTTCGGATTCATCCCAATAATTTCAACATTATCTCTGGAAGGGAAATAAAACCCCTGATAATCCTTTTCCTATGATCTTTGGTATACATATGACCTATCATATTGCTTAGATTGCTTTGATCTTGACCTAATTTCAAGGCCGCCATATTGGATTTTCACTTCCGGTTGGAGCTGTTCTTTTTATGATGACCCAGCAAGTGTTTAAAAAAACGACGCTGTTCCTGCCCTAATTGATACCTAGAAATACAGGCTGGTGTATATCCTTTTCTTGCTATACTCACGTATTATTTCGAACTGTGTCCTTAAGGTGAAGAAATGGCCAGAGGGCTGCGATCCAGAGTGTCAACACAGGACGCTCCAGGCTCTCATCTCCAGCTTCGTACTCCTCGTCTTCATCACCACATACGGCAAGTACCTCTACGTATCACGTCACAAACACCAGGTCTTGCTCGAACACGTGGTGACACCACGTGACGTGGATCTTAGCAACGGGGAGCAGCTGAACAGTAGCCATGACAACGCCGTCAAAGTGCAACAGTCGGAAAGAAACATCAAGCAGAAACGCCCCACATTGTCAACAAATCCCTGTGAACAAGAGACTTGTGATTTGTACTACATAAAAGTTCACAAAACCGGAAGTACTACTTTTCAGAATATTTTATACAGATTTGGACTGCGTAGGGATTTATTAATCGCATCTTATTATTGTGGTAATGGTATGCCCTATCCAAACCCCGCCTACAAACAATTTTTACGAGGTAACTATAGCAACTACAATATTATGTGTGAGCATGCGCAGTATGACAACGCCAGCTTCCGGGAATACATGTCACGTGATGTCAAGGTCATCTCCCTGCTTAGACACCCCTTTGAGTTCTTGCAATCGACTATAGCCTTCCATGGATTGGCCAGTCGCATGGGATTAGCCAGCATCTATGACGTCACAAAGGCGTTTCTCGGGAACGCTGATTTGTATGATAAATATGCGAGATTTGAAGGTAGCTCAAAAGAATGCGGTCCCTACCGCAACCCATCCTACACGCGAAATGCAATAGCACACCATTTTGGATTATCATATCCAGGTGAGAGCGATCCAGACACCATAAACCAATTCCTAGAGAAGCTGGATGAACAAATAACACTGGTGCTAATACTGGAGAAATTTGATGAAAGCTTAATACTTCTGAAACGATCATTTCACTGGCAATTATCCGACCTCATCTACCTTCCTTTGTGGAGCTTAAAATATCACAATAAGCATGACGTCAGAATAAAACGGAGCAAAAACGAAACTGACACTTTGATAGAATTACACAAGAAATGGAGTCCAATAGACTACCAGTTGTATAACCATTACCACTCAAAATTAAACACCATTTTGGACGGAATGCCGTTGAACTTTTGGGAGGAAGTGAAAGTGTTCAAACTGTTCGAAAACAAGGTCAAGGCGTTTTGTGCTTCCATGTGTTATGAAAATACGAATAAAATGTTGAGGATGACGCGTGAGGAGGCTCTGACGTTTCTGCGTCATCACATGGCTGTATTTGAAGCCACAGATTTTAATCAAGCTTTTGACGTCACGTATCTGGATTGTCTGGCTATGTCCCAGGGAACAGTGACGTATCAGAACGTCATCAAGGTCAAACAGTATCCAGGTACCTTTTGCGGAAAATATGATCTGAAATTTAACAAGGCGTTCTGTCATGAGAGTGACTACGTAGTCAATCGACTACCCTGGTCATTAGTCAAACATAGTCTATTCGAAACGAGAGCAGGTTGTCTCAAAAACTTCGGTTCTTGATAAAACTTTTATTCCGGTTTCAATTGATTCAGATTTGAACGGGAAACACGGTTAATGTATCATTCAGATTTGCTACAATTATTTTTGAAAGACGAGGGAGTACATCACAGAATACTGTTTTGTTGGTTTGTGTAAAGATCAATTTTATACTGACTCCCAAAACAAAAAATAAAAACAATAAATGGTGTAAACATACCAGGTTTATTTTGACACTTTTCAATATTTCAAAACAACAGATTCGCCTGGCTATCAAAATAAATTAATACACCCCCTCCCCCCCCCCCCCCCCCGAAAAAAAGGAGAAAATAAATAACAGTAACAAATAATAACAAATAATAGTAAATAAATAAAATAATAATAATAATTGAATAGAATAAACCAAAGAACAACTATATATTTGTTAGTCAAACACTGCTGACGCCCCCCCCCCACCCCCACCCCCCGTTAGTGGCATCATAACGACCGTTCTTTCCCAAGGATAACAATTTGGTTGCTAAGTCCCTCCTCTACGCCACACTCGGGCACTCTGAACTGATCCCTATTCTCCACAATATACGGATCTGGCGTCACCAGCTGGGCGTTACTCTCCAACAGATGGCTCATCTCCCATAGCTGTGGTCTCTGGCTCTTTCCCTGATACGCATAGACATAAACATGAGGCGATGACGTCATCATACTCATCGGTAAGCTACTCAGTGTTTTTGAATTTTTTACGCGGTGTAAGTTCGGCCACTCCGAGTCTTGTTCTATCTGACTGAAGACCTCTTCAGAAAGGCTGCCTTCTTGCATTTGTATTACTACGCCTGAAAACAAAAATTTGTGGCATCAGATTTACGCGCACGGCGATAAAAATTAAGATGAACAAGTAGGTCAGTGAAACAGACTACGCTCCCCGCCGGCGTACAATCCCACTATTTATACTGTTAGGTTTGACATCACCTCTTAAGCAATCGTATCATATTCGTGAATTTTTAACTTCAGCTGGGCCTATGTCCTCTGCCCGCACCCGGCTCTTTTTACAAAACCAACCCTTGTTAGCACCCAAACTACCTATATGTACAATATTTCGCCAATCGATCAAGAAATATAGGCTTGAGTGTGTTAACAAAAACGTGTCGATAGACAGAAAGACAGAACGGAAAACTACAGTCCCCCCAAGCCGCTCTACGCAATAAACAGCCTCGATTTTTTGTTTTAAAAATTGTCATCTTCAAAATTTCTCAGAATTCGTGCAAAATGTCTTCCGTACAAAACCCGGGACGCGTTAATGAGTATGACGTCATTGAATTAACAGCTGTATCGGCTTCGGGGCTCGTTCTTGTTTTAAGTTTGTGATAATTTTGCTCTTTGATATGTCATTTACGTCACGAGCCCGGCCATTGCCATTTTGGCTCGATCTTTACCAATCATCTTAATGTCATGTTTTTTTGTTTTTTTGTTTTTTTTTTCTTTTGCAGTCAGTATATACGTGAGCAGCTGCTCTCCCCCACCCCCTCCTCCCCCCGGCAACTCCAACCGCCGGTATCGGGCACATTGTTAGAGTCACGATCGCAGCACCCCCCCCCCCCTCCCTCCACACGCCCATGAGGTGACTCTGCAGTCAGTATATACCCGTGAGGAGTGAACAGTGTGCTTTAGTGTGCCCCCCCCCAACCCCGGCACAGGGCTCGTTGTTATAGTCACGATCGTAGCACCCCCCCCCCCCCCTCCACACGCCCATGAGGTGTCTCTGTAGTTAGTATTACCCGTGAGGAGTGAACAGTGTGCTTTAGTGTGCCCCCCCCCCAACCCCCGCACAGGGCTCGTTGTTACAGTCACGATCGTAGCACCCCCCTTCCCCTCCCCCCTCCCTCCCTCTACACGCCCATGAGATGCCTCTGCAGTCAGTACTAACCTGTGAGGAGTGCCCAGTGCGCTTTGGTGCCACCCCGGGTACAGGGCTCGTTGTTCGAATCACGATCGTAGCTGCTACGTAGTCAAGGAATGCCCGTGCCAACCAACTAAATCACGACAATATATTACTGAATATTACCAGATTGATTCAGTACAAAGGAAACTATTTCGGAATAGCCGATGAAGGGTCAAGGTTAAATCAACAAGATATTAACATGAATTTCTAGTACTTAGCAACAAAACTGTTTTATTCTTTGGCAGAACAGCAGCACTGTGCATATTCTGTTTAATAATCTAGGGCTCATTAATTTAAAAAAAAAAGTGATAGGGTCAAGATTTTAAAAATAGATACATTCTACATTTCCGCTTCTAAGTACATATATAAATTAATAAATAAATGTATGAATAAATAAATACGGATTAACTATTGGCGCAAAACAGAGCACTGTGGCTGTAACGTTCCAAAGGGTTTACTCTGAGCACAGACGATGCACTGCCAGTAAAAGGTATTTTTTTTTTTTTTTTTTTTTTTTTGCATTTCAGGGTTTTTACAGGGTGTGGGGCTATCACAGAGCCATAATACAGGCAAAATTCACTTTCACAGTAGTAACACCCTGGAAATCGAAAATTTCCCAGTGCAATGTAGCCGGGAATATCCACCGTGATTTGAAACTTTTGTAATCGCCGAAAAAAAGACCAGTATTTACACCCGGGCTGGTATGAAATATTTCGAATGAAATATTTCTTGAAATATTTCATGAAATATTTCACTGTAAAAATTTCAAAAATTTCACATATTTTGAAAATTTTAAATAAGAAATAAGTTGGACATCAAGAATACTAAATACTGACGGATACCGATCAACGGACATTCATCTTAAGTTGTCAGTTAACAAACTGTGTTGGCATAAGTCTACCAGTAAACAATTCAACAACAGAAATCCTGCGTAAAGTATGACTTTTGAGTAACAAAGCTAGCAGTTGCTGGCATATAGCACCCTTGGCACATCTACTCCGGGTATCTGAGCGGGTGTTTCTGAGGGGTGAGGAGGGAGGCAGGAGGGTTTATAGCAACTGCTGAAAGGGTCTCACTGTTAACGGCACAGGGGAAAGAGTTCGGATATGTACACAATAGGTCAAAAATATAGCACACAGTATGTTAGCTAAACAAACGGAGCACCTCTCGCCCGTGAGCGAGTTTCCTTCAAATTTAGCAATGTTTGAATAGTCACCCCTAATTCTGCAATTAAGCGGTGTTTCCTATTTAAACAAGAAAAAGCTTTGCCTTCATCCGGTTTTACGATAAAGCGGCATGCAATTACCGGTTAAAAATACATACTTTTATGCAATCAACCGATTTATGCCTTTAACCAGTATGCGTTCAGTCATTTTATCTGTCTATACGTTTTTGACGGTGGTATTTGTTAAATTAAACGAATAGATATTCGCATAGCCTGGAAATGTGTGTGTTTTCTAATGTGCTTTGAAAGATTTCAAAAATTTCAACATTTCTGAAATATTTCAAAAATTTCAAATTTCATGAAATTTTTAAAAATTTCGAAATTTTTACCAGCCCTGATTTACACCCTTTCCACAAGACTACTGTCACACTAATGTCAACAAGGATACGGTACGAGTACTGCGTGACCTTGACATATAGCGTCCAGTATCTGGGCTCGTCTGTCTTCTCCCCTCACTACAGTTGCCTGGCAACGCAGCATCTCACTAGCCAATGACGCCATCTCAGCGGCTATTCACACAAGATCAAAGATTATAACAAAGATCAAAGATTATAACAAGTGAACCATAAAGTCCAACCTGATACCACTTTGTCACTATTTTTTTTTTTTATTTATTTACTAACTTTAACTTTACCAGAAATAGCGAGTTTATCAGTGAAACTTTATGTTAAAACACAAAGTTTGACAGTCTTATTTTGTTCTAGATTTGGGGGGGGGGGCGGAGGAGGATACTAACCCTGAATTCCCCTCCCCCCCCCCCCCACCCCCGCTTCTTCGCTCCACGACTACAATGTCAAGGCATGTATTCCAGGTTTCGGTTAAAAGTTCTCTTTATGACTTTTAATACTACAGCGTTACGAAACAAACGTTTGTTATCACGGATTAAAATAATCGAACGCAACACTTCGGTCATGGATGAACCATGATTAGATTATTTTCCATGAGAGCCTTTCATCCATTCACCAGGGATGACCAAAACCACACGTTGTTCACAAGGTTGAACAAGACTTAGAAAAAAAAAAAACAAGCCATCGTCGAAGGCGCAGACCCCAACCGGACACAACAAGTCGCCATTTTGGCAATTTTTTATTTTTTGAAAAATAACACGACTTTGCACAATTTCAATATATATATATTTTCACTGTATAAGGTTGCATATGCCCAGGGTAAATAGTTTCGGAGAACTCCCGTGGAAACCACCTAAGTCTTACATTAGAGTTATCTAACAAATTGGCAAGTTTAGACAAGTCGCCAATTTGGCAATTTTTTTACCGATTTGAAAAGTAACACGACGCTGTACAACTTCAATATATATATATTTTCACAGTACAAGGTTGTATATGCTAGGGTAAATAGTGAAGCAGCCAAAATGACGAACAGGGCGGGACAACTTAGAGACATTCCCGGTAGATAGCTCACCTGAGAACATTTCTCCCTGTTTTGTGAAGCCCTTTGCATGCGCCCGCTCGTAGACCGTCTCCACATCTAGCTGCAAGTCATACAGTAACTGTGCCGCCATGCACATAGCCACTAAACCACATCTATAACAACAACTCCACGATTATATAACGTTTCATAAAGACAGCAGTTAACCTGTATCTAATTAAATTCAAAGTAGAACTATTTTCTACATTTTATTGCTATTATAACATAATTCTAAGAATTAAAAAGTAACTTTCCATGCAAGAGTGGCCTTTTAAACAAATCTTAAAGAAAGAAGCAATTCGAATAGCTTACTTGGGGCCATCCTGTAGAATCGGCTGCACTGGTTTTAGATACGAGATAAAATCACTGCCCTCCCCTGCACAGTTCAGCCTGCAATTGACTCAAGTACGTGACGTCATTTTGTTAATCTGTGAAGCGTGAACTTTCCTGAGTATCAGTACCTCAGACTCCCTGATCGAAAAAAAAATGCTAAAAAGTTCTTGATTGCGTTTTGACTCAGTTCAGTTGGGATAAGGATATAAAGATATGATGGAAAAAGTAGCAAAAACATCAACAAAATTCCATTTCGTCAGAAACATGTTCACATGTTGGCTATTAAAGGGACGAATAACATGTAAATACTTTTTAAAGGCCCATATGATGGCTTTTTTTAATTCGACAGTGTGCATGTTCAAAGAAAATTAGAATTTTGATGTTTTCCTCTTTTCTTTATAATTTATCCAAAAAAAACTGCGATAGAAACGACACCACCAGCGGAAAGATCCGAAAGTACGAATAATTAATTGTTGTCCATTACAAGTAAATTTATTTTATGCACGGTAAAAGTAGAGTGCAGTAATTTAACGTTTTATAAGTTTCCTTTTATGTCACTTTGCTTAGAAAAATCCGAATTCGGCTGTAGTTTCGCTTTTGAATTATCGGGCCTTGAAACTATATCATATCATCAAGAAACGACTGCCCGTAGCCGTGGAGGCACTCCGATCGTACCTTGAAAGGAGTTGGCGTTCGTACGCCGCAAAGTCGTAATCGGAATAGCTAGATTGGTTAAGATGGTGCAAAACGAGTTTCTTCATATCACTCCGATCGCATGGTGCTTTTATTTCCGGTACAGGTGGAGGTAGGGGTGGAGGAAAAGGCACTAAACCACTCATTATTTTCTCTTCGTCAGCAAACCTCTGCGGCGGTCTGTCCAGAGGTCACCTGTTACATAACAACGTATGTAAATAGCCAAAGAGTGGTGTAATTTACGGCAGATCAGCAACAACTAGCAGATTTAGGAAACAATTTGATTTATTCATCTGAACACAGAGCTGAGCAAATATATATATACATATACATGAATCATAATATTACATAGAAATTTCTGAACAGAGGAAAAGGCGATTTCAGTAAGCAAATGCTTATAGAACGAAATCGCCATTAGACTGAACCCAAATTTACCTCATGATAGCATCGAAAAAACACTGGAACTACCACATTTAGAACAAACCTCACCCATTCTAGATAAGCGTAAGCCGTCTTGGAACTGATACAGGTACCTTTACTAATCGTTATTAAAGACTGTTTTCATACTGAAGAAAGACATTTTTCTTGTACAATTTTTTGAACATGCAGAAGTTTTTTGCACTTTTGACATCATCCGGTAAAGTATTAAAAAGAGCGATACCATAAATACATACACAACGACCTTTTAAGGACGTTCTTGCATACTTGGTCCTAAATTTCCCGATGCTTCTCAATGAGTATTTCGAGTTAGCGTCTCTAATAGCTACTTTACATTGAATATTTTCGGGCAAGTCACCCAAATAAGCTTTATACATTACAGTAGACACTCTAAAATCAACTAAATCATAAAAACTTTAATAACTTTAAATAAAGAAACAGAGAACTTGTATGATCGTATTTGTTAACTTTGCAAATAATTCTAACTATTTTTTTCTGGAGTAAAGAGATGCATTTGGTTGCACATTTATAAGCAGTACCCCACACTTCAACACAGTAAGATATATACGGTAGGAAGAGAGAACAGTATAATGTGCGTAGCGCACCAAAATGTCTCTACATTTATATATAACACCAGTACATTTCGAGAGTTTTTGTTTGATATTCAAAATATGATTGGACCAAGTCAGCCTACTGTCAACCAGAACACCTAAGAACTTGGTTACATACACTCTGTCTATTTCATATTCATCAATTTTTAGGGTAAAATTTTCAAAAGAAGGCTTATTTGTAAAAACCATATAATTTGTCTTTAACACGTTGAGCGACAGTTTGTTGAGTTTAAACCACATATTTATATTCACTAGTTCTACATTCATAGATTCACAGATTTCCACAATATTATTACCAGATAGGAACAAGTTCGTGTCTTCAGCAAAAAGCACAAACTTCAGAATATTTGAGACATTTCCTAAGTCTTTGATGTATAAAACCAATGGGAGTGGGCCTAAAATAGATCCTTGAGGTACACCACAAGTGATTGGTAACATATCAGAATCAGAAGCATTAAATTTTACAAATTGTTTCCTGCCTGTCAGGTAACTAGAAATCCACTTATTGGATAGCCCTCTAACACCATAATAATGAAGCTTTTTCAATAGTAATTCATGATTAATTGTGTCAAAAGCTTTTTTCAGATCAATAAAAACACCAATAGTAACTTTCTTATTATCAATAGCTTCAGTAATTTCCTCAGTTAAATCGACTTATGCTAATGACGTTGACCTTTTATTTCTAAACCCATATTGACTAGCAGAGAATAAGTTATTGGACTCAATATATTACATAAGAAGCAAGTGAAACAATTTCTCAAGTATTTTGGAGATTTGAGGTAGCAGTGAAACGGGCCTATAATTTGTGAACAATGAACAGTTGCCAGATTTAAACAAAGGAACAATTTTTGCAGTCTTCATCCGGGAAAGTGCCCATTTGAAAGGATACATTACAATGGATCCACTTTTTACAAATTGAACATTCAATCGCAAATTCACCAACATTTTTTTGGCATTTAATACATCGACGATCTTCTTCTATCAAGGTGGTGTGTAAGCAAAAGAAAAGTAAACACTAGACTAAGTAAAGTAAAACCCATAGTACGCTGTTAGTCGAGATACTTGGCGAAACCATGTTTCATGAAATCGCTTTCATCCCTGATCAGAAGTTTCTGAACTTCTTCGGGAGTTCGCCCCTTTGTTTTGACAAAAACTTTACCATTTCTGGTGAACGTGGCGAGTACAACATTTTTTCGTTTTAGAATTCTAGCTCTTCTGAACAAATCAGCGTTACTCTTACTCAAGTGCTCATTGATATGCACGTTTGATCCTTTCAGCTTTTTTGCTTCGGATAATAATCGCACCTTAGATTTCCGATTAACAAGCCTTACAACAATAGTGGGCACTTTCGCTTTAAGTGTGTGACAGGCAGATATTTCACTGTCACACAGTAACACCCCTTTTCCCTGTAAAAAGTCAATGACTTGGCCTTCTACACTTTTCTGCTCGTATTCCGGTGCCTCAGCATCATTTTCCGGAGATTCTTTGTCCACCGCTCTGGCCCAGCTGGCTTTTTTCGTCTTGAGTCGAGTGATGATAATATCATCTCTCCTTGTGTATTGTTCCAGATCACTTACTCGTTGTTGGAGAGAAGCTATTTCGATGTCCTTCTTTTTATTTTCCTCGACCAGCTTGTTTACTGTCTGTTGTAATGATAACAATGCTGCTTGCCCCTCGAGTAGGGTTTGAACACTTTCCTTAAGTTCAGTTATTTGTTGGGAAAGAGACGCTATCTCATCCACACTGGCATTTCTGTTCTTGGGGGGCATGTTGATGATCGCTCTAACTGGTATTAGTTGACTCTCCTGCGCACTGTTGCCTCTGACTTCGGAATTCACCAGTCGAATGGACCCAATTGACGGGCGATATGCAAGGATTTGTGCATAACTGTCATTTGTAGTCAAGAAAAGTGGTGTACCGTTTGAGCTAATTGATAACAATATAGTGTTTGTTGAACAGGTTGTTTTGTTTTACACCAAAAAAGAAAGGATATATGTTTTTTCCTGGTCAAATGTTCTGTTGTTTTTTCGTTGCCAGGTTTATTCGATTCACGTTTCACGCACAACACACACACACAATCACTGAGGGCGAAAGATCTTTATAATTCTTTCTTGATAAAGCTCGTTCATGAATTGACCAGGCAATGAAGTTATGAACCAATCAAAATCTTTGGAAATGTAATACAAGAATAAAGAGTTTCGACTCTGAGCCAATCACAAAAATGTTTACATTTAATGCGGGATGTGCACTGATTTTTTTTTTTTTTTGGTAAATAACGACTCCATTTGCATTGAGATGAATGAGCATAGAGCAACAGTTTGAGGTTTTTTTCTCAAATTATGTCTTTTGTTGTTTATCCTGAAGCTTTCACTGCACATTTTTAATCGTTTCAAGAGTGAGTAACAATAAAAATAAACAGTAGCAATTTTAATGGTGAAGCAGTCACATTTTAGCAACTTGATAAATGGCATTTCTGTATGTATGAAAAGCACAGGTGGTGGCCATTTAGATTAAATTTTTGTATTCAGAAAAGGCTCTTTTTTAAATAAGCCAATTTGTACTTTCAGTTCTTTCCGATGGAGGAGTCGTTTCGACTGCAATTTTTTTGGGATAAATTATAAAGAAATGATAAGGAAAAAACATCAAAATTCTAATTTTCTTTCAACAGGCACAGTTTTCAATTTAAAAAGCTAATATATCACCTTATAAAAACTATTTTACATACTATTCAGGTCCTTTTTGAGCCAACATGTGGATATGTTTCCGGCAAAATCAAATTTTGCTGATTTTGCCAGTTTTTATAATTATTTATTTACCTTCTTATCACAACTGAACTCAGTCAAAACCAAAAATCTTTTGGCAAAAGTCGAAGTACGAATCCGCTTATATGTGTATTATCAAAATGAGAGCTTAGATCAGTGAACCTGTAGACCCTGAGGGGCTGAATTTTGAAATGGGGTTGTGGGGGTGGGGGAGTGGCCACATTTCAACGCGATGTACACACCCATCACATAAACAAATGCTTTGATATCCATGCGTTATTCACTTCCAACATGGCAGCAGTACGCTGTGCTTAATGTATCCAATGCTAACTTGTGGTGGGGTGGGAGTGGGGGATGGCTGTGCGAAGTTGCTTTTTTTCGCTCTTTGCTGGCATAAACAACTCGAATATCTACAACAGAGTTATCATGCCTGATGTTTCTTTTATGACAGATATGTCTGTCAAGTAAAAAAAAGTCATTGACATATCGTTGCATGTCAAATTGAAACGTGGTCAGCACGTGTTTCCGGTTTCCTTTGTTTTGACATCTGTAACAGAGGTTTTGCGGCCAGTCAAAGTGTGGCCTTGACCTTTTGGGTGATAATGGCAACGAGGTATTACTTTTGCAAGTGTATTATGAACAGTGTACGCACTGTTTTTCACAAGAAAGTCATTGCATTACATAATTACATAATATGCTGTTCTTTCACTTATTGCTTTGCTGTGTTTGAAGTACTTCATGCAGTTCATGGCAATATTCCCATATATCGCCCGTTTTGCCCACACCATGTAATGGTACATTCCTAAGGGGTGTGTCTTATGTAAATCACTTCGCGTGAAATGATTTCAAAAGTCAGTGTCCATGTTTTTACACATTTAAGTGTCATACAGTTACTGTTATTGAAATGCGGTTTCAGCTGCAAAACTCAAATTCGTTACGCGGACGGGCTTGTCATCAGCATAGTCCTCACCGACAGGGAGAGAAATGTGTTTAGAAATGTGTTCCCCGGAAGGTTTGAAAAGCATTAGCTTGAAGCTGCACAAATCACTCACCGTAATTGTTGTTCATATAAAGAGTGAAGTAAATATTTAAGTAAGGCTCTTGATGCTGTGTTAGTCATTACAGTCCTGCGTATGCACTGTTGTACCATTTTGGCCCACTGTACTAACAAGTCCTGGGTGTTGGCCAACAGGCACCTTTTTGAACTGTCCTATGTATCCTTTGCATTGTGTTGCACTCATTTTCATTACTGAACTGATCGCATTGGGCTCATAACCGATGTAACCGAGAAGTGACAGAAGAAGGAAGGGAGGTGCTTGAGTGTTGTTGTAAGGGAAAAACGGAGAAGCTCTTAATAATTAAAACTGTGTAGGAAATGCTGAAGGGACACAAATGTTTTCAGGGGCATGAAATGCTATATATGTCAATAACGATGCATCCCATATTATAATTGCAGATATGAAAAATTTCCAAGTTTTTCTTGATGAAACAGAGTGTAATATGCATACGAGAAAATTGCACTAATGAGTTAATGATGACATGTGTCCGTATTTTCGGAGAAGCAAGAAGTACTTGCTGACATACGAAGGCGAGTAGATCTGCAGGGAGGGCAGGGTGCAGATCAGCAACATGAGCAACCTCAATTGCATAACCGAGATGAGAGAGAAGAGGGAAGCCACAAGAGTGAGCCGACTACCTTCTGTGACACTTGGAAAGGTAAGAGAAGCTCAATAACTGCACATGGATAACTTAGCAGGCAATCTCCATAGACAGTAACCTTTACGTAGAATACGTAGAATCCAGCTTTCATAACACATTCCTGTATGCTTTGCACAGACATAACGCACCAAAAGCAAGTTATTTCTTTGATTTTGACAAATGTATATTTGTTCAACAGGTTTCGAAGGCAGAAAACGGTGGAGTGCTGTCGCAACCGACTTTCTGTTGGATATGATGGGAAACCGCATGGGTGATCTTGACAATCCCTTTATTCAGAAAAAGGACATTTATGAAGACATCTCAAAGTGTCTGTTCAAGAAAGGCCTGCCTTTCAGTGGGAATGACATCGAGTACAAATGGGCAAATATGATGCGGCACTATCGAAAGTGATTTGGCCCGCAAGGAAAGAAGTGGCGCTTCCTTCCAAAGAACTGAAGTATTCGACAACATGCAGAAAATAATAGGCCACCGACACCTAAAAGCACAGCGGGGTCTGGTGTGAAGTGTGAACATGTTGACGCTTCAAGCAATGATGAACAACCGCAACAAAAGAAAAGCAGCTCAGTTGACTACAAGAAGGAAATTCTGGGCAAGCTTGACAACACTCTTTCCTATTTGAAGGAAAGTGACGAAAAGTTCCTAGCGGAGCGAAGGGCAGCCCGCGAGCAGGAGGACAGAAAATTGGCGCTCTTAGAGAGGCTCGTTGAGCGTACCTCGACACCAAAGTAATGTTTAACTGGTGTCTGTATTGTTCACTGTCATCCATTCTAAGTGCACTGTCTCAGAAAAGTTAACGTTTTGAATGTTGTATGTGTTCTGTTTCGAATATTCAGAGAAAGATTTACTGTCGAAATGTGGAAACCGTAATGTTCTTCATATGTGGTGTTTTTTAGTGTGCTATTTTCCGTAACATATGAGAAACGATAGAGGTGAAATAAATGAGAGACAGCACTTTCAAGTTAGCATTTCTTTTATTATTCCTAATTTCTCTGTGCTGCATAAAGCCTTCTCGCTATAGTTAAACGTTTAATGTTTCCCCTTGCTCGCTCTTGACCACCAAATATGACATTTGCGATATATCCATCCTCTGACATGATACAAATGATGTGTAAAATGCAGGCACATACAATTGTGTTATTCATCTGCTCAATCTCGCTTTGGACAAGAGGTCTTAATCGCTTGAAGCGGGCTTTCAGTAACCTGAAACACAAATTGCCCTCATTAGGAAAGCTATCAACTGCAAACAGGCACTTCATACATTTTTATAAGCTTCTTCTGTCATTTCTTCAAAGTGTTATCCAAAGGGATTTCGGTCGAGACGCAAAGACGTTCGGCACGAGCGATGACAGTTTACGCAGTGTTGCAATAAAAACAACTCACCCAAAAGCAAGCTCCACTGTCACTCTCATGGAAGATAATACTCTGTTGTAATGTTGTCGGCTTCTGTAACACTCCGTTAAGTCTTGGCTGTCTAAACGGAACGGTGTCAATAACCAATAAAGGCACAGGTACGCCGCATCCGCTAATATGTGACGTCGTCCGCATAATCTCGCTCCATTTTGGGCAAGCGGGGAAGCGGCAAAAATACGCGCATCGTGTACTTTTCCTGGCCAGCCTGTGTATACGTCTATGAAACGCATATCTTCTCGCACCACACCTTTGAGCCAATAATAAAATATGTACACATGGATTACGGGGGGGGGGTGGTTTTGTAGCGTGTCTGTCAGTTTTGCGCAAAATTTTCCGTCACATTGCTGTCCTTCTTATTCTTAACCTTTCATTGCACTTTTTCAGAAGCGCATTGCTGAGAAACTACACGTACCTTGTAACTGTATGGAATAGAAGTCTTTACGATTGTAGTAGTCCTGATCCCTCACAGATGGCTTACATATAGGTATATGTGTCCCGTCAATGAATCCAGTGACTCCAGGAAAATCCTTTACTTTTTCGAACATGTTACTGATCTGTATAGCCTCTTCATCACTTGGCCAGCTAATTATTCTCTGGAGTAAGTGGTCCACCGTAACATTAATTATCGCTTTCACACAATGACTAGCTGTACTTTCAGTCACCCCAAACATTGTTGCCAACTGCCGGTAGGTACAGGAAGACGCCATATACCACAACATCACGAGTACCTTAGTTCTAAGTTGTATCTGAAACAAAATCACTTATTGACTATATACTTCAGAATCACACGCATGTACCATATTTTTGCCAGCGCCTTCACATTTCAAGTGTTATAGGGCATATTCTACGTGATATGTTCCACATGAACCCGTCTTTTCCATCTTTACATGCAGTCAAAACGTTACAACAGTTTTTTCGTGATATTCGTATATTTATACAATTTTTACTGTTGCACTAACAAATGCCCCCGCCAAAAAAAAAAAAGAAAAGAAAAAACAAAAGAAGGATAGACAGAAATATATATGGCATAAATACAAACTCCTTTTCTTCCTCCCGGAACGTGTCGTGGCGAAAGGTAGGGGCAGTCATTTTCTCTGACCACTCTTTCAATTTCTTCAATAAGCGAGCTGCTGATCGCTTTGACATCCTAAAGAACATCCGGAATTCATCCTCTCTATATCTTTCAAAGAGGGCATCTGCGAAACCGCGCATTCTATTCCTGTCATCTGCTTGCAAGAGTTCGGAGACTGAACACCTATAATATGACAAACATAATGAGAACAAGTCATTCAACCTTTTGAAATGAAATGTGAACATTTCACTATTATTAGTAGTGTAATTATTATACTTATTTTTATTCTTATAACAATAGCCATCATTATTTTTATGTGGGAAAGGGGTCAAACGGGCAATTCCAAAACTATTGTCGCCTCTGCTATCTTCTGATCTATGTAACTGTGGAAAGGAACAACAGAAGAACAGTTCATGTGCAACTGTTTTACACACACACACATATATATATATATATATATATATATATATATATATATATATATATATATATATATATCATTTTTTTTTACTTTTTAGTACCCTTAGATGACCAGCTTACGGAAAAACAACAAGTCAGCTTCATCGGACTGCTTTAAGTCGCCTTAAGAGGCCACTACATGCATTCAAGACGAACTCTCCCTCTCCCCCACCTCCTCAACGCTTTACATACTGCAGCATTGAAAAAGCAACTTCTTTTCTTCTCGATAGGAAGTGATTCATCTCATCTTCCACGTCTTTTTTTCTCATCTAACAGCAAAAACAATGAAGGGCAATCCATATTGAGCGATAAATACTGCTATCTCTGCGCCTATGGTATCTTGTAAACAAACAGCTGTCTCTCTTGTTTCTTTCTGGTGACGTATGTGGTAAACAAACAGCTGTCATTCCCACTGCGCAGCTTGTTTACATTTCACAGTATTTGGGACATAAGTCAGTGGAAAGAAACACACGGATGAACACTCATTGTTACCACTCATCCGTTGGCTGTGCCCAATTGGCAGTATAAGCTAGAACGATGGAAGGCAGAAAATTGCACTTTGCATTGCGTGCGCCATGGCCATACATCCTGTGATTGTCAGCCACCATTCACGTACAATATAGTGTGCTAAGGTGTTGAAATATTGTTTTGTTAAGTTACTGTTCCCAGTTGATCCTTCTGTTTAATAGGTAAGTAAAATAGACCAGCAGAGAAGTGAAAAAAAGAAATATCGTTTTTTCAGTTTACATCACCTCGATCTAAGAGTTTACTTGACCGTTTACCTTATACACTGAGTTCTGAGAGTGTAAGCGGACAATACAAAATGGTAAAAAAAGGCAAGATATAAACGAACGGTATTTTCATAAATGACAGTAATTTGACTTGAAAAGACAAATGATGTCGTGTATACATTTCTTTTTTTATTATTCTTAAAGAATTTAATGTTTTCGCACCCCAAATTTCAAATGATTAACACAACATTTATTTTATTTATGGAACTTGTAGGCTGTTTAACTTTCCTACACTGAAAAAGAGGCCTGAAGCAAGGCCTTAAACCGGGCGGACACAAAGAAGCCACACATTTGGCTAAAGCCCAGCAATGTCAAAGGGTTTGCTCTAGACATTTCGTTGATGGTTATCCGAGCGAGGCCCATCCTGATCCGAACTTAATCTGTCCCCAGAATCGTAAGTAGCATGTATTCTGTTTTGGTGCAGTTGGTTGAAGTTTATTATTGTTATAGTTGAGAGGGGACAGAAATACTCCTCCTCGAAAACTACCCCTCTGCAGGTCTTTTTGTTTTTAGCCCTCAGTCAATTTGGCTGAAGACTATTGCTATCGGTCTGTCCGTCCGTCCGTCTGTCCGTAAACTTTTTTGTCCGGACGATTTCTCAAATACGATTCGTCGGATCTTGACCAAACTTTACAGGAAGGAAGTATATATAGTGTAGATGTGCAACGACGGGTTTATTTTCTCCCTTGTTTAACCGTCTTCCCGTCCGTCGGACGTTTTTGTCTGGTTGATATTACAAAAACTATTGATAAGATCTTTACCATACCTTACAGAAAGGAAGTATCTATAGTGTAGATGTGCACCAATGGTGAGGGTTTAATTTGCCCCGTGTCCTATCCTCCCGTTGCACTTTGAACTTTTTGTCGGGGCGATGTCTCAAAAGAGTAACTCGCCCACAGTGATGTAACTGCTATTGGCTGAAGACTCTGAATCTAATATGCAATTATTTTTAAAACAAATGGCAGCTCAAATAATAACAAAAAACGCTGCAGGTGAATTATAGGGGGATATCCAAAGGGAGTTATTTTTTCAGGGGAGGAGTGTCCGGGGGATTTTCCAGGGGGGAAATATTCCTAGACGGAGTACTTCAGGTAATTATTAGTTGTTTATAAAGGTAGTGCGGTTGATACGGATGTTGTCCTGACAGTAGTGCAGGCAGTAGAGGGTAGTTGCCTTGGCAGCAGTACAGGTAGTTGAGGGTAGTTGTTCATAGAAATAGTTCATATTGATTGGGGCAGTTGTCCTTAAAGTGGTGCAGATGGTAGGCGGTAGTTTCCATTGCTGTAGTTGAGGGTAGTTCATAGAAGTAGTGTAACGTGATGGGATAGTTGCCTAGCAGTAGTGCAGGTGGTAGAAGATAGTTTTAAGTTGCATTGCAAAATAATAAGGCATTTGTGCCTTTTTTTGGGGGGATGCACTTACATATGCTTTTTTCAGTCACAGTTACAAAAGATAAGCTAATGAAGACTACTGTGAAAGGAAGAAGAGGTTCCTTCGTTGAGTGGAACAAAAAGAAGAAATTGTCCTTGAAACGCTGACCATAGCTGCAAGTGAGGACAGCTTGCTGGAAGTTGAAGATGTTGCGGATGCACGTAGTGGTCAGTCCTTGGCGTATACGTTTATTGTATTCATTTTACTCGCTTTAGTAAGAACGCTTAAGACTGACAATGTAAAACTAAAATATGAAAAAACACTATTGTGCGACACTAACTGCAACTAAAACAAAAGAAAAAGAGCAGGTCAAAATTTGCTTATGAAAAATTGTTATTATGTGACAAAGAACGTTTTGGTGTTTCTGAGGTCCTTAGTTAAAAAAATTTTTATAGCTGGTTATGAGCAATGTCACAAACTTTAGGAAAACTTGTTTCCTGGCCGATTAAAGAGGAGATTAGTGTGTCAAAACCATCACGTTTTTCAAAGTTCCTGACTTAAGAGGAATAATTGATTGCTCCGAAATTTTTATTGAGAACCCAAAAGATCTAAATTGACAGAACCTGACTTGGTCAAATTATAAACATCATAACACGGCTAAATTTCTTATTTGTTGCGCCCCTAACTCTTCAATAACATTTATTTCTCCAACGTACGGTTTGAGAACAAGCGACGAAGAAATTACAAATGATAGTGGATTTTTAGAATTGTGCGACCCGTAGAATATGATAAAGGCAGACAAAGGCTTCAACATTCAACAGGAATGCATGGCGCTGTTGATAACTTTGTATGTGCCACCAGAATTGCGGTGTCAAACGTAAATATCAAGTACAGCTATTAAAAAAACCAAACGTATTGCAAATGTGCGCATATTAGTAGAGCAAGTAAAAAGCTTTAGAATTTTGAGCAGTCAGGTTCCTGTTAGTTTAGTGCCTTATTTAGACAACATTATTCGTGTTTGTGTCGCTTTGTGTAACACAAAAAAACTCGTTGCATAGGGATTAGAATGTCTGTTTCTCGAGGGAAAGTATTGCATTGTTCTTTAAATCCCTTTCAACTGTTATGGTTGTATGGGATCCCCTTGCCACATTATACCGAAATAACCATGACTCTAGCCATCTTCTTGTAAGAAATCTTAAAACAATCTTGTGCAGATGGACCAACAATATGTGTCCGTTCTATAACCATAGTTAAACTAAGATGTATTCTGATTCAATGCCTCTTTTGCTGCCTGAGTGTGGAGCCTCATTGCTTGGCGAGCTTCTAGTACAGGTTGAAGAGAATTATGTTTTATTATTTCTTTTTGCTTTACTTGTTTCAAAAGATAAATACTAACCCCCCTACCCCAACCATCCAGTCTCTTCCCCCACTCCGAAAGGTAAAAAAATATATGAATAAAGACACATCGATGGACAAGATATGCAATCTGCCGTGCATATAGCACATATGTTGACCACTGGAAGCTTTGAAGCCGTCAGTGCCCCTTCCCTGATGGGTCTAGTCCCAAACCCCCAGATCGAAACCCCCCGGCCCTAAATTCCCCGTCAACTCCCCCCCGGACTAAAACCCCCCTGCAGCCTAAACACACGACCCAGAATCCCCCGGTTCTCAGGTCTATTTTATATGTTGTAATTGCGATACATCCATTAATTATACTTCAAATGCCCATTGAAGAGACCACATGGCGTTTAAAATTGCACTTTCTGAACAACTGAAGGAATTGATCATCATTATTAAAGAAACTTCATACATCCATTGATGAAAGCACTCAGTTTTTGCAATTGCAATTGCTCTTACGATTGATGAGTGTGTTCACATTAGAAATCCAATTCATATGCCGGTTGCGAGATCAGTCGAGTTTAGATTTGTCTTACGGTAGATGTGACTTATATCCATTGTGATTCACTTGAATGGGTAATTTAGTAACCCAGATTGCTGTGAAAAATCATGCTACCATCATGGAATACATCACATCTGCTAAGGGGAATCCAAAGATATTGTACCAAGGGCATTTGTACGTAAAGCAAAAAAAATCTAGCAAATAGATATGTTTCGTACGAGTGCGAAAACAGGCACCAGAACTTACACATTTCCTTTGAGAACGGTAGGGGGGGTTGGGTCGTGGGGGGTTAGACCGCCGAGGGATTTAGTCGGGGGGGGGGCTGGACGAGGGGGTTAGGGCAAGGGGTTTTCGGTTCGGGGGTTTCCCTTCACTGACAGTACAAATTTCTTGTCAGGGTAAGCCATCGTTTTGTGGTAATGATATTCTTCACTCGGTTTTGTAAATGATGATCTCGTTAACAATTCTTTGGCCAAAAAATTTGATCAGAAAAATCACAATTTTGAGTCAAACACAATTCTCTCCACATAATGGCCATGTGGAGTATAAACAAAGAAATCCGCATGCTTCCGACCTATTTGACCTTGAACTTGATAATAATATGCAGAATTTCTCTATAATTCACATGTTTTTCATTTCTGCATTAAAAAAGATACTTATTTTCGCAAACGCCACTGCGACAACACAAGCATGAAATTAATAAATCTGGGGACGCTGCGATACGATATACTGCTTTTCTGGGTGAATAACTAACCCTGTATTTTGAGCAGAAAAAAATTTATGTGTTCTTTTCAGGAAACCTGAATAATAACGTTTGAAAATGTGGTTCTAACGAAATACCGTGCTTCATCGCTACTGTTTGCGGGAGGGCTTTTGTATTCCATAACATTTGAAATTAAATTAGACACATTTTCATGGGTGGTTTTTCTGCAACATTTGAACACATCTTTCATTTTGCTGGCAGTAATACGGGCATTTCTGTATGAACACCATACTTATGTGATTCACTTTGAATTGAACTTTACTCTGTAATGTGCTAAAGTTGCTGTTTGCTGACAGTGATTTGATTGGCTGTTTCATAGATGTCGTTGAAATATCAATTTCTTTTTCTAGTTCTATGAGGGTCGGAATTGCTTTTGGTATTTCTCTGTCTTGTTTCTTCTTCCTGTCTTTCAGCTGTACGAACACACAATTCGGAGCTTCCTCAAGTAAAATTGTAGAGCCTTCCTTCCTTCGACAGCGACGAGACCTCGTTGGCCGAACATGAATGATGTTCCACTGTTGAGTCTGAAATGATACAGCAATGTACGTTCAATCTTACGTTTACTTTCAATTGCATGTACTGTCTTCAATGAATCTCCACAAACCGAGACATCTAGCATGCCTTGATTAAATTATTGATCTTTCCTCCAGTACATGTCTCTCACTTTTGTTGCGCGTGCTACAACACGTGTATTACCGCATGGTTTTGAAGTGCAGCCTGCTTTGCCGGTACGGATAACGTATTTAACATAGAACAGCACTCACGCTATATAATTGCAGGATCCATGTAACCTGAAAAGAAATTGAATTCTGATCCAAACAGTTAAGATTTCGTCCCACTCAAGCCTCCGTGTAAATAACATATGCGTCTCTAGAATACATTAAAAGAACATTCCACATGTTAAGGTTTAACTGCATTTTTTGTCAAAGGTAAAACCTGGCTATTTATTTACTTTACCCGAACTCACCCCACGGGACAGGTGGAGTAAGCGCTGTAAATGTGACCCCCAAGAATTTCTTTTTGGTTCTTTTCAACCGCAAGCCACACTTGATACGGAGGTTGAGTTTTCACCGAAGCATTTACGCGGTATTCAACAGTACAACGGGTATGCTTTCACCGATATTGTTCGTGAAAATTGGCCAGAGATGAAGTATCTGAAAAAAAAACAACGACAATAACTGGCCAGAGATGAAGTAACTGAAAAAAACAACAATTAACTTCTTATTAAATAATAAACGTCACTGTGTTTTATGCTGAAAACACTATTTGTTTTTAATATGGTATTCTAATGTATTCTTTTATTGTGAAGCGAAGATATAACGCTTTGCTGGGTGATTAAGCAAAGTGATGATTACCTGTATACTTTGCCTTGCTTATATTCATTACACAGCTTCATGTACAGGTCACTTGGGTTTTTTCCTTTAAATATTCAGAAATATCACTAAAATACAAGCTGAGAAATTCTCCCTCGTCTTCATTGAGCCAGCCATTTTTGAGGGTGAAGGGTCCGGAATTACGTTGTCGCAAATTTTGAGCTTCAAGGTTGCAACGCAGATTGTCCTCCTTGCTGCCGTCAACTAAGGCATCTTCCTCCAAAGCAATGAATGCCCTATAAAAATACTCATGTCGTTAAGTATTTTGTTTTATTCATTCCCACTTGCAAACAGAGTTTGCAAATGGGTATACTTTGCAAAGAATTCTGGCCGTTTATTCCTTCCCTTTTTTTTTTCTGTCACGGAGGTTTCCAGAAAACTCCTCCTACGCTATTTGACGTAGGACGATGAAATTTGGCACAGAGATAGAGGGCAACGAGATGTCGTGAAATCCGCAAATTTTTTTTGACCTTGACCTTCAAGGTCAAGGTCAAGTTGAGGTCAAAGTTTTTTTACCACAAATTGGTTTCCAGAAAACTCCTCCTACACGGTTTGTAGTAGAAAGACGGCATTTGGCAGAAACATAGAGGGTAATGAGTTGTCGTGAAATCCGCAAAATTTTTTGATCTTGACCTTGACCTTCAAGGTCAAATTGAGGTCAAAATATTTTTTCAAAAACCTATTCCATCACGGAAATTTGCTGGAAATAGCGCTCAAATCCTTGTTTCAACACGTGTACAGTGTCAGTAGGCAGTAACATCATTGATGAAATCTCGACATTCAGTGTCAAGGTCAAGGTCATGTGACTTTTGTATATTGAAATCCCTTAGAGACAAATTGTCCATTATCTCGAAAACGGTTAGAGATAGAGCGATTTTGAGCTTATTTTCGACCCTTTGGGCCTAAAAGACGTTATATAAGAGGTACCTCGGTGACCTTGACCTCCTTCGTCATGGTCAAGGTCAAAAACCGGAAGTTGACCATTATCTCGAAAACGGTTAGAGATAGAGCGATTTTGAGCTTATTTTCGACCCTTTGGGCCTAAAAGACGTTATGTAAGAGGTACCTCGGTGATCTTGACCTCCTCCGTCATGGTCAATGTCAAAAACCGGAAGTTGACTATTATCTCGAAAACGGTTAGAGATAGAGCGATTTTGAGCTTATTTTCGACCCTTTGGGCCTAAAAGACGTTATGTAAGAGGTACCTCGGTGACCTTGACCTCCTCCGTCATGGTCTAGGTCAAAAACCGGAAGTTGACCATTATCTCGAAAACGGTTAGAGATAGAGCGATTTTGAGCTTAATTTCGACCCTCTGGGCCTAAAAGACGTTACATAAGAGGTACCTCGGTGACCTTGACCTCCTCCGTCATGGTCAAGGTCAAAAACCGAAAGTTGACCATTATCTCGAAAACGGTTAGAGATAGAGCGATTTTGAGCTTATTTCCGATCCTTTGGGCCTAAAAGACGTTATGTAAGAGGTACCTCGGTGACCTTGACCTCCTCCGTCATGGTCAAGGTCAAAAACCGGAAGTTGACCATTATCTCGAAAATGGTTAGAGATAGAGCGATTTTGAGCTTATTTTCGACCCTTTGAGCCTAAAAGACGTTGTATAAGAGGTACCTCGGTGACCTTGACCTCCTCCGTCATGGTCAAGGTCAAAAACCGGAAGTTGACCATTATCTCGAAAACGGTTGGAAAACTGAATTTGATTATTTGAGATTACATTATACTTCGATGTCCTTGTTCATTATAATAAGTCGGAAGCTGACAATTATGTGGAAAGACTGAAAATATGTCTTTAACCAGATAGATTATACCATTGCAAGTGGGTGTCATTTCGCTACGTGTAGCGAAATTCGGTCTAGTTTTATGTATGTTTTTTATCAAATGCAAAGCAATGTACAAAGTCTTTAATTATACAGATAGATTATGTGCAAGACCTTAGACCATCAAATCTGTGGCTGTATCTGTTATGTTTTATCTTATTTATTTATTTATTTAATTATTTACTTCAGACTCTTGGTTCGCAGAAGTTAACAATTTCTTTCTTTATCACATTGTACAGGACAGGTTTTTTTTTGCATGACACCTGTATTTCTCTTCGTTTAAATACAGGTGTCATGAGACTTTTTTCTACTTGGGTTATAAAAAATCATTTTCCTTGCCGCAAGATCCTCAAAAGAACTCAAAATATACTTCTTTCGTACTGTTAGGAAAGGTTTCAAAGATGCTGTTGACCATAGTTTAAAGGCGGATATGGTGATTCTTTCTCGCTGTGCAAGTAGGTTTTCTTAAATCAAGGAGATGTTTCACACCGTGATGAATGTCAACCTTAAGGATAAGCAGAAAGGGCAATACTATATAGCACAATGTTTAATAGTACAACTGACTGTTGGGCATTTAAAGGAACAACTCCAACACGACTTCAACACAACAATTGCGAAAAACAGGCCTTAACATAGGGCTAATTATGTCTTATACACATACATAAATACACAAAAGTCACGGCTTTTGAAAAAACATATAATTTGCTATAACACTATTATCGCCCAAAGTTCTCTGTAAGAAGAAATAGTGAGATGTTTTTTTTTAATTTTGCTTATCTGCATGACATATCTGTAAAATTAATGGAAACAAATAAGGCGATACAAAACAAACGTCAGGGTATTTCAAAAACATATGATTTTCGTAACTTTATAATCGCCCACACATTATTCCAATTTCATGAAATAGCTCTTTATATTTGAAAACCAGTGTGACATTCGCGTTGACTTATTGACATGTATGAAATATCTTAAAATAAATTGAAAGCAAAAAAATGTTCGAGAACTTACACTTAAAAATCAAGCCAGCTCCTGAAAAGCATCGTTGGATATTGTGGCCCTGTGTTTATTTAGCTTCGAAATCAAAACGGGGCCATTATGCGTGTATCAGTTGCTCCACCGCGTGCTAATTTAGGAAATCCACAAAACATTGACGTTTGTGCGTAGTTTGTTTATGAGTCTGCATACCTATAGTACAAGTAGACAGCATTTTTGGTGCTTATTATTTCATTTGTGTCTCGATGTAACACAGTCCAATTCATTTTCAGAAGCAGAATATGTTCATACAATGCACTAGGCCAACTACGCTAAACAGTTCATTTTACGAGTAGCGGAGCCTCATCCTCCAAGGGTACAATTGCTTCGGAAGACATCAAAAACCAAAATGCACCTAAGATTGCCGTCAAGGAAAAGATTTCAAGCTTTTCCTGACGGACACTGTTTTTGTTAATTGAAATTGAAACATGAATGCTTAATTGTAAATTGCGCGTATTATAACTTCATCCAAGGGCTTCTGACACCACACAAAAGATTATTATTGTTCTATTAAGCTAGAAACAGTCCAAAACTCATGCAAAACACGGTTATTCTTTGGTTGTTTATTCTTTGTTGTGTATTGAGTCACATCATCCAATGTTTTACATCAAGTTTAGAATTTCCGCCGCTCTCTCAACACGCATGCATGTTAATTCAAAAATAGATGCAGAAACAAACAGAAGCATGTACATTTATTATTTTGAATTTACCAAAACATACAACATCGAATAGAGAAGCGAATGTTTATATCTATCAATATTTTTAGATTAAATCACTTTATCCGTGTGAATTGAGATCAAGTTTAGGTTCACCTGTCGTAAAGTAAAAAAGGTAAAAACTGCAAAAAACCTAATGGAACTCTGGCCTAATGCACTATGATTGTTACATATGCATGAGTAAAAACAAATTCACGGGACTAAAATATGGACCTACCGCAAAACGAAGCACTAAAGTTCTTAATACTCATTTTTATCAGTACAATATGTATGGGTTTTCTAATGTGTTAACATTGGCTATCACGATCCTTAATAAAAATTTTGCTGATATTACCGAAAATGTGAATATTAAACGGATTCCACCCTTTGCTCTGTTTAAAATGCGTCGTCAACCAACCACGCAACCTCGGTTGAATTTCACTCTTCTGATCGTACCAACCATATCAACTTACCAAATACCACGACCCCAATTGATGGGGTGGTGGGCGGGTATAATACAAGATATTTTACTCATAAAAATGAGGTAGAAGAACTTAACATTTCAATTTTAATTTAAAAAATATTGGCTTGTAGTCTACAAAAAAACAATTACCATGATCCACCGAGATGGCCTATGTGCCATGATTTAGTGATTATTTGATAAGAAGCAGTGTCCATTTTGAACGACGCGAGATGTAAGAACTAATTGAGTTGTGTCAAGTCAAACTTGCGAAAAATGCTTTAAGTCTTCCTATTACGAGCCAATTTGTTCTTGATTTGTTTAACAGAAGAACTAATTTTCATGAGAACTTAAAGTATCTGAACGAGATCACTGTTCGAATTCGAGCGGATACTTTAACTGGTTGTTATCTTTGCTTCGTAGCAGCGGCCGACTTTTTTGTTGCCCAACTTGGGCATCTTCGCCTGTGGAGTAGACACACTTGAAGACTCAGGCAGCTTCTTGACAGCTAGCGTGGAGGGTCTGAACGGTTGTCGTTGCCTAGGCTTCTTGTGCTACGGATTCAAGGCTGTGCGCATAAGAGTATCTTGTGTATTCAGTCGGGCTTCGTCGATTCCTTCTTTCAACAAATCCGGCGCAAAAAGACGACAATAAAAAACACTCAGCCTAAGTAAACTCTTGACGCTGCAACGACACAATCATTCAGGAAATTGGTGTCCGGCTCAACAAATTGACACAGCATCTGGAAATGAAAGTGTGGCGAAAAACACAGTGGTTGCAACAATTCTAAAGAAAAGTCGCTGCAGTACCGACCATGTATTCCCCTGCATACCATGCAATGCCCTGTTGCTGACAGAAGCGACGGAAGACAGCGAAAAGTTAAAACTCTACTGCTCGCAGGAAAGCCCTGGAGATAAGATTTTCGAGAAAATCACTTAAAAATGACCTCACTGTATATCAACTGTAACCTATACTGAAGTTCCTGATGGCCGGGAAGATTTCAGCGAACGAAAGCAGGTTTGACAAAATTCAGAACTACCATGTGTATGAATCAGCAAAGTCCGCAAACCGTAACCCGAAAAAAAAACAAGACAAAACTTACAGTCTACATGCAGATAGTACAAAAGATAAATAATATCTAAAAGCGTGCGATTCACATTGAATTTTGTCCATCAAAGTAAAAAAAATATGGACGGTTAAAAAAATCCTGCCGACCTGGACAGCGATAAGTGGATATTATTTGATCAGGTTATTGACACTGCCACACGCTGATTGGTCGGTTGTTAACAACGCATTGTACACACACCAAAGGGTGGGACATGTCCAACATTTACATTTATGGTAATATCCCTCAATATGGCTGAAAATCAGATATGGTATATAGACACATTCAAAAGATGCGATAAAGGTTCACATTTTTGTATGTAATCGTTTCGCAGACTCTTTAAGGTATGCGTCATTATCAAGCCTAATTGGTGCTCAAAAACTGCTTCCGATTTTGTGACAAAACAGCTTAATATCAATTGTGACTTAGAAACGACACACTGAAGCAAACATTTAAGACAGATTCGATATATACTAGGGTTCAAAATAGTGATATTCGCAAGAAATTAATATCTAAAAAACCGATCACAAGTTTGACGAAAGTTACGAAATTGAGACAGCCTTGTGACGAAGCGAGTCGTGAAACTGAAAATCAAAATGAAACCGAAATCAGTATAAGCTACTCTGAGAAACGTAAACATGCCGCTCATGACAATTACCGTAATAGATGTTATCGCGAAACTATTAGTATTCAGAGTACAAGCAGAAAATTATATTTCAGGACTCTGAACTCTCTAGTGAACACACGCCGGACGCATATCCGTGTAAAAATTAGCACTGCAATTACAGTAACGAATGATCGCTCCCTTTGTGTAACAAATGGACGTTTCTTCATTAATATTTCTATGAATTTATTTTTATCTAATGAGAGCTGTTCTTGGTCTAAATCCGGACTTAGTCTCTGACATGTGTTTAACCTCTCAATATTTAACGTTAATGTGAACCGATTTATCGTTTAGTTCATGTGTTTATTTAAGAGTTCACTACATGTTTGATGTTGAGGATCATGTTGATAACGCAGTTTAAGGAACTTAGGCGAGTCATATTAGATAAATACTGTGCTTGTTTGTATTTATCTTTGAACTAATAAGTATAATGTGAAGCAGTAAAGGTTTTAAGTGTGTTTCTATAATGAGTCAGTGAGAGTAGTGGGATTTTGCAGAATTCTTTTTATTTGTTTCTCATTCAGACAACCTTTTGCAATAATGTGTCTACAACCTACAGCCTACAGCCGACCTTATTCCCGCCTTCCCGTGGCTTACAGCTACTACAAGAGGATTCATCACATCAGTAAAGCCTGTAGAAATAGGCTTTATGACAGAAAGGGGAGAGGACAGGGCAAGTCCCACATCATACCAGAATGAAAAGTTTAAAAATAAAGATCAACATCAGGAAAATCGAAAACGTATAAGGATGTGTTTTATCTCAAGGTTCACAATGTAGGTGGTACACTCAGAAATGGGGTTATGGAGATGTCACAACTAAATGACATATCTGATGAACCTGAAGTGTGTAGTGGGTGCTCAATCTGACACAGAACATTTATGAACAACATTTCTACAGAAAGAAAAAGCAGAAAACTACGACATCTCCAAGCAGAACTCGTGAAATGCCTAGTTGTAATACATGTAACAATTCATTACAAATCGTGGAAGTGCAGGTTATACGCTCCAGTTGTATCTAAAGCCACAAAAGAGTCGAGATTAGATAAGAGTTTCAAAACTGGTCTGAATTGACATGCAAATAACTTAACACAGCAAATCGGATAATAACGTTACCAATGAATTGCCTGCAAGATCTCCACGCCGCCAAGATATGCCTACCCATCATATATCGCTATTTGAACCTGATATAGATTACCTAGAAATTTCCAGGCCAAGTTTAACGTCAAAGGCGATGTCGCATAAAAGTTTGTGAAAGCTCCTGTATTCATTGAAACACGAAGTTCACGAGGAACCAACAAACCACCTAAATCGTGGAGATTTCAAGAATATACTAAATCCGATATTGAAACGAGAACAATATCCTCTTTCTCGAAAAGAAGATGCTTTCGCCAGTTTGGCAGGTGGGAAATAGCCTCCTGCCAAATATTAATTAACAAACAATTACATAATTTGAAATGAAAATTCTTTGACCTTAAAAATGTATTTGGCATAACGTATTAATCAGATTCAATGTAAATCAAGGTCACGACAGCTAACAATAAATTTAAGCCACTTTAAGCACTGTCCATTAACATGCTTAAGAAAATGCAAAGGATAAAATAAAACCTGTGTTGCAAATAGTCACTTAAAAGTATTCATAAAAAGTCAAGTTATCCATTTCTTAAGGCAAAAAAATTATAATAATAACAATGATAGATAGAAACTGAATTATATTTTGAAATAACGCAAAAAGAAATACTTCCCTAGCCCTTTAGAGAAACATTGTGGCAATGTTAAAAAAGGATTGGTACACATAGAATTATATCATTAAAAGAAAACAGCAGCATTATGCTTATTTAGATTGCGTTTAATAGTTCAGACGGCAAAAATTGTAAGAAGAAAAAGAGCTTTTAATAATTTCTTAACAAACATATGTCATAGTTTCGTGAAGAAAATTAATAACGTTGGTGACGGAAACGCTTTTGAATACTTGAAAATTTAAACGAAAGAACTGTGTTCAGTATAAACAGGGATGAGAAAGAACTGCTAGATTTAGCAAATTCGTTTACAGATAAGAATTCACTTGACTGTGAAAATGTTACCGTGTGCACTACAAACAAAATTTTCCCTCCAATCGTTAAACCATTTACATACTTTGCAACTTGTTCCATAAACATGCTTAAGAAATGAAAAGAATAAAATAAAACGTGTGTTGCAAATATTCACTTAAAGTATGCCATAAAAAGACAAGATATCCATAGATTTCTTAAGGCAAAAAATTTATAATAAAACTGATTGCTAAATTCAAGAACTATAGATATAAACTTAATTATATTTTAAAATATTGCAAAAGGAGATACTTCCCTAGCCTTTTTGAGAAACATTGTGGCAATGTTGAAAAATAAGCTTCCCACAGATCGAGTTATATAAATGAAAGAAAACAGCAGCATTATGAGTAGTTGGAAAAAGAGAGTCCCAGACCAGGTATGACGTCAAAATTACGTCAGAAAGGTTGGTCTGGAAGACCCACGAGAGTTCTGGACCAGATGGTCTGGAACACCTATGAGAGTTCTGGACCAGATGATTTATAGGACCGCGCGCCCGTGCCAATGACGTAATCATGACGTTACAATGGCGTCATCATGACACTAAAATGACATCACCATGACGTTATAATGACGTCATCATGGCGTTATCATGACGTCAAAATGACGTTATGATGTCATGACATCAGATTAAGACTCTCCTAAGCAGCATAACCCTAAGTCACCTGTCAATCACCATGACGTCATTAGTCACGTGACCTGTCAATCATCATCAGTCACGTGACTTGTCAATCATCGGTCATGTGACCCTAACCCTAACAAGACTTCCAGGCCACTTTTTGTCGTCATAATGACGTCAGACCCCTAGGAGACGTCCCTTCTACCATCTGTCTATCATGAGGAAACGAGAGTTCCACACCACTTTTTTCTAGAACATTCTATTGGTCCAGAACCCCCATGGGTGTTCCACGCCACTTGTGACGTCATAATGACGTCAGACCCCTAGGAAACGTCCCTTCTTTCAGCTCATAATTTCAGACCATCCCCCCTCCCCCCCCGGCCATAGCGCACTCATTCATAACACATTCATCATACACATTTATCATACAAATTCATCACGTATTCATTCATAATGTACTCATTCATAATGTACTCATTAATAATATTCATTCATTATACACATTCATAATGCACTCTATGGTTTAGGGTTAGGCTGTCCATACCGGGGCTCGAACCACCAACCTTCCGGGCATGGGTCCAACCAGGAGTCCCACGCTCTACCAACTGAGCTATTCCGGACTGAACCAGAATGTATTGTGAGAACATGCCATATAAGGCTATAATGCACACATTCATGTCTGGTTCAAAAACCCCAATGCTACAGTAGTGGGAAAATGGTGTTTCTAGAACAAGTTTAATAAATGTAGTTTTTGAAAAACATATGATGTGTCAGATAAGTTTTAGCATTTTACCATGCTACTTATTCGTATGTTCTAAAGTTATAGTAGTGGAAAAATGATGGTTCTAGACCAACTTTAACAAATTTAGTTTTTGACAACATATGATATATAAAATAAGTTTTATCATTTTAGCATGCTACTTATTCAAATGTTCTAAAACCATAGTAGGGGAAAACGATGCTTCTAGACCAACTTTAACAAATTTCGTTTTTTTGACAACATATGATGTATAAATAAGTTTGATCATTTTACCATGTTGTAGTAGGGGAAAAATCAGAGTTCTAAACAACTTTAACAAATTTAGCATATTTTTAAAACATATGATGTATAAAATAAGTTTGACATAACACATAAGTATTTTTTGGTGAGAAGAGCACACCATTCAAACATGTATTTGAATGGAAAGCCCCATTCAAAGACGTGATCGAATGGCAAGCCCCATTTGAAACACGTGTTCGAATTATTTTTGGAACATATTACGTCGTGGCATTGTTCCACAATTTTTTGAGCATGTTCAACAATTGTTCAACAAATTGTTCAACAAGTTGTTCAACATGTTGAACATGTTGAACATGTTCAAAATGTTCAACATGTTGAACATGTTCAACATGTTCAACATGTTCAACAAGTTGTTGTTCAACAATTTGTTGTATATAAAGCTATGTTTAATAACTTTCTCTTCATTTGAATAGTGTAGGTTGAACCGAAAGGATGTGTAAATGCAACGTTTGTTCGAAATCTTATAATTGGCCACAAAGGCAAACGTGGTAAAGTTATTTCTAAACATATTAAGACAACTCACTACAAAGCATAAAAGGCACCCGCCCTCAGACGTAACACACATTCTGTATCAAGATACTGAAGTGTGAACATGTCTGCAGTGAGCGAACAACAACTACCATCTATGACAATGCCTGTAGAAAAGTCCGAGATAATGCTTGCAGAAAATTTTATAGTAAAGCCTGAGACAATACCTACAGCAAAGTCTAAGGCAATGCCCATGGTAAAGTCTAAGGCGAAGTCACGTCAGCAGCGTCAAAAGCGACCACATCTTAGAAAGATGAAAAGAGATGAGTTACCAGCTATGGCGCCGCCGTGTAAAAAGCGAAAAATTAAGACAGAGCCTAAAATGAAGCGAGAACCGGAGCGTAAAGCTGCTACCACCATGAAGAAGATGAGTGTAGACGATTTACCGGTTATGCTACCTATTAATGGAGAAATATATATTAAATTGGCGAAATATCAACAGAAAGTGATGGTTAACATTCGTGAATATATTACGGATCATACATCTGGGAGGTTACATTCTACCAAGAAGGGAATTTTGTTGCCATTGAAAGATTGGCAAATGCTGAAGAAGCAAATGACGTCAGTGGATCTCATGCTTCAGAAAATGGTTCTATATCAATGCAGTGACTGTCAGAAGACGTTGAGTAGACAGCGAGATGACCGTATACAGTTTTTACAGCATGATGAGCTTAGTGGATGCTATGATTTCATCACCCTCAGTGCAGAAGATTGGAGGGAAGGTTTTGAAGCTTGACAAGAATTTGAAACTTAGTTTTGACTCATATGGACATATACATTTGATATGTAGTTCAAATAAAATTGTCTTCATATGTAGACTATAAAATTAACATTATCTATGTTCATGTGAAGTCAGTTTTTATAACATTTTAAGTTAAGTTCTTGTGAGTCTGCGCATGTATTAACATAATATATATTTGAAATAGTTTTGTTTTATCATAATTGTACATATTTGTAATATTCAATAAAAACACATATAATGCTTTTCAACTTATTTATTTTTCTCATACAATACTTGGATAGAATACATAATAATAAAACACTTGAATAGAATACGTAATTATACAATACTTGAATATATTACATAATAATGCAATACTTAATTATAATATATAATATATGATATATGGTTTACGGGTGAATTCACACCGCGTCAGGAACCTTACGACTTCATATGTTGCAAAGCAAGACATATATTAACACACAACACTTAAGTTAATAAAATATTACAACATTTATAAAGTCTTTATTATAAGGTTTAGTCAAATAAGTCTATTGTTCTTCATCTGTCTCACTCTGTTCACTGTCCATGCCACTTTCTTCACCACCCTCCTCCTCTTCCTTAGCTAGTAGCTCTTCAAAGAATGCATTGTTTTTCCTTATAGCCGCCTTTAGTGCCTTTGAATACTTGTAATGTTTTTCATCAACAAAGTAATTAAAGTCCTCTAAAATGGTTTGATAATGTTGGCTTTGTTCTAGACGCTGGGTATAGTTGAATAGTCTCATAAACAGTTGTTTTAGCCCATGCTTATAAATGGGTCGAAGGTCATCACTTGCTATTTCACTTGCATCTTCAAGTCCTTGTTCTTCATATTCTGAAACCTTTTCTTGAAAATTGTCTTTATAGTTATCGTAGACTTCTTGAACCATATCATACCAAACAGAGTCTATTTCTGACTCACTTTCAGAGTCTGTTTCTGACTCACTTTCAGAACTCCTGTCATCAGCATCCTCACCACACTGCTCCATATGTTTGAGCAAAGCTTCTTCGCTGTTGTATAATGCACCACATTCTGCACAAGCATGTGCATTCTTTTCAGCCATGTTGACGCTTTGACTTTCCGTAGAAGACTCATCTAAAGTTTCCGTGAAAGGTAGTTTCACAGGGTTTTCCATATCCGATTCTTCATCCACTTCTGAAGAGTGAGCAACCTTTAAGTGTGTTTTAAGACTTTGTGGCCAATTGTAAGATTTCGAACAAACGTTGCATTTACACATCCTTTCTGTTCAACCTACACTTTTCAAATGAAGAGAAAGTCTTTAAACATAGCTTTATATACAACAACTTGTTGAACAACAACTTGTTGAACATGTTGAACAACATGTTGAACAACAAATTCAACATGTTCAACATGTTGAACATTTTGAACATGCTCAACATGTTCAACATGTTCAACATGTTGAACAACTTGTTGAACAATTTGTTGAACAATTGTTGAACCTGTTCAAAAAATTGTTGAAAAATACCACGACGTAATATGTTCCAAAAATAATTCGAACACGTGTTTCAAATGGGGCTTGCCATTCGAATACGTCTTTGAATGAGGCTTTCCATTCGAATACATGTTTGAATGGTGTGCTCTTCTCACCAAAAAAAAACTTATGTCTTATGTCAAACTTATTTTGTATATCATATGTTTTCAACAACAAAAAACAACTACATTTGTTAAAGTTGTTTTAGAACTCTGATTTTTCCCCTACTACAACATGGTAAAATGTTCAAATTTATTTATACATCATATGTTGTCAAAAAACGAAATTTGTTAAAGTTGGTCTAGAAGCATCGTTTTCCCCTACTATGATTTTAGAACATTTGAATAAGTAGCATGCTAAAATGATAAAACTTATTTTATATATCATATGTTGTCAAAAACTAAATTTGTTAAAGTTGGTCAAGAACCACCATTTTTCCACTACTATAACTTTAGAACATTCGAATAAGTAGCATGGTAAAATGCTAAAACTTATCTGACACATCATATGTTTTGGAAAAACTACATTTATTAAAGTTGTTCTAGAACCACCATTTTCCCACTACTATAGCATAGGGGTTTTTGGACCAGACATGAATGTGTGCATTATAGCCTTATATGGCATGTTCTCACAATACATTCTGGTTCAGTCCGGAATAGCTCAGTTGGTAGAGCGTGGGACTCCTGGTTGGACCCATGCCCGGAAGGTTGGTGGTTCGAGCCCGGGTATGGACAGCCTAACCCTAAACCATAGAGTGCAATATGAATGTATATTATGAATGAGTATTATGAATGAGTATAATGTGAGTGAATACGTGATGAATTTGTATGATAAATGTGCAGGATGAATGTGTGTTATGAATGAGTGCGTTATGGCCGACGGGTGGGGTTCTGACGGTATGATAGACAGATAGTAGAAGGGACGTTTCCTAGAAATCTGACGTCATTATGACGTCACAAGTGGCATGGAACACCCATGGGGATTCTGGACCAATAGAATGTTCTAGAAAAAAGTGGCGTGGAACTCTCGTTTCTTCATGATAGACAGATGGTAGAAGGGACGTCTCCTAGGGGTCTGACGTTATTGTGACGTCAAAAAGTGGCCTGGAAGTCTTGTTAGGGTTAGGGTCACATGACCGATGATTGACAAGTCACGTGACTGATGATGATTGACAGGTCACGTGACTAATGACGCCATGATGATTGACAGGTGACTTAGGGTTATGCTGCTTAGGAGAGTCTTAGTCTGATGTCATGTCATAACGTCATTAGGATGTCACGATAACGTCATGATGAGGTCATTATAACGTCATGATGACGTTATTGGCACGGGCGCGCTCTCCTATAAATCCAGAACTCTTATGGCTGTTCCAGACCACCTTTGTGACGTCATTATGATGTCATACTGGTCTGGAACTCTCGTTTTCCAACTACTCTTATGCTTATTCAGATTACGCTTTATAGTTCAGACGGCAAAAATTGTAAGAAGAAAACGAGAGTTTAGTAAGTTTTTAGCAAACATGTGTCATAGTTTCGTGAAGAAAATTAATAACGTGGGTGACGGAAACGCTTTTGAATACTTGAAAATATAAACGAAAGTACTGTGTTCAGTATAAATAGGGATGAGAAAGAACTGCTAGATTTAGCAAATTAATTTACAGATAAGAATTTACTTGACTGTGAAAATGTTACCATGTGCGCTATAAACAAAAATTTCCCTCCAATCGTTAAACCATTTACATACTATGCAATCTGTTTTTTGTATCTGGTTTGGCTTCAAAAGTTAGATTTTTGCGGTACTTAAGTAGTTTCAAATATCTGGATGAAAAATTACCTTTTCAGCGAAAACAATTGGTAAAAAACAACGGAAGGAACATATTAATAGAGCACGTTGTATATTATCAATGGTATATGTTAGGCATTACGTATTGAATTAGTTCGGTTATTGACATGTAATGTTTAAGCGCATCTTTGTAGGGCGGGGATGTATAAAAGTTAAATTTGAAAATGAGCCAGTCGGAACTTACATGAAAAGTCAGAACAGAAACAGGAAGTGAAAAGATAAATAAATCCAACTTTCTATTACATGTTGTGCGGCAAATAACTACTAAATAAAATCTGATGGTATTTTTGTTCAATATGTACCTGAAAAAGTTGTGAAAGGACATAACTGAAACGGTAAGGGTGTGGCAAGATTTATGAGATCTTATATTATCGCTCAAGAACAACTAAAAAGGTAGCCAACGGTGACCGACAACAGTAAACCAATTCTTGCGGACAGGTTCGTGCAATGCATTGTGGGTAACTGAGGGCGAAATTAGCGATATTTGGAGTTTTTTGCACTGTTTTATACCAACACAAATTCTTCGATATTTCAGTTAAGTAATAAAATTTTTCTAAACGGTAAAAGCTATTTAAAGAACTAACTTCCTGGCATGTGACAAGTAGGCCAAAATGCATGCAATCGGCCCAGAACAAGAGAAATGCCCTGTTATATTTGGTATAAAAGAGTGAGAAAATATGCTTTTTGCCCTGACGCAGGCACTGGTACTTTTTGATCACGTGATGAAAAGGTTAATTCTCATTGGTGGATGTAAGGTTGTGACGTGAACTTGTCCGCAAGAATTCGCACTTTCGGAGCTTTCCCGTGGAGGTGTTGTTTCAATTGCAAATATTTGGGGATAAATTATAAAGTAGTGGTAAGGGAAAAACATCAAAAGTCTAATTTTCTTTCAAAATGCACACTTTCAAATTTATAAAGCCATCATATGGTCTTTTAAGAACTATTTTACATATTGTTCAGTCCCTTTAATAGTCAATATGTGAATGTGTTTCTGGCAAAATGGAATTTTGTTGATTTTTGCCTTTTTTCTTTAATTTCTTTATATCCTTATCTCAATTGAATTCAGCCGAAACGCAAAAACTTTTCGGCAAAAGTCAAACGGTGATTTGGCTTATTAAGACACCAAAATAGATTTTAACGGGTCGAGTATATTAGTATGGTTTCACCCGATTAATAATGATATAAAAACATAAAAAATAGCAAAATTCTATGTTAGAAATGGACTTTTAAAGGGCGAGGGGTACGAGGGTAGAATGAGTAATCACAGTACAAGGGGGAGGAGAACGAATGGCTGCAGTAGATCCAAATTGGTGAAATTGAAAAGACCATATTCCGTGGCTGAAAACAATTTTTATTTGTCAAATATCGCAAAATAAGGAAAATTTGAGTATAAAAGGTCGCCAAATTTGCATCTGGCTAATTAAGTTTAGTCAGAATTGAACATTTTTTTGTCACCAATTACGATCTACTGTAACCAATTCTATCTCCGCTCCCTCGTGCATCTACGAGGGAGATGATATAGAAATGGTTACAGATATCATAATTGGTGACAATAAAATGTCGTATTCGGACTTCACTAAATAAACGAGCTGCAAATTGTGAAACCCTTCCGATTAAAATGCACCTTATTTTGTGATACTTGACAAAAGAAATTTGTTTTCGACCACTGGAACATATCCTTTTTCACTTGACCAATTTGGATCTACTGTAACCATTCGTTTTTCTCCCTCTCGTAAATTGGTGAATACGATTGTTATATGTCGGGTATTGCAAAATAATTATTGGTATATTCGAAAGGATTGCCAAATTTGCGTCTGGCTTAATTAGTAGAGTCGGAATTTAACATTTTGCTGTCACCAATTAGCACTCGCATGTCGTATGTAGTATAGTTTGTAAGTCCCTGTAATAGATTATTAAAATGATGATTTCCAGGATGAACAAGCTCGACACTTTTGCTTTTTGATTAACGTTTCGCCGTTATATAATTTAGGAGTAACAGTAAAAATGAAGATCTTTTTATTCAGACATCGGTAAACCTTACATGTTACATATGCTATGCAAGGACAGCAAGATTGTTTCTATTCTACTGAAAATGGGCATTCCAAGGAGCGTATTGGATGTTTGTATGATGATTAAGTCCGATGGCGTATCTTACCCTAAAACATATATTCTCATTGAACCAAAATTTTACATTTGCTCTTTTCAATATTTCTAGTCAGTATTTCATTGCGAAATTGCACGATGGAGAGGCATAGTCTACATGATCATAGGGAACTCCCTTCTCCCCCCCACCCCATAATTCTTAGTTTATTTTGACGAATTATATTTTTGCACGTTTTACGCTTATCAAATTTCGTAAATTATTGTTTTTTGGTGTGTCAAAAACCTATCGGTTAAGATCCAGGTGTGAGGTCGGATCCTTATTCTGGTTTAGATATAGCGGCGTTTTCATTTTATTCTATTATTTCATGCTATAGATGTGTATTTTTGTAAAGGGCCGAGAATGAATCATGGGTAAAATTTTATACGAGAAATAACATGACCGAAGCCCCGCGTTAGAAAACATGGGAAATCTGTGCTTTAACATGTAATGATCTAGTGTGCACAATTTGCAAATTAGGCGGTTTGGCGTTCAGTGGTAATTCCTGAACATTTTTGAGCAATGTGTTGATGGTCACAATCCTGTGGTGGCCAAGTTTCATTATTCGAGCTTTGAATTAAATTAAAACGATAGGACTACAGTTGTACATTTTTATCATTAAATTTAATGTAATCTTTGACAAATTTGATGTGAATGTGTTTGTATTGCGAAAAGTAAACTTCTAATTAACAAGAACACTAACTTCTTCACGAGAATTATTTTTTATCTACTGTTTTTAACGCACGGGATTACCACATATATAAGACATGTGACCAGTGATCAGTGCGGCTAATCGGTACGTTATTTACATTTTTTTGTATTATTACATTTATATTATGTACCCTGTTGACCAGTACTGACTCGGCCGGGTCGTTAAACAAACTAACAAACCTATTTTTTTCCACCCTCACTCTCTCTTCGGTTGACAGTGTTGTTTGGAGCCATGTATTCGGAGTGGGCGAGTCTACAGAGCGAGGTACAATCAGATGGCGGCACGGCGAGTGTGCTGCACAAGTTCCCGGATGCAGTGGGCAAGGATGTAGCGTCGGCCGTGGTGAGGAGCCTGGCGCAGACCCTCAGCGTGAGTGTCAACAACGGCGAGCCGAGCAACTTGACCGGTGGCACGGAGGTCCGCTGGACTATGGAGGTTAGTGGCGGATACAGGTTTTGCTAAGTGTGCGTCAGGGCTGGTATGATTTAAATCAGTTGATTTAAATCATGATTTAAATCGGGATTTAAATCAAAGTAAAAAAATCACGATTTTTTTATTTTTTTGATTTGTTGATTTTTTTCTACTTAAAATGTGTGTCATCCAGACTGTTTCACTGAAGGCACTTGGAGACGCCATTGTTTAAACAAGGCATTTCATATGGTACGCTTATTAGTGCACATGAACCTCTGAGTTGGGGAGAAGGCGTTTATTTAGGGGCAGCACGCTTTAAGCAGGTAAATGCGTGTGGTGTTTGAAAAGAAACCCTTGAGTCTCATAGTATTTTTATGATTGTTTGAGCAAGTACTCTGTCGTGGATATGTAATGGCAAACTAATCTTCAGAAACTCCCTATAGCATCGATACCTCCAACGTACTCCGGCCTTTCTCCCAACCGCGTGTGCTTGTAAACAAAGTATTAGTGTTACGCGTCGAGCGAGGTTATTTAAATCCCCCCCCCCCCCCCCCCACATATCACTGCTTTTTCGATTGTTAATTGAACAAACCTTTGAGTGGAAAAGGGTGGAAACTGGCGTTTTGCTACCGATCGCTCAATAAATGAAGAATTGAACTTGAAGGCAGTTATCTGAACATTTGAAAATTGAACACAGTTGTCACAGCTTTTCTGAACTGTAAATGTTTTTGTAGTACAAGAGAGTGTTACGAGTCTTCAATTAACTGTTAAAAGGTGGTGCTTTTTGGATATTTTGTCGGGTTTTTTTTTCAGTTTGATTTAAATAAAAAAACATAAAAGAAATCAGATTTATATAAAAAAAAATAAAAAAATCATGATTTTTTTTGAAAAAATCGGATTTTTTTCCAGCCCTGGTGTGCGTGGGGGGGGGGGGGGGGGGGGAGGGGGGGGTTTGGGGGAAGTGTTGAACTTCAAAAATTCACATGAAGTATAGAGTTTACTGGTCAAACTTTTGTGAAAAAAAGTTTATGTATTCCTGAACTCCCTCCTCCCTGCCACCCTCCCCGAATCCACCAATGGAGGTAAATTAAATCGGTTAATCGCAGAGCGGGCGATGGAAGGTAAGTGGCCTAAAGATCCTGCTAAGAAGCCTAAATCATGTTTTATATCCAATGCATGTTAAAACGTGCTAAGACAGTAAAAATTATTGAAACTCAGTTGAGGCTTTGTGAACTTCCTTCACCAAAAGAAAAAAAAAAAGAAACCTCCAAATCGAATAGATACTTGTACCAAAAATTGGGAACAATATCTCCTGCCGTAAGAACCAAGTGTATGTTGCTTGTAGCTCTGTGGGTAGAAAGAGTGTTCGCATGCCGGGCATTAATAATGGGAAACATATAGTATTTATGCAGTATAATACAGTATAATAGTATATCTATGTGAATGCGTGTGTGGGTATATGAATTTGGTGACCTTGAGAGGTCATTCATGGACACGACTTAACTTAAAATAATAAGCTTTAATCCATTTTTTGTGGTGCAAAAAGCCATTTGATTGGTTGTATGTAATATGTATTAGATGATATATTAGAAGAAAAAAATAATAAAATAACATAAATAACATAAAAAAACAATAAATAAAATAAAGGAAATATAATAATAATATTATAATTATTAGTATATTATTATAATTGTGCTTGTTAATTCACTGTTGCAATGAGAAAAAAAAAACAATAATAATAATATATATATATCTCCATTCCTTTAAGATATATAACGATGATAACTCGAAAAACTAGAAAAAATGTTTATTTTTCATGGTAAGGACATGGTCACCGCAATCATTTTTTAGGCCCAAAAGTTCGAAAACGAGCTCAACATCCGTCTAACTGTATATCGAGATAGTGGTCTACTTCCGGTATTGACTGTGGCCGAGGTAGTCAAGGTCACCGAGCTACCTTTTATGTAACGCCATTTAGGCCCGGAGGGTCGCAAATCGGCTCGAAATCGATTTATCTCTAGCCATTTTCGAGATGATGGTCACCGCCCGGCTTTTGACCATCACCATAACCAAGAAGCTCAAGGTCACCGAGGTTCTTATATAACATCATGTAGGTCCAAAGGGTCGAAAAAAATGAGCTGAAAATGACTCTATCTAAACCGGATTTCGAGAGAATGGTCAACTTCCGGTCTGTTGTGTAACGCCTTTTTTCCGTATTTTGATAGAATCGCAATGTCATTTGGTGTCTTTGTACTCTGACGCACATTGGGCGCCCGCCGTGTGGCGGTCTTGTTGTCTTTAATTTTTAGCTCCTTACATAGCACGGCCAGCCTGTTGTGACTGACCCGTGAAGAAAGAGGAGCGAAAGCAAAACGAGTCGTAGTCACCAAAGCCAATGCTCTGTTTGAGGGTAACGCAGCCCTTGAGTCTCTCCGAACGTCTGGAGGTGCGGCTCTGCAAGTGCGAAATGCGCAATGACATCACTACCTTCGGATAGTAGTCTTGTGCGTTGGCTTAAGTCACTGTTATTAAATTCTAAAATCTTTATCCCCCGTGAAACGGAGGGATATAGTTTTGAACTTTTCGGTCTGTCTGTCCGTCAGTCACACTTCAGTCTCACGCGCCTACAGGCCACATTAATATATAGATTCGTTTCAAATTTTGTGCACGGCTTCTCTGGACCCTTCCGCAGTGCAGTGACCAAGAATTTTCCGGATCGGGCAAAAATTGACAAAATGGCGGACTTTTGAAAACCGGCACTGGACTTAGCGTATATACGGCAGTCTCACTCGCCTACAGGCCCCATTATTACTAAATGGATTCGTTTCAAATTTTGTACACGGCTTCTCTGGACCCTTCCGCAGTGCAGTGACCAAGAACTTTCCGGATTGGACAAAAATTGACAAAATGGTGGACTTTTGAAAATTGGCGCTGTACTTAGCGTTCCTACGACAGTCTCACGCGCCTACTGGTTAATGGATTGATTCGTTTAAATGTTAGACACTACGTCTACCTATCCTTCCACTTTGAAATTTTGCGTTGTCAACACGCAACGGCCTACACACACCTTATCCCCTACGGGGGATAGACGTACTCCTCGAGACGTGGTCAAGTTATTTTGTATTATGAGTGCCCGCGGCTCAGTTTTATAATCTGAAGCTGCTCGGCTGGGAAACTGAACCTCAGCCCTGATGAACTGACGAAGATAAAGATCTTGGTGGTTGATATGTTTCCATCCTGTACGAAATTAATATATTTGCGTGATTATGTACGAAACCAGATAAGGGACCTTAAAAGTTGGGACATAATTTGAACAATTGAAGTTGTGCTGTTTTTTTTTTTTTTTTTTGAGGGGGGGGGGGGGGGGGTGGGGGTGGAACGAAATCGTAAAGAACAAACACACATTTATTTGTGTGGTCAGGGCATTTTTTCTGGACGTAGTTGAGAATAAAAACTGGAAATACCATCGTATAAATAGCTAATTATATTTCTGTCAAAGGCATTGATGTCATTGGAAATTCCGCACACAAAAACGAAACTGCGATTTCAAAATACGGTAAATAAGAAATAGCATTCATGATAAAAATGGCCATTACCTTACCTTCGCCCACCCCCCCCCCCCCCTCCCCTCCCCCCTTCAACCAACCCCCCTGGCTGTATCTGTCTTTCGTGTTAAATCATTTCTTTGATCAGCTGCGCTAGAAAAGTGTGTGGGTGTGTGATTTTCAGTTAGTTAGGACTTTCAAATTAAAAGGGTGCAAGTGGGGTCAATTAAACAACATTTATTGCATGTTGTGTTGAATTTTTGAAGGTCTAGTGTCAACTAGGTTTATTTTTAGACAGGCTGTTTTCTTTTCTTTTTTTAATTTTTTTGGGGGGGGGGGGGGGGTATTCGCCTGTGTTTCGCGTTCTCGCGTGTGGTGTTTGACAATGCGGTTAAGCGGCTCCATCCTCCGCCCCCTCCGTCCCCTCCGCGTGGTATTGTGTGTTATTTCGAATTGCCGCGTTTTAATAGTGAATTTTCATTTTTTTATAATTGCATTGAAAATTGTTTGCATTTTTTCCGATACCATTTTTTTCCGTACCCCATTTATTATATCTGTCAATTGCAATTCGATAAATATTGCAATTGCACAACTTTTAAATGCCATCTCCGGCACACAATCACTTTAAGCTTAATGGAACAATACATCTTTGAAATCCAGATTTGAAACTGAACCCTTCAAGGCGACGACACTTAATCGATTAATTAAATAATTAATCCCATAGCTTATTAATACTGTCGCCGACAAGTTGGCCAACTTATCGATTACTGGGACAAATTAGCGCTTAATCGAGCAATTCAGCAGAAAGATAATTAATGAAATAATAAATTGAGAGGTGCTTGCGTGAAGGGTAGTAAAAAATGACAACAAGAATTCACCACAAAAAATGTCACTTTTTCCCTTTTTCCATTTGGCCAATCAGTAAAAAAGACAAAACTTGCCATTTGACGAATCAGTTAAAATGATATCCCCAACAATTATAAATTTCGGCAAAATGTCGCTCGGTGAAATGTCAGGATACCGCATTTTCCAACCTCTACATATCTCAGATTTTTATGCGAAGTTTGTTTTGGCCAAAAAAATAAAAGAGTAAAGAAATAATAATAAGAAAATAAAGACGGTATTATTTAAAACAAGAATTCTAAAGAAACCAGATTTTTTTTGGTAGGCTATTCCGGAATAGAATACTGATAATTTAAATGTTTAAGAAATCAATATTGCTTCTTTTTTCTTGTACCAAATGGTGAAGATAAGTTGTACAATGTAAGTTATTATCTTTTTGCGAAAGGAAAATAAAAATATTGAAAGTATCAAATTTACATTTGGCTGTGTATTTAAATGGCGGCGGTTCAGTATTGAATAACCTATTGAAAGTTAAACATTTTTAAAGTTTAATTTTATTGTCAATTTCTTTTTCATTATCCGCCGGGAACCGGACGGATATAGTTTTCATTCTGTCCGTCTGTCTGTCCGTCCGTCCGTCTGTCCGTCTGTGCAATTTCAGTCTCACGCGCCTACAGCCCGCATTAGTGGGTGGATTGATTTAAGATTTTACCCATGGCTGCTCCTAAGCATCCCGCAGTGCAGTGACCAGGATTCGACCGGATCCGACTAAAATTGTCAAAATGACAAAACTTTAAAAAATGGAAGAAATGAGTTAGGAATGAGCATAACACATATCGGTCTCACGCGCCTACAGGCCGCATTAGTGAGTGGATTGATTTAAGATTTTACCCATGGCTGCTCCTAAGCATCCCGCAGTGCAGTGACCAGGATTCGACCGGATCCGAGCAAAATTGCCAAAATGGCACAATTTTAAAAAATTGCAGAAACTGAATAAGGACTTTGCATAACACACATCAGTCTCACGCGCCTACAGCCCGCATTAGTGAGTGGATTGATTTAAGATTTTACCCAGGGCTGCTCCTAAGCATCCCGCAGTGCAGTGACCAGGATTCGACCGGATCCGAGCAAAATTGTCAAAATGACAAAACTTAAAAAAATGGAAGAGATGAATTAGGAATGAGCATAACACATATCGGTCTCACGCGCCTACAGGCCGCATTAGTGAGTGGATTGATTTAAGATTTTACCCATGGCTGCTCCTAAGCATCCCGCAGTGCAGTGACCAGGATTCGACCGGATCCGAGAGAAATTGCCAAAATGGCAAAACTTTAAAAAATTGCAGAAACTGATGGATTGATTTAAGATTTTACCCAAGATTCTCTTCTATATTCTGCGAGGGGCAGTATGCAGTTTCTTTAAACACCAGATCGCTTGTAGCACATCATATCGACATTTGTGCTGATCAGCGACTTGTAAATGCAGCCATTATAGCTGTTAGTGAAACATGGTTGACATCACATCATGACAACAGCAATTTCTACATTCCGTCACATGATGTTTTCCGAAACGATGGCTTCACTAAAGGCGGTGTTGCATTGTATACCGATACGTTACTGAAAGGTAGAAAAATTACCGTTGACACAACGCTTCAAGCTCTTTGTGTGAACATAAGGTTTTCACAAGAAACCTCTGATACTGTAATTTGTGTCATCTACAAGTCGCCAATCTATCCGGTAAACAAGTTCTGTAAATATCTTCGGGAACTTCTCGTCCAACTACCATTGAAAAGAACAATCGTGCTTGGTGACTTCAACATAAACATTTCACAGAAGCAGTTGCCATTACTAGATCTTATGAATTCATTTCATCTTCTGCCAACCTCGTGTGAAGCAACAATGCCATCTGGTCGATGTATCGATATTATCTTCACACCAAATCAACCATGTACCACTGGCTCTACAAACCTCTACTTCACTGACCACAAGGCTGTATGGTGTTCTTTGGAACAGTTGTTCACAGGAACATCATAATCAGGTATACAATTTGCGCGAACCCGGCGGATTCATGCTTCTCGAGCATCTAGTATTTTTCTATTTCTAAGGCAAGAGAGTAAATTGTTTTTTTTTTATATAGTCTACAACATAAAATGATGAAATAATAATAATAATAAAAAAATAGATTTCTGTGACAATCGATTTATCGGTAGTCTATTCCGGAATAGCCTACCAGAAAATACATGGGTCCTTATTTACTTTAGAATTCTTATTTTAAATGATA
>OX457028.1:3565248-3684751 GCA_949752745.1 Protula sp. h YS-2021 | reverse complement strand
GCCCTTCTGCGCGCATCGGGAGAAAAGTTTGCTCATACAATTAAAAAATTAGTGAAATAAAGTACTTTAGATATGTTATGGGGAGAAAACAAAGGTCATATCAAAAGGTGTTATTCGACTTAAGTTTTCGACTTTACTTAATCTTAAGCCATCCGAAGTGAGCCTGAGTCTAGACTGAGTTTGAGCCTAACTTTTGCTTACTGAGTGAGTGACGCTCAAGTTCATACTTTGCTCTGATTATGAGTTTGAGCCACGTTATTGAATACTGACGCTGGTCTTTTGTAGCGATGCCTCAGAGACTCAGTGGGCGTTAATTTTGAATGCAATGATTAGGTGATAGGCATTCGCTGACATAAGGGAACTGGAGCGAAGGTCAATCCCCGTTCCTGCCACCCCGAGCCCGGATTCGAACCCAGGACCTCGGTATCACAAAACCAAAGGTCTAAACAACTATGTTAACCGTTATCCATAGTTTTTCTTTTCGTTACTAAGGCTTTGCTGGGTCACGTGACATGCACCCCCTAAATCCTGAACGCTCATTGGCTGACGTTCTGCACCAGCCCCAGTAAATAAACACCAAATCGGTAGCTTCAGGGTTTTTAACTTCCAGATCCCTGTAACTTGGAAGAAAACGCGTCTTGAAAAATCAGCGACGACATGTTGAATAACTAGTGACTGTTTCGAATGTTTTGTTGTTATTGTTTTTTGTTTACTGTAATATAAAAAACCGTATGTCGAGAAAATAGGTCTTAAATGTACATTAGCTCTAGTCAAGTAATATTTATTTATTTTTATTATCTAAAACATGTCAAATAATGTGCACTAATGTCTGGAGAGAAAATGTAGCGCTTTGTTATGTAGTAGGTATCACGGCAGATACCAAATATTTATTCAGTGTATGGGTTCTGATCTGTAGAAAAATGACATGAAATAAAATAAAATAAAAATAAAATTGTGCATAGAAGCGAGTTCTTATTTGATTAGTATAATATATATATATGTTACAGCGAATCTGTAAAACCAGCGAATCTATAGATTCGCTGAAAATTTCAGCGAATCTGTAGATTCGCTGACTCACCTAGCGAATCTGTAGATTCGCTGAAAATTTTCAGCGAATCTATAGATTCGCTGGTTTTTTCACCTGAAAAATTATACAGATTCGCTGAAATTGCCTGATCGACCATCTTTACCGACAGGATCACTTGTTTTTGCTAATATTTGAAATGTTATTGCTTTTGCGTGATTTCGTTACTCCGGATGTATTTTACACACCTTTTCTTGGTTTATGTGAAGGGAATATATTAAAATCGAGCTTTATTCTCTGTTTTCATTGCTATTAACTCATTTCATGTAGCTGAGGGTTTTGGACATTTGGTGAAAATTTATATGCTTTCACACCGGAATAAAGTTTCTATTCGTCGAAATCATGGTCCTATCAGTTTCTGTTAAATTAAGCTATTAGTGTGCGGAGCATCGAAACTTAACACTGTTTGGATAAGCGTACCGTAATTCAATTGCAATTTATATCACACGGAGGTGAAGAGATTTTTGTGTTGCACTCACAGAAAAATAATCGCAATTTGGCTAATAGCAATTTGAATGATAATCAGAAGGGGAGTTATGATTGCAATTTATTTAGAAACAATAGTATTAAGACTTGATGTGATCATTTTTTGAAAGACGATAACACAAAGAGAGGAACTTAATTTAAGCCTATGTGAATATTGAAAGCAAATATTTTCAAACGCTTTCCAATATTGTTTTTCATTTGAGACTAGAAATTCGCATTTCAGCAATGTATTTTGAAGCTAGTTAAATAAAAATACGTGTAATTTTAAAAGTTCGGAGTGCAATATATCCTATTCCCATAAAACAGGAAAGTTTAAGCCTTTGTAAATATTGATATCAAATGTTTTCGAACGCTTTCCAAAATTGGTTTTTATTTGAGACTAGAAATTCGCATTTTAAAAGGTATTTTAGACCTAGTTAAATTAAAATATGAGTCATTTAAAAAGTTCTGATTGCAATACATCACACCCCCCCCCCCAAAAAAAAAAAAAAAAACAAAAAAAAAACAAAAAAACAAGAAAAAGGTGTATAAAACACCTCTGGAGTAAAGAAGTCACATAAAAGCAATTAAATTTCAAATATGACTCAACACAAGTAATTTTGTCGGTAAAGATGACTGGTCAGGCAATTTCAGCGAATCTGTATAATTTTAAAGGTGAAAAACCAGCGAATCTGTAGATTCGCTGATAATTTTCAGCGAATCTACAGATTCGCTAAGTGAGTCAGCGAATCTACAGATTCGCTGAAATTTTCAGCGAATCTATAGATTCGCTGGTTTTACAGATTCGCTGTAACATATATATATATATATATATATATATATATATATATATATATATATATATATATATATATATATATATATATATATATATATATATAGTATAGTATAGTATAGTATAGTGCAGTATAGTATGGTATATGATAGTTATTTAACTTGACCATGACACATTTGAGAACGTGCCTGGCGAAGGGATCTTGACACTTGCGAAAAATAAGGACTACAGAGATGTCTAGAGGTGTTTATGACCGTTGCCATGGTGACTCTTGGTAGGTGGGATGTGTCCGTCACCCGTCATCCGTTTTATGTGTGCCTGTGTGTGTGTTTCAACAATTTTCAAAATGCGACTGTATATACGTCACAGGTTTACTTCTTTTGAAATTTGGCAGTAACGTTCCAAAAGTGATTTGGGAACGATTTGGCTCAATGTGACCAAAATATTCGCTTAAAACGGCCAAATGTCACAAATCATGCAGACCTATCGCTTTGAAATTTTGACAAGAATGTTCAACAGAAGTTTCTCCACCGCGCTTGTATTTTGTTTGGCGATTTCAAAATATTACCCAAAAGCGCCCAAATTTCAAACAATTATAGCAATAACGTCCCTAGCGCCAAAATGAAAACAAAATATATAGCAAGAACGTCCGGGGACATCGTGCCCAGCCGTAAAAGAAGACAATACAAGGTTGAAAGGAGAAACCGACCAGTTTTTGACAGAACTTTTTGACACGCACAGAACGGACGACAGATGACCCCACTCGTGATGAATATGGAATATTCATATTCCATATGAATATGAAAATCGACTGGGCTAAAATGTCTTTTCTACAAATGTGACCCGATCGCCTTGAGATTTTACATTAATGTGCCAGAGGAGTTTCTCAACCATGATGATATTTTCTTTGGCGATTTGACCAAAATATTGGGAAAAAGCCGGCAAATTCCAGAACACCAAAATGATCGCTTTGAAATTTGATTAGAGTGTTTCCCAGAAGTTCGTCCATGAGGATTATACTTTGCTTGGCTATTGCGCCAAAATTTGCCAGAACACCACAAACGACCAAATTTTAGAAGACCACAAAATGCTACTCGTATAGAAGTTCTCGTTCAATCATTTTCAAATTTTAACATGGAATTTTGTTATCAGTTCAGCTAAATTTTTGCTAAAATTCGAGTACATTTTGAAGTATCTCAAAAGCGATGCTCTTTGTCTAATACACCCCCGACGTGCGACGTTGTATTTTTTTTCGATTCGACCAAAAATGACGAAATGGCGACTTGTTGAAAATAGACCATGTTTTAGTATTTCTGTTGCCTACAGTGCAACTTTGTGCATGCGATATCTCAGTCGCTATTCACCCCTGGCTTTTGAGTTTTGCTACAGTGAAAATATATACATTGAAGTTGTGCGACGTCACATTATTTTTTTTTTATTCGACCATAGTTCGTGGCGGGGGACATTCATCAGTTTCACTGATAACTTGTTGGCATTTTTTATGCGTAACTCACCCACAGCTATTGGCATGTTTTCATTTGGCTGCCACGCTGTTTTATATATGGGGAGTAATTACGTAACGGCTGGCAATGTTTGTGCAGTACCTAGAAGTAGCTTTCACTTCTATATTGGGTCATCTGATATCAGCGCTCTATTTTGACACCAAACTGCCTTCCTTCGCTGGCCCACCGAGGTGAGTCATGTGTTGCACAGTTATGAGGACTGTTTTTTCTGCAGCTTTTTAGCCGATGGGTATGTACGAAGATAAGGTATATGTCATGGCTATAACTACACTTGGTATAAAAGCCCTTACCGACTGAAATGGTTGTTGTTGTCTTTAGAGTCTTACCGATATTAGACAGCTTGAGGAGGGGGAAGGTTAATGTTAGCAAAAAAAAAAAAAATCGGTAAACCTATTTTCAACTGCCACCTTCATGATCCGGACAAAAAGTCGTCAAGTAAAACCGGTTTGTAGTGACCATCTTCCTGTTTCGGATAACAAGACATACAGCAAAAATCAGCCTGTCTTGACCACTTTCCCGACTGGATAAAAAAGCACGCACAGTTCAACTGCTGTGATGACCAACGCCAAACCGGGATAAAAAGGAAGTATGGCGAACACTTTCTTGGACCGGACGAAAAAGATTACAGTAAAACCTCTTTAGTGACCACCTTCTGTACCCAGATAAAACACCGAAGCTTAAACTTATATAAAAAGAGGATTGGAATACCCACAATTCAAGTTACGCACATCCTTCAACCCACCCCCAAAACTACCAGTTTTAACATTAATCACGGATACTAGCTATCAGCGGGGTCCTCGGATAGCACAGATGACGGACGCCGTACAATCTCCATACTATTTTTGATCTCATCGCTCTTTTGACTGTTCGCCATCACAGGCTTAATTTGCATAAGTTTTGTTGTTTGCCTTTTAGCTGACTGGCAACGTTTCACAGCCACTAATGCAAGTAGCTCCAAGCATTCCACCACCGTGATGATGCTAGCTCCAAGGAATAACCCAATGAGGCCACCTGGTGGACAAAATGTAAATTGATATTGTTCGTAGGCATGTGACGATTTTATGACGATTTAGAACGAAACCCCGCCAAATACTACTATTGATTTTTCTGCTATTGATCTATTCACATACCGTTAATCAAATTCAAAATCGGAAAATTTGGGGCAATATCATCGATAACTGGAATATTTTTCCTCATTCCACAACATTACCAGTGAAGGCAACAACGAACAGATCTGAGTTTTAATTGTCGGATAAGAGAATTTTATTGGTGGATTTGGAAAGATGGAGTGATAAAGTGTTTTTGCCCGACTCCAAACAGTATAGAGCAAGAGGGGAATCCCTTGCAACTGATTATGTTTTCGCATATGCCAAATGTCAGGAAATGAAAATCAGTTGCACAAAAACTGTTATAATAAATATATTCTGATATTAACAGCGACAGTCTTCAAATGTTTCTCTCAAAAGTCTATATTTATGTATCAAAGGAAACTGAAAATTACGGGAAACGATAATATATGCAAGTTTTCATAACTTCGTTAGCATGATATCGATAGAAAGAACTTCAACTTCCACACTGTAAATTACTTGCTCTTTAGAATAGCATGTCATTTTGATGTGTCAGTCTCACTCTATCCCATCATAGGGTTATTTTCGTCTATCAGTCGCATTTTATCACATTAAAGGGTTATTTTCGTGTATCTGTCTCACTTAATCACATTAAAGGGTTATATTATATTAAAGGTTATTTTCATGTATCAGTCTCATTCTTTCACATCATAGGGTTATTTTCGTATATCAGTCTCACTTTATCACATTATAGGATTATTTTCGTGTATTAGTCTCACTGTATCATATTATAGGTTATTTTCATGCATGAGTCTCACTCTATCACATTATAGGATTATTTTCGTGTATTAGTCTCTTTGTATTATATTATAGGGTTATTGTCGTGTATCGGTCTCACTTTTTATCACATTATAGGATTATTTTCGTGTATTAGTCTCACTGTATTATATTATAGGTTTATTTCCGTGTATCAGTTTCACTGTATCACATCATAGGGTTACTTTCGTGTATCAGCCTCACTGTATCACATTATAGGATTATTTTTGTGTGTCAGTCTCACCGTATCATATAATAAGGTTATATTGGTGCATCAGTCTCACTATTACATTATAGGGCTATTTTCGTGTGTCAGACTCACTGTATCACGTTACAGGGTTATGTTCCTTCTGAAATATAATAGAAATACTACCTAGGTTTGATATCATCTGGGCTGTGGAGACGACAGCTGTTTGTGTGTGCACTTCCGTGTCCATCGTGTCAAAGTAAATGTACACCTCTGCATATCTGTATGAAAACCCAAACCAGATGAAAAACTAATGTTAAGCGAATACCTGACTGTATTAACTGTTATTAATGAGGCAGCATTGATTATTTTATTTATTATTTACTTAATGTTGAATCGCTTGCTATTCACTTATTTAATTATACGTTTTAATATTGTTTGCTTTGTTACCTAAACGAAAAGAAATCGCTCAACTTAGAGCCCTAATTTGATATTAAATAAAGATGACGCCGTTTATTGCATTGAGTATCTTAAAAAATCCACAATCAATGCTCTTAATTCTATGTCAGTTTTTCGTTAATTTAAAACTGCTCTGGAATGCCAAAATTTTATAATTCAAGATAAAATTAATGCTGCCATCTCAAATAAACCTTGAACTGCAGCATCGATTGGACACGTTTAGGACTAATTTGTGAGTAATTTAAATGTATATTGATCGACGGTCACCCATCCAGATACTAACCGAGCTCAACTTTCTTTACTTCGTGTATAGGTATGTACTTTAGCTTGTGGCAAATACCTTCAGTTATTAGAAAAGATGTACATTTTGCTACTTAGTAGGAGTTAAGGTTTGCCAAACCTTGTCGTGTTAAATAGCATTTAGGACAGTTGTTTCAATAGCACTGTTAAAAAACGCTATCTTAAGCAGCAAACAGGACTGTTTGAAAGATGACCCTCTACTTATTTAGAGTTACATGCAATTCTAACGAGGCACATGATTATCTTGAAATATATCAAAACACATACATATAGAAAACGTTTTGAAGTTAATCTAAGACAGCACCTGTTGTTATCATGCTGGAGCTTGCGTAGGGTTAATCCTGAGTAAAATCGCAGTATAAACTCTAACCTTATTTAAGTCTGCGTGTGCGTTTTATAAACATGAATTTTATAATACCATCGAGACTTAAACATACACTACGAAAGCTATTTTAATCTTCAATGACAACGCAGCAGTAACTATTTAGACACAAGGTCAAGCGCAATATTGGGTCAAATATTGAGAATAAACATACTTTTTGGTAAGAAAATTAATTTCAAAAATGGTTTTAAAAAAGTTTACGGCACACCTTCATCTCCTGGATGACCACATTCAGTGGTGCAGTGTTTGATAAAGAACAACATTTAACATCAGAAAACATATTTTAACGCCTTCACTATGCACTGGCTTTTAATGCTGAAAACGGAAGAGGAAGACTTGTGATCTAACTGTACATTCATATAAATTATTTTGAAAATCATTCTGCTTTACTTGGATTGAATGTGTTCTTTGTCATTGGTAGGCCAGCCTTGAGTTTGGTACATTTTAAGGGCGTATTGGTTAGGAAATTTTGCCGATGTGGTTCTATACGAGTACGTCACGTCCTGGCATAGCGGCTTGCACGAGCACACCGGTGTGTTGTTGTAGTATCTGCCCAGCGCGCATTCCAAACCCGTCTGTGGTGCAACAAAAGGACACATCCAATACTTCTTGTCGCAAATTATTTAGGTTCTGAGTTATTAGACATTAGAATGTGGTATTTATTCCTGTCCGTGAGTTTTCATCCGTTCATGTTGCAATGTGCGACAAATTATTCAATAAATAAATACATAAACTTAGATATTTTCTACTGCAAAAAAAAAAACAATACTATTGCTTCCTTAAATACATAAAATGTGATGTGCGTGATTGCGTCAACAAGGATACAGGTAAATAATTGTTAGCTCGATTCAAGGGTAGTGACATTTCAATCAAACGCTACTTGCGTAACGGAGATTTCTTTAACTGTGAGTCACCTGCAGGGAGCAGCCAGAAGGTCCCGAATCTAGGGCAGAACATCCGGCGCAATCGTAGTAGGACCGTAAAACGCAGTCAATGAAACACTGATCCTGGGAATAGCTAGCATCTTCTTCCTTGTTCACGCATCCGTTTGTGTATGGTTTTGGTAAGCGTTTTGTTTTTATCTGCAGATTAAAAACAGTAAACATGTAGAGAATAAAGTAACGGTACAATTAATGTTTAGTAAATGGGTATCTGAAAAATAACCGGATAGATAATATTTGGGTAGTTGTAGTTAGTTAATTTGTTATATTTACCTGAATTACGGTATCATTTAGCGCTACTTCCTCACACTTTGATTTGGTTAATTGAAGATTGTGTATCTTACTGGGCAAATCAAATATTCAGGATCAATCCAAAAAGAGGTTCCAATGAAAATGTTCAGAAGTGAAATGAATGGATACACCTACGCATAAAATTTGCCTCTATTCAGGACCTTCTGACGGAAATTGAGTTTCTAGTTTTCCAGTGATGATTATTCGGAGTTTTCGTTCGAAACAGTTTCAGTAAACATGTAGTTTAGAGGAAATATTCAATTCTGTAACAACATGCATGAGTAGTAAATATGCCTTTGTAGGTGTAAGGGATAAGGGTGAAGATTTAGAGTCAAGTTTGAGATTAGCCTCGGTTTACAGGCTCGTACTGTGGCTACAAAACTACACCTTAAGCAGTTTTGACTCGAAAACAGCATACTGATTTTATCAGTATAACTCAAGCTTTCCGTCTTTCTCTTATCAGTTATATTTAGCATCCAAAAAGTAGCACGTTTAGCGCCTACTTTGCAAACTGTATACACGCGCAGAAGGGGACAATGAAAGCTATCTATTTCAAAAAAGTTACTTGGGAAAAATCTAGAAAACTCTTATATATGCCACAGCTGTGCAAATAATCATTTCCCCTCATTAGTTATGAATAACAATTTCAGAATGTATTTGTATTCTTTGAGAGGCTAGTTGGACTTCTGGTGTCAAATAGCATGTGACTGTATCGCACACTAGACAGGAAACAACATGCCGTTGACATGCATTACGTTGAATCAACGATCTTCCAGGACAGAGACCATATATTGATACAGATGTAAGAAAAATCTCAGTTTAAACCTGCACACATTTGTTTTCACAGATTTCCACATTGTGTCCTTTAATTAATTGCTAATAATTGAGCTTCTTGATCGATATATTTATTCCTCCGATTTCTAACATGAAGGAGTAGATACTCAACGTGACTAGTTGGAGTCAACCGATGTGTTTATTACCACATAGCCTACAGTTTGGTTTTCACTGTGTATATTTGTATTTCAGTAAAAAACCATCAAAGAACAAAAGATAGGTTACCATTTTCGTCGCCTATAAAACGATTTATTTATATGTGGAAGTGCTTACCTTTCGTATGCCTATAAATAGCGATGTACCTGGACTAACCATGACGCCGTCGGTGTCAAGGTATGGCACAGTAGACGGGTGATGGACATGTACCATCATGCCCTCAGCGTTGACTGGGGTAATGTAATATTCCTCTGGATTAACATTCACGGTTATCACAGCTGCTGCAGTTAACCCATTATGGGACTTCCGTATTGCGACACCTTGCCTTCGAATGGCTTTACGTGAATGAAATGTGTGGCACAGACCTTGATCTGTTGTATATGATGTTACGTAAGGCGCACAACTTCTCGCGTAATCTCGCAGATCAGGTTTACACGAAATAAAGCGGTCAGAGATTGATTCAGATGCATTCATAAAAACATCTATAAATTTTAAAGACATCTCTTGTCTTATCGCTTCTGCGCCGTATTGCGTTAAGTTATCCGTATTATTAGCTAACCCCAAAAATCTAGACTGAAGAATAGCGTGCGCAATGGGATAAGTACGCACCACGGACGAGTTTTTCAACCAATTCATATTGCAAAATGTAACGGCCGGTAACTTTTGGCTTGTCCTTTCTTTTGTTTTAATGGTGACAACATAGTCATACCTCAAGTATTCTGTCACATAGATGGAAATGGTAAGTATGAATCCTACGTACACGAGTAGTATTATGGCAAGCCACAGCGCCTTTCTGACGACATGAGATTTGATTCCCAAGGCCGACGCGATGCCATGGAGGGTCGTGCGATTTGCGAAATCCACCAACAACTCTTTGTATTCTGATCCCATTTTGTAAGATAATAAAGCTAATTTTTGTGATAATTCTACTATTTCTGATTTTAATATTAATTTTTTCTTGGATATGAAAAACTTGCAACAACCTTACAACAACTTTATTTTTGTGAGCTGCCTGAAACAATACATTAGCATGGGTTGATTGACAGTGCAAATATCCAAGTAAATATAATTAACATGTTACAATAAAAGTATTGACGTCTAGTAATTGTCGTCATTATTCCATCTTAATGCTCATTAGCAGACCTTGAATTGGAATTGGCCTTTTCATTCCCTAACACACAGTAAGATAAAAATTGCATTTGTATGCGTTTACTTTATCAGACTAACTAGCAAACTAACTTTACAAGAGAGGGAGGGAGGGAAGGAGGGAGGGAGGGAGGTTAGGGAGGGAGAGAGGGAGCGAGGGAGAGAGGGAGGGAGGGGGTGAGTGAGGGAGGGAGTGAGTGATGAAGGGAGGGAGGGAGGGAGGGAGGGAGGGAGGGAGGGAGAACCCTTTCAGTAGTTCTCTGCTTCTCTGTATATCAAGCAGTTGAAGTATTTTTCTAGTTGCACAGTCTGTCCCTCAAGTGTTTCCTAGGATTGCACAGAGAAGACCATCGAGTTTTCTTACATATTCGGTTTTCAGCGTCCAGGCTCCTGAAGCACAAATAGCAATGTGGAGAATCAGTGCTTGATAGAACCTAGCTTTTAGTCTTCTGCATGGTGATTTCTGTGCTCAGATAGGTTTTTTAGCGTCCAGATGCAATTGAAACTAGAAGCTCATTCCGCTAGCAAAATGTTAAACACTTCACAAAAATAAAAAAGCAAAAATACTTCCTTCAGTGAGTTGTTTCTTGAATAATATATTGCAAACAACACAGCTTGAATACGTCTTATAAGCCGAGTAGTGTTTGGTTGTTGTTGACTCAAAGTTTTATTGGCTGGTCAGGTATACGCCTTGTTATCTATTTACGCAGTGAGAGCTCGCACAAAGCTCACGGAGCAAATGTGTATTCTGTGATGTCGTTAAATGCTACACATTTACTTGCAAAAAATACACTCTTTTCAAAGACGAAAATAAAAAGTGACTTGCACATGTTCAGATCAAGTTCTTCATAAGTCCCAAGTTTCATGGTTGTAGGACCCATAGTGTCGGAGAAGAAGAAGACACAAAAAATCGGAAAAACTGTCAAGAAGAAGAAAAAAAGGACGAATTTTGCTCGCACAAATTCATATAACTCTTGCAAGCCAAAGGCTTGTCAAGTGTTAACTAGGGCAATTCTTTTCAGGACCGCTGTGTTGTCTGATACTATGCCAACCAGTGAAACAACCTCTTCTGCGCGTTCTATCCTTTGCCAATTGATGTTTATTTAGTTATCGGATGTTGTTATGATTTTACATTTTTTCATTTATTTTCATATCCCATTTTTACATGCGGCTTCTAGTTCTTCGGTCAACAACTTTAGTTTTTTCAAATATGGCCTAAAAAAGCGTGGTGTCATCTGCGTATCTGATGTCTAAGGAGTGGCTGTCGCTAAGGTAGAAAGTGTTATGTAGTGATTATATTTCTGTCATCACAAAATCCAAGAATCCAACTTTGAAGTCATTTTGTTATCTGGTCATTTATTACCTATTGCCAATCTCATTTACCGCAGTACTTTTCTTCAGACTGTATCAAACGCCTCCTTGAGGTCAATAAAATTGAGAAGAAATGATACTGTGTATCATCTGCTTCTGTATTATTTGTTGTACAATAAATATTGCGTCTACTGTTCCTCTTGAGTGTTTGAATCCCGACTGGCTTTTCCTCAGTGAACTTTCGGTTCTTTCTTTCTGATCAGGAGGATTCTGCAAAATACTTTGATCGGATCGGTGTAATCGTCGGATTGGCGTCTCTATGGGTTATATAATCAGTGGCTGTTCTCTGTGGAATTGTCTGATTAGCGCCTATGCTAGAAAAGTTTGAGAAGCCAAATGTATTATTTTATTTGGTTAACCTGCTGCTTAAAAGACACTTAAAACAATGAAATTTTATGACGAAGACTCGAAGACTGAAAAAAAGAATGAGAAATTTATGTAACACTTCCTGGTGAAAATTTCAATAAAAAGAAAGAGAATGTTACAATAAGGCAATTATAAGACCACACAGTATTCTGAACTTAGATTTAAAAACAATTAAGGCCACCGGAAGTTGCTGTTGTTCTTAGTCTGGTGGGTTGTAAAACGCATAGGATTTTAACAGATTTGATCACACCAGAAAACCTAATGATCAAAATTAGGCGCAACAAAGGCATGGAAACCCTGGAAAGAACTTTTGAACAGGACAGTCCACTAAAAAGTAGAAGTTTTCGGGGTTGAAAACCTGTTGAAAAGTGACCACAACACCGCTTCTCTATGAGGGACAATATCAGTTTACAGGAGTGCTGAAATGTCCGCTAGTTGCAAACCAGCTGAGCAAAACTGTTTGACGGTGCACGCTCAATGCTGTAGATAGGCTGGAGTCTAGACAGGTTCAATCGACTGAAATAACTAAAAAGACACCAAGGACCACATAAATGCCATTTTTACTTGCAAAATTAAAAATCTGTAAAGAAGTTTTTAAATGGCAGTGCTATGTGGCTAGTTGCGTAAAAATGCACGTATTACCTCCCAGGTTCTTATTTATGTCTCCCAGACCATAGGGATACATATAATTTCATGTACAAGATATCTCAAGAATAAAAAGTCAGTTTGCATTGTTTATAGTATCTGTAGCATTTTTCACGTTTAAAGTGAGTCATCTGATATCTTGTTTTTTGACAGGCACCAAAATGCCCTCTTCTTCTCCCGAGGTGAGTCAACTGTTGCATAGTTACAAAGAATGCCTTTCTAGTGGTTTTTGGCTGATGGGAGTGTACGAAGACAAGGTAACATATCATGGCTATAGCGACACTTGGGGTATATACCGTTGCAGTAACCTCGGATAAAAGGGTTAGGGTTATAAAATTGTAACGCACAGTAAAACTGCTGTAGTGAAAAACATTGAGACCTGCATAAAAAGAACGTACAATAAAATCTGTTTTAGTGACTAACAGCTAGTTTTGTTTATTTTAACATTTTTGACAATAATTTAGGATTGTGTTTACAGAAATGATTCTTTTATTTCATTAATAAGGAAAATGGAAAACGGTTATTAGGGAACTGTGGATTTAATCGGGGAGAATTTGTTTTAGTTTACAAAAACAACAAATTAAATGGGTGCCGATTAAAAATGTATAATAAAAGCCTCTACTTTCATGTTTCTGTGCACGGGCCGCTCTAGTTCTAAACAACATTAAGCCATGAATTGGAATTAGGAAAACTCAAGCTTGTTTTTTAATTTGGACGCTGGTACATGGGTCCTGTATTTAACATTGTATATAATTAGTACTCTTTTTCGAGTACAGTTGATTAAGAGATATCATGTAGCATACTAAAAGAGCCAGGATAGTGGAGTTGATGGAGGGAGAGGGGGAGGGTAGAGGAATCACTCTCCATTTTACGTGTTTTGTTTTAAACAAAGATTATGACTCATGTCGATTCTATTTATACGATATTACTCAATGCATGGAAAGTAGACGAAATGTGTCACGAATTCTGAAAACTGAAATAAAAAACAACAATCATTTAGTGGCCGTATCGCGGCTGATTTCAAGTGTGATTTTAGTTGCTAATGTCAAGCTAAATATTTGTCTGTATTCCAAAATATTCAACATATTGAGGAATTAATTATAGAATGACCTTCTGTCTTTTCAAAATTTCAAACTTCACAAGAAAGACGAGAAATGTTGAATGAAAACTACCGGGAGTTTCCGAAAAGAAGCCCCCCCCCATATAAAAGCCCCGGGGCTCTTATTAGGAAACTGTTTCCCAATAGAAGCCCCGGGGCTTCTATTTGGAGTTAAAATAAAGACCTGAAAAAACCGTTTCCTAATAAAAGCCCCCCTCCTTCCCTGCAAGTCTTTTTAAAACTCCTGTTTACTCGCAATGCAGACACGGTGCACTTAATCCTTTGATATGAGGCAGCCCTAGACATGTTCTGCATCGTTGCTTAATCCTGTGCATTGCACAAGGCGAACACACACCCCCCCCTCCCCACTGCCACCTTTACTCCGGAGTATTACTGGAAACATAACCGGCTGAGTACTGAAACGGGCGGCGTGATGTTGCCCCTCCTTCCCTGCAAGTCTTTTTAGAACTTATGTTTACTTGCAATGCACTTAATCCTTTGATGTGAGGCAAACCCATAGACACGTTCTGCGTCGTTGCTTAATCGTGTGCTTCGCACAAGGCATCACCCCTCCCCCCACTTTACCAGAGTTTTAAGTTACTGTTGTTTTTGTGTGTTTTGTTATTTTTGTGCCGCTATTCTCAGCATGTAGCGCTTTAATAAGAGATTGATGGTAAATTTTCTTTTTTCAATAAAAACTTATCGACAACCCCCCCCCCACCCCTCTATCTAAGAAAAAAATAGAAGCCCCGGGGCTCTAATTAGGAAACTGTTTCCTGATAGAAGCCCCGGGGCTTCTATTTGGTTTCTAAATGAGCGCCTCAAATTTGCCAGTTTCCAAATAGAAGCCCTGGGCTTTTTTCGGAAACCCCCGGTACTAAGTCAGTCTGATGCCATGACCACGTCTATGACAGCAATCTTTCACTGACTGGATGACGTCAGCCTGATGCCATGACCACTTCTACAGCAGCAATTTCTAACTGATTGAATGACTTCAGCCCGATGCCAGGACCACGTCTATGGCAACAACCTGTCACTAACTGGATGACATCAGCCTGATGCCATGACCACGTCTACAGCAGCAATCTCTCACTGACTGGATGACGTCAGCCTGATGCCATGACCATGTCTACAGCAGCAATCTTTCACTGATTGAATGACGTCAGCTTGATGCCATGATCACGTCTATGACAGCAATCTTTCACTGACTGAATGACACCAATCTGATGCCATGACTACGTCTATGACGCCAATCTTTCACTGACTGGATGACGTCAGTCTGATGCCATGACCACGTTTACATCAGAAATTCTCACTGACTGGATGACGTCAGCCTGATGCCATGACCACGTCTACAGCAGCAATGTCTCACTGACTGGATGACGTCAGCCTGATGCCATGACCACGTCTACAGCAGCAATGTCTCACTGACTGGATGACGTCAGCCTGATGCCATGACCACGTCTACAGCAGCAATGTCTCACTGACTGGATAACGTCAGCCTGATGCCATGACTACGTCTACAGCAGCAATGTCTCACTTACTGGATGACGTCAGTCTGACGCCATGACCACGTCTACAACAGCAATTCTCACTGACTGGACGACGTCAGCCTGATGCCATGATCACGTCTAGGACAGCAATCTTTTACTGACTGAATGACGCCAATCTGATGCCATGACTACGTCTATGACACTAATCTTTCACTGACTGGATGACGTCAGTCTGATGCCATGACTACGTCTATGACACTAATCTTTCACTGACTGGATGACGTCAGTCTGATGCCATGACTACGTCTATGACACCAATCTTTCACTGACTGGATGACGTCAGCCTGGTGCCATGACCATGTTTACAGCAGAAATTCTTACTGACTGGATGACGTCAGCCTGATGCCATGACCACGTCTACAGAAGCAATGTCTCACTGACTGGATAACGTCAGCCTGATGCCATGACTACGTGTATGACAGCAATCTTTCACTGTCTGAATGACGCCAATCTTATGCCATGACTACGTCTATGACACAAATCTCTCACTGACTGAATGACGTCAGTCTGATGCCATGACCACGTCTACAGCAGAAATTCTAACTGACTGGATGACGTCAGTCTGATGCCATGACCACGTCTACAGCAGAAATTCTAACTGACTGGATGACGTCAGACTGATGCCATGACCACGTCTACAGCAGAAATTCTAACTGACTGGATGACGTCAGACTGATGCCATGACCACGTCTACAGCAGAAATTCTAACTGACTGGATGACGTCAGACTGATGCCATGACCACGTCTACAGCAGAAATTCTAACTGACTGGATGACGTCAGACTGATGCCATGACCACGTCTACAGCAGAAATTCTAACTGACTGGATGACGTCAGACTGATGCCATGACCACGTCTACAGCAGAAATTCTAACTGACTGGATGACGTCAGACTGATGCCATGACCACGTCTACAGCAGAAATTCTAACTGACTGGATGACGTCAGACTGATGCCATGACCACGTCTACAGCAGAAATTCTAACTGACTGGATGACGTCAGACTGATGCCATGACCACGTCTACAGCAGAAATTCTAACTGACTGGATGACGTCAGACTGATGCCGTGACCACGTCTACAGCAGAAATTCTAACTGACTGGATGACGTCAGACTGATGCCGTGACCACGTCTACAGCAGAAATTCTAACTGACTGGATGACGTCAGACTGATGCCATGACCACGTCTACAGCAGAAATTCTAACTGACTGGATGACGTCAGCCTGATGCCATGACCACGTCTACAGCAGAAATTCTAACTGACTGGATGACGTCAGTCTGATGCCATGACCACGTCTACAGCAGAAATTCTAACTGACTGGATGACGTCAGCCTGATGCCATGACCACGTCTACAGCAGAAATTCTAACTGACTGGATGACGTCAGACTGATGCCATGACCACGTCTACAGCAGAAATTCTAACTGACTGGATGACGTCAGACTGATGCCATGACCACGTCTACAGCAGAAATTCTAACTGACTGGATGACGTCAGTCTGATGCCATGACCACGTCTACAGCAGAAATTCTAACTGACTGGATGACGTCAGCCTGATGCCATGACCACGTCTACAGCAGCAGTCTCTCACCGACTGAATGACGCCAAAATTATCTAAAATACCAAAGTAGCTGGTGGCAAATGGGCAATTTCGAGCACCCTTCATATTTTTTTTCCAAGCGCTGGATTTTCGGTTGGGTGGGGCGGAGGGGTAAGCTGGAGGGAGGTTTTGTTCACATTCTCGTAAGAGGCTCAGTTTGACAGCCTTTAGCTTAACAATCAAAGTTTTTGGGAATTCTTTGCTATGGGTGCATGGGGGTAGGTGGAGTGGGGTGGGCGGAGGGGAAAGGTAGGGGTGGAGGAGGGATTGATGAGCTCAGATAAGGAGGCATCTGTTGTGCTTAAGAATATTTATAAATTAATAAAAATATGTTTGACACAGTATGTACACCCCACCACCCTAAAACCAGTTTCATGTCAGTCAGTTGATATATGAATATGCGGCATAACCCCCAAACGCAAGAATTTATCCCAATTGGGAGGCCTCTAGTATGAAATGTGTTGCCATGCGTGCCCCCCCCCCCCCCCAAAAAAAAAAAAACGCTGAGGAAAGGATAATTTTGAGGCTAGACGTGGTGCAGGCGGAATGCAAATTTCACATTTTCCACAAAAAGGGCAGGGGTAGATATTTCGCATTTTTGGCTCCGCATTTGGTTACAAAAGGGGCTGTTGTTTCAAATTCGGCATTCCGCGTTTAAGGGTCGTTTTGAAAAGTCATGCACAGGCATTTGGTATCCAGTTCACACGTGAGTACCCCTCCTCCCCCAGTGTAACAGTGTATCTTGCCCCCTCCCCCACCTGGTATTTTTTGCTCCCTGATCAGCTTCCCCCCCCCCACCTAGGCTAGCTCCTCCCCCCGCAATTTTTTTCCGTTTTTTTTTTCTGGAGTGGTTTTCTGCTCTGTTTGTATATTTAAGGACGTCCTTATTCTTGAGATTAGATGGTTCATGGTTTTTATCCTTATTTTTTAAAAATAAGGACATCCTTTAAAATAAGGACAGAGCAGAATACCAGAGCAGAATACCTGTTCCATGTTCACCTTCTTCCACCACCACCACCAACCCCCCCCCCCCCCACCAACCATTCTAGCTACCCCTTATTTTTCTCCGTTTATTTTTTTTTCTTTCTGTTGCTGAATCAAAGGCACAACAGCAACGCGTCTTTGTCGTCTGTGTAATATCCGCCTTTATGATCACAGTAGTTGAGAAACGAGAGTTCTGGACCAAAAATTGGCGCCAAAATGACGTCACAGGGTGGTCCAGAACTCTCATGAGAGTTCTGGACCAGATGGTAATTGAAATAGCGCGCGCCTGTATGAATGACGTCATAATGAGGTCATCATGACATCATTAGTCACGTGACATGTCAATCATGTGTCACGTGTCATATGTTACATGACCTGTCAATCATGTATATGAGGAAAATTTTCCCGATCAATAACCTTCTGACCTGAATGGCTCAGTTGGTAGAGCGCAGGGCCCTTAATGCTGAAGCATGATCTGAAGGTCGGTGGTTCGAGCCCGCCCTCCGGCACTACTTTCACTTTCTGTCAATCATATCATTTAGGTTGTCAAAGTGAGTCTTTAGTCACGTGACCTGTCAATCATATGTCACGTGACCTATAAATCATGTTTCATGTGGCTCTAATTGTATATGAGGACTATTTTCCCAATCATTAACCTTCTGGCCGGAATGGCTCAGTCGGTAGAGCATAGGACCCGTAAGCGGACCCATGATCTGAAGGTCAATGGATCGAACCCGCCCTCGGGCACCACTTTCATATCATGGGGACCCCCCCCCCCCTGGTGAAGAATCATATACCATGGGGACCCCCCCCCCCCTGGTGAAGAGTCATATACCATGGGGACCCCCCCCCCGGTCAAGAATCATATAGCATAGGGACCCCCCCCCGGTGAAGAAGTATATCATATCATGGGACCCCCCCCCCCTAGGATGTGATTCAACACTCCTATAAGAGCACATTGTCTGTGCACATATACATCATTCAAGCTCTGACTGCCGTTGGATACACAGGGGAAAAAAGTGAAAACAGTTGCTCTTACCTATTGTGTTGTGCTGTGCTGTTGAAGAACAAGTGAAGGATTGACTGGAATACACATAGGAGACGAAGTGAAACATTGACTATTCTTTGGAAAAAGGAAGTGAAACATTAGCTATTCATTGGAAAAGAGAAGTGAAAGATTTGGTTATTCTTTGGAAAAGTGAAGTGCAAGATTGGAAGACAAATTAACCAATGACTTGTGGTAAGTCATCTTTTTTTTTTTTTTTTTTTTTTTTTTTTTTTTTTTTTTTTTTTTGAGTTGAAGTGAATTCAAAACTTTGTAAAATGTTTTTTTTTTTTTTTTTTTTTTTTTTTTTTTTTTTTGGTAACATTATGTTACATTATGTAACACAATGTGACACAATGTTACACTATGTTACATCATGTGACACTTTGTTACATCACGTGACTATGTAACATCAAATAGCTATATGACTATTGAATTGCTATATGAACATAATTAGTCAAACGTATGTATGTCATTATCAGATCGTTCAACAGAGAAATCGTAATGGCTCACTGGTTAGAGCGAACGACTAGCAACCTAAGAGCCCCGGGTTCGGTTCCCGGCTGGGACAAAAAAAATTTTTTTTGGTTATTTTTAGTTTTTGCTCATTTTTATGACTCTGTGACATTATGTGACAACATGTGACTGTGACATCATGTGACTCTGTGACATTATGTGACTGTGTAACTTTTTTTAAATTTTTTTATTTTTTTATTATTATTATTATTATGATAATATTTAATTAGTCATATTTCAATGGTTTCCCCATTGCAATAACTACACATAGCATAAGTGCACTCGTACAGAGTGTGGGAGAAAAACTGATTGATAAATTCAGAGTGCACTCGTACAGAGTATGGGAGAAAAACCGATCGATAAATTCAGAGTGCACTCGTACAGAGTGTGGGAACGATCAATAAATTTGAGAAGGAATGGGATTTTCCCTACGTTAAGTCCAATGTTATGTTTTAAGTTATAGTAGTTGGAAAATGACACTTCTAAAACACATTTAACAAATGTAGTTTTTAACACCATATAATATATAAAATAAATTTGAACATTTTAGCATGCTACTTATTTGAATGTTCTAAAGTTATAGTAGTGGGAAAATGGTGGTTCTAGACCAACTTTAACAAATTTAGTTTTTAACACCATATGATATATAAAATAAGTTTGAACATTTTAGCACGCTACTTATTTGAATATTCTAAAGTCATAGTAGTGGAAAAATGGTGGTTCTAGACCAATTTTAACAAATTTTGTTTTTTGACAAAATATGATGTATAAAATAAGTTTAAACATTATACAATGGTGTAGTAGAGTAAAAATGAGGGTTCTAGACCAACTTTAACAAATTTTGTTTTTTGACAAAATATGATGTATAAAATAAGTTTGAACATTTTACCATGGTGTAGTAGGGTAAAAATCAGGGTTCTAATCCAAAATTTAATTTTTTTTTGAAAACATATTATGCTTTTCTTTTCTTAATGCTTTCAGGTATCGTCAGAACACATCGCTCTCCGCTTTCACCTGATTATTAACAATGTCAACATTACTTCTTCACCGATGTGTAGAGACCATGGATGACGTCTTCAAAGTGAACTATGTTGACTATGTGTTTTCAAAGCTTCCTGCTTTTGAATCTAATTGGATTTTACAAGTGAAGAATTTGCATAAGCATTGGGAAGCTGTTGGAAAGATAATTCCAAGAGATGAATTCATCCGCTCATTTCTACAGGAATGTGAAGAACTACTTTTACCATCAACTTACGACATTGATTCAGCATTTATCCGCGCGAATACAACTTGGGCAGCTGAACTCATGCTAGTTGTAGCTGCTAGAATTATTTTACATTATGATGATGGCGTTCCATTGACGACGAATGCATCAGAACTTGTTCGATTCAACAATGAACGAGTTGAAGTGAATTCAAAGCTTTGTAAAATGTTTGAAGAACTATAAAAAAGCTGACTCTGCAATTTCTAATGGCATAAAAGGAGAAGGGTGAAGTGAAGTCATCATTCAACGCGCAGCCATGGAGAAGACAAGCAGCTTTAAAATTAGTGCAAACTTAACCATTACTGTGGAGCATGGAGAATTTGGGCTATTTCTTCGAATCAAACGTGGAGAGAGATGGCTTGCTTTATCACCATCTTTGTGGAAGATTGTGTGTCAGAACTTGACAAGATTACGCAACATTGGCTTCAAACTGTACTTAACGCAAACGAAGTGGCTTGAAGTCATTTCATACTTGGATATGCGCTATGTGAGTTTTGTGCAAACATCACTGTTTGAAGGGAAAGAATATACGCGTTACATCAACATGAATGACGGTGAATGGGGGACATTGCTTCAGGAAATCCATAGCATAACCTCAACCTTACTGCCATGTACGGAATGTCATGGGAAGAAAACTCCTGTTAAGCTGCAAAAGGACAATCGAATGAAAGTGTCAAAGCTATCCAAGAAAAGACTGGCTGAAGTTCAATTGGAGAATATGGATGTGCAAAATCAACTTGGACTTACCTGTGAATATTGTGGTGCTTACGGATATGCTGAGGATTATGATTGTCACTGCCACAAGTACAATTGCAAGTTGTGTGAACCTGACAACTTCTGCAACAAGTGCGGCTCACTAACAGTATCTGCCGAGTAAGACTGAGAGTCATTTGCTTGCCAGTCGTCAAAGTGTGTAGACGTGTCATATGGATATGTGAAAGATGGATGTAGAAACGTTTTTCAAGGAGACGTATGTGGACTACATGATAAGTGAACTGGCGCGTTTTGGATCTATTCAACAACAACTGGAACACTTTGACATCTATTGGGAACTTGCTCATTCCACGCTGAACGTACCGAAATTACGTGAGGATTTCATCAAAGAGTGTGTGCTTTCAAACATTGACGGAGCTGAGGAGTTTGATGTGGAAGCAGCATATCACTTCGCTCGATTTGATCCAAGACTGTTTGATGAAGTGAGAGAGTGGTTAATCTACATTGCAGTATAATGACAGACATTACATTGAGACAATATATTGTGCAAAAGACATATTGTGAAGAAATGTTATTAGCTGTAAAAAAGTTTGCATGTTTAGTATGTCCTGCTTGTCAAAATGAAGAGTGTTCAGAACATACTTGTCATTCTGCATGTGTCTATACATATTGGAATGAAGCTAAATATTACATTCATTTAGATAAAGTGTTAGATAATGCAAATCAACGTTGTGAAAAATATGGTGTAGATGCTATCACATTTGATGAATTAAGTAGTTGGTTAATGTTCATTGAAGATCAATGGACTCCAATTATTCACACCATTGTATCAATACTTGATTTGTAAGATATGTTGATAAAATGCAAGATGTGTTGATAAAATAAAATGTAAGATATGTTAACAAGTGTTAATCATTTAGTGTTAACATGTCGACGTGGAAAGACTACCTAACCAATATTTATTTTAAACCTGGTCAACCCGGGGCATTTGCTGGTCCATACAAACTTTATCACATATTAAGAAAACATGATCAACCAGTCACTCATTCGCAAGTGAAGAAATGGTTACAGGATCAAGATGCCTTCAGTTTACTACAACCTGTAAAATACAGGTTTAAAAGGCAACGTGTCATTACGCGTGGAATTGATGACATGTGGGATATTGATTTAGCTGACATGGGAAACATAGCTCCATATAATGATGACACCCGTTTTTTGTTGGTTGTCATTGATGTGTTTTCCAAATATTTATGGGTGCAACCAATGCCTAATAAATCACATACGAGTGTCATAGAAGCCTTTCAAAAGATTTTTCATGAAACACAACGAAGACCACGAACTCTAAGGTCAGACAAAGGAACTGAATTTAAAAACAGATGGGTAAAAGCTTTTATGAAGAAGGAGGGAATACATGCCTATACGACAAAGAATGAAACCAAAGCCAACTTTGCTGAGAGAGTCATTCGTACTCTAAAGGGAATGATGTATCGATATTTCCTACATAATCAAACGTATCGATATATGGACATCCTTCCAGACTTAGTGTATAATTACAACCATAGACCACATGGCTCCCTCCCTAATAAGTATGCTCCTGCAGATATTCGTAAAGACAACGAATCGAAAGTGTAGAAGTATATGTATGTAGACAAATTGAAATTAAAACCAAAGAAGAAAAAACCCTACAAATTTAAAATTGGTGATCAGGTTCGCATTTCTCACATGAAATATGTATTTCAACGGGATTATCATATAAAGTGGACGCAAGAAGTGTTCATTATCACACATCGTTGTAAGAAGCAAGGAATACACTTGTATCGTGTGAAAGACTTTTTAGATGAAGATATTGATGGACATTTTTATGAAGAAGAACTGCAGAAAGTGACAAAAGATATTGAATCAGTCTACAGAATTGAAAAGGTCTTGAAAACACGAAGAAGACGAGGTGTTAAAGAATTATTTGTGAAGTGGTTAGGTTGGCCAAAGAAGTTTAACAGTTGGGTGAAAGAAACAGATATTCGAAAATGAAGCATCCATTCACGTGTTTGGTCTCTGGACCTACAGGCAGTGGTAAAACTTCTCTAGTTAGAGAAATTCTAGAACAAAAGTTAATTAAACCCTCTCCAAAAACCATTTTATGGCTCTATGCAGCAGATCAGCCTTTATACAAGGGAATGAAGGGTGTGGAATTTTACCAAGGCATTCCAGATGACATTGAAGAGCGTTTTTACCCGAAAAAGCCAAACTTACTCATCATTGATGACTTAATGACCAAATGTCATAGTGATGAGCGAATGACACGTCTATTTAGTGTTGGCAGCAGTCATCAAAATCTAAGCATTATTTTTATTGTGCATAATTTATTCCATCATGGTAGAGAAATGCGAAATATTAGTTTGAATACACATTACATCATTCTGTTTAAAAATCCTAGAGACAGTCAACAAATAAGTACATTAGCGCGACAAATGTATCCTGGAAAATCTCAGTTTCTCATAGAAGCCTATCAAGATGCTACCAGCAAACCTCATGGCTATTTATTCATTGATTTGAAGCCGAAGACGAATGATCAACTACGTATTCGTACAGGCATTTTACCAAAAGATACACATTACGTCTATGTTGATAAGGTGGCGTATGAACAAGAACCAAGTCACTTAACCATTCGCAGCCAAGATGTCTAAACGTATTCAAGCGAATCAACCTTTTCTTCACTTGCTCGCACGCAGCGGGCCTAAACGACGTAAATCCTTGCTACAACAAGCTACTAAGGAGGAATTAACTAGCTTGTTTGAAATTTGTTTGAATATATTGCGAGGGCATTTACCCTTAAGCTCAAAAAGGTATAAGGTATTCAAGCGTGAACGTCATACCCTACGTACACTAGCAGATAAGAAGATATCACTTCGAAGAAAAAAGAAGTTGGTTAATCAGAAAGGAGGATTCATTGGAGCTATTGCTAAATTTGCATTACCCTTGTTAGCTCAGTTGCTGTTAAAATGAAACATACTATGAAAATGGTCCTCATTCCTGAATATGAATATAAAATGTTGTTAGAAAAGAAGGGAAAAGATGGTGAAATCAAAACGAAAGTGAATAAACTTTTACGTGGGAAACGAACTCGTGAAAAGGCAATAGAAATGTCTCAAGTTCTTGGCCGTCATTTACGAACAATTCAGTCGCAACAACAGCGACAAAAGTCTGTTACATCATCCAAAGCAGAAAAATCAGAAAAGTCTCAACAGTTTCTAAGCCATTTTCAACCTATTTATCATGTAAAACTAACACAACTTCTAGCAGAACTTCAGAAATATGGTACGAGATGGACAGATAAAAATGAACTTGTTTTAAAAACGGGTACTGTCATTACAAATTCCAACATTATTGATTTGCTGAAAGAAGCATTGGTTGGAAGCAGTTTATTGAGGAAATTGTAGATGCTAATATTCCAAAAACTGTTTTTGGCAAAAAGACAACTCGTGAAGATATTACAAAAGAGCAACAACAACGTCAACAAAGATTGTTTCCAGAAGGATGGGAAACTTTTTAACATGGATTAAAGAGCTATGGTGCTGTTGTTGTAAAGAAAATGGAAATAAAAATACTATTCCTGTAAAATTTAGGTGTGTTAGTGCTTGTTGTCAGGGAGAAGTAGTAGATACCAATTTAGATCATGTAGATAGCAATTTAGACAATAATGTAGACAGCAATGTAGAAAGTGAGGATGAAGAGTGTCAAACATGAAGTAATGTATATACACATCTAGTCTATCTACATCACATAAACGATTTAGCTGTCATGGAGTCAACAAGTTTTTACATTACTTTACCCAGCAATGCTAGTATGAACTATTATCCCAACAACAAGACTTCGAATTATCAAATTCGTATGCCTCGAACCATCTATCTGAACGGAAAATATGAAGTGGCATTAGCTGAAATTCAATATCCACATACATGGACAACCATGAGACATGGAATGGACTATTCTATTCAGTATCGACAACAACCACTGAATGATATTGTTCTTGGCACAATCAATATTCCTTATGGTTACTACAGATCCATACAAGAAATATGTCATGCAGTCAATGAAGAAGCAACTAATTCTATGAAAGATGACCTTAAAGAAGGTATTCGGATAAAGTATGATAAAATTAGACGACGCGTTTTTCTATATCTAAAATACGGCTTTGAAGTGTCATTCTCCACTGGATTAGCTGAGATTTTAGGATTTATCCCAGATCAATGGTATACTGAAACGTGTACAGCTGAATATAAAGCTGATGTGAAACAGGGGTTTTATACACTTTATGTGTATTGTAGTATTTGTGAGCCACAAGTTGTTGGTGATTATTATGTTCCTTTGCTACGTTCTGTTGCAATACAAGGACATGATGGAGACATTATCATGAAAACTTATGGAGAACCTCATTATGTTCCTGTAAACACATCCAAATTTGACGTGATAGAAATGAATATTAAGGATGACACAGACCATAATGTTCCATTTCAAACTGGGAAGGTGATCTGTAAACTTCATTTTCGACCAAAAGCATTATGAAAGCATACACACACAATCCATCTATTTATCGCAACCATTTTCTTCGTCAAGTGGGTGGAGAATTACCAGGATTTAAAGGAGCGCGAATACAATATGGAGATGGTATTGGTTCAATACTGGGATCATTGGCTCGAAAAGCTATTCCACTGCTTAAGACAGGGGCTAAAATCGTTGCACCACATCTTAAAAGGGCTGCAAAAGATATCGCGAAAGATGTTACAGGTCGAGTAGCACAACGTATGTTTGGTGGTGGGTTACGAGGACAAAAGAGACCGAAACGAGCAAAACGTGTCAGAAGGCGAAAGGCAGCTAAACGGATAACATCAAAAAAACATAAGAAAGATATTTTTTAATCATGTCTTTAATTCATAATCATTCTTGTGAATGTAGCCTTTCTCCATTAGAATGGTTTCACATACCACCAACGCAAACTGCTGTAGAAAAAAGTTATAATGTAGACTATCAACCAATGACTACCATTAGAGAGGGTGCTCCAATAGAATTCTACATTCCTGCGAGTACCGAAGAATATCTAGATTTAAAGAACAGTAAACTCCATATTGTATGTCGCATTGTAAAGGCTGATGGTACACCGTGTGGTGTAGATGATAACGTGTCATGTATCAATGATTTGTTTAATGGGTTATGGTCCAATATTGAATTATTTCTAAATGATCGATTGGTATCACATAGTAACAATACCCATGGTTATACCAGCATCATATCTCATCTCATTCATGACTCGGAAGAAAGTCTCCATTCTGAGCGCTCTATGCGTCTCATCTATAAAGATACTGCCGGGTCAATGAATACTCATGAGGTGAAAAGACCTAATCATGAAAGATATGTATCAGGTTTTCATGTAAATATTGAAGGTGGTGATATAGCTGAAACAGGAAATAATGGTTTACATAATCGCTATTTGTATACACGTCTAAGCCGTGAGTTTATGCTTACAGGTGGTTTAAGGGTAGATTTGTTTGAGCAGGATCGTTATCTTCCCAATGGTGTTAGTATGAAATTACGTTTACATAGACAAAAAGATGAATATGTATTAATGGCTGCAAATAATGGTTTTAAAGTAGAAGTGAGAGAAGCGTTTTTAACCATTCGCAAAGTGAGGGTTAGTCCAGGTATTCAATTGGGACATGCAGATGCATTGATGAAAAGTCCTGCTAAGTTTATTGTTAATAGAAAAGAATGTAAAGTTTTAGCTATTCCAACTGGATTTCAATCTTTTGTGAAAGATAGCATCTTTTTAGGCCAATTACCAAAACGTATTGTCATTGGAATGGTTCATAATGAATCCTTTGCTGGAACGGTATTGAGAAATCCATACAATTTTGAACATTTTAATCTTAACTTTATGCAGCTTTACTCTGATGGTGAACCAGTCCTATCCAAACCTCTCAAGCTTAATATAAATCAAGGCAAATATCTTGATGCTTTTGAAACTCTTTACAAATCTTTTGATAGATTGGATGGCGAGAAAAGTTCCATTATAAAACGGGAAGATTGGCCTAGAGGTTATTCTTTGTTTTCTTTTGACTTAACACCTGATTATGATGGTGCTGATCATTATGCCCTTATCAAACATGGGAATTTGAGACTAGAAATGAATTTTGCTGGTGCCTTGCAAAATACAGTCAATGTTATAGTGTATGCTGAATTTGATAACATTGTTGAAATAAGTGCAAATCGTAGCATTCAATTCGACTACCAGTCATGAACACGAAGCAGATAGAAGCCATCCTATCCCATGATGCCACGACAAAAGACTTGTTTCAAGGTGTGTTTGCCATGGACCAGTTACCATCTTTACAACGCGGTGCCTATGTCATCAACACAGACGATCATGATGAGCCAGGAGAGCATTGGGTGGCAGTATATTATGACGAAGACCCTGCAGAATATTTTGACTCTTATGGACTTTTACCTATAGACAGTCGTTTGAATAAGTTTTTAAAGTTTAATTTCATTTATAATTCAGTTCCATTACAAACACCAATATCCTCTACATGTGGATTTTATTGTATATATTATATAATTCAAAGAGCTCGAGGACATAGTCCTTTTGAAATCATTGATGTATTAAGAAGAAGTGATGGTGATTTTGTTGTAAAGGATTTTGTATATAGACAGTATAAACCATTATTTTATTGATGTTGTATTAGTTAAGTTGTATTAGTTAAGTTGTTGGTAATTGTGAATTGTATTATGAATATTGTAAATAAACAAGACAGTTTTATACAACATTCTTTTTTATTGTGTTATACATTATTTACATTTCAACAATTATTTTACATTGAATTTTTATTTTACAAATACATTCAATACATCAATAAACACATGCCATTCATACCAATCTAAATTAATATATGTATCATAGACATTACATTCACGTTTGTAAATGCTATGAAAACTAGCATAACACTGTCCACTACCAAACTTTATTATTTTAACATCTTCATGTTCAGACAGTTTCAGTTCATATCCATGATCATTCATGTCAATGTTCATCACCATAACACACATGGGATGCGTCAGTTCAATGGACTTGGTGCCTCGCATGAGTTGCACTCCTTCCTCTTTGAATTCAAGCGTTAGGTTCTTTCCAATCCAATGCTTGTAACAGAGCGTGCCATTCCACTGTGTTGAGGGTGATGTAGTCGTAGCATTTTGTAAGCTCGTCATATTGGCGAAATCGTACAAACACGTCTAAATAGTTCTCAGTCACACGCACTTCTAAATCCTCTGAGAGTTTCAGGAGAAAGCCAGGTATCCTCAGCTTCTCTAGATGGTCTTTCAACACAGATTGTTCGTCAGTTGATAGAATGATATACTTTCCAAAATGTTTTAGCACGATGTCATCATATACGTTTCTCAGATATGAGAATCCATGCGTAATGGGTTCATATTCCGATAAAAAGTCTTCCATCTCGTTCAACAGTCAGATGAACTATGAGCTGTCTCCTTGTCTGCAAAGACGTTTTTATGCTCGCAAGATGGCGAAGAGTGGATGTTGTATCACTTCTAGGAATCGTAAGACTGCGCGCCAGTTCTTGATATCAAAGATGATCAAATCTGTATATGGTGTATCTGGCACAACTCCCTTATAATCCTCTGGATAATCCTGTAAAAGATTTCTACAGATTTCTACACGTATGTTAGAATCATATTCAGCCACCGTCACTTCCACTTTATTTTCAAGTCTACGTTTAAACCCATGTTCAAGTGGTATGTTTTTAAAGTCTTTCCACACTTCAGGTTTAAACCGATGATAACTTGTCTGAGAACCTAGTATCACTTCATTCCTATCATTTACAGTAAGGTAAGCACCACGGTTCAGCATGAGTGCATTCATGTTTTTACCTTGTTATGAGCCGTCTTCTTGTCTGCGAAGCCTTTTATCCACTTCTTTCACCTGCTTCTTCAGCATTTTCCATTCAGGTATTGTCAGCAAAATTCCCTTTTTCGTAGGACGGTTTTTTCCAGTCCCCTCATCTCTCAGGTACTTGCGAATGTTTACCACTCCTTCATTGCTTTGTTTCATAATCTTGATATACTTTCCATTTCCTAGAGAAAGCATTCCATCCCACGACTGTGGTGTTGGTGCTGTCTCCACTTTCAATTTCTTGATGGTAGTGGTAGGATTTTTCACTTTTAAGTCTTTAACTGCATCTGCAAGAGTATCCATATCAGTTGTAGATCTCTTACGACATTCACGTTCCATGTTAACACTTCAATGTTCACACCTCAAATAACTCTTCCGTTGGAGGACCTCCCCCCTTTTATAACATTGCTTTGTAATGTCCATGCGCTAAAGTGGAATAGCCATCACTCATCACATATCGCTTGTCGTCATATGGGGAGAGGGCTACTTTCCTCAACTTCTCCGAGAAAAGCTGGTGACTATGACTTCGGATAATGTGTCCTGTAGCCATCGTTTGAGTTTTCTTAAACAAACTGTCTCTATACTGCACATGTTTAATGCGTCTTTGACAAGCTCGAGTGATGCCTTTAGCTGTATGTTTTTCTTTCCCACCGCACAATAAACTGTACATTTTCGGTCTGAGTCCAACAAACTCTTCAATAGGGACGCCTGCCGTCTCATCCTTCATTTTCCCAAGCACTTTTTTGTTCACGTTGGAATGTAGGAAATGATCCGGCGGATAGTCACTTGTGTCGAACAGGTCAGCATCCTGCTGCATATCGTTGTAGATATCTTCCGTTTCTATGTCGTAACATAGACTGTCGGTGTCGCTGAACAACAACTTGGCATTGGGATACTTGACCATGATGTAGTTGTAATGAAAGTTGAACATAAGCACTTTGCTGAGGTCAAGAATGGTGAAGCCAACTTGAATGGGTTTATCCAGAAGCAAATCCACTTTGCGTAAATGTACCGCGGTCAAATCTTCGTTGAAAATTTTGAATTTGTGGAAAGAAGGTTTGGCCACAAGTTTCTTGAACCGCTTTTCCTTGTGAACAAGTTCAACATTGATTCGCTTTCTCACATTTTCCATGGTTTTGCCAAACACCGAGTTGTTCATCAGTTTGAAGAAGTCTTTCTCAAATGGGTTCTTGGCCAATTTTCTCTTTTCCGTGTTCAAGGTAATGTATTTTGCCAACCATTTGCTCTGTTCAAACATGATGGCGCGATGAACTTTAGTGACTTTCAACCCCAGTGAGACGTACTGTTGTAAATTCCTGTAATGAAGTACATATTTCTTCTTGTCAGACAAGTTAGGAATGAGCTTTTCACTGGATTTCTCTTTCATGTTTAGATCTTTCCGCAGCTTCTGACTGTACTCTGACAATTCTTCAACTTTGACACATTTCCGTTCTGGAGCCACTGGGTAGTGATTATGATGATCATGGATTGAATTTGGATATTCTAAATCCACTTCCAAAATGAATCCAATGTCGTCATCTTCATCCACATCCATGAAGTCGAGGGATTCTGGCTCGCTCACCCACATAAATCCTCTTTGTGGCATGCTTTGTGACATGGCCCAACCATACAAGTTGTTTGCGTCGAGGTACATCAGGTAGTTGTTTGGTATCTCAGAATTGTAATCTGCTATGTAGGGGTTATTCGCTTTCGCATACTTGTGTGTGATCACGGATATTCCTCCACGTATGCCTTGCTCAACCATTTGGTACATGTCGATGTCATTGATCAATTCTAACTTCACCTTTGTCGCTTTCAACATTGCATCCCACGACAGTCCTGGTGCTGTATAGTAGTGAGCAGGATCCAATTCATACGTGTTGAGGCATACTTGACGAAAATTTTCAAACACGTCAGCCAGCAGCAACACATCTGATTTCAGGTACAAGTCATGGTATTCACCAAATGTGGTACAGTTGAATGTATCCCACACCTTCTGCGCATGCACATAATCCTCATCGCTAATGTCCTCTTCGCTAAGCTGACTATGAAACTTGTCCTTTGATGGTAGCTGTGTTTCAGCAAACTTGGATGGCTCGTCCACGTAATCGTAGGGGTACACGCCCTTTCTCAGCAACAAATCTTGTTGGTCACTATCGTGAATGTGAGAGGTCATGTTGTAGAAGTTATCTTTCCCTTCTGCTGCAAGGTTGGATACCAACTTCTGTAGAGAGGTACTCATGAACTGAAAGCTGTCTGTAAATTTCAGATTGCTCATGGTGAATGCAATATATTTCTCAATGGTATTTGGAATGACTGTAATCGTTTCATCTTTGAATTTTTCAATTTCCTCCATGATCAAATGACTGTCATAGCCTCGCAAATTGTGGAAAAACACAGGAATGATAAAAGAATCTTTATCCCCTTGCTGATCCTTTCTAAGTCGGAATTGTAAGTTGCATTCATTGTGCGCTGCTCCGCGATATTTGCCATTGATATGGTCATGATCTCTCACACGATCTGCTCCTAGAGGTTCATGACAAATGTAGCAATCAACAGCGTTCTTAAAATTCTCTTTGTCTTCGCGAGTCATCACCATTTCCTTTGGTCGCTCTAAACCACGTACAATACGATCACGTTCATTCAACATATGGTCTAAAAAGACCTTTACAGCATTGTCTCCTCGATACACGACTGGTGCACGTGTGTTGTACTGACTCACAACTACATAGGCAAAGCTGTTTGGACGATGATGTTGATACTTGTCTCCTTCTTCATGCTTTTGCGTGAAACATTCAAAGTCTGCATAAATCACAAACGGTGCTCGCTGTTGTTTGGCTACATTCTTAAACTTAACGAATGGTTCCTTGGGAAATGATAAACGTTGCGCGCCATGCTTGCCACACACTTCACGATGCTCATCTAAAAGCTCTTGTCGCATAAACCCGTGAAGACAGTTGAAACAATAAAAAGCTGCACCATTATGCTTTGATCGATAAGACATAAGTCTGCTGAAATTCTTGATGAGGCAGTAATGCCTTTTCTTGTCATCGCTAATCAAAAGCAAGTTGATTTCTCTCACACTGGTGTTTCGACTCAGTTGTATCGGAACAACTACATCTTGCTCATATCCAAACACGTTGATGGACATATCATTCTCCTTTTCAAACTTTGGAATGTCCGTAATCGGTGTTGGAAATGTCATGCCCTCTGTCTTTAATTCCTTCTCAAATGGTGTGTAATGATTCACGCGATGTGAGTTGTTCTCATGAGGGTGAAGGTAAGCTAATACAGACCATAAGAAACACTTGTTGTCATCATTGTAAATGTTTAATACACCTTTTGTATTCTTCACTTTCTTCGGTAGTGGAATAAAACTACTCGCATCCAGTGGCGCTGACGTAGCTGTATGTACTTCAATATACAGTATGTTATCCAATACCCAGCCAGAGCCTTGTCGCTCATGTTCATCAAACTTAGTAAACAATTCTTTATAGGCGTCTGGCAAGTCCTGCTCAATATCTGCTGGGTTGTATGCTGTATATGTTGGACTGCTGATAAATGAATTATCCACTTGTTCTACCATAACACCTTCAGCATTCGCTGTCAGTTTCTTGAAACGTGCATGAACGACAATGTACCATTTCATTCCATAGTTTAAGGTCTCCAACAAATGTGCCTTGATACGGTTCTCTTGTTGTCGCATTTCAAGCAGTAAATCCGATCCATCCTCAGACTCAAATCGTCTTTCCTGCGCGTTTTCTCCCAGACTAACCCTTCTACCTCTCCCTACTTGTCCTGTTTTTTCTTTCTTTGAAACATGTTCTTCATGAGACGCATTTTCCATCTCAGCTGGTATGCATGCATGTGCCTCATAAGTATCCATAGATGGAAATATTTTAATGCATTCACAGCAGAGGAACGGATCAGGTCTGATAACACCATCTTGTACCGTCTTTCGTCTCTTGGCTTCAATCATCTCAACAAGCTCTTCATTAGCACGTTTCATCTTAGCTTGTTTGCATGTATGTGCTACGAACAATTCCAGAGATGGAAATGTCACATTACAATCATGACAGACGACTGATGTGTCTGAATTAGATGCCATTGTTGTTGTCACGTCAATTGCTTAAACTGATATGATGAAATGTAGGTCTCACTCATCCTATTTATACCGCCTAGGCATGTATTGCAGAGACATCTAGCGGAGAGCGATGTGTTCTGACGATACCTGAAAGCATTAAGAAAAGAAAAGCATAATATGTTTTAAAAAAAATTAAATTTTGGATTAGAACCCTGATTTTTACCCTACTACACCATGGTAAAATGTTCAAACTTATTTTATACATCATATTTTGTCAAAAAACAAAATTTGTTAAAGTTGGTCTAGAACCCTCATTTTTACTCTACTACACCATTGTATAATGTTTAAACTTATTTTATACATCATATTTTGTCAAAAAACAAAATTTGTTAAAATTGGTCTAGAACCACCATTTTTCCACTACTATGACTTTAGAATATTCAAATAAGTAGCGTGCTAAAATGTTCAAACTTATTTTATATATCATATGGTGTTAAAAACTAAATTTGTTAAAGTTGGTCTAGAACCACCATTTTCCCACTACTATAACTTTAGAACATTCAAATAAGTAGCATGCTAAAATGTTCAAATTTATTTTATATATTATATGGTGTTAAAAACTACATTTGTTAAATGTGTTTTAGAAGTGTCATTTTCCAACTACTATAACTTAAAACATAACATTGGACTTAACGTAGGGAAAATCCCATTCCTTCTCAAATTTATTGATCGTTCCCACACTCTGTACGAGTGCACTCTGAATTTATCGATCGGTTTTTCTCCCATACTCTGTACGAGTGCACTCTGAATTTATCAATCAGTTTTTCTCCCACACTCTGTACGAGTGCACTTATGCTATGTGTAGTTATTGCAATGGGGAAACCATTGAAATATGACTAATTAAATATTATCATAATAATAATAATAATAAAAAAATAAAAAAATTTAAAAAAAGTTACACAGTCACATAATGTCACAGAGTCACATGATGTCACAGTCACATGTTGTCACATAATGTCACAGAGTCATAAAAATGAGCAAAAACTAAAAATAACCAAAAAAATTTTTTTTTGTCCCAGCCGGGAACCGAACCCGGGGCTCTTAGGTTGCTAGTCGTTCGCTCTAACCAGTGAGCCATTACGACTTCTCTGTTGAACGATCTGATAATGACATACATACGTTTGACTAATTATGTTCATATAGCAATTCAATAGTCATATAGCTATTTGATGTTACATAGTCACGTGATGTAACAAAGTGTCACATGATGTAACATAGTGTAACATTGTGTCACATTGTGTTACATAATGTAACATAATGTTACCAAAAAAAAAAAAAAAAAAAAAAAAAAAAAAAAAAAACATTTTACAAAGTTTTGAATTCACTTCAACTCAAAAAAAAAAAAAAAAAAAAAAAAAAAAAAAAAAAAAAAGATGACTTACCACAAGTCATTGGTTAATTTGTCTTCCAATCTTGCACTTCACTTTTCCAAAGAATAACCAAATCTTTCACTTCTCTTTTCCAATGAATAGCTAATGTTTCACTTCCTTTTTCCAAAGAATAGTCAATGTTTCACTTCGTCTCCTATGTGTATTCCAGTCAATCCTTCACTTGTTCTTCAACAGCACAGCACAACACAATAGGTAAGAGCAACTGTTTTCACTTTTTTCCCCTGTGTATCCAACGGCAGTCAGAGCTTGAATGATGTATATGTGCACAGACAATGTGCTCTTATAGGAGTGTTGAATCACATCCTAGGGGGGGGGGGGGTCCCATGATATGATATACTTCTTCACCGGGGGGGGGGGGTCCCTATGCTATATGATTCTTGACCGGGGGGGGGGGGTCCCCATGGTATATGACTCTTCACCAGGGGGGGGGGGGTCCCCATGGTATATGATTCTTCACCAGGGGGGGGGGGTCCCCATGATATGAAAGTGGTGCCCGAGGGCGGGTTCGATCCATTGACCTTCAGATCATGGGTCCGCTTACGGGTCCTATGCTCTACCGACTGAGCCATTCCGGCCAGAAGGTTAATGATTGGGAAAATAGTCCTCATATACAATTAGAGCCACATGAAACATGATTTATAGGTCACGTGACATATGATTGACAGGTCACGTGACTAAAGACTCACTTTGACAACCTAAATGATATGATTGACAGAAAGTGAAAGTAGTGCCGGAGGGCGGGCTCGAACCACCGACCTTCAGATCATGCTTCAGCATTAAGGGCCCTGCGCTCTACCAACTGAGCCATTCAGGTCAGAAGGTTATTGATCGGGAAAATTTTCCTCATATACATGATTGACAGGTCATGTGACATATGACACGTGACACATGATTGACATGTCACGTGACTAATGATGTCATGATGACCTCATTATGACGTCATTCATACAGGCGCGCGCTATTTCAATTACCATCTGGTCCAGAACTCTCATGAGAGTTCTGGACCACCCTGTGACGTCATTTTGGCGCCAATTTTTGGTCCAGAACTCTCGTTTCTCAACTACTGATCACCAAAACCAGTAAGATTAATCTTATTGTTTAATCCCCTTCGTATTTACCAATGGCAATCACATCGCCGCTATATTGAAATGAAACGAGTTTACATATCTTTTGTTTTGATTTTTATTTATGTTTTACAACAGGTGATTAACGCAGCTAGAGAAGAATTCTCGGGTAATTTTAAGTTCAAGTATTTTACCCTTTGCGGTAAAAGACACTTGGAGGTGGCTTACGTACAAGGCGGAACTGGCCAAATTTGAAGCCTCTAGGAAAATGGCAAAGGTCCACTAAAACGATTTATTTGTCGGACAAGAAGCACCATTTCATAGCCATTCATGTTTTATGATTCGTTGTTTTTCGGATGCCCTTTCTTATAGTTTTGTTTGAATTATGTTGAATTTAATTAATAAAATAGTTTAAGATAGTTTCATACAGTTTAACTAAGTCTATTTATTCACATGAAAAAAAAAAACAATATTAAAATACATTTACACACAAAAATGTTCTTCGGGAGGGGAGGGGGGTTAATATACTAGAAGGGGAGGGGGGAATAGCCTAGTATAACTTCACCACCGGGGAAGGCTGTACGGGGGGGGGGGGGGTAAATATACTTGAGGGTGGGGGATAGCCTAGTGTAGCTTCCCCTTCCACGGGGGGGGGGGGGGGGAGTGGAGCTATACAGAAGGGGAGTGGGTAAGATATCCTGTTACACCGGGAATTTATGATGAATTTTTCAAAGGAATCCATACCTTAAAAGCGGCTGTCTTAAGTTGAACGACTCTCTGGACGTCATTCACATTTAGCTTCAGACAGCAGTCATTTGAATTAAGCAAAAATTCTTTCAAGGATAAGGGTGACCCAAAACGAGAGAACTGATGGCGTTGACGTTGCTCTGAAATCACTGACTTAAATCCATTACAATTTTTCCTTACTTTTTAAAAAAAAATTTTTCAATGAGAACACAGAAATTTTTTTTTCTTACTTAGATTGCAAGGATGACAGGATCAGGGCTGGACCTATTTCAAGACACAGATTTAAGGCTGGCAAACAGACCATCAGTCTGGATTAGCATCTGCTGAAGATCTCAAAAGTTAAAACAGACTTTTGCTTCACTGATTGAAAGCAACTGAAGACTAATCCCGGCACTGTTCAGTTGAACTGGATTTAAATGATATTATGATAGGGACACCAATAAAAATATGGTACCCTTGATGCATCTTCGTGTCTTTTTTGTACTTACTTGTGCTTTATGGGCCCATTTTTTTGTTTTGTTTTTTAAGGGTCATAACCATCTCTGTAGCAAACGCATCCCGTTGTTATAAAACAACTGACCTCTGGGGAGAGCTGTCTCTTACATATAAACACAGAACGGATGAGTACTTTTAAAAGCAGCTTCTATCTTTTATGAGTACTATATTCGTGGAATCCGCAGTGGATCTGATGAGTAAATGGGTGTTATGCACAAAAGACCGGACCACCGTAGAGGTTGGCTGTTGAACAACAACGCATCGTACCCATGATACCCCTACTGCACTCATAAAAAATATTCTGAAAGAAATTTATTTTAAAACAAGTGTTGCACGATTGCATGCCAAATCTGTCGTTTCCTTTGTTATTATTATTTTTTTTTTAAATAACAATAAATGCAAGACTTGCTAAAACAAAAAGCTTTACTAATATGAGAATTTCGAATTCCTCACGCGAGGCGTTCTTGTCAGTGCAATTAGGGTACAACGAGCGTAAAAATATGCAGCTGAGTGCAACCTCGACGAGACGTGTCCAATCTGAGTTCACGTGTGTCAGAGCGTGTTCCATTTGGAGGACTGTCAGATTTTAATAAGAAACAAGTTTTTAAATTGTTGATTTGAATTGTAATTGCAAAATAATTAAATAAAATTGAGAGAAAAAGAGAATCAGAAGATCTGGAATGCTAGATAATCTCACACATACATACACACACACTCTCTCTCTCTCTCTCTCTCTCACACACACACACACTCACAGCCTCACACATACATACACGCAGTCACACACACACATCCTCACACTAACATCCTCATAACATAAGTTAACACCCTCACATAAGCACAGACACAAACCTCACACACAAACACACACCCTCCCACACACCTCAAACACACATACACGCTCACACACAAACACACAAATACACAAATAGACACTTGTTAGATTCCCTCACACTCAGACACAGACACACACACCCTCACACACAGACACACACACACACACACAAACAAACACACACACACATCACACATACACAATCACACAGCACACAAGCAGACACAAATACACACACAATCATACACACAAAGACACACCCATGGTAAGCCAAAACTTCATTATGTTTGAGGCTGGTCCAATAGAAAGGAAAGTGTTTAAGTAAAAACAAGGGACCACAGCTATTAATTTGCTCTTGTACTTCACATAACGAACTTCACGAGTAAAATCGTAATTCGCTTTCTATACGTGTAATATTATAATGTGTATTATAATTAGAATTAATATTATGTGTTACATGCGTTACATGTGTTACATGTGTTACATGCGTTTAAATACATGCGGAGAAAGGGGGGGGGGGGTAATTTTGAGTTCAAACGCGGTCGGCACGGAGTAGCAACACCTTTGTTAAGAAATTTGGGGGTGGGGGAGGGGGGGGGGAGCTGATGCTCATTCAGTACACCGCATTACCCGCAAAGTGGCGGGGGGGGGGGAGGGGGAGGAGGGGGAGGGTTGGTGTTCTTTCAGAATTGTACTCCCCGTTTTGGTTTAAAAAGGGGGCATTATTTCCATTTAACACTCCTACTATCTTCTCTCTTCCAACATAGGTCGTTAATTTTTTTGGTTTTGAGTATCACGTCTCTCCAACGTCGATGTCTAACATCTATTTAACGTTGTGTCAAAGACGTTGCTAAGACGTTGATTTGTGGTTGAGATCAATTACAACTAAATTACAACCAGAGTTAATGTGGTTTGCTGATGTCAACGTCGCAGCCTCAAATCGACGTCAGGTCAACGTTGGAATCTTGACTTGGTTGACGTCGAATAATCGACGCTGTATATATATATATATATATATATATATATATATATATATATATATATATATATAGACATCCAAAATAATGACGTCATCATCTTATCGATCACGGGGCATAGAAGACAGAGCAGATCGCTTCGAAAAAAAGAATTCCAGGAACCCGTAGGTTCGTCACGTTTTTTTTTTTTTTTTTTGACGGCCAAGTCGGATTGGTGCAGACAGACTGATGATACAACCTCTTCAGACATGTCATAAGAATGTTATGGCGGTGCTTGAACTTCACTGAAGGTCAATCCACTGTCCTAATTACCATGGATCAAGAGTCATATTCTAGGTGCGTTGTCCGAAGTGGTAGTCCCCCGCCCCCCCCCCCCCCCCCCCCCGTGGTATTTCTTTACCGTGATGTCCTGATTGCCAGGTCCTAGGTGGCATCACTAATATCCTGTAGACGAGAGCACAGCCCACAAAAAATGAATGTTTTTTGGAACAGCCCTAAAAATTAAATACTTTAAAATATTAAAATTGGAGCTTGATTTTTATTGGATGTTCTATTTCAATTGTTCAGTTTATTTGTTTTATATTTGAATATGCATGTTTGCCGATGCTAGCGGCACGACCAGTTGGCTATATAATGCCCGCGCAACACCCGCCATACGGTCACCAGCACCTGGAATTGTGGAAGTGCGTACGGGGGACACACCATGAAATTCCGGCTGTATCTTCTCGCGGTTCTTCTCGTCACACAGGCGAGATGCGTAGAAATGTGGAGCAGTGACAGACTCAGTGAGCTGGAAATTGAGGACTTCTTGAAGGAGCATAAGGGGCAAAGCAGGGGCCGCAGCGGTGAGTTTATACACATCATAACATAAAAAAAAAGAAAGAAAAAAGAAAGAAAGAAAAAAAAAGAAAAAAAGTGGTACCGGAAAAGGTTATAAAAAAGTGGATTGAATAAAGGAGTTAGGAATTAGGTGTCTTTAAAACTATGGAAACAAGGTTTAAAGTTAAAAAAAAAACTTGTTCTAAAATTTAATTGGACAAGATAAATAATATAATATAATAAAAAGAAGGCTTTGTTTTTGCCTGGCTTGATCCAGGCACTTTGTCTATTAATATTATAATCTGTGCCATGATTCGTTGTCGTTTCCTGATTGGCTAAACTCCCAGGGCGGTGGAGGGGGGAGGCGGTGGGGGAGGAGATTGAGGGGATGGGGTTGGGGTAAAGTACTGACAGACCAGTTGGTTACCCTGCGTGTCCATGTCTTTTTTTTTTTTTGTAAAGCGACCCCTAAACGCGAAATGTTAAGTATGGAAAAGATATAGGCCTCTTTTCCCGAAAGAACCACCCTCCCCCCCCCCCCACTCTCTTTTATATGCTAAACGCGGAGTACAAAAACGAAAATAAATCCTCTTTTTTAACGAAATTGTTACTTAAAATAGACTGCCTCAGAATTATCCCAATTCCTCCGCGTTTTTTTTGTTTCGTTTTGTTTATGGGCACGCATCGTCCATGATATGGAATGCCATTTTCACATTGATAAGGGAATTATTCTTATGAAGAATTAATTTTTAATCTCAAAAAATTTATTTTTATATCAAGAATTAAATTTTACTATCTGAAGTTATATTTTTTGATATGTCTAAATATATTCTTGATTTCAAAAAGCAATTCTTGATAACACTAAATATTTAGAAATATCTATGGAATGCCGTTTTCACATTTATTTGGGAATTATTGATATCAAGAATTAATTTTTGATCTAAAAAATCCATATTTTGATATCAAGAATTAATTTTTGCTATCTGTAATTGTATTTTTGATATCTCTAAATGTATTCTTGATCTCAAAAATAATTTTTGATATCAGCAAATATTTAGAGATATCAAGAAATATTTAGTGATATCAAAATGATTTAATGATATCTAAAATTGATTTTTTGAGATCAAAAATTCAATTCTTGATAGCAAAAATGAAATATTTGAGAGCAAAATATCAATTTTGAGCTCAACAATTCATTTTCTTTATATTGATATCAAGAATTTATTTCAGATATCATTATTTCAGACTGAAACATTTGTAATTTGTGCTTTGAAATCTGCAAACGATTTTTTGATCTCAAAAAATTGATTTTACATATCAAAATAGCAGTCAATTTTTTTTTTAATAAAAAATTCAGAAGCACACATCTGTAAATGAATAATGACTGGTCCTTGTACACAGAAAGTTTCTATAAACTTTTTACTGTACAAAAAGAAGCAATTTTTGAGATAAAAAATTGTGTTGTTATTATTGATCTCAATAATTCAAGTTTTTATCTCCAAAACCTAATTGACGATTCGTTATATTTTGTGTAAATGTGTGTCCCTTAAGATTTTTCAAGTTTGTAAAATTGACTTTTTGATTTCAAAAATAAATTTTTGCCATCAAAAATTCAATTATTGATAGCAAACTAAAAAATATTGAGATCCACATTGATTTATTGATATCTTTAATTATATTTTGATATCAAAAATAAGCATTAAATGTTAAAACGGCATTCCATAGATATCAAAAGAAATATTTATTGATATCGAAAATGATTTAATGATCTCTACTTTTTATTTTTAGAGGTCAAAATTCAATTCTTTACAGCAAAAATGAAATATTTAACAGCAAAATCTCAATTTTGAGGTCAATAATTTATTTTCTTTTTATTGATATCAAACATTTATCATATATATGATTATTTTAGAATGAGACTTTTCTCATTTATATTTTAAAGATTGCAAATGATTTTATTTTATCTCAAAAGATAATTTCTGATATCAAAATATCAGTCTTTTTTATATCTAAAATTCAGACGCACACACCGGTGAATAAAATAATGACTGGTTCTTGTCTATAGAATCTTTCTTTTAACTTTTTGTTGAAAAAAACAATTCTTGAGCTCGAATATTGTGTTGTTATTATTGATATCAATAATTCAAGTTTTCATATAAAATAATAAATAAATAAATAAATAAATAAAAATAAACAAACAAAAAATGTTTAAAATAAATAGAGGTGTGTTTCTAAAATGAATATTGTTCAGAAAGCCTTGTCGCGTTACATTAAATAAAATTCAAACTCATGAAAAGTTCCCATTTTTTTTGTTTACATTAGAGGGTTGTCATCCCCCTAATAAAGAAATTCCGAGCTATTTATATATATATATATTTTTTGCAAAAGGCATGCCGACTCTTTCGAGCCTTTTTGCTAGCACTATTTTTTTATCATTGATTAAATTAGGCCTGTGGTGACATCATGTCACGCGTAGAAGATACCATGAAAATAATTAAACGACTCTTCAGCGTAAACAAACAGCTTCTCGGATAGGAGAGAAGTAACAAGACCCCCTTCGTGCACACGCGAGCATTTTTGTAGCTTGTTACCCTTTATATATATATATATATATATATATATCTATATAGTAAAAAAAAACATTCCTTTATGAATTCATTAACACAATAGTTTCAACCCAGTGCATTGCGTTTTTGTTGTTTATATAGAAAAAAAGAGGCCAGGGAACGCACACGTCACAGGTGTGCCCATGCGAATGATACCCAAGATTATGGCACAATATGTCATGTATTGAGAGAATCCCAGTGGTGGGGGTGGAGGAGGGTCGCAATCGAGGTCCAAGTCAACACGGATCAAGGAGATAATTTTGAAGCCAGATGTATTTCCCGCAGAGAGGCATTTATTATTTTTTTTTTTTCAGAAAGTACTACGTGAGAACTTACTTGTGGCGTGTGGTGGGAAGGGGGTATAAGGGATAGAGAATATTCTTTTTGCTGCTGTTGATTATTGCATCTTTTCAAAAAGAAAATGGTTGGGATGATTGAGGGTGGTCCGTGTTACAATTAAGGGCGGTCCGTGTTATCATTGAGGGTGGTCCGTGTGATCATTGAGGGTGGTCCGTATTACCATTGAGGGTGGTCCATGTGATCATTGAGGGTGGTCCATGTGATCATTGAGGGTGGTCCGTGTGATCATTGAGGGTGGTCCGTGTTACCATTGAGGGTGGTCCGTGCTACCATTGAGGGTGGTCCTTGTGATCATTGAGGGTGGTCCGTGTTACCATTGAGGGTGGTCCATGTTACCATTGATGGTGGTCCATGTTATCATTGAGAGTGGTCCGTGTTATCATTGAAGGTGTCCGTGCTCGAATTGAGGGTGGTCCATGTCATCATTGCTGGTGGTCCGTGTTATCATTGAAGGTGGTCCGTGTTATCATTGAGGGTGGTCCGTGTTATCATTGAGGGTGGTCCGTGTTATCATTGAGGGTGGTCCGTGCTACCATTGAGGGTGGTCCGTGCTACAATTGAGGGTGGTCCGTGTTATCATTGAGGGTGGTCCGTGTTATCATTGAGGGTGGTCCGTGTTACCATTGAGGGTGGTCCGTGCTACAATTGAGGGTGATCCGTGTTACTATTGAGGGTGGTCCGTGCTACAATTGAGGGTGGTCCGTGCTATCATTGAGAATGGTCCGTGGTATCATTAAGAGTGGTTCGTGTTATTATTGAGGGTGGTCCGTGTGATAATTGAATGTGGTCCGTGTTACCATTGAGGGTGGTCCATGTTATCATTAAGGGTGGTCCGTGCTACCATTGAGGGTGGTTCGTGCTATTATTGAGAATGGTCCGTGTTATCATTGAGGGTGGTCCGTGTTACCATTGAGGGTGGTCCGTGCTGCCATTTAGGGTGGTCCGTGTTACCATTGAGGGTGGTCCGTATTACCATTGAGGGTGGTCCGGGATATCATTGAGAATGGTCCGTGTTACCATTGAGGGTGGTCCGTGCTACAATTGAGGGTGGTCCGTGTTATCATTGAGGGTGGTCCGTGTTACCATTGAGGGTGGTCCGTGCTACAATTGAGGGTGGTCCGTGTTATCATTGAGGGTGGTCCGTGCTACCATTGAGGGTGGTCCGTGTTATCATTGAGGGTGGTCCGTGTTACCATTGAGGGTGTTCCGTGTTACCATTGAGGGTGGTCCGTGTTACAATTGAGGGTGGTCCGTGTTATCATTGAGAATGGTCCGTGGTATCATTAAGGGTGGTCCGTGTTATCAGCCCTTCTCTGCAGCTTAGAATTCTGTTTAAAGAGAAACAGAGCCTTATGTTGGAATATATTGGCTGCAGTATCCAAATCTTTAATGGAAACAGAATAAAGGGGTTGTAGCTCACCCCCTACCCCACCCCCTCAGTTCAAATTAGCGCCCCCTCAATTCAAATTCGAACTAAAAGCTGTCAAACTGCGTGTGTTTATTTATTTCTTGGATAAGTTGACTTGTTGAGCTCAACAAAAAGAGAAAAAAGAAAGAGAAGTAATTTTGGGAACAGACAAGGTTCTTGCATTGCTTATTTCGTTAAGAACGGGAGGAGGGGGGAGGGGGAGGGGAGGCGGGCTGGAACTATCAGTGAGGTTCTTTTTGTGTTTTTTGTTCTTCTTCTTCTTCTTCTTCTTCTTCTTCTTCTTCACAAAAGCGGGTTCTAATTGGAGCTGAACTTCAACAAAAGAGAGACCAAAAAAAAAACAAACAAAAAAACAAACAAAAAAACAAAAAAAAAAAAAAAAATAAAAAAAAAAAAAAAAAGCAGGCGACTTTTTTAATCGATGGTCCATGGTTGGGTTAAAAGGGGACATTAAAAAAAAACTTGACAATCGCATTAAGAAATTGTTTGAAAAACGTATTAACATGTATAGGAGCTAATTATTATAATATAATATTAACAGCTGACCTCTGATAAGATCTATCCGTTATGCATTAACATAGAGCGGATGGATATTTTTAAAAGTAGCTCCTCTCTTTGATGTGCACTATTTTTGCGGAATCCCCAATGGGTTTGCAAGGGCAAAAGATGTTACACACAACAGACCGGACCGCCGTAGGGTATAGTGATGTTACAAAAACTGTCAAAAAATATAATGCTTTTGCAATGTTCTATCATTCCCCTTCTGAAGGATTCGCAAAATAATAATAATAATAGAAATAAATAAATCATGTTGGTCATATTTTCAAATTACACGAAATCATGCCACTGGCCATATTTTTGTAATGTGGTAGCTATAATATGGTGAGCATTTCATAGGCAAAAGATTATCTGCGTTTTCCACAAAAATGCACACCATGTTTCGTTAAAAAGGGGGTATTATTTCATTGTTTCGGGAACATTTAAAAAAAAGGTTATGGACACGCATGATAACCAGTTTGTACATGAGTGAGCTCTTCCCCCCCCTCACCCCATCCCCGCCCCACCCCCCACCCCCCCCGGGAAAAGATGCATAGTACCGGAAAAGTTTACGTTTGTATTTTACGAAATCCTTATTGACTGACAAATAAATTGAGGGTGGGAGGTGGGGGTGGGTGTGTGTGCAATTTCCAGTCAACTTCAAAAATTCTATGCAAATATTTTTCTAAGGACATTTACTGCTTTTACATGTTGCCATTATTTTTTTAGATTCAATGGATAGCAAATTCACGGACAGACACTACTCTCAACGTAAGTTTATTTTATGCATTATTGTTTGCCTAGAAAGGTTTCTTCTGAGTTAATAGTCTATCATCAGGAGATGGGGGCATTTGGTACCATATGTGCCTATTTTGCATGTCCCCCACATACAAAAGCGATGAGAAAAGAATGGGAGTTATTTTGACGCTAGACGCGGTCAAAAAGAAGGGGTGGGGGAGGGGGGGGGAGTTTCCACTCAGGAATACGTTTCATACAAAAAGGAATGTTGTTTCAGAACTGCACTTCGCGCTTGGTTAAAAATGGACTATATTTCAACATTCAACATTCTGCTTTTAACACCACTTGTTTTTGAGTCTTCAAAAAGTCTTGGACACGCAAGGTCAGCTGGTCAGTTGTTACGGGAGTGACCCCCCGGGACATACATGGTAACCAGTTGGGCACATGAGTGTCCCCCCTATGATACGCATGGTGACCAGTTGGCACGTGAATGCCCCTCGGGGCATGCATGGTAAGTAGTTACCACGTGAGTGCCCCCACGAGGCACGCATGGTAACCAGTCGGCACGTGAGGGCCAATGTCCGGGACACGCAAGGTAACCAGTTGCTACGTGAGGAATGCCCCCCTCCCCCCCCCCCCCCAGGATGCTCATGGTAACCAGTTTGTACTTGAGTAACCCTCTCCCCGCCCCACCCCTTCCCTGGCATAAATGCATTTACCCGGGAAAGTTAACGTTTTTCTTTATAAATCCTTATTGATTACGACAAAAAGTGGAGGGGGGGGGGGGAGGGGTATACAGTTTCCAGTCAATTTCAAAAATTCTGTGCAAGCATTTTTATCAGGACATTTACCGATTTTAAACGTTTGTCATTATTTGTTTAGATGCAGCGGATAACAAATTCAGGGACAGACACTACTCTCAAAGTAAGTTTATTTTCTGTATTATTTTCTGTATTATTTTCTGTATTAGTGACTGCTTGAGTAGAAAGGTTTCTTCTGAGCTAATAGTCTATCACCAGATGGTGGGGGCATTTGGTACCATATGTACTTACTTTGCATTTCCCCCACATAAAAAAGCGATGCGAAAAGAATGGGAGTACTTTTGAGGCCAGATGCGATCAAAGAGGGAGGGGGGAGGAGGTGGAGTGGATGGGTGGACGATTTCCACTCAGTTTTACGTTTCATACATTAAGTAATGTTGTTTCAGTACCGAACTTCGCGACTGGTTAAAAAAATTGGCCATATTTCAACACTAGCGCTATGTGTTTTTGCGTCTTGTCAACAAGTCTTGGACAAGTAAGGTGATCAGTTGGTAGAAAGGGGGTGGGGGGGGGGGGGAGGATGCCGGGTCTGGGATACGCATGGTGACCATGACCCCATCCCCCACACCCCGTCCCGGGCATAAATGCACATAACCGGGAAAGTTTACGTTATGCTTTACGAAATCCTTATTGACTGCGAAGAAAGTGTGTGTGTGTTTGTGTGTGTGTGTGTGTGTGTGTGTGTGTGTGTGTGTGTGTGTGTGTGTGTGTGTGTGTGTGTGTATTGTGGGGAGGTGGGGGGGGGTATACAGCTCCGAGGCAATTTCGAAAATTGCAAGCATTTTTATGAGGACATTAACCGCTTTTAAAAGTTGCCATTTTTTTGTTTAGATTCAGCGGATAACAAATTCACGGGCAGACAGTACCCTCAACGTAAGTTTATTTTCTGTTTTATTTTCCGTACTGTTTTCTGTATTATTTTCTGTATTATTTTCTGTATTATTTTCTGTTTTATTTTCTGTTTTATTTTCTGTATTAGTGATTGTTTACGTAGAACGGTTTCTTCTGAGCTGATGGTCTATCATCAGGGGGTTTAGGGGGGGGGGGGGGGGGTATTTGACTCCATATGTGTTTATTATGCGCCTTTCTCCGCCCCCAAAAAAGCGATGAGAAAAAAAATGAGAGTAATTTTGAGGCCAGACGCGGTTAAAGATGGTGGGGTGGGGGGGGGGGATAATTTCCACTCAGAAACCCTTTCATACAAGCAGGAGTGTTGTTTTAGAGCTGCGACCGGTTAAAAAATGGCTATACTTTAACGTTAGCACTGTGTTTTTGGGTCTTGTCAAAAAGTCCATAAGTCTTGGACAGGCAAGGTGGCCAGTTGGCACATCAGTGATACCCCTCCGCCCCACCCCCGCACCCGCTTGGTGACCAGCTGGTATTTGAGTAGCCCCCCCCCCCCCCCCCCGACTGGAACATGCATGGTTACCAGTGGGTATGAACCGGGAAAGGGGGAGGGGTATACAGTTTCCAGTCAATTTCAAAAATTCTATGCAAGCATTTTTATAAGAACAGTTATGGAATGTCGTTTTTAACATTTAATGCTTATTTTTTATATCAAAATATAATTAAAAATATCAAGAAATCAATGTAGATCTCAGTAATTTATATTTTGCTATCAATAATTGAATTTTAGATGGCAAAAATTTATTTTTGAGATCAAAAAATCAAATTCACAAACTTAAAATATCTTAAAGGAGACACACATTTACATAACATTTAACGAATCGTCAATTAAATTTTGGGGATGAAAATACTCAATAATAACAAATACTTCAATAATAACAACACAATTTTTGATCTCAAGAATTGCTTCTTTTTTTGTACAGTAAAAAATTTAAAGAACGATTCTGTACACAAGGACCAGTCATTATTAATGTCAAAAATAAATTTTTGAGGTAAAAAATCATTTGTAGATTTCAAAATACAAATTAAAAAAGTTCCATTCTGAAATAATGATATCTGAAATATATTCTTCATATAAACAAAAGGAAAATGAATTAGTGAGTTCAAAATTAATATTTTGCTCTCAAATATTTAATTTTTTGCTGTCAAGAATTAAATTTTTTACCTCAAAAAATTAATTTTAGATATAATTGAATCATTTTTGATATCAATAAATATTCCTTGATATCCCTAAATATTTATTGATATCAAAAATTATTTTTGAGATGAAGAATACATTTAGATATATCAAAAATACAATTACAGATAACAAAAATTAATTCTTGATATCAAAATATCGATTTTTTTAGATTAACAATTAATATTTGATATCAAAAAATCAATTTTTGAGATCAAAAATTAATTCTTGATATCAATAATTCCACAATAAATGTGAAAATGGCATTCCATAAACATTAACCACTTTTAAAAGTTGCCGTTTTTTGTTTAGATTCAGCGGATAACAAATTCAAGGGCAGACAGTACCCTCAACGTAAGTTTATTTTCTGTATTATTTTCTGTATTATTTTCTGTATTATTTTCTGCATTATTTTCTGTATTATTTTCTGTATTAGTGATTGTTTACGTAGAAAGGTTTCTTCTGAGCTATTAGACTATCATCAGGGGGTGGGGGCATTTGACACCATATGTGTTTTTTTTTTTGCACGTTTCCCCGCCCCCCCCCACCTCCAAGAAAAGCGATGAGAAAAGAATGGGAGTAATTTTGAGGCCAGACGCGGTTAAAGATTGGGGAGGAGGGGGGGATAATTTCCACTCAGAAACCCGTTTCATACAAGAAGAAGTGTTGTTTTAGAGCTGCGACTGGTTAAAAAATGGCTATACTTTAACGTTAGCACTATGTGTTTTTGCGTCTTGTCAAAAAGTCTGGCTCCCGACACATGCATGGAGACCAGTTCGCACGTGTATGGCCCCCGAGACATGCATGGAGACCAGTTGACACGTGTATGACCCGCGGGACTCGCATGGTAACCTATTGTACGTGAGTAGACCCCGCGACAGGCATGGTGACCAATTGGCACGTGTATGGCCCCCGAGATATGCATAGTGACCGCATGGCATGCGGATGGTCCCCGAGACATGCATGGTGACTAGATGGCACGTGTATGGCCCCCGAGGCATGCATGGTGACCAGTTGGCACGTGTATGGCCCCCGAGACATGCGTGGTGACCAGTTGACAGGCGAGTTCCCTCCCCCATAGATGGGACACACCGTGCAGAGCTTGCACTCCTGCATGGTCACTTTTCTCAGCCAATTTCACGAACTTATCCACTTTTTCTTAAATTTACAGCATGGACACTAGTATATACAGTTGATTAATTTTACAAATGCCAATATGCGTACACACCAAAAAAATGACGATTTGTTTTTCATAAAACTAAAGTTTTATTCAATTAGAATGCTATTTTACAAGAAAAGGCGTAATTCGTGTTCTTCACCTTTATATGGGTTTTCTCGTGAAGTCAAAGAATCACGTAACATATTTTCGCAGTGGCTCGAATAGTCCCGGTGTTATGTATGCGTAATTCCCCCCCCCCCCCCCCTACGTACAAAATTCTCAGGTTTCAAAAATATATGCTGCTGTGGATTAATGCTCCATTAATTAATTAATTAATGAGGATTAAAGAAGATATGTGAATGAAGACACGAATTTAATTGTCAAAATCCTCTGCTGGTGAAAAACTCTTTAATCACTACATGTAATTAAAGGATTAGCAAATTAAGTAAGACCTCTGTTGGTTTTGAGAAGGCCTTTTTTCGGTGCATGTGATCAGAGGATTACTACAGTAATAAAATTTTAAAAGCCGACGTGTTACATAAAATTCTCAGCTTGATAATAAGATGCACAGAAAGATATGGAACCTATGGTGACCTCTGTTATTACACTATAGAATCTGATTGGCAAAACTGTATGTAAATAATTGTCTCACGGACACTGGTACAAACATACTCTTGCGTATTTGTTTGCCTTTCGTTTCGCAAATTTGATGCTTTTCACCCGTGTTAAAAACCCCATAGGTGCATCAGGGGATTAAGTCTCAGCAGAAGATTTATACAGGGCACGGGAGGTTTGTTTACACAGCGAATTGTTTGCACACAGCACCGGCCTAGATATTGGCCAATGAGAATCATTGGTACCCTGGTACCAAACCTAAGCCTAGTATTGCTTTGACGCACCAACCACAGGGCTAGCGGGCGGGTAGCTATGATAGAGATGGAAGGCGCGAAATACTCGTTTACCTGTAAAAGAGCTTTTTACTAGAATAAGCTGTCAGTTTTACTTGCAGAAGCTCCGAATTCGCAAATCTCCACTTTCAAGTGGGAATAACACGTGAGTAGGGATGACCTGCGCTACTCGTTAAAGACGCTTCAGATTCCGTGTTGACAACGAGTAGGCAGAAATAAAACACCAACGATGTCAATTCATGTGTTTGATGTGCCCGAAGTTTTCAAAATTCAATTGAGTTGGTGTACAACTCTCGCACACAGAAGGACGAACAGATACCAAGAGAAGACGCACCAATGATCAAGCGCTTCTCACCCTGTAACCCCTTGTTTGTACCGCCCTCTCCATCCACCCTCGAGATGGTAGCTCAGCCTTGAAAAAAGGGTCGAGACCTGATACACACCAAATAATCTCAGTTTAACTGATTCTCTCATAATGTGAGACTGTATTCTATGAAGTATTGCAAAGAAAGAGCCAAATTAAAACGAAATATAGAACAAGATATAACTCGTAAAATTGAAATGTTAGACATCAAAATTTGTAACGAGACCAGCAATGACAATGAAATCGATGAATACGAACAACTTAAGCAACAACTAAGTGTGATTGAAGAGGAAAAGGCAAGGGGGGCTTGGATAAGATCACGACTGGAGTACATAGAAAAAAAATGAAAAAAAGTAACTCTTTTTTTTCTAAACAGGTTAAAAGTGTCTGTCGAGAAAAAAAACTGTATCCAGTTTATGTAGCGATGGTAATAACGAAATTACTGACCCATCAGAAATTCTCCATCAGTTACAGAAATTTTATCATAACCTCTATTGTTTAACATATCCAGAGGGAAATAATGTCGAAAATATTTTGACAGAATGCACGATTGATAGACAATTATCAAGTGAGCAAATGTTGACATGTGAAGGACCGTTCACGGTTGAGGAATGTTGGGAAGCTATAAAATGCTCTAAGCCCAATAAATCACTTGGAATTGCTGGCTTGTCTGCTGAGTTTTATAAAGAATTTTGGGATACCATCGGTCCTAAACTAGTTGAATGTTTTAACTTCTCTAGACAAGTGGGCTTTCTCTCGACTTCGCAAAGCCGAGGAATATTGACGTTTCTTGAAAAAAGGCAAAGATAATACCAAAAAAATGGAGACCAGTAAGTCTGCTAAACACTGATTATAAAATTTTTGCAAAAAGTGTGGCAAAAAGGTTGCAGAAAGTGATGTCAACCATCATACATCCGGATCAGTCGGGTTTCGTAAAGGGAAGGTATATTGGTGAAAGTGTTCGCTTCGTAGAAGACCTAATAGATCATTGCGACCGGGTAGAAGAACCAGGGGTATTAGCTCAACTTGATTTTGAAAAGGCGTTCGACTCTATTGAATGGCCTTTCATGTTTTCAACCCTTAATAAATGTTACTTGGGTCCCGACTTTATATTCTTAGTGAAATGTGGTTACTCCAATATATATAGTTGTGTTATTAATATTGGATTCTCGTCGCAATGGTTTGAGCTAGGTCTTGGAGTAAGACAGGTTGAGGTCTCTCTTGTTTGTTATTTATATTTTGTGCCGATGTGATGGGCGATAAAATCTGTAACAACGCAGATATTAAAGGCATTCAGATTGGTACTAACGTCAACAAGCTAAAACAGTAAAAAAGTACTGAACAACTTTATTTGGAACAACAAACCACCAAAAGTAAAGCATAGTGCTTTAATAGCCAAATATGATGAAGGTGGTCTTAAAAGCCTTGATGTAAAATGTCAGTTAAAGGCTTTGAGAATGCAATGGATATGGAGGATAATAGGGGACAGGGCTGGAAACACTGTGCCAAAGAGACTTTTATACCTTTTGGAGGGCTAAAATTGTTGCTCAGATGTGACTGTGAGACCTCATGTTTATCATATATCCCCTCATTCTGCAGGAGAATGTTTGATTTTGCAAAAGACCTCATGATTTCTCTTGAATCGGAAAATATATTTTGAAGGGACTGGTTTGTTAAGTGGGTAGCTTTTATCCAAAATCTTATCAAAACAGATGGAACTTTCTTATCATTTACAGAGTTTACAGAAGTTATTTCGGCTATTAAATACTCTGGGTTGGTGCAAGATGTAAAAAAATACTCCTAGGATATCCATTGATTTCAAAAGTAAAGTGTTCAGGTTCGTAAGTGGGAAAAATTTCGATATTTCAATAGCAAAAAGGCGAATGTTCTACAATGAATTCTTGTTCCTTGAGTCATGTGCACCAGCCTCGGTGAGAATGTGATTTGCTGAAGAAAATATATTAGAAGAAACTATTTATCACAGCCTACCCCTGAGTAGGGAAAGTATAGGAGAGCCGAAGGTATTATCATTCCAATTCGAAGTAATACATAATATCGTCAATACGGGGACTAATTTAAAAAGATGGAAAATAAAGGACAATGGTTTATGCGAATTTTGTGATACTAATTTGAAAGATACGATTGTTCATGCATTGATTGAATGTCCTGTCACACAAATGTTCACCAAAGAGTTATTTAATTTTGTAGATCTACGAATGTAATATTTTAAAATTTAAATGGAGCAGAATTTCTTTTCGGTTTGGAAAATACAGCAGTAAATATGATCAGATATATCAGATCATATCAGATATATTAGAACATACAAGAAAATATTTTCATTGTACTCTCTACTTAACGAAATATTTAAAAGAATAGTAGTTGATAAAAAACAATGTCGGCAGAGAGATTTCAAAAAAATATATATTACTAATTTGAAAACTTAGTTACACAAAGTGAAGAATTATTTGTGAACATTGGTTAAATCGTGCAAAAACCAGATGGCGGAATGAGAACAAATTAATGTTATTTGTGTGTATGTAGTGACGTTCCGTTCTAATTGTATGCACGTCCTTGCTATGTCCTGTAATTAAGAAAATAAAACTATTATTAAAAAAAAAGATTCTCACACACATGATCGTGGACAGTCCACGCGATAAATTGGTGACCAAACATTCAATGACTCTGAGTACTGGCTTAGAAAAAGAACTTCTTGTGGGGTGAGAATACAAATTATAAACCTAGACATTGCTCATAATAATCTAACTTTCTCAAACAGACTTTTGAAATAATGAAGAACATAAGCTGAAAAATCATAACGTTCACATACTGATAAAGCATTGAGTTAAGTAACCAGTGGCATTAAGCACTCGGATAAGACAGATAAACGCACTACAATGTACGTATCTATTGCATAACCAGGCATTCGTCGAATGGCATCGGTACCTCACGCAAAATGATTATACGAGAAAGCCCAAGTAAAAGTGGAGATAAGTGGAGATAGAACCAAATTTTCTCATTGTGGCTCGAATAGTCCCGGTCTAGATCTGGACATGTCAGAATCATGATACTCTAGTAGAAATCGTCATTCTAGTTTTGCTCCCTGGAACCAACCATACCCAGGTTAAGTGTAGTGGCTGGGTGAGAGAATAAGGTAAAACTTAAGAACGCAAGTTAAACTTGATTTTCTTGCCCTTCCTTTTTGCCAGAGCGGTTTCCAGAATGGAGAAAGAAGGTGTCTCTCTATTTGGCTTTGCCGTTATCCTTTCATGCCGGTTCACCTTAACAGATAAGGGATAGCTAGAGACCACAGACTCTGCCAGGACTAAAGGACCTATGGAGAACAGGCCTCATAATTCACACTGAGAAATATCCTTCAGATAGTATCTAATAAAAGAGTTTGGAGAAGATCGACAGCTGTTTTTAATATATCTGATGAGAACACACTGCTCTCTAATTGAATTGGCTACCTGTCTTACTTGATGGACTTTAACGTAACATAGATCCTTGAACTCGACTTCCGTCTGGGCTTTACTGTATGGCAGCTGAGATAGCCCCATCAATATTGGAAATAGACAGTTTAGACTGCTGGACCTTAATCTGTCCTGGGGTCGCAAGAAGGGTTGCATAGTTCTAACCATAACAGCCATAACTAGAGATAAAGTCCTGCTATCCTGGTTGCCGCGATCTGTTTTCTCTGAGGGAAACAGTTAATTCACTCTCGACCAATAATGTTGTAAAAGAGCATAATATTATAGAATAACCATCGCTAGCTTAAACACATCTTTAGTTGTAGGATAGGTTGGTGACATCGGGTCCGTCAGGCGGGGAGCGTCTAGACGTGTCTTCAGGGCGTTCAATGTGTGATTCTGAAACGACACAATGTTTAGAGTGTGTCCCCTTGAGTCATCGATCGCTTTGGCGTCTCTCTCCTCAAATAGAATGTTCGAGTTGCCCGAGCGGATAGCATGAACAAAGACGGGTGAACATTGGGGTTACCGGGATTATACGATCGCCTGCAGAACGGTACGGGAAATGCTTTGACGGGTGGAAATAGGAAAGCAGACGGCGCATGCCGGCATATGAAGGCTTGAACTCCCAACAGCCGACGGATATGGAGTTAGTCACACCCTCAGTCGTGTTGAAGGCGTCGGGCTGTGGGTGTGAGGCCTAATACGTCATACGTATCAGTGGGTCGACTCTCGCCCTGTCTCTGTAACAGCAGACTCTTGATCACTGGTGATTTCCTTGATCACTTCCTGGAACACCACATCCTCAGGAACCAGCAACGTACCCGGACAGCCTTCCTGTGTGGATGAAAAGTCCAGCTGAAGTGGCATTTTTTTATGTTTGTCTGATGCGGAATCTTTCCACAGGTATTCCATACTCGCGCCTCGGTGTATCTTCTTTCGCTAGCGTAGCTTTCTACATCTCCGTTTTTATCTCTGGATTGCACCGAGATAATCGGTGAGAGGTTCATTGAATCAGTTTAAGAGAACACTGGGAACGCTGGCGACAGTGACGCACCAGGGCGATGTCGAACTCCCTCTCACGGTAAGTAAAGCATTCACCATACTCCGTGGAAGTGACTGTCACTTCCTCCTTAGCTAAAGCGATGGGCGTGGGTGATATTAACTCATTTTCCTCAGACAGCGGTTTTCTGCGTCTTGATGTAGCGCTGCCCATGCCTTATCAGATCTTCCACTGGCAAGCAAACTCCGAAACTGACTCAGTCTTCGCTGTTGGTTTCAGTTTCTTGGGTTTTATGGCTCAATTTATGTCCGACTCTGCGGTCCTCTCTGAACCCACCGGGAAGAGACCTGACCGAAGATGAGTCACCTTGGGCATAATTTCTAGAAATAGTGACTGGCCCTTTTGACAAACCAGTCTCTTAATGTTCTTATCTCTGAACTCACCCAACGTATCCCAGTCCTGGGCGAGAAGTGCACACACTGTGGAAAGGTATGTAGTAGGTGACACATCGGTATGTCTCGGTCTATCTTTTGACCTGTAATAGAACCAGTCTGGAGTGATGGCCGAGGACAGATGGGTTCGGAAATCCTTGTCTTGCCTTGTTGAAGACTAGCTACTGTCATCACTGAAAGCAGAAAAGAATGTATAAGTAATTTATCTGTAAAACATTAAACAGTTAAATAACTGGCGCTGTATGTTTGTTCATCATCAGGCTATCTGCAGCTTAATGGTTTGTATTTGGAGATGACACCTTGTCGGTATGAACGAAGGAGCGACTCGACCAAGGCCAAGACACACCGACCCTTGCTCCCTGAACTAAGAGTTAGGTGTCTGCTTGGTACTCGATACTTAGACCAAGGCAGATGTTGGATGCAGTCGCAACTTAAAAACAAGCCAAAACCAAGATTAAGGAACCTAGTAGTTACTTCGTATCAAGATCGAACTAAGCTTTTATAGAACTAAGCCGAAACAAGCCAGGAGTCTGTAAGGCTGCTTCTTCTGTGTGCACACACTACCTCATTGCTCAGCTCCACAGGCAATACAGGCGTTACATGCGGTTTGATAGGAAGGCCAAAGTTTAACTGACTGGTTATTGTGTAATCCACAAACATGAAGGTAACTTGAGAGATATCAGTAGATTAGAACGAGTTGTGTTCCTATGCATGTGGTCAGCAAGCAGACGCACTCAAGTAAACCGATAGATAACTTCTCAGTAACGTTTTTTTGACTTCCATCCGAGACAAATAAACACGCTATCCAGAGAATTAAAGATACAAAATGGAGATAAACACCTTTCAGCTGACAATAGGAAGAAGCAATTTCGCTCGCAAAGAGACAGTTGTTTTTTTGTAAGGCATGGAGAACGAGAATGAGGCATAACAGGAGCTACTTGTTCCAAATAAATATAACTTAAAATAAAACAACACTCGCTTTTGGACTGATCCAAAACGTCCCTTAACCTTGCACACTGTTCACAAACTGTTTTATGCCGATCAATTGACCAGTTCACTTGGTTTTATCATTGTATTAAGCGCCATATAAACAGAATACTTTTTTAATATTATGTCTTGTTGAATATTTTGCTTTTACTTTTTAGAATGTCAAACAGAAAACACCTTCATGGGCATAGATTACTCTATGATGGGATACAACATACTCTACGGCTATCCTATGGAGAACGGAATGGACCCCGGTTTTAGAATGCCAATTTTCAACAAAACTTTTAACCATTTGATGTACACAATGGACTGTAAGTACATGGTTCCTGTTGGATTTGATGCTGAGCCTTCAGTGTCATGTATCACAACGTTTAGCCAAGATGAAGTTAAGACGGAGGATTCGTTTTCTAAGTCATTGTCAAATCAGGTGGGTATGCTTGCAGTTAAAGAGATGATTGTATTATCTCATGTTTATCTCTTTTTAAAAGTTAACATGAAATAATTTTGTACTTATGACCGTTGGCATATGTGAAGTGTGTTGGGATGTGTGGTATCTGTGTGGAATGTGTGTGTTGGGGTGTGGGATGTGTGTTGGATGTGTGTGTGGGGTGTGTGGGATGTGTGTGTTAAGTACGTATATGTAGTTTTAGCTGATTGTACTAGAAATGCTGTATGGCAGAAAAGACAAATTTGATAGAAGACCTTGTAATGATGTCAACCAATGATGTTACTGTGCTTTGTTGGAGACGGAAATCAGAAGGATTTGATGCTTTTTTTTCTCTATTACAAACCACTACTTCTCTAACAGACACCTAGTGTACCACAGTTGTAGCACCTCTCAGTCACAACTATCAAGGTCGTCTTATGGGGCTTAAACCCACGTTGCGACAAAATCCGTGGTTGTTTTGACGTCACTACTCCACCTTTTGCATCTTTTTCATACACTCCATAGCTCATCTAATCCACTGCAGAAAAAATATAAACTCAGTTTCCCATAACCGCAGAACCTTCGACAACGACCTCAAACGACGCATCTTTTGATACGGTATGTTTCGGAAGTTAAATGACATTGGCTTAAAACGTGTTTGTCTGAGCACGATTTGTCTTTGCTGCAGATGGCAATACCAACCATGGTCATATGAAACTACTGTTATCTAGCTAGATGAAGCCAATAACCGCTTAATAACTTAACTCATTTTTGTGCTCTAATTCCAGTCAACAAGTTGCTAAATTCATAAGGGCTTTCACTAGAAGCATGCTCAAATCTAAATTATGATATTCAATACTTCGCGGATGGCAAAGAATATTACCCTTGCCACGTGAGTGTATTCTTCCATTGCAAAATTAACACATAGGTAAACATTGTACATATCCATAGACTTTAACTAAATTTCAATTTCTTTGAAAGTACTGGATATATTTCCAGGTTACAGCAGAATTCAAAGGATGGGGCGCACATTTCTCCTCAAGTGATTCTTACCAAAAGAAAACCAACGATCTGTCTAACTCGGAGAATACGTTCATATACTCCACAGCCAAATGTGACTACTACATGGCCCGCCTGGACGAAGTCAGCCCCCCTCCACTCCACAACACATTTGTAGAGTTCCTCCGTCAGATCCAAAACACAGACAATCAAACCCTGTACTTTGAACTCTTTGATAATTTTGGAACCCATTATCTAAAAGAGTCTCACATAGGTGCGAGGTATACGCATGAGTATGAGCTTACTAAAGAACAGTACGAACACGTATCAAACAGTCAGTATAGCGTCTCAGAGCAGGCGGGATATGCCTCGGTATTTAGCCTATCGGAAAGCGATACCCTTACGTCAGAACAAGAAGCAGCAGCGAAGGAATTCTCGAGCAGCTCCACTGCTCACACCATAACTGTTGGTGCAACTCCACAAGCCGGTGGGGACCAAGATGCTTGGGCCTCAACCGTTAAAAACTATCCAATGCCGATGGAAATTACTTTGGGGTCGATTGAAGAAATCTTTGAAGAACAATTTTTCGTTGGGTTGGACATAGACTACGAAAGGATCAGGGATAATATTATACAGTTCCGAAAAAGTTACTGCTGGTATATTCCTATGGGAGATAGGTCCAAAAACTGTGTCCGGATGAATGAAGAGGAAGTGAGAGGTAAGGTTACTCAGTTTTGTTGTAATACTGTAAATAAAGTTTTTGCTAATTAAACAAAATAGGTTCATATTTGTTTAAATAGCGGAAGAAGAACTGTAAGTTGCTTGCTCCATAGCGTTCACTTGGTATCTTATGTTTCGCCATGCGTGTTAAAAACGCGCAGAGAGAGGCAATCTTAAGACTAGATACGGTCCGTACGGAGTGTCAATTTCCTTTGAAATTGGAGTATTTTCATTCAGAACTCTGTATTCGTCACAAAAAAGAGATATCTTCAGGAACTACACTAGGGGTTTTCCATACTACACTCGAGGTTCTACGTACTACAGGAGTCCTTTTAAAAAGTCATGAACACGCCGCATGAAAACAAATTTTACCCCGCTTCGCATGTGTCCATCTTAGTGCTCATTATGTGTCTGTATCTAAAACCACATGAAGACTTCGATTCTTTGATGAAAATAAGGTATAATTTGCTGATGTTTGTCATTATTTTTTGAGCGATAAATCGAACTATTTTGAGACTATAAAAAAGAGATGATATAATATTTCCTTGAGACCTGTCATATTTATGGATTGGTTCAGGACCAGAATCATGACATCTTAAGTTTTTGTTGAAGTGTAAACAAAATGTTTTGTGCTGAATGATCGAAGCAGGACAGTTTCGTCTTGTAGTACTTGAGATTCATCCTTAATTTACAGTGTGCTTCCTAGAATATGTTCCACTTTTAATTTAACCCTAAAGATTCAGTTAAATCAGTCTACGTCTGCATATAATATTAAACATGCTACAACCCAAATTTTAATGCAGATTGAACTTTTAAAGAACCCGCGTTGTTGATAAGATACTCGTTCTTATTATCTTTGCGTTAACGAATGGAATTAAGGCTGTTTCGGTTTTAGGGCTCTCTATGTTAGTTTCGCTTTTGGAGCACAAGCAGAATAGTGATACATCAGTTAAAATAGTGATACATCGGTTAGTATAAGGGCATATCAGTTAAGATAGCGATTTATCAGTTAGGGTAGTGAGACACGGTCACAACAGTGATACATCAAGTATAATTGTGACACATCAGTTAAGATAGGGATGCATCAGTTAAGATAGGATAACTAAGTTAGGATGGCAATATACCACACCAGTTAAGGTTATCAAACATTTATTTGCAGAGCCGGCGATTGAGCAATACGACGGGGGACCAACGTACAACCAAAGTGTGTATAATTAATCAATATGGGTTTATGACACATTTGAATTTCATTTAATAGGTTGAACTGGCCCATAGACTTCATAATTAATGGGCAAGTGATTGCTATTTAGTTTATTGTTAGTGACAACGAAATACACCATTAAAATGCCATTAAAATATTGAATGGGGACACGAGGTCTGGTTTTTGTATATAATGATTTGTTTTTGTTATTTTAAAATATATGCAGTGATTAGCAATTTCATATAAAGGCTGCTCAGTTTTTAATTATGACAGTTCTAAGCTATACCTGAATGAAACAGTGGTGAGAATGTCTTATTGTTGTTTAAAGTTGGCCAAAATTTATTCGGAAATGAACTATTCTTCAAGTTTATCGTTCTCAATCAATGTTAAACTGGCTCATTTGTTTTTGTCTCAGATTGCATGACAGATCAAAGCTTTTCTGGAGTCAGTTACGCCATGATGGGATACAACATATTTAAGGGCTATCCCATGGAACCTGGACTGGATCCTGGATACCAACATCCCATTTTTAACATATCATTTACCAGCAACAAATTTACTCCAGATTGCATGTACAGGATACCAGACGGCATGGATATCGTCGCGGCGCTCTCCTGTGTGACGTCATTCACTGCAGACGAGGCTACAAATGAATATGAATATTCAAAATCATTGTCGAACGAAGTAGGTTGCAGCAACTGTGTGTTAAAAAGTGTAAAATACAGAAATTAATGAAAAGACAAACGACAGTTTAACAATATGTATATTATACATTTTTATAACTACTATTGTTATTATCTTTGTTATTATTCTGTTATTATTCATATTATAATAGTTTATTACTAATAAGTACTTGGGTCGTGTTCAAGAAAGAGCAGAAAGAGGAGAATCCATGCCTTTATGCTGGAAAATATCTATTTTTTATTGAAAATTTAAACATATTGAAATGAAAACTTGAAAACATTTAAATTGAAAACATAAAGATATTGAAGTGGATCGGTATACTAATACTAATACTAATTAAAGGAAATGCTGTTTCTCTGTTTTAAGGCTTCTACTGAAATGGGGGGTTGGGGCGTTCATTTCTCAGCAAGCAGCAGTTACCAAAATAATGTGCAGGAAATGAACAAGGGTCACAGTTCCTATGTTTATTCTACCGCAACATGCAACTACTTTTATTCCCGTTTGGATCCATATTTTCCACCGCCTTTGCACAGTAGCTTCGTGACATACCTACAACAACTACAAAGCGCTACTGATGATGAACAGTCATTCTTCGAATTCTTTGATATGTTTGGCACACACTACATCAAAGAGGCTTTTAGTGGAGCAAGATATACTCACGAATACATGCTGACAGAAGATGAACGTAGCCACGCCCAACAGAGCTCATTCAGTGTGGAAACTCAAGCAGAATATGCTTCTGTATTTTCTTTATCTGGTGGTGATAAAATGAGCAAGGATCAACAAGAGTCTGCGAAAGATTTTACTCAGCATTCGACATCGACTACAATCACTGTAGGCGCGACTCCAGCACCCGGTGATGACCCGGATGCCTGGGCCTCCAACGTTCAGCAGTACCCACTACCAATGAAAATAGTCCTGGGATCTATTGAAGAAATCTTCCAACCACAGTTTTTCCAGGGTGTACCAGTAGATTATGAGGCAATTAGGAACGCAATACTTAAGTACAAGCCTGAGTATTGTAAAAGTATCGAAGAAAGTATGGGATTAGAAAACGTGTGTAAAGGAGAAGGTAAGCGAAACAGCAATAATACTTTTAAAAAATCATTATCAACTGTCAAATGCTGATTGTCTTCCATATTTTGGTGATATAATATTATACATTGTGGGTGTTTCTTTTTCTTTGAAATCTATCTCAGTTACATCATTGCAAAATAAAATCTGTATTTTATACATATTTACAGGCATAAAATAGACTGGTATTTTGCTTGCGTGTTTTAGTACCGAGGTGCAGCATGGCTGCAGAGGGACCACATAACATTGAGTGTTTAAAGCATTGGTGGGCTGCTGCCGGCTGCAATGCCGAGGGTTCCGCCTCCCCGCAACGTAACGACACCAGTGTTAATTACTGGAACTCTTTAGATGCCGGCGCGGCATTTAAAAACATGCGCACCATCAAAGAAAATGCTGATAATGACGTAGAGGGTTACTACGTCATGTGTTTTGGAAATGGTGAGTACTTCAAACATATTGGTAAATGATGTTTTAAGTTTAGGGATGAGGCTAGATACATTAGTTAATAATGTGCCGAGAGGTATACGAGTAATAATGAATAGCATGCAATATGAATACTAACATATATTTGAAACATGAGTTTAATGAACACGGAAAAGATATCAGTATCTAGTTGGTCTTCGTCAATAACCCAGTTCTTGAATGGGTAACAGGAAGGAGCCGGCGAGACAGGAGCCCATGAACAGTAGCCCGTAGCCCGTAGCCCGTGGACAGCAGCCAACGGAGACGGTTTTATTTATTTTCATCTTGAAAGGAATTCTTGAAAGCCGTTGCTTAATTTCGATTCGATACGTAACAATAATAATACCAATTGTGCATATTTTTACTGTTTGTTTTGTTACAGCACTGGGCTGCGACCTTTATGGCAGGCCGCCACAAAACATTAGTTGTATGATGGAGTGGTGGACCAATGCTCAGTGTCAAATCAGCGGTCAACTGTCTCCCACAGGGAACGACGGTTATAGCATGTGGCACCGCCTCTACGGCCAGACAGTACGTACAGACATGGCCGCTACGAGGAATGGTGTTGAAACAGACGATTTAAGCGACTACGCAAGTTGTATGGATAAAGGTAACTCCTATTTTTTCGTTTTTGTTTTAAACGCCGTTCAGCCACTGTGAAGGCTATATTGAGACTCAACTATTAAAAGTATTAAAAACGAATTCATTCTGGCATAGGTATGAACAAAAATTTATAAAAAGGTCATAAACTCAATAGGACTAATTTGCATCGAATACACCGCTTTGGGTCATTCCGGATTTTTTCTACCTTGTTAATATATTGGATGTAGAAATAAAAATTAACTTCCTCAAGACTTCGTTTTAGAGTGATTTTCTTATCATATTTTGCGCTTAAATGTAATAAAGCTCCTTTTAAATGTAATATATGTTCGAATGCGTTACAAAAGCGATGTTTTTCACTTTTCGGGCTAACACACACACACACACATACACACACAAATACATATACATGTGTTTTATATATATAATAGACAGGTGTCCCTAATGTAGAGGTTGGACAATTCATCACTTTTAGACCGAATTATTATTATTTTCATATTTTCATTATTTTTATTTGTACATTTATGGCATCGTTAAACTGATCGAAATAAGCATCTTTGTTTTGCAAAATGTTTGCCACTTGCATTTTGATACAATTAAAGTCATCTGCCAATTTTCGAACAATTTTGCCATTGCTAGCCTGATTATTTTCACTTTTACCGCCTGTTAAAGTTCATTTCTCTTCCGCTGAATATCCCCCATTTAGATTTTTCGAAGCGATCTCTCTATATTTCAATTGCAATTCAGTATGAATTACCCTTGAGCACCCCAGTAATTCATAACAAAACGATAACTCCGTAATGTCATTGTCTTACCATGGCCAATTCCTGTCCAAACAATACATAAAATGACGTACTCAGGATTTGCAGAGCATCAATAAGCAGAAATTAAGGGAGCATGCAGCAACGAGTGTCACATTCGGGTTTTGTTTGTTTGGGGTGAAAGATTGCTGTGTTCAGCAGACAAGTTAATTTCAAAGCATTTACGGACTTACGGACAAATAAAATCCTTTGTCCCTAATTCAGAGGTGTCCCTAATTGAAAGGGTTGCTCAATGTAAACGTCAATGGGATTTTAATAGGGACTGACAGAAAGTCTCCCTAGTGTACAGGTGTCCTTAATAGACAGGGGCCTTAGCACAGGTTTTACTCTCTCTCTCTCTCTCTCTCTCTCTCTCTCTCTCTCTCTCTCTATATATATATATATATATATATATATATATATATATATATATATATATATATATATATATATAGTAACGTTCAGTATATAACGTAACGTGTCTGTGGGTTGGTGGCATCAAGGCACCGGTCTGTAAAGTGTCTGTGGCTTGGTGGAATCAAGGCACTAATCTGTAAAGTGTCTGTGGCTTCGTGGAATCAAGGCACTCATCTGTAAAGTGTCTGTGGCTTGATGGCATCAAGGCACTAATCTGTAAAGTGTCTGTGGCTTGGTGGCATCAGGGCGCCGGTCTGTAACGTGTCTGTGGCTTAGTGGCATCAAGGCACCGGTCTGTAACGTGTCTGTGGCTTGGTGGTATCAAAGCGCCGGTCTGTAACGTGTCTGTGGCTTGGTAGCATCAAGGCGCCTGTCTGTAACGTGTCTGTCGCTTGGTGGCATGAAGGCACTAGTCCGTAACGTGCCTGTGGCTTGATGGCATGAAGGCATTAGTCTGTTGCGTGTTTGTGGCTTGGTGGCATGAAGGCACTATTCCGTAACGTGCCTATGCTTTTTGGCATAAATACGCCGTTCCGTAACGTGCCTATCGCATATGTTTCAAAAGAAAGAAAACATCTAAGAGCACGGACACGCATCGCTTTATGTGTCATATATTAAAACCCTTTGTACGAACCTCAAAAACTGAGATATGACAGGCTATGGTATAAAACTTTGTTAGGTTCATAATTTCATAAAACAATTGCTCTTTCCAAATATTTAATTTTTAGGCGTATACTTCTTTCCATTACCTTATACCAAATATCTAAAACAGGACGTCATTTTTTCTATGTAACTTTTATATTTTTGTATTTTACCGTGTGTATAAGCCAGTAAATATTAGCAATACTTGTTGACAGGTAACATCTGTCCCGTGCAGGGAGGACCTCCTCAGACAGAAAACTGCATTCACATCTGGTGGGACAATGAAGGCTGTTTCGACGGAGGCGAACAGTCTCCGAAAACCAATCCCGGCAATCTACAGCGCTGGATGACGATGGCAGCCGAGGACGTGAGGAAGGAGATGATATCCATCCACTCCAAAGCCCTTGATAATTTTCCCCAATACGCTTTCGAGGATTGTTTTGGGCTCACACCTTCATCATAAAACTAAGGTGACAATCATTCCTGTCTCTTGTAACGGATGTAGTAATGAATTTGTCCGTCTGTTCGTTTGTTTGCCTGTCCCTATGCAATCCGGAGTATATATATCGCAGAAACTATAACTTTGTAGTTTTGTAATTTTGTTTTGTAATTTCACACACGGATAGAGCATATGCTGAGGTAGGCAAGGTTGTGTTGCCTTGATTCATGAAAAATTGTCGAAATGACGGTATCTTGAATTTCTGTAAAATTTAGCATTTACACAATTTTACCCAGGTGATGGATCCCACAGTCAGTACTTTATCTCCGAAAGTGTAACTTAGATTGTTTTGTTTTTAAATAAATAAAACAAAAAATAGAGCAGTTGTGTATCGTCATACTTTGTTCGGATTCATGGCAAATGTCAAATTGGCATTATTTGGTAAAACTTCGCGTTTTGATATATTTTTCTGCCTCTAAAATATTCGTCGGATTTTTTTTTTAATTCACACACGGATAAAACACATAGCAAAAATTGTCAAAGTTATTGTTATTGAATACAATGAAATTTTGTGAACTTTTGAAATATAAAATTCTTAAATAAGTTAAAAAAAGGTGATAAAAGTAACAGTTGTATGATATTTTGCAAACAAACCTTAGAACCAATTTCAAAGGTCATCCACATTACATGTTTGAATGTATATCTCTTAGGATCAAGTTTTGTCAATTATTTCATTAACGGCTTTAGATTAATGATATTTTCCGAAAAACTGCGCCAAAATTAAACATATTGTTTTAGTTTTTATTTTAGATATCCTTCAGAAGTTCCTTGCACATCATAGTGCAGAATTTGATGTTATATGTTTCAGACACACAGCAACTGTTGATGCCGATTGTAATGAACAATTTAGAATTGCCCGGAGTTGAAAAGAAAATAGATGAATAAATCATCCCAAAGTGGGGGAGGGGGCAATTGGTGTTATAAGTGTTAAGAAAAGGGGATAATATTCGGGCCAGACGCGGTCCACAAGAAGGACCAGTTTCGTTATAAAAAGAGAATACATAAAAAGCCCTATTTTTTTTTAAAAGGGACAATTATGTCAAACCTAATGCGTGTTTAAGAGCAAGCTATCATTGTAACCTGTCACTACTTGTCACTTCTCTTGCGTTGATGTGGCTTATTATGTATGAGTTAAAAGCATACATTGGAATGAAATGATAATAAAACACCTGTCACTACTTGATTGCCCTCACCCTCCAACTGAATGGCCAGTGGTTAATAAATAGCACAATTGTTTGGTTATTCAGTAAATCATGCTCTTTAAAATATACTCAATCAGATTTACTTTTTAAAAACTACAGTTTGGTTACCTATTGCCATGAAGTTAGGTTGGGCAAATTATTAGATTGTTTTGTAAACTTACTTTTTCTTGATCACAAAGGATCCACATTTTAATCAACTTATATGCGAATGAAATGCAGAAAATGTGTTATTTGTGAAACCACCTCATTAGTAGATTTTTGAATTAAGAATGAAAGATGTCATATATTGTCTTGCTAGCAGGGCTGTTTAACAACAATAGAATGTTACATAACAGCATTGTAAACTGCCCTCTTGGTTTGGTTGAACACTTTGAATTTTTTCTTATTTAAATAACTGAGAGAAAGAATTAACAGGATCGCTTTTGCCATAGTATAACTGCGTTACACAGGAGCTCATTGCTAGACATGTGTAGTGACGTCACTTTCTAAAATGCCACATGCTTTGATATTACTTATCTTGCTACTTTTATGTGATAATCACATCACTTGTTATAACAAAGATGTTATAATTTAACAAGTAATTGGTAAGAAAGCAATTAGACTTAACTCCTAGAGCACGTCATAATACATAAATGACACTTAAAATATGCCTGTTCATTACGTCACTAGTTTCAGTGTTATTTTTAGTATAACTGGGCTTTAGTTTAAACGGCTCTTTCTGTAATGGTGTTAACTAGAACGTGTCTTGTTGTAATGCTTCGAATTAGAATATAACTACAGATAACTGTAACACAGCTCATAAAAGTACCTATTGGGGAATAATAAACAATGTTTAACTACAACTGTTGTTTGATTGTATGTTTTTTACTATTACTTATCCACAGGGCATTAAGCCCATTGATATATATGTGGTAATGTACAGGTCTATAAAGTATTACAGGTTATAAAGTACTTTATAAAGTTGTGGTGTAATTTATCCATTACTTGCCCCGGTATTCAGGTAACTGTGCAGCTAACGTGTGAATACGACCACTAACAGTTCCACAAGCCTGGGAAACGATGCCTTGCTTAGATTACCATTTACCAATGACCTGCCGCACAAAGCACATCCTTACATTAATAAGGTCCAGCCTCAAAACGGAATTAAATATCCAAGATGGCGGTCACTGTGACCTTGAAATCTTTGATTGAAGTCAAAATAAAAATAGCGTGCACCTATTACTCTTATGGATCATCCATATACTAAATAAGAATAATAACCGCGAATGAAACTGCGACTATATGGACATATGAATGGCTCTACAGACGGGTGAACGAATAGACCAAGGGGCAGCCGAAATGTGGTGCCTGATATTCCTTGGTGGTGGATAGAAGGGGATTTCGAAAAAGGCGATAGAGAATATGTGGAAAACATCACGGGATCCACCGTTCTCAGTTAAACAATGACCTCCTGGTGCAGTCAATCGATGACAGACCCATGCTAGTGGCAGTTATGGACTTTCAGGACTAGCTATATACACAGACGTATTATTAAATATAAGACCATTAAGGCACATAGAGCTGTGCTAGGCTTAAGACCTTCACGGATTATGACCCGCACTGTCTTTGTTTTTTAGGCATTTTAGAAAAAAACATTCCCTCACTTAAATATAGCCCAATGGAACCTATTACCAGTCCTTTGTTCATTTCATTTCATTTTTATTTCTTGGTTTATTTCTGAAGAGAATTACAAAACAAAGTTTGCACAATTTTATCCAGTTGTAATAAAAAGAAAAAGAGACAATTCTAGATTCAGATTCAGAAAGAGACAAAGCATAAGCTGAGCTTGTTTGCTGCTTGTCCAATACAAAGTTTATATGTATACGTAAACCACTTCTAAAAGGACAAAAAACTTTAAATTTCAAGTTTGCCACTCTTGTTTCATTTTAATTTTTTGCTTTATATGCTAAAACACAACACCAAGAAGGAACATGCTCAACCGGAAACACAAACGAATGTGCAGTACAACTATCAACAATAATGAGACTCTATAAATCACAATTATATCACTAGGTTATAAGGTCGTGTATGAGGAGATTAAACTAAACTTTAACTGAGATTTAAACGATTTTAAGCAGCTGATATTCTTTAAATCATCTGGTAACGAGTTCCAGAATTTTACCCCAACTATACTGATACAGTGTTGCTTTAACGTAGTTCTAACATAACAACTTAAGAATTTTCCGTGTTGTCTTGTTTTCCTTTCATTTTGTAAATTTATATTAAAATAACATTGCATATTTTTAGGAAGAAGATAATATTTTGCTTTAAACATGATAACTAGTGTTTTAAATTTGACGATATCGTAAAAGGTTAACAATTTCAAAGAATGAAACAATTGTTGAGAATGCGTTAGTTTAGGAGCATTATCAATTAATCTTATAGCTCTCTTTTGAAGAATGAAAATACACCTTGTGTTACTTTTGTAGGTGTTACCCCCAGACCTCTATACAGTACATCATAGACGGGAGAAACAATGTGCAATAAATCATTTACAGAGCATTACTCTCCAAGAAAAAACTAGATTTGTACAATATGGAAATACATTTCGACAAATTATTTGTTACTTTTAATACATGTGCTTTCCATGATAGTTTCTCGTCTATAATAATGCCTAGGAATTTAGTTGAGCTAACACGCTTGACAGTTTCTTCTGCGAACAAGATATTCACATCCAGACTTCTATTTGAGTGTCCAGATACCACGAAAGTTGTTTTTGATACATTAAGAGAAAGCTTATTTAATTTGAACCAAGTGCTTAACTTTATTAATTCTATGTTGATTAATTTTTTCAATTTCCGATACATTTTTCCCTGTGTAGAAAATATTTGTATCATCCGCGAAGAGAATGAACTTTAGTAACTTTGAAACATTCACAATATCATTAATATATAAGATAAATAATTTTGGACCTAAAATAGAGCCTTGAGGGACACCACAGATTACATTAGATGTAGTAGAAACAAAGTTATCGATCTGAACAAATTGCTGACGATTTGCCAAAGAGCTTTCAATCCATTCATTTGTTAACGATAGCTTTGATTCAGTGGGAGAATATTTTCCTTCAGCCGACAACTGACTTCTTCTGCGGCATAGAAACCTTCAACCGCATGGCCCCCTGTCGTCGTTAGAAACAGAACAGCGTCCTTTTCAGTGTCTTTAACAAGGGCCTGGTCGAGGAAGATTGTTGCATGGTTCATTCTCCTTTCCGGGAAACTTTCCGGGGAAACAGGAACAGATCTACCGTGCCTTTTGGAAACAGGAACAGTTCTATCGTGTCTCTTGGAAACAGGAACAGTTCTATTGTGTCTCTTGGAAACAGGGACAGTTCTATCGTGTCTCTTGGAAACAGGAACAGTTCTATCGTGCCTCTTGGAAACAGAAACAGTTCTGTCGTGCCTCTTGAAAACAGGAACAGTTCTATCGTGCCTCTTGAAAACAGGAACAGTTCTATCGTGCCTCTTGGAAACAGGAACAGTTCTATCGTGTCTCTTGGAAACAGGAACAGTTCTATCTTCCATGTTTCTAAATTTAGGACAAGCGTCTTAGGGGACCTGCGGCAATTAAGGACAGAAGTTCTCTTCTAGAACTGTAGACTCTTATTAGGAGATGCCCCGATTCTCCTCTTAAAGGAAGGGGGGGGGGGTGAAAAACCATTTTTATCCCCACCGCTCCGATCTAACACTCACTACGTATTTTAGGCAGAATTCTTGGAAGCCCCATAGTAGGCATACGGACCACAAGCCAGCAAGACTTGCGCAGGAGAATATTAGGAGGTATATTATTCACTTCATTTGTATTGTTTTTTTGGCACTTGAAGGGAATAATGTGCTTCTAGTGTGTGTTCTTTGCGTTGTTTACCGCCCTTTAGAGTGGTCGTTTGTAATTGGTACACTCTGAAATACAGATATTCTGTGAAATAGGCAAAGAGAAAAGGGACCACATTTGAGAAATTGTCTGTGTTATAACGCACCATAAAGTTGGATCAAACAAGACACCAAAACGGATTTCCTGAAATGTTGCTAATGACAAAAATATGTAGAGTGAATATTGTCACCAACTATAAATAGAATTAGTGCAATGGGGAAAATAACCGTTTGTTAAGACATTCCACCAAGTTAACACATTATAAATTTCACTGTGAACATAACTCTGTCTGTCTGGATGTGCTACTTTGTATATTGGTAATTGAATATTGATTATTGAATGAGTATTGGATATTGTCATAGTTTCACAGTGAATCTGTGGAAAAGAATAAAGCCAAACACAGATCCCAATTTACTAAACATTCATATATTGATATAAACAGACTGAAACATGTAGACAGGCTAGAAAGCCTTTAGACTGGTTCGCCTTTCATGGATGAAGCTTTGTATGGAATAGATTGTTGTACCAATTTTTAATCCCGATCACTGCAGAGGATTCATGCCTGAAGACTGCTCTATTAAACAAGATTTCCCCTAAACAAATCTCCGGTACTTTTGTTTGAAATTATCCCTGGTGAATGCACTTCAGAGGATAGGTGTAAGTTTGAAAATGTCCTAAAATAAGGTTAGTGAATTCAATTCAGGTTAAGAGATAAGGAGGGCAGTATGACACAATGTTTTTTCGTTTTATGACCATCAGCGTAAAAATATTGACACTTCTATTTTATTCCCTACTTATTACTCAATACCCGTTGCCTCTTCTAAAACGTCGATTAACAACAAAATCGCATCATGATTCGCCGTCTGGCTGCGAATTCTACCCAACGTTTATGGTACTTCGCATATGCGGACTTCTCAATGCAGTTGGTCGCTTAGTTGTGTGATAACAAAAGCAGGCGTTCTAGGAGCGTATTAATTATAAATATATCATTTAGTGACCAATATGTATTATATTTATTAACTATGATACCCGTTTAGATGTGCACACGTGATAAGGATACTGCACTTAGTTAAAAAGGGCTTTTTCTATGGCTTGATAATTCGCGATTAGTGGGTCGTTTTACGAAGGTCATAGATGCGCATTGTATGCGGCTGATACGTGACTGCCTCCCTCCCCTTCTGTCTGGTTTTCTTGTCGTAATGCCCTCTGCTAGGTCACCGCCACTGTTAAACTTTGTGATATAAGACCCATCACGTTACTTTTTTCAGTCTTTATTTTTTTAAACACAGAGCACACGTGTTGGTTTTTGTAAACCGCCAGGGACAGATACAGGTTTTGATTGCTGTGGGGATAGAGGGTGAACTGAGTTCAAATGTAAAACATCACCCAAAATAGCGAGTTTGCCTATTAACTTGCCTTGGAAAATCATAAAATTTAAGTCTCAGTTTGTATCGAATTTGAGGTATGTGTGTATTTGTCCGGAGCGGGAGGAAGGCTAACCCTTTGAGACCCCCCGACCTCGAGTCTGTCATTTATTACACAACATGGACAACATGAAGTAATCAGTACATCTAGTGACATGTAGCCTGTATCGTTTTTGTAGTAAATTACATGTAAAATTTTTTTGTTGGTTGGATCTGGCCATAATGGCTGCGATATCTTCGCGACACCTTAACAGCCTATTAATCTACTGTTTATAGCTTGTAGTTATAATCAAATCAGGAATATAGATAATTATATGAAAACATCATATTATTTGCTTAAATTTATAAGTAAATTTTGGCCAAAGCCATCAAAGGTTTTCATGAAAATAAACAATTCATGGATATAGAATAAAAATATGATGTTGAGAAATATGCAGATTTATGCAAAATAATGCAGATTTATGCAAAATAATGGAACAGCAGGACTCGCCATTTGCCCTCGTTGTGTTGGCTGCTGTCTTTCTGAGTGGATCAATAGAGAAGGCACTGAGTCGCATGCTGCCTGTGTTTGTAGTGGAATGGCAGGATGTCTTCAACTCAGTTCACAAAACTCAGCTCGTTGCTATTATGGCACTGTATGACACAACCCTTTGCCTTGTCGGTAATTAGTTTTTTTTTATTCTTTAGAATAAGAGTATTTACGATGCACGCGATTCTAAATTGATATTAGAATGAACTCAGTTCGTTAATATATTCATTTTATATATTTTAGGGTTATATTTAAGAGAATTACTTTGCTTCTGGGAATGAGGGTGAGGCCACTCGCGTAGAAATGGCTATCAGGCGTTTCCAATAAAAACTTAGTGCCAAGCTTGAAAAATACACTTTGGACATTACATTAAACTCAACTAACACAAATAATGAAAAGTACGAAATAGTCTCACACTGTCATTGAGAAGTGTGCAAGCAATTTTGAGGCATCTAATTTTTTGTTAGATGTGAAATCCAATTTTGAAACAACCCACCCTCCCCCTTTTTTGTAGGATAACTAAATGAAAGGGAGAACACATGTCGGGTCCAAATATTATCCCATATCTCCTCGTTTATTTCTTTTACATCTCCTCGTTTATTTCTTTTACATGTCTGGTTCATGTTCCATTTATTATAACTTTAAATATATATTTAGTTAGAAATATGTTATTGCTCAGTATTTTGAAAACATAAAATTGAAGTGCTTATGCAAATAATGTATATTAAGGTGGCAGTTTTGATGAGTTGTCACAGACGAGATTATCTGGATGCAGGGGGGCTGTGATTAGGCTTATGATTGGTTGAGACACGGACGAGATTATCGAGCAGAACGGCACTGTGTTTAGGCTTATGATTGGTTGAGACACAGACGAGATTATCGAGCAGCACGAGACTGTGATTAGTCTCATGATTGAACGACGTAGACGATATAATCGAGCAGCACGAGACTGATTAGTCTTATGAATGAACGACGTAGACGATATAATCGAGCAGCACGGAACTGTAATTTGGCTCCTGTTTCCTACTTATACATTATGTAAATTGATACATAAAGGTAATGGACAACCTCGTCACAAATTAGTACCAAGCTTTTTCTTTCGCTACTCTACACGTCATCCAAAGGCAACTCCCACTGCAATCATAAAGTTGATCTGATTTGGTTTGGTAAAAGACTGCCGCTAAGTGCACACGTCACCCAAAGGCAACTCGCACCGCTACTCCCGCTATTCCAAAAAGCGTAGGATATTGATTATTAAAATTTCCGTTAAAATAATTTCATTGTTCAATTTCAAAGGTAAAATAAATCCGTCCGAAAGAAAATGCTCCAGGAATGCATGAGATGTAGTAATTCATAGGAATTTATAGGAGAAGATGTTTGATATGTACGTCAGCCCGTCACCATCTCGACGATTAGAATTGTTAATCTTTACTCCGTGGTCAATCAGTTCAAGAATACAAGCGGCTTCCAAGTGCATGATGCCTTAAGCGGTTAAACCCGCATTCGGAACAAAGCTTCTATGACATCATAACATGATGTTACCTTCCGGAAAAATGTTATTTTTGTTATATACTGAAGGACATAAGAAAGTTTTGTTATGACCAAACTGATCAATTTTAACAGCAAAATTGGGACATAATCTCTTTCAAGTAAGGGAAACTCATGACACTTTTATTCTGCCGCTCAACAAAAACAAAAATACGTCGGAAACAAAACGGAGCCATATTTTTACCATTTACAGAATTCTAGTGTTTTACTCAGTAACGAATGTGCGAGCAAATATTTTGCCGAAAGGCAGAATTTTTATGAGCAGCTGTGATCGCCATTTCAAGCATTTGGTACCCAAAATCATTACGCCGCCAGCATAAAGTGGTAGATCTGACTGAATCCAACCAAGACGTAGCGTTCGTAGATACATCTGTTGACGCGCTGGCGCCCATGTATGCGGTTAAAGCTGGAATAATCTTTAATTGCGATTGTACGGATAACGAATTGGATTTCGAAGTCTTCAGTCATTCAACACCATTACAATGCGATCGGATTGTGGTTTCACATCATCGTCCTGTAACTGTCCATTATCTAAGTCAACCGATCCAATCAAGGCATAGTAACGTAGGCATGACTAGTTTGAGAGTGAGTCTTGTGTCATTACAACGCTTTGGTAGTTTTCTGTATCCGAAGAAGTATTGATCCACCAATAGCATTGAGGCACCAGAATGTAACGCGACTTGGTTGCGACAAGTTTTGTGGAAGTCACGGCATCTTAATGTCCACTCGTTATCATTGAAAGTTGAGAGAGAACAATACAACTACAGCATGTGGCGTAAAATTGGGTTAGGTTCTAAAAATTTTGAGGAAGAATTTTTTACTCTTTTGCAGAGTGTTCAATTTTTTGTCTTAAACTATCTTTTGTCTTTCAATATATATTAAAGAATCGACCTGTAAATGTTTTTTGAGTAGGTCCCATGTTTTGAGGAATATTATTTAGAAATTATGCTAAGCAACATTTAATCTAAAAAATTGTGTAACTTCATTGCCGATTTTTTTCTCTTCAAGCAATGTTAGGCGCTCCACTTATACAGAAATACGGCTGCCGCAAGATGGCGCTCTGTGGTGCGGCTTTATGTACTTGTGGGCTTCTGACGTCAGTCTTCGCTTCATCACTTTATTTCCTGTGTCTCAGTTTCGGTATAATTGTTGGTAAGTATTGGCAACTAATTACATTTATCTAAAGCAAAGTACTGGTATACAAGCCGATTTTATTTAGTTTAGTTTTTTGAAACTAGAACAATGTCTTCATCCAAAATCACCCTCTATTGCTTTCTATCTTTTGCTTTGCCATTATCGCCTTAATTTTGTTTTTATCTCAATAGACTCTTCTTAGTAAAATCACACTGAATCTCCTTCAACACAAAAGGGGATAACCAGCGAAAAGACATAGTTCTTCCTGTTCCTCTTCTAATTTGTTATGTTTTCTTGTCCCTGTTTTTCTTTTTCATAGTCTTTTCTTCTTCCTATTCCTATTCTACTTCTTTTTCTATCTTTCTCCTTTTTTCTTTTTTCTTCTTTTTGCTTTTTTCCTTCTAATCCAGGCACAGGCATAGCGTTCTGCTATATGTGTAACATCATCATCGTGCAGCAATACTTCTGCAAACAGCGGGCCTTCGCGGCCGGAATCGCGTCTGCTGGTCGCAGTCTTGGCAGCTTCGTACTTACGCCATTACTGCGCGTAGCGATAGATTTTTATGGGTGGCGAGGAGCTATGTTGCTGACGGCTGGTACCACAATGCAGATGCTGGTATTTGGGGCTTTTTATCGCCCCATTGATTTAACGTTGATCCTCGTTGAAACCAAATACAGTGCCGTATCCAGCGATGAAACAAGAAAGCGAGAGATTTGTTTAAATAATTTAAATAATTCTGGCGCTTCTTTACAGCAGACAGATTCCAACATTAGACACACCAACGACCTTACGCCGAAGACTAATTTAGAAAGAGACTGCGCACAATGGGAGTCACAAAGTCTTAGGAAAAGTCAAAATCCCATCAAGAATTCCAGTGAAAATATTGAAAAAGCTGGCGCTTGTCAACAAATAAAGACATGGTTTAATGAAAAATATAATTATAAACTGTTGCTAGAATACGCGTTTAGTTTATTTATCCTAGGAGTTACGCTGCTTCAGTTTACCACAGCAGCCATATTTAGAATATTTCCGCTTTTAGCAGTACATAACGGTTCAACAAAATTGCAAGTGGCTTTTTTGTTCTCTTTTATGGATATCATAGGACTGGTTAGCAAATTAATTACTGGATTCTTGGCCAATTTTAGATGTGTAAACAGAAAAATCATGTACGGTACTATAGTATGCATGTACGGAATATGTGGCATTTTTAGCTGTTTCACCTGGAGTTACACATCGCAAGTCGTTTCCGCCAGCTTGGCAGGATTCTTCCACGGTAAGGAATAATATACAATCATTTCACGAATGGTTACGGTTAAATGTTACCAACACATTATTTTGAAATTGTTTAGTTTTCTGAGGTAAATCCAGAAAAGTTTTTTCTTCTATCTGACCACTTCCCTGAAATCACAAAAATACACTGTATTCCTCTTGTTAATTAACGAAACGTCACACATGGGTAAACTACAAAAAAATATCTTTTTTAAATTACACCGTTCACGTTTTACGAGATATTTAAGCCTGGTAACCTAGTTTAAAATATATATTTTGCCATACACCTTTAAAGGTTTATGGGATACAGAAGCCTCGTGAACTACAGCTTTAAACTCAAGGCCACGATCGAAATGACCGAACGTTAACTGTTGCTTCAGATAGTGTGTATGTTGAATTTCGTTGAAATAGGATCGAAATGATTCTATGTATGACGTCTTTTAGATACAAAATCGAGCCGAATACAAGCGTCATATGACAAGGCACCTTGAAAGAACAGCTCCCAAAATTAGTGAAGGTTTACTATAATTGTTTTGGGTGACACTGATCACGTCACCTATTACATTGAAAATTAAGTGTCAGATCCATATCAAGATACTTCTCAAGTAATATCGCACAGCACTTAGACCAGCTATTTAGTAACAATATTTTTGCTTTCTGGTGTGACGTAAAACGTCGAAGTTTCGGAGATAGCCTTCTGAATTTGCATCGGTCATCGCGACAATATACCAGTTTCCGGTTTCAGTGTTTAACATTGATAGAGAACAGTGTGATAGCTAACATTTATTACACTTAACGACATCTTTGGACCAATTTCAAACCTCTCAAAAATGTTACAATTAGGTATTATTTGTTCCAACCAAATTGTAAGGTCTATCTAGTGTCTTACGTGTCGATAAAAAATATTAGGGTATGGTTTTAATGCAGACAGTTAAACGCTACATACGAAACGCTGTATGGACTTCAAGAATACAACCAAATAACAACCAGATTCCCTGGATAAACATACTTTTGTCCGGGACAGTGAAAAAACTGGATAACAATACAAAATGGAAAAAAGCGGCGGAAATGAAAAAAAAAATGAAATAGCTTTATGGTTTTATCCATGAGTAACTATGTCGAAAATGGCATAGTAATTCAGTATACAAACACCAAATTATCTGTTGACTAGCAGGTAATAATAGTAATATTTAGGCAACTGGAGTTGTGTTCAAGGTAAGAAAATCATCCTTACCTGTCTAATAGTGCTTACGGCTAACAAGCTCTAGGTGTCTGACTAATTAAAATGGTCTGAGAAATGGGCGACAGCCAAGCCTTGAGTGCTGAGATGCACACTGTTTTTTTTTGTGTGTATGTGTGTGCGTATCGGATCAGCACCAAATTTATTGAGATTATACCTTGTGTTATTCCATCGGTTCCATTGTATATGACGTATATTGGACAACGCTTGATATCAAGGCACCACTGCGGTAAGCCATCTATTGAACAGTTATGAGGGAAGCCTTTCTTGTGCAATACTCGAAGACAAGGTATACATCACGGATTTTGAGTGTAGACCCATACCTTGAAATGAGTGAAAGGGTTAGGCTTGTGTCATTGCCGTACCTGCACTAGACGTAAGTGGGAGGAGTGACTTCGAGCAAATAAAATCACCAAAGAAAAAGGTAATTGGACCAGGATAAAAAATGTACAGCAAAGCATTTTTGTCGTGAACACTATCAAGATACAAATAAAAAGAGTGCAATAAAAACAGCGTGTAGTGACCATTTTCTAGACCGCGATGAAAAAAAAAACGTACAGAAAATTGTTTTATTATCATTTCATTTCATTGTACATTAAATCACTATAAAATTTGTTTGTAGTGCTTACCTTCCAGAACTGGATGAAAAACATTCATTCAATAAATCTATTTAGTGGCCACCTTTTAGAATCTGATAAAACGAAGCACAGTAAAGCCTGCCTATCGTAACCACCCCAAAGACACGGCTAACCATATAACTACAGTAAAGTATATGTAGTGACCCCCCTTGCAGACGCGCATAAAGACCCATATAGTACAACTTGTTTGCATCTACCACATTCTAGACCCGGATGAAAAAGACGTAGAGTATAAGCCCAGCTTATAATGACTACATTCCACCTTTCTACGCCTTTACTTATGTAGAAATTGAGATTTAAAGTGGCTACAAGTAAGATTACGTACCCTTCTGCCTATGGAAAATGCGATAAAAGTGTTACTGGGAATATCAGAGGTATATTTCAGATATATGTATACGACATAAAAGTCTTACAATTGTGAAATAACACAAAATTGGCAAAATGAAACTTTCTGAACCGAACAAAATGGTGGAAGTGGAAGAGGAGGGAATAAGACGGCTTAAGGGAGACACATTTGGTTTTTTGCGGAAATTGCTGACTAAGAAAAATATTTGACTTGCTTGGGTACACTGATGTGCACTGATCGTTCTAGTTTTCACATATGACTAGGAAAAAGTATGTTTACCGGGTGATAAAAACTGCAGTTTCTTCAAGCTTGAAAAAAAAACTTGACCAAGATGAAATAATGGAATTCCCTTACAGCCTGATGCGACACATATACATATGCATTTTAAAGTAATGAAATGTGTTCTGTGGGGTCAGTGTAATTTAATACATTCGAACAGATGGAGCACCAGACGAATGAACCCATGACTGACAAGCTTTGACTGGTTTACTGAAACAGCAAGAAGATAATCGTACACTGTCAATGCGCATGTCCAACTATATTTGACAAGCTGTGATTGGTTTATTTGACCAACAGGAAGTGACCGCGCGCTCATCAACACGGTAATGGTTGACATCGTGGGCGTGACGCGACTGTCACAAGCTAAGGCCTTGGATATGGGTGCATCTACACTGGCCTATGCCGTTGCTTTACCTATTGCTGGTACATCCAATAATAAAACCACACACGTTTGGTCTCATCTGAAACCCTCTCTCAGCTTGTCACACTTGTAGCACAAGCCTGAAAGGTGAGAGTGAACAGTGTGCAAGGCTAAGGGAGGATTTTCATATCAATCCAAACGTTAATGTGGTTATAGTTTAATTTCATGCATTTTGTTAAAATATGTTTTCTGTCGCGTTGCTACATTATTATGTCGATAAAAATATAATACTTTTGTTCTCATTTGGAGTGATTTTTTTCGGAGCAAACTATCGATTTTATATCTATCTTGCTATTGACATATGTAAGCTCATTACCTTTGTTTAGGAAACATCAATACTGTTTGCATCGCTTTGAAGTGTTTGGGAAAGATGTTCTCAAGGGGTTTCATTTGGAATATCGCTTTGCTTCACACTGTATTTCAGAGCTGCTGATTGACGTCACCGGAAGCTACGCATTACCGTTGTTTATCTACTGTGGCTTGGGGGTAATTGGTGGATTGTGTATACTGGCAATACCTGTGATAAGGCGTAGAGAAGCTATTGGGTGATCGGAATGGAGGAAAAAACACGTGACATTATGTCTTTGACTCTAGAAAATAAACAACAGAAATATGTGGGGGGGGGGGGTATCAGAGCAATGCTTGATGAATGCGTATACGAACTTTAACTGTTAGATTCATATAAATAGAATCTGCATGTTCCATTTTCGTTAAATCTTGAGGAAATATGCAGATACCGCAAATTAAAAATCGTACTAATTTAACGTCGACTCTTTCTTGTAGTACCTCAGTAAACAAAGTAATCCCATCGCATGCAATCAATACCACTCTAATGTATAACTGAGTGACGTAATGCGACATTAGTATTCACATTTCAGTATTCACATTTACATCTTCTTTGTACTTAGTAAAGCTTGCAAAATGTTTGAAAATGTTTTGATGTATAAAAGGTGTTAAAAGGTACATAAAATTAACTAATTTAATCACAATTTTGCAAAATTTTAGCCCTACAGTTTCTTGGCACCTCGATTTTGAAATATTAAATCAGTAACCTCATCTCTTAAGTAAATAACTCAATCCTGTTTTGAGTGAAAAAAAAAACACAAACATTACGGGATGAGAAACCCATGTGCAGCAATTTCATGTCATCAACATCCAACAGCTAGATGATTATCAATGAAATCGTAGTAAATTGTTGTGGCATGACTCGTGTGTTGAGCTAACTACATTAATTCCATTCGTTACAAGAAGTCCATCTGTGATTATTTGCTAGCTTAAAAATATTGAAAGTTGTTTGGGAAAATATTAAACTTAAATATAAAGAAAGAATATATTATTTCTACTTAAAACAGTGATCTATTATAGTTATATATCACTGAAATACAGAAAGTTTGTTATTTGTGAAATGACTTCATTCGTAGTTTTTTACTATGAGTCGTTATTTAAAGTATAATACATAAAATGTTTGCTATATCAGTGGCGCTATAAGAACATTAATTCAGTTAAATGTTCTTCATAATAAGGAAAATTTGTCAATATTCAGTTTCTTGGCTTTTCAATTTAGAAAGATAAAACGCTGCGTTATTCTGTATTATTATTGTTATTATTATTATTATTATTATTATTATTATTATTATTATTATTATTATTATTATTATTATTATTATTATTATTATTATTATTATTATTATTATTATTATTATTACTGAAACGCAGGAATTCCTGAAAATATACCAGATTTTCTGAAACAAATAGTCAATTATCCGATGTAGCAGGATATCTTGGTCGCCCGGATATCTTGGCCCCGTGGACAAGATATCCTAGGATATCTTGGCCACCTTTAGGATATCTTGGCCAAAATATCATAGTGGAAGTGAGAGAGGTACAATTTAAAACCGCACCGCACTCGACTTTTATTTGGGCAAATAGTTCGGACGATAATAATACAGAAAGTGGGGGTGGATCTGGACCACAAGCTAGTTAAGTCCTGAAAATATATTACAAATGGAAGATAAATTACAGCAGCCAATAGGACAAAAGCAACAACACCATTACCCCAACCTCCACTGCAAGCAGTGAAAGCACAAGAATCGCCCCCCAAACATGCTAGCATTATCTTTTCGTCCCCCAACTTTCAATGGTTCGAGGCCAGGGCTTGCAAATAGGTAGCTAGATTATTAAGATATCTAGGTTTTTTAATGTTTTTATGAACATATTAAGCAAGCTAAGATCAAATCATATGTTGTATTGTTGTACTCGGCTCGCGCCCAGTTGAGAAAAATGATAGTGTATATGAATTCGGGATGAAAATTGGAAAAGGTAGCAGTTTTATAAAAAAGAAGTTGAAGTCAAGCGCGCAAATGAAGTTGAATGTGAAATAGATAATGTGTTGTAAATTGCATGAATTCGGAAACTTTGTATATAGTTTATCTGTTTTGGATATGCGTATATATATATTTACTTGATGGAGCTAAACGCTATAAAAACGCAGACTCAACAAGATTTATGTCTTGCTTGGAATCAACTACATGGGACATTGTTATAATAATGAATAACATTGGTTATTAGGCCTATATACTGCCGACAGTATTGTTTTCTTTCTTAAACAGATGGTAATGCTTTCTGTTTCTGTACATTTATGTCTGCGCCTGGGATTTAGAGTTATCAATGGGAACGGTTATCAGACAAGAATATGGCGTCGTCTTTAGCGCCAAGGCCAATTTCGAGAACATCCAGAGTGTCTGGCATCACACAATCGCGTACAAACTTGACACAGTTTGTATTTGGCCTAATTACTGTGCATGATAATGAAATAGTGAAGAGACAGATTTTAGCCATTAAAAATGATAAGACATTTCAAAGAAGAACAATTACTGTCATATAAAGATATTTCATCTGTATGGAAAACAATGTATTGACTGCGGTTGATATTCGTTATGTTTCGTTATGTTTCGGCACGAGAAATTAGTGCCATACTAATGGATGGTTATTTGCCTATTATTTAGTCCCTCCATTTGTTCCTTCAAAAGTGATAAACTCTATTGCTTCTGAGATTGCTAAATCTGCTTCGTTTAAAATAACCCACATCGACGTCGCCTCTTACTACAATCTACAGGACATCACCTATGTTCGTGATAACAGCTATTTATATGTGACGGTGTAAATTCCTTTGACGTGCATTTCTACAGTGTTCACCGCGTACAAAATTCACAGCTTGCCAATGGTTTTAAGCGACGGAAGAACAGAATTGTCTAGATTAATTTTCGATAAACTTCATATTGCCATTAGTAGTGATAATCAATTTGTATAACACTGTCTGACTCTGAATCTGAATGGTGCAATACTAAAATTTTAAGGCGCTGCTCTCAAAGGTTGGCAGTACAAGAAGCTTCGAATCCATCCTGTGCGTTCGCGTTATTTTTAATTGATCATGAAGTCTGATACCCAAAATTAGAAACACATATTATTGAATTGAAACCCATTAGATATTTTATTTCTACCGCAGATGATAACTGGTTGCAGACGTGCAGGTCAGAAACTCCTAAACAAGTAACTCCTTGTAAATTATGTGTCATAAGCTTACCGTGTTCTTGTTCCTTGAAAGCAAATATTTATTCCAGCCTCTTTAGATTATTGTCATTCTGATCATATCCCAACTATGGTTCGAACACATAATTTGCCAGCACTTTTTGCATTCTATGGTACACGTTTTCAAATTAATAATATTACTCAATATTTGGAAAAACATAATGAAGTGCATGTTGAATATCCTCAAACTAAAATATTTGAACGTACCCTTTCAAATGTTATTCAGAAGTCAGAGACTTCAGCGCACAGCATAAGCCATAAAAGAAAATAAATAGGTTTATGTCGACAAGGTATCAAGATTGAGCGCTGACTTAAATCTCTTAACCCTTCCTTTTTTAATAGGGATTTGCAGACAATTACAGGGGTAACCTTCTTTGTATCTTTAGGGGTTCTAATTCTTTTCTTTCAAAATTATTGCGCTATAATTGGATTGTTCAATCCAACAAGTGCATTGAATGCTATTGCTACTACCGAAAAACCCCGTTTTAGCGAGTGTTCTTCCAAAATGTGGTTACCTTGGGTAACTATAATTCTAGTAATTTTTTTTATTTTTCTGCTTATGATAAGCATTTGCTTATCTTTGAAACCATGTAGACATGGTCAGGCACCTAAGTCTAAATCTACGTTGAGGGTTGTAATGTTCAGTGATCGTTGCTAGAATTGAACTTCTGATAAAACTAATGCCATTCCCGATTTCTGATCTGTAAGCGTCAGCTGATTCTTAATGCAATAAAACTAAATTGGTATCTTTCGCGTTTCAACCTTATAGGGTTTTCAATTGGTCCTTTTCGGAACTAAAAACTTGTGTTGGTGACAGTGTTTTTGTTCTTCCTACCAAGTTGTCTCTTGGTTTTCGTAAGGCTTGAAAACTTAGAAACTTATTACCTAATGTGTCTCATTTACAATTAGTGGCCGTGTTCGGGAAGGAGAGTTGTTTACCTAGACTCCGTATCTTAGAGAGGTAATTAATTGACAATATGTTATCAGGCCTTGTTGGATCAGGAGAAAATGGTAAAAAGTCATATCTCAAACAATTTGCAGTCGAAAAAACACCTCCACCGGAAAGACCCGAAAGTGCGAATTGGCTTATATTTAAAACACACGTTAATTGCAAACATATTGTCAGGACATAGTTTTCTTAACTCGGTTCATTTTCAATATCTTAAATTGAACACTTACCCGAAGTCTGGCTTGAAAAGTAGACCACCACCCCACCAACAACCCACGGTAACTACACCCATAAGCAATCCACGTGAATCATATTTAGGTGCATGACTGATTATACGAATTTACTTTTGTTAACTGTTAACCAAATAGGACGATAATAACATACAAACATAGGCATCAGAGATGCAAAGCATTGTTGAAGCATTCGGAATTGAAACTGAAATGCAGTTATAGGATGGCACTTGACTCGATTTATTAGTGACACCTGTTGCACAGAAAGGCCTGATAAATTAAAATTAATGGTTTGGATTGATTGATTTGATTTGTTTAAGTGTATACTTTCACTGCATAAGTTTCATGTCAAAGTGATGCATACAAAGTCGCCTCTATGAAAGTTCAGGATGCCATAATTTCGACAATTTTTGGATGATCAAACTGAAAAATCTCAAAACGTTCCGAGCAAGGAAATTAAATCTTCTGCTACGTACAAACTATAGCATCCCAAAGGTTTGCGGACGTACGCACGGAATAATCGTTCCAAAAGCTCTCATCCAAATTTTGGCTGGGGGCTAAAAATGGGCGTTTAATCTTTATTCTCGGAGAAATTAAAACATCTCGTCGCTTCATTTCGCTGCGTTTGCATTGTTCTTTAGATCCGTTGCAACGGCTATGGGCATATCGGAATCTCCCCCCCCCCCCACACACACACATATTATACTGAAATGGCGCATTCCGTCCCTCCACTATAAAGTTTAAACGTGGAGTGCCTCAAAGACTGGGGTGTTGTAGCCCTCCCTCTAACCAATAAATATAGAGTGCCTCAAAGGACAGCAAGGAAAATGATAATGTTAAAGTCTAAGAGCAAAACAGTGCTGTTTGTTTTAACTATACGATTTATAAACAGTTCCTGACTGTCCACATCGCAGGTGGCGTTTTTTTATCTTGCGGCCGTGGTTTGTCCGGTTTTTTGCTGGGCGTTAGTCTGTGGATGGGCAGTGAGCACCTTCCGCTTAAGTCTAGACTTGCTGAGCATCTCGTACGACAGCGCCTTGGCAACCGTCTCCTCGGAACTCGCCTCGTTCACCCCGTACTTGCACGGACATGCAAAAGTAAAGTCATACATCCAACAGCTCCCCCGCTCCATCCCGGTCCCACAGTTCGTCTCGTCTACCTCACTGATGTGAGTACAAATAAACAGACTTCTTTGAATCAGACAAAAATAATAAAAATCTAGACTTTAGTATTTAATGAAGTGTCACTGAGTTAAACAGTTAACAATTATGTCGGTAAAACTGCCGCGCAACAATCTTAGGAACTTGAAATCAGCTGAGCAAACATGATTTTTTGTAAATATGAATATATTTTTGTTCAAAAATTGCTATTTTGACAATTTCGACGTTTCCCACGAACTGGTAAAAGCGAAAACCAGGTGGACTACTTCAATGTATGTTCTTCCACTCTGCAAGGTCTTATTCAATTCCTCCTAGTAGTATAGACCAGCGCGGAATAGCTACGTCAATTGAAAAGATCGTGATTTTGCAGACATTTTTATATTTTTGCGAAAAATTCAAAATGATTACACGCTCCAAATCACTAATATGCGCTCTTTCTGTGTGTCTTTTCAACACAGTTAAAATTCTGGGCAGTTTTCTAATTTTTAAAGAAAAATAAAAGATAACAACGCGTTGCACATTTCTAATAGATTTTCTTTGGTGCAAGAAATAAATGAAATCACTTTACTAGTTACCGAGATATAGCGCGTACAAACTACCACTATATATAGAGGCCATTAGATATTTTATAGCTTTAAAAAATATGGCAATTTTTCCATTTTTGAGAAAAATAAAAAATAACCCCACCTCCAATATAAGTTCTCCCTCACTGCAAGAAAGAAATGAAATTACTATATTGGTTCCTGAGATACGGCGAGTACAAGCTTCCCACTATACACTACAAACACTACAATCTTACCACTCTACATAGGGAGAATTGCACACTTTTCCTACATTTTGAAAATCTAGAAATTTTTAATTCTTTAAGTAAAATGAAAAAATAATAACGCATTGCAAACTTCTAATACATGTTCTCTCTCGGTACAAGAAAGACTAAAATCACTGTATTAGTTACTGAGATATGGCGCGTACAAACTTACCACTATAGATAGGGACACACAGATGGCTCGACGGACACGGCCCGTTTCATACGTTCCCCGAACTACGATGGGCTGGGGGACTAATAAGCGAAGGTAAAAAACTGCCAGATGTGAATGGGCACGTTGTGTGCATCTGTGGGGCCTTTTGACTGCTAGACGTACATGGGTAGGTTGTGCGAGTATGCGGAGCCTGTTGACTGCATTCTTTCTTTGGCACATTTCATAGACTGAAGTCTAGGTCCTGTGGTTGTTAGTCACTCTGTTTTATTAAAATAATTATTTTTATTCGAGAAATTCTTCTTGTTTAACCAAGTGATTTCCTCTACATTAAAGGAGCAAATTCACAAAAAAGCAACCGGCTTGCCTCGATCTCGATCAGAGAAACTGTGAAGATGGCTTTGAGATGTAAGTCGTTCTTCCTTTGCAGAATGGAGGAAAAATGGGTGGGTCGGGGGAAGTCGGAGCAAGTCTGGATTGCTGGAAGCTGGACAGGGATAATTAAATTATGCCTGATGGGTTGAAAAGCTAGTCCAGCTTCCACCCCTGGAGTTGAGTGGCTAGATGGCAAGATTAACTGTTACACCGGCCAACTGCAACCAAACATTACACAAGAATCACGTGAACGCAGAGGCGGCACCAGGAGATTAATTTTGGATGCTTTCGAAAAAAGTTTGACTGTTAAACTCAAGGTTTCAGCTGTTGAAACCATCGAACCCTTATCTAAAAGTTGGATCCGCCCCTGTGAAAGATATGTCAGATACACCTGGAAAATATCTTGGTTTCTTCTCATAGACGAGATCACTGCAGTCTTCAGTAGGATGTGGTGCGTAGTTCTGACATGCGGAAGAATACATACCATAGTCAGCTCCTGTGACATTGACAAGACGCCCGTCCTTACATGCAAGCATTAATACAAGCGAATGCTGTGTGCTGATCTGAATCTGAATCTTGAAAACCCTGATATCATTAGAAAAGCTATGAATAATTAAGAATTTGTTAAAAACGTTCGGTATAGGCTATTGAGATATCTGGCACTCTTCGTTCTCCAGGCAACGCATCATCATATTGCGGAATAGTCGTTATTAGTCTAGTTATCCTTATTCTTATTTAAAAAGCTTTTCAATTTCAGAAATATTCAATCGCTCCGTTTCTTCGAAAACTGTTAAGCAATCTTATATAAAACAATGTTATTTCCCTATGGTTCCCACTGTAAAACCACCCAGTTTTCTACCTGTTTATTCGTCTAAAAATATCGTTGACTTTTCTTTGCTTTTAGGTATATGTACTAAAAGCATTGAATCAAGAAAAACGTATAAACGAACTGTCAGTTATGTGTATATTCCTCGGAGCTTACTTTTCTCAGACATTACGGATGAAGAAGACACTCATCTGTGACCTGAGACGACTTAATCAAACCACTTACTTTAACTTAGAGAAGTGCCTTACGATAAAATAAGGCGATAAAATATGGTGGTAACGGCTCTTATCCGCACATTTTTGTCTTTGCATGAGGTATTGAATGAATGCAAGTTGTCAAAAAACATTATGGCAGATGTTCAATTTCTATGTATTTCACTTGTTGCAGCATTACTTAAAGAGGTAAAACAGCATAAATGATTTCTCCTCAAAGCATCAGAAAACAGGACAAAAAATATTATTTCTTCTTGCAGAAAACCAAGCTTAGTGTGCCGATCGGTGAATGTGCATTTTTATTATGGGAATTACAGATTAATTGTGGTATTTGTGGTATATCAACAAATCTTACTTAAAAAAAATTAGAAATAAATATAGCTGAGAGTAAACTTTCGATTTTCGACTTGAAAAATACTGTACGTCCAACATCAAGATTTCTTTTCTAAATTTCGATATTAAAAGCGCAATGAAACTATGATTTAGGATTTTTATGACATAAAATTAGAAACATACTTTCTGTGCGTGCACAGTAATTGCCAAAAAGGTACATATTTATTACCCTGACTGAGTTATTAATTTAACTTTTTATTTGTACTATGCCTCGTTGTTATTTTTATTTTATTTTCGTATCTTGAATGCTCAATATATTTTGCAATAAAAATAGGAAAGCAATAAATCAAGTCCTAGATGTTTTAGGCTTATCTCAATTAATATCACTAAGTCAGTAAATGAGTCAGTAAGAGAGTCAGTAAGCAAAGTTAAAACTGGCACAAACCAATAATAACTTCGTCGTCGTTCCTTCCTGCTTATTTCAACTACAACATCTTTGCGCAATCGCACTCAAATCGCGCACCGTTTCCGTTCAGGGATAACGTGACACAGATTTTCAAAGCTAATTCAGGTTATATCGTCTACAATCTCTGCGCACCTGATTCCATTTTGTAAGCTGGATGACGTGAATGTTTTTTTGTGAGTAGCCTTTGCGTGTAGCTTCACTTCTCGTTATGGATAAACATGTCGTCAACAGCTAACGACTATCAAGACGTTGTCAATTCAGTTCCTAAAGGAAGAAGAAAAAAATATATTTCTTGGTGATGTTTTCATGTAAACATTTCCAACATTAGCCGAATAGATTATTTTTCAAAACTTTAGAATGTTTTGCATTTCATACTGGAAAATTATTGTTCGATTTCGAAATTTCAACATAATTTGGCATCGGTTTAGTTGCTGAACATATACTTTGTGTATGTTTATGCTTAGATCAGCACACAGCATTCGCATGTTTGGCCGAGGTAGCCACACTCTCATATCCATTCAGTCGTCTCATCAACATCACAAGTGCTGACTACGATAGGCATTCCTCCGCGTGTGAAGATTGCTGTGCACCACATCCTACCGCAGACTGCCGCGAGCTCGAGAATGAAGTAAGCGACTGGTTGATGCTCAAGTATTTATGACAAGCTACGATTACGAGTACACCGGTTTTCATATGGATCATTGTCAGCAGGATTATCTGGCAGATTATGCGCAGATTAATTGCAACTTCTACCCGATAAAGAAAACCTCAAGTCAATGCCAAATTGCAATTGTTATTATTGTAATTTCGACTGCAGTTAGATTCAACTGTAATTGTGCGTTTCAGACATTTAAACACATTTAATTCAGATTTTTTAAAAATATTAGATACATTAAATGTAATTATTTAAAGCTAAATAACCGACTACAACTCCTAACTAAAAATAGAGAACTGAAGAGGGTTAGTATCGGAGTGCTTAATATAAGGATATTGATGGGACAACGGAAATTAGGTATTATACAATCTAAAGTCGGAACTAAATTTTGCAGGATGGTTTATTTTAAGTACAGAGTACAGTATTGGGCCATCAAAGCTGGTAAAATTGTTTTATGGTCGTAACAGCGAAAACTTCATTATACTTGTATACCTTACGGATTTGTTTTAGTAAAATAGTAACAAACCTTTGAAAATAACACAAAAAGCTGTTGAAATTGTTTGAAATTTGTGGTTTGCCAGAGGAAGTCGCTCATATGCCAATGAAGAAATTGCTCTGTTTGGTGGCATCAGGAGTAACTTTGGTGGACATTTTGAAGCTTCAACTTGTAGCTTTCACTATCCTGTAGATGGCGTGTATGTGTTAATGTTGCTACTGTTTCTGAGCTAGGAGAGCGAATGTGTGTTGAAATAATAATAAACGAGGTGGAGTTGACAGAAGTTTTCGCTGATGATCTATCCGAGGATGAACAGTCTAATGCCTCAACGCTGGTTGTCACAGACTGTTACGTGCAACATGTTGTTTGGGCAACGGCATATTGAGCTGGCACCATTTAAGGAAGTAGTTGAAGTGTCACTCGGTCCACTGGTTTAGAAAGGTGCATGACTTGTGTGTGTCAGCCATCTTAACTACACACGTTATTTAACGCATAAACATTCAAAACATGCGAACATGCAAGGTGACACTAGTCTTATTATGCAGATTATTGTCAATTTGTGGGGCCTGAATTTAGATGTGGGATTATTTAAGATGGTTTTAAAGCATGAATTCCAACGAATCTACAAAAGGCGGTCTTAATTCAGAGGTTATCTTAACTAGACGTCGCACTGTACTAACTGTCTTCTATATAATGTTGCACTGTACTAACCTTCTCCTGTATAATGTCGCACTGCACTAACTTTCTCCTATATAATGTTGCACTGTACTAACTTTGTCCTATATAATGTCGCACTGTACTAACTTTGTCCTATATAATGTCGCACTGTACTAGATTTCTCCTATGTAATGTCGCACTGTACTAAATTTATCCTATGTAATATACCCTTATGTCCTGTATACTTAAAACCCGATAGTCATTGTACTGATGTACCTAAAGGAACAACAAAGTTCAAAGTTTGAAGTTCAAAGCCCTTTTGGAAAGAGTTAAACATATTTTACAATAGTTTAAGCTGAATTTTTTTACGACATCTTTTTCCAACAAGACTTCTTTCAATTTTGAGAGACCAAGATATCTTGAGAAATAAATTCATAAAAACTCACTGTACAAAAAGAAAAAAAAATATATTCCCGCAGTTGTCAATACATTGTGATGTCTATGCATGAAGTCGTCCTGCGGAATAACATGTTTTTTATTAATCGTTATTGTTTTGTCTATTTTTATCTGCTACGGACCTATTGTTGACCTACTATAACTGTTCTTACCTCTAACCCTGTATGCGAAATTGCTTGCAATACCGTTTAACTGATTTCAAAATTAAATTTGCTATTGTTCTTTTAATTTTGCAATAATTTGGATATGTTTCTCTGCAAACAACTAAACCACGAAGCTAGCAATAACTTGTTCCTAATAAAGCGAAAGTTTAACACCCAAATTCTCTGCCGAAGCATTGTTATCTAACCATTTCATTTGATAAGTACCTAATAACATCTTTGCATATCACTACTTATGGTTGACTATTTATAACACAAAAAGTAAGAGGGACAGATAATGTACATTTATAGATGTTTAGATGTTGAATATAGTTGGTAAGAGTGCAACAGGAGAAAAACATGTACTTTTGCAAAACTAGAAGTGAAGGACAGGGTTGGTAGCACAGTAAAAAGGTCAGTACAAATCGATATTACGTACTCTATGAGACTCAACTTAAGATCACTCTTTCACATAGGATTACTATAAGTATTCACACAATACTGGATGAATAGCTGCATAATAGAAACAATACATCAAGTATAGGTATTTAACAAAGGTGTAACGTCTAGGCATCTCCTGCAACGCGATATATTTATGTTTTAGTAATTGTTGTTCATGCATAATTATTTTACTGTCTTATTCAATACAACGAGCTTTTGAAATCAGTGTAATAAGCAAATTTAATTTTTACAATAAACAGCTTTATTTATAATAACTAGCAGCTTTATTTATCATAAGCAGCTGCTTTGTTTATCATAACCAACTGCTTTATTTATTATATTCAGTATGATAAACCAATACATAAACTTCACTTTATTTTATAACTAAATTTATCCAGCTCTGCGAGACAAACATAAAGACAAGATGTAAAAAACAATCACCACCATAATTGCCAATATTAATATATATTTTTTGCGGGTAAAAGCTGTTGAGAAATCTAAAAAAATTGCATGGAGGTATCTTACGCCAATGGTTCTCTTTACAATGTTGCAATAGAGTGTTGTCGAAAACTGTGAATCTTAGCATAGTAAAAACAATGCTGTTACAATGTTTAGCTTGTTTTTCTTCATAAATGATAGACTATCTACAATATTTCTAAGATATCTGCATGCAAATAGAGTGTTGTCGAAAACTGTGAATCTTAGCATAGTAAAAACAATGCTGTTACAATGTTTAGCTTGTTTTTCTTCATAAATGATAGACTATCTACAATATTTCTAAGATATCTGCATGCAAATAGAGTGTTGTCGAAAACTGTGAATTTTAGCACAGTAAAAACAATGCTGTTACAATGTTTAGCTTGTTTTTCTTCATAAATGATAGACTATCTACAATATTTCTAAGATATCTGCATGCAAATCTCTGCATACATACACAACAACACCAAATAGCAACACTCATTCAGTAGCAGTTTATCAATAATTTGCAGTGACGGATCCGACTTTTTATAACGAGGAGGCGGTTCAGCTGCCGAAACCTTGAGTTTTACTCCATGACGGATTTACCCTTTCGTGAAAGGTGAGGGGTTTAACTGCTGAAGCTATTCAAGCCTATTTTCTTTTTTCTCTCGAAAATACCTCCAATGATTAGCAGTAAAACTTCCCTTTTTTCGAATAAAGGAGGTGGGTGCAACCCTTGAACCCTTTCCTCTAGTATCGCCAATGATTTGCAGTCATATGTCAAATATAAAAAATAACTTTGCTTAATTTTTACTGGTTTAATACTTTTCATGGCTACAAACTAATCACAGGCACTATTGCACTTAAAGCCTTGGCCTTGTAATAATGCTTATGCCATTGATTTATTTTACTTGCTGTCAATTGCCTAGCGTTCATATGTTTGTGTATATAGTCGTCACTGATACTTGTCATTGGGTTATATATACAGGAACATGTCAAATACTCAGGTATTTCTGTTGTTATCAACGAATCAAAACCAGCTTAACACTAGTGTATTATTTAATGGGATAAACACAAAACGGGTTTATTTGACAAAAACTGGAACCTGTGGATTATCTTCAGTGTTGTTGGAGACATAAACAGGCATAACTGGGAGTGTGGTAATGTTTCAACGTAATTTAACCTTTATTTTTTATTATAATCTAAAAAAGTGAAAAAGCGGTTAATAAGTAAACCATTTCATTAAAACTTTCAGTTGTTGTTCAGAAGCCTCATTAATATTTATAACGAGGCAAATATTTCACGAGACCCTCTCAGCCAAAAGACTCGCGTCCTCTTCCATTGCTAATCCTTAACTCGAAACACAGTTACTATACACTAAAACATACATTGATTGGTTTTGAATTAACAAAGGTTAATATTGGCACGCCAGCATGTTTTAACCAGTCAATATATGTTACTTGTATTAGCCTTTGAAATCTTAGGATCGACGCAAGTCACATAAAGTTCAAGCAACCATTAAAAGTATTGACTTTTAAAGCATAAAAATACAACATGTCTGATAATTAAAAACATAGCTTTGGGAACACGGCTTTCCATTGCTCTCTACGTTTATGCGTCTGATATACTTTTCATTGACGAATCCGTGTATCCGTGTAAAAAAAAAGAAGAAAAGAACTTTCCCGTTTTTAAGTGAGCAGGCTCGAATTATGCATTATGTTGGGAAGTAGTTGGGGATACTTTCAATCTGAAGTCAACTTTTAATCATTCACTGTGTTTTTTATTGATTAGGAACCATGAGTGAAATGTTCTACGATCTGTGACGTCGTCTTTAAAGCCTATGGTTTTAAATCTGTGACACTCAAACAAACCCAGGATATTATACAACGTCTACAGAAGCAGATATTTTGCCAAGAATTCGCGCATCGTGATTGTTTTAAGACTGTGCGGCCAACGCCACGTGATTCTTCTGTCACGTGTCAAAGCGCATGCTCCGTGAGGGTATCGACACGTGATCAATCAGGGCGTCCTAGATCTTGCTCAGCTTCAGCAGAAGAAACGAGTGGAAGCTTCAGACGAGACCATAAACTAATGAAAAGCTACAGAGAAATAGTCAAAAATAGCTCCAAGTTATGATCTAAACAGCAGAGAAAACATGTAAAAAACGACTCAAACTCCGAACGTCGATTTTGCGATTGCAGAGACATACAACAGCTACTAGATATAGAAGAGAAGAATTATGTGGAAATGGCCCTAATATCGCTAAATAATCAGAATATGATTTCAACGAGGATAAAGTGGCTTAACAGAAGAAAGTTGAGAAAATATTTAAGAGACTTGACGTGCCAAATATAGCCTCAACAGGAGGACTGGAACCACGCTGCCCAAAGCGTAAACAGAGTATTGAAAGTTGCACAAAGATAAACACAAAAGAATTTAATAACCGGTCTGCCGTGGTCCAAAATAATAAATGAAATAGTAGAGTGACTGTTGCGCGCAAATGCGTCACCCTCTGTGCATAGTTGCAACAGCTCTCGCTTAAGAACATTTCAGCGGAAATTAATCATAAATGAACCATCGATAAAAACATACGACAAGTTGCCCTCTGATTCCCAAGCTGACTGTGAAAATCGCAAAATGGGTCAAGTGTGTTTGAAAGCCGACAAGTGCACGCCAAACACCAGGAACACAACTAGAGAGAATGGCGTCACGGATGAAGCTACAAACGATATAAAAAATGTCAATGTGAATAAGGTCAAGGACGCCGAAGACAACACCACGCAAGGAACCATCCATGACGTCCAAGATTTTGTGAATGAAGTGCAAGGCAATAAGCAAAAATCGCAGTTCGAGATATACCAGAATGACAGTAAACGCACAGATGTTTCTAGAAATGATGAAAATGACACAGAGGCCTTCGAGTACGATGTGAAATCACAGAGAAGCTTTGCGACCAGCATAGAATCTCCTAGAAGCTTTGCGACCAGCATAGAAGCTCCTGGAAGCTTTGCGACCAGCATAGAATCTCCTAGAAGCTTTGCGACAAGCATAGAGTCTCCTGGTGGCTATGCGACATAATCGTCCCCCTTTTCAAGTCAGGATCTGTGCTACAAAGGTCTGTCATCATAACTAGACCTTATCACACCACGGATAAATACATCACGAAATTGCTCGACTATAATGCCTCGACTTTATTCAGTATGATATACAATTAATATCGAGATTCAAATGTGTTTGCGCACGAGTTATAGACGAATTTTTCTCGTCTACATCTAGTCTATCTTGAAATATCTGAAACACGTCTATTTCTGGTCAAATTTTGAGATGTGTTTTAGACGTGTTCAGATTATTTTTCAGACGAGAAAACAGGATACAGTTTAGTTCCAGACGAGTATTTTTAATGTAAAAGACGAGATTAATTTCTTTTTTTATTTTTGAAAGCTAAACAACCTTCAAAAAGCGTTTTATTTTCGTTATTTATGAAACCATATATATGAAATCATCCAGAAAACACTACAACACGCTAATCTTCAACGTAACATTCGTGCCTACCTGGGATTGAACTGGGGGCCTCTGGCATCCTACGCGTAGACCTTACCTCTACGCCACCACACATCTGATTAACTACGGACTTTTCGGCTACCAATATGTTATTTCTATGTGATTCCCAACAGCTTACTTGTCACATTTTCCTGTTTTTTGGTGCTTTTAAAATTATTTCTCTGGCATCCTACGCGTAGACCTTACCTCTACGCCACCACACATCTGATTAACTACGGACTTTTCGGCTACCAATATGTTATTTCTATGTGATTCCCAACAGCTTACTTGTCACATTTTCCTGTTTTTTGGTGCTTTTAAAATTATTTCTCTGGCATCCTACGCGTAGACCTTACCTCTACGCCACCACACATCTGATTAACTACGGACTTTTCGGCTACCAATATGTTATTTCTATGTGATTCCCAACAGCTTACTTGTCACATTTTCCTGTTTTTTGGTGCTTTTAAAATTATTTCTCTGGCATCCTACGCGTAGACCTTACCTCTACGCCACCACACATCTGATTAACTACGGACTTTTCGGCTACCAATATGTTATTTCTATGTGATTCCCAACAGCTTACTTGTCACATTTTCCTGTTTTTTGGTGCTTTTAAAAACGTGCACTTTGCTTTCATAGTGGTTATTTGCATAGGATAAGTTGATCGAGGTAAATAATATTTTTAGCTAGCAATATAGAAAGAGCGTAAGTTGACACCCCTTCTCCCTCCCCCCACCCCTGAAACTAAAACTTAAATCAAATGACTGAAAGCTAAAAGTGAATATTAGACTTAAAAATTGTATATTTAAATCTTTTTTAGTATCTAAAATTTTCCAATTTTATTTGAAAATGGTATTCAGTACATATGGTTTCCCATAACGCTCCAATTCACAACACCCAGCAATATTGATTTTTCATAATGCTCCAGTACAAAACATTTGATATCTCGTCTGAAACTGGGCGAGAAAATAGATACAGGATTCCTACCGGTTTTACATCCTGAAACTCATCTAAAACTCGTAATGACGAGTATTAGACGAGATATAGAAATAAATGATATCAATTATTTTTAGAATCATAACAAACTTTTCTTATTCATTACAGAAAGAAATTGACGAAATAAAAAAATAAACATATTTCCACATTGGCTTTTACAAAACAAAATGTGTGTGAAAGACATAAAATCAGAAAGTCGTCCAAAACTCGTTTATGATAAAATTTGATATCTTGTCTGAAACTGGGCGAGAATATAAATACGAGATTCCGACCAGTTTTACATCCTGAAACTCATCTAGAACTCGTAATGACGAGTATTATACAAGATATAGAAATAAATATTTGTTGGGATATATATGTCGTACGTCAACAATTCCGTTGACAATAGAAGACTGGTAGTAGGGTGAAAACGCCGGAATCACCGCACTTTGTGACGTCATACTGTCTGGAAGTGACGTCATCATGTCTGGACCGGAAGTGACGTCATAGTGTCTGTTTGTTTCTATCTGCTTCAGTTTTTGGATGGAGCGCGCGCGCGTGTTGAGATGACGTCATGATGAAGGGTAAACGTCACAGCAGAGTGTGCGTAAACGAAACGTCATTTTGTTTTCGTAATTTGAAATAACGGACTTCCGTTGAAGTGTGGAACTTTGCATATTTGTAACATGTCGCCATTTTAACTGTGTAAAAAGTGAAAAAGTGGGATAACTTTCGTTATACTTGGTCGATTTACATGAAAATTTCACTGTTTGATTCAGTTTTATATCTAGTTTTGTTATAAAGTGGTCACAGGCTATTTGCGCAGCTGGCTGTATGCATAATGTGACATGCAGCCATTTTAACTTTGTAAAAAGTGAAAAAGTGGGATAACTTTCGCTATAGTTGACGGATTTGCATGAAAATTTCACTGTTTGATTCAGTTTTATGTAAAGTTTTAACATTAAGTGGTCACGGGCTATTTACACCGGTGGTTGTATGCATAATGTGACATGCCGCCATTTTAACTTTGTAAAAAGTGAAAAAGTGGGATAACTTTCGCTATAGTTGACGGATTTGCATGAAAATTTCACTGTTTGATTCAGTTTTATATCTAGTTTTGTTATAAAGTGGTCACAGGCTATTTACACCGGTGGCTGTATGCATTTTTGTAACATGCCGCCATTTTAACCTTGTAAAAAGTGGAAAATTGGCATAACTTTCGCTATAGTTGGTCGATTTGCATGAAACTTTCACTGTTTGGTTCAGTTTTATATCTAGTTTTTGTTATAATGTAGTCATGGGCTATTTGCGCAGCTGGCTGTAGGCATAATTTGACATTCGCCATTTTAACTTTTTAAAAAGTGGAAAAGTGTAATAACTTTCGTTATGGTTAACCGATTTGAATGAAAATTTCACCATTAAATTCAGTTTGATGTCTTAGTTTTACAGTAGTTTGTGCATAGGTGGGTTATTGGAATGGCGCGCGCCCACCATTCAAACATGTGTTTGAATTTTTTTTTTACGTCAAACTATTGTTCAACAAGTTGTTTAGCAATTGTACAACAATTGTTTAACAAGCTGTTGTTCAACATGTTCAACATGTTGTTGAACATGTTCAACAACATGTTCAACATGTTCAACAACATGTTTAACAAGTTGAACATGTTCAACATGTTCAACAACATGTTTAACATGTTCAACAACATGTTCAACATGTTCAACATGTTCAACATGTTCAGCAACATGTTCAACATGTTCAACATGTTGTTGCACAAGTTGAACATGTTCAACATGTTCAGCAACATGTTCAACATGTTCAACATGTTCAACATGTTCAGCAACATGTTCAACATGTTCAACATGTTGTTGCACAAGTTGGTCGATTTGCTGAGTCAGCAATTTTAGCAATTTTAACAAGTTTGGCATTTTTGAGCAAGTTACACACCATATTTTGATTACATCGAAGTAACATAAAAGGAAGTGTGAGACATGCATTTCATACCTATCAAACAGAAACAAATTCTGCTGAGTCAGTTTTTTTTTGGTAAAGCGCGCGCCTGTTCGAATGACGTTATTATGACGTTATAATGATGACGTGATGACGTCATAATGATGTCATGATAACGTCATAAAGACGTCATGACGTTAGACTCCTCTAAGCGGCATAACCCTAACCCTAGGCGTAGACAACATGTTCAACAACATGTTGAACTTGTTGAACATGTTCTTCAACATGTTCTTCAACATGTTGTTCAACAAGTTGAACATGTTCAACATGTTGTTCAACAAGTTGTATATAAGGCTATGTTTAAAGACTTTTTCTTCATTTGAAAAGTGCATGTTGAACCGAAAGGATGTATAAATGCAACATTTGTTTGAAATCTTACGATTGGCCACAAAGTCTTAAAAGGCACTTAAAGAATGTTCACACTTCAGAAGAAGAAGAATTGGAGATAGATATGGAAAACCCTGTAAAACCACCTATCACTGAAACTTTAGATGAGTCTTCTATGGAAAGTCAAAGCGTCAACATGACTGAAAAGAATGCACATGCTTGTACAGAATGTGGTGCGTTATACAACAGTCAAGAAGCTTTGTTCAAACACATGGAACATTGTGTTGAGGGTGATGATGACGGCAGCTCTGAAAGTGAGTCAGAAACAGACTCTGAAAGTGAGTCAGAAACAGACTCTGTTTGGTATGATATGGTTCAAGAAGTCTACGATGAATATGATAAGAAATTTCAAGAAAAGGTTTCAGAATATGAAGAACAAGGGCTTGAAGATGCGCGTGACATAGCAAGTGAAGACTTTCGACCCATTTATAAGCGTCGACTTAAACAACTGTTTATGAGACTATTCAAATATGCCCAACGTTTACAACAAAACGAACATTATGAAACCATTTTAGAAGACTTCAATTACTTTGTTGATGAAAAACATTACGAGTATTCAAAGGCACTAAAGGCGGCTATAAGAAGAAACGATGCATTCTTTGAAGAGCTTCTAGATGAGGAGGAGCAAGATGAAAGCAGTGACGAAGAAAGTGATATGGATGCCAGTGAACAGAGTGAAGCAGATGGAGAAAAATAGACTTATTTGACTAAACATTATAATAAAGACTTTGTAAATCTATAAATGTTATAATATTGTTATAGATTTAAGCTGTATATATTTAAGTGTATTTAAGTGCATTTAAATGTATTTAAATGTATTAATAAACCTATTCAACATATGTCTTGTTTTTTCTTTGCTTGAACTACAACTTGTTGAACAGTTTGTTAAACAGCATGTTGTTGAAAAAGTTGAACATATTCAACATGTTGCTGAACATGTTGAACATGTTCAACTTGTGCAACAACATGTTGAACATGTTGAACATGTTGCTGAACATGTTGAACATGTTGAACATGTTGTTGAACATGTTGAACATGTTGTTGAACATGTTGAACATGTTCAACTTGTTAAACATGTTGTTGAACATGTTGAACATGTTGTTGAACATGTTCAACAACATGTTGAACATGTTGAACAACAGCTTGTTAAACAATTGTTGTACAATTGCTAAACAACTTGTTGAACAATAGTTTGACGTAAAAAAATAATTCAAACACATGTTTGAATGGTGGGCGCGCGCCATTCCAATAACCCACCTATGCACAAACTACTGTAAAACTAAGACATCAAACTGAATTCAATGGTGAAATTTTCATTCAAATCGGTTAACCATAACGAAAGTTATTACACTTTTCCACTTTTTAAAAAGTTAAAATGGCGAATGTCAAATTATGCCTACAGCCAGCTGCGCAAATAGCCCATGACTACATTATAACAAAAACTAGATATAAAACTGAACCAAACAGTGAAAGTTTCATGCAAATCGACCAACTATAGCGAAAGTTATGCCAATTTTCCACTTTTTACAAGGTTAAAATGGCGGCATGTTACAAAAATGCATACAGCCACCGGTGTAAATAGCCTGTGACCACTTTATAACAAAACTAGATATAAAACTGAATCAAACAGTGAAATTTTCATGCAAATCCGTCAACTATAGCGAAAGTTATCCCACTTTTTCACTTTTTACAAAGTTAAAATGGCGACATGTCACATGATGCATACAACCACCGGTGTAAATAGCCCGTGACCACATAATGTTAAAACTTTACATAAAACTGAATCAAACAGTGAAATTTTCATGCAAATCCGTCAACTATAGCGAAAGTTATCCCACTTTTTCACTTTTTACAAAGTTAAAATGGCTGCATGTCACATTATGCATACAGCCACCGGTGTAAATAGCCTGTGACTACTTTATAACAAAACGTTACATGAAACTGAATCAAACAATGAAATTTTCATGCAAATCGACCAACTATAACGAAAGTTATCCTACTTTTTCACTTTTTACAAAGTTAAAATGGCGGCATGTCACATGATGCATACAGCCGCCGGTGCAAATAGCCTATGACTACTTTATAACAAAACGTTACATGAAACTGAATCAAACAATGAAATTTTCATGCAAATCGACCAACTATAACGAAAGTTATCCTACTTTTTCACTTTTTACAAAGTTAAAATGGCGGCATGTCACATGATGCATACAGCCGCCGGTGCAAATAGCCTATGACTACTTTATAACAAAACTTTACATGAAACTGAATCAAACAGTAAAATTTTCATGCAAATCGGTCAACTATAACGAAAGTAATCCCACTTTTTCACTTTTTACACAGTTAAAATGGCGACATGTTACAAATATAAGTTCCACACTTCAACGGAAGTCCGTTATTTCAAATTACGAAAACAAAATGACGTTTCGTTTACGCGCACTCTGCTGTGACGTTTACCCTTCATCATGACGTCATCCCAACACGCGCGCGCGCTCCATCCAAAAACTGAAGCAGATAGAAACAAACAGACACTATGACGTCACTTCAGGTCCAGACATGATGACGTCACTTCCAGACATGACGTCACTTCCGGTCCAGACAGTATGACGTCACAAAGTGCAGTGGTTCCCCTCTTTCTACACTACTACTGGTCTGAATCAAACTCACATTTTTTGGTGCTTTTCGGATTTGATCGTTGTTTTAGGCCATTTGTACATGTAAAATTATCATTTCTTTTCCCAAAAGTAGGTGTTTGTATCTGCTAGGAAATAGTTTGAATTTTTTTTGCTTTGGTTGCGAATTTTCATTGCTAAACATTTGGTGCGGCGAAATGCCATTTAGCGAATCTCAAACTCACCTGAGCGAATTTTGACTTTTAACGTGAATTCTGTTAAGGTCTTTCAATTATTATACGCATCGCTTTATAATTAACCCACCAGAACACCTGTCGCGCACTTTGTGAATTGCAATGCCATGTATGAGATATAGTAAATATTGTGAAATACCAAATGTTCCTCAGATTTATTCTTACTGCAGCCCTGCACGCGGCTGTAGATTTTAGTGCTACAACGCATTACCCCACAATAGGCAATCATCAATGCATTGTATACCGTTAATAATGTGTGAACGAGCAACACCTCGGTACCCGAAAAAACCCAGGACGAATCCAACTTTCGTGAAGGGGTTGTTGAAACCTTGAGTTTAACAGTCAAAAGTTTTTTCAGGAAACCCAAAGTTTAACAGTTAAATTTCTTTTCGAAGTTAGGGGGTTGCAATCACTGACTCCTCCATATCCGCTACTGAACCAATTCAGACTGGACATCCCTTGCACTTTGAAATGGCGAATCTCAAAGCCTTTACGAAACGGGATGGGGACAGTGTGAATGGAGAGGGAGCAGTGTAAATGCGGAGGGAGGCAGTGTAAACGAAGAGGGGCAGCAGTGTTAACGGGGAGAGGGACAGTATAATCAGGTAGAGGCAGTGTGAACGGGGAGAGATCAGTGAAAACGCGGAGGGCCAGTGCGAATGGGAGAGGAAGTGAGAATGGAGGGCTCATGAGGCAGTTTAAACGGGGAGTGATTCAGCATAAACGGGTAGGGGAAATGTAAACATGGAGTGTGAACTGGGAGGGGGCAATGTTAACAGCGTCGGTAAAGGTGTGAACGAGGAGAGGTAGTGTAAACGGGATGGGAGACCGTGTGAATGGGGTGGTCAACAAATAATGATGGACGTGAAAAGATTGACCAATACAGCCGCAATTCGCCAAAAACAAAATTGAGCACATTGAAAGCCAGCTATAGCCCATTGCATTTGTCCGCTCATACTTAACTGTAATACTTGACCTTGTACTAACACTGGGTTCTAATGTTTGACTTCCTCAGGTCACACACTGACCTCTAGTATAGACATAGATCATGGAAATGAGTGTTTTGTATGGAATTCGAGCACGCGTGGAAGGTCTGTGAACGAACCCCGCAGTGGTGAGTTCATTGGTCTTCCGCAAGTGCTCGAATCCCATACAAAACATGCCTACTCCATGGTCTATCACTATTATAACAGAACTCGCAAACACGCAAACTGGCAAACAAGCAAAATCATTGCCTAAATAGCGAAAAATAGCCCAAAACGCGTTATTTTTCGTGAAAATTTTTTCATGGTCTTGTTCTGCGACCTGAGTGACGCATAGCAACTTGTACAATGCAAAGGCAAACGTTTTGCGTCACAAAGCCATCGTCATAGTTTCTATGCGTCATGCCTATTGTTATTCTGTGGATTGGTTTCGCTAATTTTGTACGTAGTTACAGCACGCTGACGTTTTCCTATCATTTCTTTATAAGGGAGTACATTATTCAATGGCAGCGTGTTATAATACTTGATCTCCTACGTTTACAAACTGACCTCTAATGTTTGACATCATACCCTCACATATTCGTACGTAATGCATGATCTCGTGCGCTTAACCGCTAGCTCCTAATGCAAGATCTTTTACGATCAATCACTGAACCCTAATGCTTGATCTCGTACATTCATGCACTGACCCCTTATCCATGACTTCGTCCGCCACGCACGCCACAAACCGACCCCCTATCGCATGACCTCGTAAGCTCACATACCGGCACTTTGAATTTGTACGATCACATACCAACCCCTAATGCATGACTTTGTACGCTTACACGCTGTTACAAAACGCATCAGCTCGTACGCTTACACACTGGCAAATACCACGTGGCCTCAAACGCTCACTCACCTCGGGCTCATATTGCATGACCTCGTACACTCATACACATTGGCATCTTATGCATGACCACGTGCAGGGGCGCAGCCACACTAACTCTGGTACAGTATTTGGTATTCACAATATGAACAATATCTCGTGTATGACTTGGCAATTCGCAATGTGCACCGAATGTTTTCTGATGCGTTACTTATAATGCGATGTGTATATCTCTCTCGAAAGGGTACACAGTGAACATAAAAAGTTGGATAGACATCGGGTCGCGAAGTTGAATAGATGTTTGAATATGAATCTAAATAAATGTAGAAACAACGAATATCCCCCGAGATTGGAAAGACGTCGGGGAAAAAGACGCCAAATTCACGTCGAGATAAAGACGTCGTATAGACGTCGAGAGAAAGGCTTGGGATAGAGGTCGGGAAAGAAATTGATAGATAGAGAAATTGACGTTTTTTTGACACCATGGCCACTCTTCCGATGTGCCCCCTCGTTTAGTCAACCTTTGTTTTAAAATATGTTTGAAGTCACTGAAGCTGAGGTTAATCATTTTGACTGATTTTTTAAATACATCTATCATGGCGAATGAGTAGGAAACACTGAAACTGAAATAAATTGCCTAATGCTAAAGGTGCCAAATATGCCAAGAACAAAGGAAAGGATAGAAATGACTAATTTAGTTCAGTCAAAGAAGCCCAATGAACAAAAAATGTTGGAAAGACGTTGTATAGATGTCGGGTTACGACGATAAACTGACGTTGAGATTTTCTTGTAAACAAAAGTCGAAACAACGTCTATTCTCGGCGTTGGATAGACGTCGGAGATAAGACGTTGTATAGACGTCCTGAGAAAGATGTTGCATAGACATCGAGAGAAAAAAGTCCGATAGACGTAGGTAAAAGTCGTAATATAAGGGAAATCGGCATTGAAATCACTTTTCATGTCCATTTTCCAAAATAGGGTGGAGAAAAAATAAAATTGAATTCTGAAGCTTAGCTTATCTTTTTGACAGATATTTTTAAAAAGTCTATCATGGCTGCCATTTCCGGTGAATAATAATATGGCAATGTTGCTGTCTGGTTGTTTTCTAGGCGTCGCATAAAGGTCGGGGAAGGTGTTTTACGACTTTTATTTACAACCAACTTTAGACGTCCATTTAACGTTGAGACAATTACGTTGAATAGATTTTTTCTGATTTAGTTGCGACGAAAAACGACCAGATGCAACCTCTTTGTTATGTTGAATATTGGTCTGTAAGACGTCTCTACCTCATATAGACGTTGGATAGACTTCAGAATGTTCACTTATTGATTTCACAGTGGTTGTTAACCCCTTTTCCCCCACCACATTATCAAACATTATCAGATGGATCAGCAAGTGAGTGTTTTTATAAGAGCAGCTCTCAATTAAGACCACTTATGGACGGTATCAGTTTGATGGTCAAAATTCAGAGTCGCAACTGTATTCAGAGGTACAACTTTAATGATAACTGTATCAGTAACACCCCCACCACCGCCACAATTACCCTGTTTATTTGGGAATTTATTGAATTAGTCAGATAAACCTTACTGCATTTTCAATGCAGGGACCAAAATTCAAGCCAGAATTCTATGCATGTGTGGTGAATCTCCGTGACAGTCTGTGTACGGGAAGCGAAATAAGAGGGATGAGGTAACCACTTTGAAATCAGCTTAGATGCAGTTCTAATCTTTTTCTTTCCATTCAATTTAAGAAAAATCATCCCAACTCAGTTCTATTCTTTTCTTTGTTCTTTACAAGTTTGAAATATTTGCCTCTTATTTCGTACACAGACGACTAAATTTAGACCATCAATATGATAACGTCCATATATGTTTAGATGTATTGAAACAAAAGATACTTTCGTCTGTATTTTTTCTGAACAGTAATAATTAACAATTTTTAGTAATTTTATATTTTGGAACATCATTCTAGAGCATGGTCAATTTCTAGCACAAAACAGGGGCATTTGTGCATGATATCTACCGGCAACCGAGCAGTTCGGAGACATTTTTAGAATAAACGTTAAATCTATGTGAGCGATTACTCATTTGTGGTGACTATAATATTCACATGGACTAAAGGAACGACGCGTTTACCAAATATTTTAATGACATCTGCAATACATTCTCCCTCAGACAATACGTAAGAATTCCAAAACACACTTCAGGCCATTCGCAACAGTTACGCACACTGACCGTCCGATCAAAGATTTAAATTTAGATCATTTCAAAAAGATATTAAAATTGGCTCCGACAAAAAAATAGAACGACCCGTTAAATTTGCTCGAACGGACAGTAAATGGATTTAACTCCCTATTAAAAATCACGCTTGCCAAGCATACACCAGTCACCGAAAACATACACCAGTCATCGCAAACATGCACCAGTCACCGACAGCATGTACCAGTCATCGAAAAGATCGCCAGCCATCGCAAACATGCACCAGTCATCAATAACACACACCAGCCATCGAAAACATGCACAAGTCATCGCAAACATGCACCAGTCATCGAAAACATGCACCAGCCATCGAAAACATGCACCAGTCATCGATAACTTACACCAGTCATCGCAAACATGCACAAGTCATCAATAACATACACCAGCCATCGATAACATGTACTAGTCATTCCAAACATGCACCAGTCATCGAAAATATACACCAGCCATCGCAAACACGACATGGTATAGACCAAAAAACCAAAGGTACGATGATGAAATTGAATATGACAGAAGGAAAAACCGCAAGGTATAGACCAAAAAACCAAAGGCATAATGATGAAATTGAACTTGAGTGTCGCTGCAAATCAACAGACTATCCAGATCGTCTTAAAAAATTCTCAAAAAAGGGCGGTATTTAATTCCTTTTTGGACATTAAATATCTGAACATCATCTGCTTGTAATGGAAAACCAAGGTAATCAGAGACAGCTATTTCAAATATTACAACAAATCTGCTACAGAAAACAGGACACTCCACTTTCTGAACATGTTTCTAAACAGCAGTTCGCAAACGACTTTGCAACATTTTATTAAGCCAAATTTCAAAAATAAATGAAACATTTACCCCTAGTGAAAACGTCAGAAATATCGACCTACCACAGGCAGAAAAATTTGTGTTTAAGTTTAAGTTTCAGAGCACTCACTGGACTAATTTTTTCGTACATAATAGTCTCGCAGTTGGCAATGTATTGTGACGCATATGCATAAAGTCGTTCTGTAGAAATATTATATTTTTATTGAACTTTAATATGTTCTCTATCTTTATCTACTACATATATAGTGATTATCATACCATTTGGCTGATTACAAAATTAAGTTTTCTATTTTAATTCGGCAATAATTTGGAGATGTTTCCCTGCAAGCAACTAAAATGAGAAACTAAAAATTTCTTATTCCCAATAAAGCGAAATGCCTAATTGTTTTTTTTTTGCAACATGGCTCATTTAACCATTTAATTTGATAACCAGTTGTTTACCTAATAAGTTAATTTATAACAAAAAGTAAAAGGGCAGGTAATGTAGAGTTGTAGATGTATCTTGAATATAGTAGGAGTGCAAGCGGAGTATTAATGGCTAGATAGATACGTTATATGCTGGAAGAGGGCAACATCTGATAGGACTTTATCCGACGGGACAACTCTCGCCTTGAAAACTACTGACCCAATAAAAAAATACAATTTATCATCAATTTGCAGAAGCATATGTTAAATAAAGATAACTTTTTCTCCTATTTTACTGATATAATACAAATTTGTGACATCACAAAGACCATAGGCATTAATTGGATTTCAAGGCATGACCTTGTACTAATGCTTATGCGATTGATTTATTGAATTTGCTCTCAATTGCCAAACGTTAGAATGTTTGTGTATGTACTCGTACCTGTCACTGTCATTCCATTTGGGCTATGCACCTAAATCAATAGAAGAACATTTCAAATACTCGGGTAATTATGTTGTTATCAAGAAGTCAAAAAACAACCTAACATTCGTGCATTTGTGGATTAAATACTAAATAGATGATTTATTTCTTTAAAATCCAAACCTTTGGATAATTTGTTGTATTTTTGGATACATTAAATGGGTAAAATACGAGACTTTAGTAACACTTTAACCTCAAGTTAACCATCCCTTTTATATGACTTGTCATTCACCTGCGAATTAATTAATGAATAAAGTACTTCATTAAAATTGTCTTTTTAGTCAAAAACCCAATTACTATCTATGTCGTTTGAAATGAGCCCTGGCGTTAATAAAATATATTATCTATATCAAATATATAATCCCTCTACCTAAAATTTCATATCATAGTCGTTTTAGCCGCAATACCATACCAAAAAAAATATTGACGCGTCAACATGCTTCATAACCAGTCAATATCTGTTTGATGTATTAGTCCTTGAAATCTTAGGATTTACAGTAGTAACCTAATGTCGTGATAACAATTACCAATATCGAAAAATTTCATAAATAAACTGATTGAATACAGAGCTCCAGAAGCATTGTTCTAAATGCTTATGCAGCTGATATATTTTTCTATTTAATTAACTGATTAGTGTAAAAATTAAATCATCTTTCACCAATCAGTGCGTACGCCCGAGCTGTACGCTACCTTATCAGCTGCTTGTAATACATGCAATTCAAATTGTTAACTATTAATGCTTTACTGTTTTTTTCATTAATCAGGAACCATGAGTGACATGTTCTACGATCTATTTCCAAACGCCGTGGCATTTAAAACCTATGATTTTAAATCTGTGACCCCCAAACAAATGCATGACATTATACGGCATCTGCAGAAGTATACATTTTGCCAATAATTCGCACATAGTGAGTATTTAAAGACAGTGCCGTCACTGTTACGTGATTCTGTTGTCACGTGTCAACGCGCAAGCTCAGCGAGGGCAGCGCCACGTGATCATGCAATGCGTCCTCGATTTTGCTCAGCTTCAGCAGAAGAAACGAGTTATTCTTTAGACGAGTCCGTAAACCAACCATAAGTTACAGAGCGCCGATGGGACAAATAAGTCCAAGCTATTGTCTCATCAGCAGACAACACATACCGAAAAGGACTCCGAAACAACAAAAGAAGTCAATTTTGCACTTGCAGAGACCATGAGTTTTTATGAAAAAATGATCACCTCATTTAAGCACACTGTGTAAAGCCCATAACCATTTCATCTCGCTATCATGCCCAGTAATATCATACATCATTGTGTCTACCAATGTGCTGGAAACTAAATGCGACCATTGACTGTCCTGAACCCATGCAAGAGGTTATTCATTCAACCAATTAAATAGGGCCTGTAACAACAATCAGACATGTATCTATAAAAATATGATTTAGATGTTGAAAAAATCTGAACTTGGTGCGATTATCTGCATATCAATTTCGGTTACTGGAATTTTTTTGCCTGACATTTTTTTTCTAATTTTTTCTTTACCTTTTTGTTTTTTGACATTTTTCTGACATTTTTTTTCTGACATTGTTGTTGTTTTGACATTTTTTCTGAAAATAGTTTTTTTTACATGTTTTAATATTTTTTTCTGACATTTTTTCTTATATTATTTGACATTTTTGCATAAATTTTTTTCTGACATTTTTTGGACATTTTTTGCTGACACTACATGCTATACCCATCAACCAATTGATGGTTTGAATTGGGAAGATGACCTCATGTATAGTTCAAATTTTTCCTCCCAAAAAATTGTATCATGAATATAAAAGTATTTGATTAATTGATAAGATTGAATCATAGCTAGAGGATTGCATAGCGTATACTACTTTTGTCAGATTCTGCGATGATGATTACATCCCGGTAAACATGGAAACGTTTTATAAAGGTTCGTTTTTGGTTGAAACGTTTTATTGACGTTTATAAAACCTTTGTGTTATCGGATACCAAAACGAAACGTTTTTTAGAACCTTTTCGAAACTATTTTTAAACTAAAATCAAATATTTTGTACTGGAGCATTATGAAAAATCAATAGTTTTGGGTGTCGTGTATTGGAGCGTCATTGGAAACCATATGCACTGAATACCATTTTCAAATAAATTGGCAAATTTTATATACTAATAAAGATGAAATATGTAACTTTAAAAACTATATATTACTATATAAAAATGATATGGTAATATAATGTAATATAATGAGGTCAACTTACGCTCTTTTTATATCGTTAGCTAAGAATATTATTTGTCTCGATCAACTAATCCTAAGCAAATAACCACTATGAAAGCACAATACATGTTTTTAAAGAAATAATTTTGAAAGCACCACAAAAACAAACAAAGAAAAACAGAAAAATGTTTAAAGTAAACTGTTGGGGATCACATAGCAACAATAGTTCATAGTTAATTGGATGCGTGGTGGCGTAGAGGTAACGCAGCCGCGTAGGAGGCCAGAGGTCCCAGGTTTAATCCCAGGTAAGTACGAATGTTTAGTTCCACATTGGTGTGTCGTAGTGTTGTTTGAATGATCTATGGTCTTTAATGGATGGTCTTTAAGGATCATAAAAAAGGATTTCGGAATTTTATTGTCAAAATCCCTTCAAAATGGTTCAGAAAAGGTTTCATATGAAACCTTTGAAAAACGTTTCCAAAAGAAACGTTTTATAGCATTTCACATATAACGAAAATAAAACGCTTTTTGAAGGTTTTTTTAGGTTTCACAAAAAATGTTTGTAAAACGTTTTCCAAACCAAAAAAGTTTACCGGGATTGTTTTTTTTTTGTTTTGTTTGACGGAATGGCGAGTTACCCGAAAAACAATTGAAGCACTGATGAAAGTCACTTCAAAGGCCTGGTGTGGTGTGTACGCGTTCTGTGTCAGCAGTCAGTCCCGAGAGAGGGAAGACAATGTGTATCCCCACATCAATACTGAACGAACCTACAGTAGTAATGCTGGCAGCTACTGAGATCACTTTTTCACACAGGCTTCATTCCCATACACGCAGGATTCATTGGAGTGATGTGGTGCTGTGGTGCGTCTGGTATCTTTTCTGGGTCCGTTACAGCACAGAACAATGGATAAATTCAGTCAAATAATAATCTGAAACAGATGAAGGTGTTATGTAATCAGGATTCTTTGATTCCATCATTTGTCTGTTCCAAAGCCTTCTCAGTTCTGAAGAAAGAAAGAAGGAAAAAAATAAATTCATTGAAAATTCTTTTCAAATTCCACGCAATAGTGTATGCTCAGCGAGTTTTTTGTAATACAGAATCACTGAATTGCTGTTATTAAAAGCTAAACTTGTCCATTTTAAAAAACAATAGAATATTACAAACAACCCAGTTGTTTGTGTTGTTAACCGCTTGCTGAAAGCTCGATATGCCTGGATATATAATTATAGGCTCCCTCGCAAGTATATTTTGTTGTTTAACACTATTTACCAATGTAAATATGTTCTGAAAAATTGCTAAGAATAGATCATATATGCAGTGGAAGAATCTTTCTCTCTGTTAGCGTACGCTCTTATCCTGAAAGATACCACTACCACAGTGGTGCTGTGTATGACATGATCGTGCTTCCAGTCTGCACACATTACCGTTCCTCGTTAATTCATGCATATAAAATTGATGGAGTTACCTTTAAAAGAGAGAGAGAGAGAGAGAGAGAGAGAGAGAGAGAGAGAGAGAGAGAGAGAGAGAGAGAGAGAGAGATAGAGAGAGAGAGACTTAAATAAGAAAGAAACAAACAAAACAATCAATAAAGAATAAAGAAGGAAAGAAAGAAAGAACAACATCAGAAAAATAGAGTGAAAAGGATGTATTATAGGCTGAAGACAGATCATTAAACGGCAGAAGGATGATTCGACATCAGTAACTACGTAATGGCATTATTATTCCTCTTCGTTTTATGAAAATGTGTAAAAGTATCCGCTGGAAATGGAGACACTCTGGGCACTCATACGCCCATACGCTGACCCTGAACAGCATGCTCGTAATTGAATAAAACGCATCGATAAAACCCCTCCGAGCAAACAACTGACGTCTTTTTATGGTTGTACATGGTTGGTCTAAAGTCGAGACGTTTTACCACTATAACTCGGTCAAAAAATGTTGTGATAAGGTTGATGTTACGTCAAAATCTAATTTACTAAAAAACCGGCTTCAGTCCGACGGGCGACGTCGGGAAATAGATCTTTGTAAACTTTCGGTCTTTTCTTAAGCAGTAATTTCAGAAACAAGAAAACCGCAAATAGTAAGAAAAATATTTACAATAAAAAACCCTTCCTTAGTCAGTTAAGTGTATTTCACAAACAAAAAGGAAAACTAATTCAAAAGTTAACAGTTTTAATCAATTATTATTATATTATATTAAATCTCTATGGAGGTCCGCGTATAAAGGAATGATATAAAAACGGACCGGGCAATATCCGAGTTTTACTACCTCCTCCCACTCTCAGTGTTTAAGTGAATTTTTGCACCGTACCGATTCCATTCCAGCCTATTCTCAAAAGTGATCAATAATTCAGTGACGACACTTACAGCACAGCTTCAAAATGAAACGTCATGTAATTACACACATATAATTACGTCATTAATTTGTCTCACTTGCGTATTTTTGTTGTTTTGCTATTTCCCGATTTGAGTTGAACTGTCAAAATAACAAGAAACGTTCAAAATGGAGAAGATATTTGTTTAAGGCGTGGGCTCGTGAGGTTAGTTCTTAAATCGCACAAATTTAAGGCATTTACATTGTTTTGTATGTATTATTATTGATGACAAAAGGAAGGCATTATTCAAGGCAAGTTTTTATTTTCAAAGACTACTAATTGATATACATCAATTCTCTTGTTTTATGACATGTGTGTACGCTGCCCTGCTGATAATGTAGACACTTAGGCCATGCAAAGACTTTCATATTGTGTTTGCACTTTACGCCGTACTGGTTGAAACAAGAGCCTCTCTATCACTCACTCTTAAATGTTAACAACAATCTTGAGCACTATAAATAATGACAAGCAAGATTAAAAGGCTCGAATCTAGAACAGATACGTGACTTGTTATGCTATAATGTAAAACATAACCCTGTTACACTCATTTTTTAGCTTTAAATCGACTTTGAATAAAGCCAATTCAAAGCCGTTTCAAGACTTAAAAAATGGGGTAAAGTTCGATCGGGATAACATTACATTAGAGAGTAGCCATTAGTTAGTAGTTATATGCGGTTAGCTTCCGTTCAAAGTGAATATACTGAAGTTTCCCCGTTGTTGTTGTTGTTGTTATGTAGCCTATGGTTATTGGTTTTTCTCAAGGCGTCGCATAAGTTTCGTTCGAAAAATATTGCTTTGGCCTGCATTTAAAATTAAGCTTCTATTTTAATTACACTGCTACCGAAAAGCTCTACTGTTAAGTAATACTCACTAGTTTATAATTTTAGTTCCGTTGCTTAGAACGCTTAGAAACAAAAATTTACAATATCAACAACAACTTAAAATTGTACCAGTGTTGTAGCTCAGAAAAGGTCTAAGCTTATTTTGAATGAAAGGTATTGAAGAACTGAAGGCAGTAGATTTTACACAATTCGTGTTTGAACAAATGAAAAAATTACATAGACAAAGCCTTTCAAGCAATTTATATTTGATTTTTCAGGATTAATTTATAAAATACCGTTTTTTATCATTCAGTATTATTTAAATGTCTTTTGAAACTGCAGATTGTGGGCTCGCTGTTTAACCATGTCTAATGGACGCTAGTGAACTTCTTTGTTAAAAATCTATGTGGGAGATATGTATTGAATTCAGTTGCTTTATGTTATTATGACCTTTCTAGATGATCTTGATATCATGATACACATCGGTCGAGCATAAATCGGGTCCAGTCGCACGCTAATGTTGGATGGAAAATTGATCACACGTTAATTTGAGATGGAGAATTTAACAACAATGAGAAAAGTTAGACTTATGTATGTGGCATCGCTGTGCGGACTGATATCAATACAGTTGGTCAAGGTATGCATTGAACATATCTGTATATGATATACTTGTTTTTCATAATAAATGTGTTAATTGTAACTTTTAAAATTGATTTTTGATTTAATTGTTGCAGAATATGTTTATCCAGCTAAGACAGTGCCCTCTTCTATAAATGATCCAGAGCAAATCTACAGTTTTAGACGTCACTTGATAAGCTTAGCTTAGTTAATGCAAGTCGATTAATGATTTACAGATGCAGTATGAAAATAGCATACATTACTAATACTTAAATTCAAGGACAAGATATTTATTTAGTATAAAAACCCATTATAAGAAATCTGAAAAGGCTAAATTGTATATTTTAAACGTATACCTGAATAACTATTATTCAATATTTAGTGCAGCGATATTACCGACAGACCAGGTGATGGATTTACCAGCATAGAGTCTGAGATAGCAGAAATGCGACTCATGTTTCATCAACAGCAGGTAATATATGCAGCATTTATGCATAAATATAATTAAATCTATGCATTAAAATGCACTGAACATGTTTTTAAAAGATATATACGAATTTTATTTTTTAGCCATTGAATTAAGTTCATTTTAAGTCAAATCGATGGACTAGTGACTACATTTGTTAAATAAAATTAAACTGACACGTTTCAAAATTAAAAAATACTTTAACCCTGTATTTCCTTTTAAGTCGTAATTTCAACCTTATCTAGAGTATGCAATGTCTTTCATTAAAGAAGTTAATTGAGGATCAGCGAAGAACAATTGAAAATCTGCGAGTCAGCCAAGCGAAACTTGCTCGTGACAACATCGACCAGGCAAAAGCAATAAGAAAGCTGGAACTCAAAAATAAGGAACAATCGTCTTTGATTACAGATATTTGCATCTATGGAACTAAAACCAATGCAGAGCCGACCGATCTGGGTGTAAATTTAAACAGGAAAAATTCGTTTCGTTCCAGAAATTTACGAACAAGTTCCACAAAAGCATCGATGGATACAAAAAGTTCGTTTCTAAATCGATCATGTTATATATTTGTTAAGTGCTGAAATCATATAATTAATGATATTGAGAAAATTATGTTAAATATCACATGATCTGAAGGTAGAATAGCTTTGTCACAAGTCTATCTGTGTGAAATAGGGCATAGAGTTTTCACTGATTTGTTTTTATGACTTGGAAATACATCGGATATAATAGTAAATGTCATGGTAGATTTAATAGCACTTTTTTCGAAATAGACTCTGCACATGTTACATTTTTGCTTTCCCTTATTACATACCATAATGTCTCTGTGCATTCTTTTGTCTCTTTTGTCTTAGCTGAATACAATACGGCTGCCTTTACGACGTTATCTATATGTCATGTCCAGAAAGCTCATTCATCAATGTGACCCTCGCAACTATTGGAAAATATGGTACAAATTGTTCTGAATGCTGTACGCCAAATGTAACCATTGACTGCCGTGAAGTCATGTCAGAAATTGATCCTTTGGCCTGGAACCAACTGAAGACGACCTGTAACAATAAAAAGACGTGTGCTTATGAATATACCGGACAGATGGTGAACGAATGCGAACCTGGATACAGTGGCGATTATATGCAAATCTTTTTTGATTGCTGGAATCTTCCTGAAATTCCAGGTAACAACTTGTGACTACCATTCTACAAATAAGAGATATCAAGTAGTGCTGTTGAAAAGTATAAAATGAGCCTAATTTTATTAATTTTTAAATAAGAAATATTATAACAACATATTCAATCTGTCTTTGATCAGTCAGTCTAGTCATGATGAACTGATGTGTAATTCATGGCGTTATCACTTAAGAGTTTAAATTGCTTGCAATTCCCTTTGAATACAACAGTGATGATTGATAACAATGAATCTTTTTTCTAGAAGATCAGCCCATTGCTTTCACAGCGTACGCTCTGGGAAGCAGATACTATGACTATGGTGAAGCTGTGGTGTTTGACGAGATCGTGAGTAACATGGGTAACCATTACAGCATTGATGACAGCAGTTTCACGTGCCCAGTGCACGGCGTATACGTGTTCGGTGTAAACATATATACCCGTCATGGTGATCATATGTATATAGAATTGATGATGGAGACCACAGTGCTGATTAATGGCGGGCTTATAAATGAAGATGCCTTTGCTAATTCATTTCCACACGGCAGCGTACATGTAGTTATAGAATGTGATGCCGGAAAAGCAGTTTGGGTGCGCTCCTACGCAGGTTACTCTTACATGTATTCCGAGGACGAAACAAGATCACACTTTTATGGTTATATTATTCAGCGCTACTAAGTAGGCATCATCTTGTGTATCTTAAGACACAGCATCGTATAAGGATGTATCTGTAAACCTTTATCATTGAATCAGGTAGCAGGTACAATTATAAACAAATGGTTAAATAAATAGCTTTTAATTATTAGTTTATACAATTAAAAATTTCGTTACATACAGTATGTAGAAATGTTATAATACTTGTTTTGAAAGTTAGAGTAGCCATGCATTTTTGAAACGGAGCTTTGACTTTGCCAACGGGCCTGTTCGCTGCAGCAAGTTCGCCATACAGAAGATCCTTTGGTATTCTTCCATCCTCCATCCGGTGATCGTATGCTAACGTAAGCCAACCCAAGCATCTCTGTCTGAGTAGGTCAGTAAGGCTGGGTATTCTGATTCTTTTTACACCAGGTATGCACCTAGGCTTTCTATGTGAAAACTGTTGTCTGGGGCATGTTGTCCGTAGAGTAGTGTGCTATTGTTAGATGACAGTTATCCTGTGCCGTTTTTCTTAGGAGATCGAAAGTTGTTTCCGATTTTCTGTGCCTTATTCGATTTTATAATCGAGAATGTGGGTGTCAGTGACTGTAGAACTAAGACAACAGACTTATGCACTACTGCCAGTGATGATTGATTCAAAATGTTTCCGGTAATATATCAGTATAAAAATTGCGCAAGGACTACTATTTGATTTTTTCAAATTTATCGTTAAAGAAAATTTGGCACAGGGGTCCGTTAGAGAGCCCATATATTAGGCACCGTCGTCGGCAAAACAGCAGATCTCTTATTATGATTGTTCGTCTCCTGGTTATGTGTTCTGGCTATTGGTGCTTTATAGTTCATGATCCGATTTGGAATAGATTTTTATGTCACTTGTGCCCGAATGAAAGGCGAACCATTTCCCAAGCAATATGCTACTCTTTGAAACTTTAATTTGAAAGAGCTTGTATTCAAAAAATGTCATGCATTAAACTAAACTTAATCTCTATGCTGGCTGAATAAGATGGTCATATAAAACAAACTAGCCGTTGTAAGAACTTCATATAAAATAGACTTGTATTTCCTGGGTTATGAGTGTCAGCTAAAATACTTAGAAGTATGCAAACGCCACGTTCCTCAGCACGCTGATCACCATAAGACGACCCAGTAAATATTTAGAAAGGCTTTTCCTGCAAAATATTAAATTTAAAGTAAAAACTCTGCTGTGGAAAAACACAGTCTAAATTCAACGTGTCTAAGAAATTACAGACTAACATGCATAAATCTATAAATGTTATAATTATTGAAAATTGCCGAATGTAACGGATTTAATTAAATGAAATTTAAATGTTTGCCAAGAAACAGTAGACGTGTTTTTTTTGCTTAACAGCGTCCTCTGAACAGCAGAAAACTATTTGATTAAAAATCTGTTGCGGGAGATATGTATGGAAGACGATTGTTATTATCATGGCACTTCTAACAGTTTCAATTAATTATGGTCATTTTTTGCTCAAGGTGAGATTAGGAAAAGCAACATGTTCATTTTAAAATGTGGCAATATATTAGATTGAACAACTAACTTGTCCGGAGGCATGTGATATCATTGTAATGACTGATTTCTATAAAGTTGGTCCTAAATTTTCAATGAATGTATTTATATTATGTTGTTTTTTTTTTAGATTTTTTTATTAGATAATCGTTTGCATTTTTCTGAAGATTATATGTAAATAAAGTTAGAAGAATTCTTTGAGTCACTTATTCTTCAACTTAACAATGATGCAAAGGCCATATAGCGACTGAAATGCGCATAGCATTAAATGCCAGCTGTGACTGAATACATATCAAATAATAATCAAATCCATGTTGATCGAAACATTTTTTCCCAGACAAAAAGAGTGATATTGGGAAAAGGTCTCTTTGACCTGTTGTCCCTGGATAGGTCTGTGTTGATATGTTATCTATTTACATAAAATCTTGTAATTTTTTTTTCAACATTTACATAAAATGGAATTATGTCAAGCTGTCAATTGTCAAAAAGTTTGTAGTATCCTCTCATTGATACGGTGATATATAATTTTTTTATTGAAAACATTTCTTATTACATCTTTTAAAACAGAGAGAACATAAGGCGACTGTTAATTAGGCTTACGTATGTATTTTACACTTTTGGGGTATATTTACCTCTACTCATTAAAGTCGTTATAATGCGAATTCAATTTAAATCAGTGAACCACTGAAATGGATGCAACTGGTTCAACGTGCCTGTCTTCAAATTCGAGTTATTAAGCCAATCATTTTCTTTAAATATGGTAAAATAAAAAAAATAAATAAAAGCGCATAATTATTTCTCATATTGCATTTGCATTTTAAATTGATAACGATCTTAACCTATCTAAAATTACTTGAAATTTCTCGGATTTACTACTTTACTGAAGGTTTTCGAGGGTAAGGGAAGTACAATCTGAAAACTGAGACTTTAAAATATCGACCAGGTGAAGGTAAAGAAGAATCAGAAAATCGATCTTTTATAAAATTTACAAAAAAGTTATAAAATCTATAGTAAAATCAACAGAGAACAGGCGGATATTTTATATTATATTATATTATATTTTTTTCTTATTATATTTTATGATATTATATTTTATATTATATTTTTTTCTAAGGAATATTGAACAAATTCGTTTCGTTTTAAGCAATTTTTACGAAGAATTTCAACACCACCATCATTTTCGTTCTGTATTATGTACTTGCCAGTTTAATCCGTGGGCAATCAAATAAATGCACTAAATTAACAGACATAATGCATAATGGCATGTGTCATTAAGACGATACCATAAGAGTGTGTGTGCTATGCCTAATTTGAGAGGATTAAATATTTCTTGAAATTCAGCTCTTTAAAGTATTTCATGTAATATTCTAAACCACGCACTTCTTCAAAATAGACTAGAAACGTCATTGATTCTCCTAAAACGTTTTGATATATCAAATATGTTAAACTTTTAAAATGTTGCCATAGAAATGATAGCCGTGATCATTTAGTGACATGCATTCCCATGTGTCAGTTGATTGCAATGGATACGGATATATATTCCATGCCCGGTAATATCATAATTGTTGTTGATAAAATATTATATAACTTACCCCTAATGCGACCATTGACTGCCGTGCCGGAGATTGATCCTTTATCCCCGCACTATAGAATTTATAAACACGGCGGCATATAAGTGGTGATACCTGAAAGCATTTGCGTTTTTGCAAAGCAATTCTGATACATTTTAGATGTATTCTACACCCAGCGCAAGGCCATACATTTATTGCTTCATTTTCTAACGTCACTAAATGTGTTAAACATGGTATGTATAAATTGCCCAATTTTAATCTTGGAACAGTAAAACATCCGGTGAAATTTTTCATTGTCTAGTGATTATTTTACGCTATATACATTTACGGATATTCAATAACAGACACAAAACACAATTACTATTTTAGTGACATAACTTGAAATAAAAGCTTAATATAAACAGGCATTTGCGGTTACTTTGGTTGTATTCTGCTATGCTTTCTAAGCTGAAAAATGTAGCCAGGGACAAATATAACATATAAGGCTAGAAAAGAGAACATGCAGAGGGAGTGATAGTAGTGACCCGAGCTAGGAGAAAATGGCGTTAGTCAGCGAGAGAAAGAGAGGTTGAAAAAGAGAGTGAGTGGATGGCAAATGCAGAGGAAAAGAATAAAACCCGAGATAGTGGAAAGGGGAAAATATTAAGAAATGAGAGAAGGGAAGGAGCGATGGTGGATGATAGAGAA
>OX457028.1:3525309-3565048 GCA_949752745.1 Protula sp. h YS-2021 | reverse complement strand
AGAGAAGGCTGTGGAAAGAAAGTGATATAAGTTATAGTGAAGGATATAAAGTGACAGACTGAGTGATAGCGGTCGTGATGAAGCTTGAGATAAGATAAACAGACACATATAAGACACATATAGATAAACAAGATGCACAGAAAAAGTTGGCGAGACCTTTAACCTACAAAGATTGATTTTTCATATTATTTGATTCTATATTTGCAGAGCCTGTAAGGATTAACCAATATCAGGCTTTCATTCTTCGACTATGTAGTTACTTTCTACTTGAAATCGTTGCGATTCACGTAAAAGTTTGAAAGAAAAATGATACGAAAAAGTGTGTTTTTTCTATCAGTAGGGGGAGAATGTATGTTCCACCCCCGCCACGTAATCGCTGACGTCAGACCCCCGCCACGTAACTGATGACGTCAGACCCCCGCCACGTAATTGATGACGTCAGAGAAGTGACATCATGAAGCCCCCACGTAATCGATGACGTCAGAGATGGGATAGAAAGAAACTGACCGGAAGTGACGGCATGAAGTCACATCATCTGATTTGGCTATGCATGTTCTGGATACGTATCCAGAACATACATCTATGTTCTGGATAGGTTTGGTATTAATGATAGAAAAAACATAGCCATAAATGATGTCATCTGTTTTGGTTATGTATGTTGTGGATGCGTATCCATTACATACAGCCTGTTTTGGAAAGGGTTGGTATAAGTGATAAGAAACAAACAGTGTTTTTGCGTTGTCTATTAGCTTGATTTTAACCATGTTTTTATCAAAGTATATAACTTTATGTTTTTTATTATTGATGGCATTTACTAAAACAAAAATTTAAACGGGGATAACTTTTAAGCTACTGGACCGATTTCAACCATTTTACCAAATTGTTCAGCAGGAGGATATACTGACCGTTGAATATGTGAAAAACGTTGAAACTGCGTTTATCCATTAAAAGGCAGACATATACTAAATAGTTTTATTGATACACTTAAATACATAGCACTTAAATCAATAACAATATTACAACAATTTTTTATTTTCGAAGTCTTTATTATAAAATTTAGTCAAATAAGTCTAGGTTTCTTCATCTGTTTCACTCTTTTTCACCTCACTCTCCTCATCCACATCACTTTCTTCGTCGTTGCTTTCGTCATTGTCACCTCATCTAGAAGCTCTGTAAAGAATGCATAGTTACTTCTAATAGCCGCCTTTAGTCCTTTGAATACTAGTAATGTTTTTCATCAACAAAGTAATTACAGTCTTCTACAATATTTTGATAATATTCGCTTTGTTATAGACGTTGGGCATATTTGAGTAGTCTCATAAACAGTTGTTTTAGTCTACGCTTATAAATGGGTCGAAGGTCATTACTTGCTCTTTCACCTGCATCTTCAGCCCCTTGTTCTTCATATTCTGAAACCTTTTCTTGAAATTTGTCACCATGGTAGACTTCTTGAGTTATATTATACCAAACAGAGTCTTTTTCTGACTGACTTTTAGAACTGCTGTCATCATCACCCTCGCCACAATGTTGCCTATGTTTTAACAAAGCTTCTTGACTGTTTTATAACGCACCACATTCTATATAAACGTATACATTCTTTTCAGCCATGTTGATGCTTTGACTTTCCACAGAAGGCTTATCTAAAGTATCCGCGATATGTGTGTTTTTAGTATCGCATATCTATCTCAATTCTTCATCATTTCTGAAGTGTGTGTATGCATTAAGTGTCTTGTAATATTTTGTGGCCAATGGTAAGATTTCGATCAAATGTTGCATTGATTATCTTTTCGGTTCCACATCCAGTTCTCAAATGATAATTTTTTTCAGTTTCAATATATATATGACAACAACGGTGACAACAACTCAACAAAACCGTCATCAATAACAAAAAACAAAACGTTAGATACTTTGATGAAAACATGGTTGAAATCAACCTAATAGACAACGCAACAACCACCACAACGCAACAACATCAACGGAACAACAACGACGTTGTTGCATTGTTGCTAAGTTGTTGATTTGTCAATCAACAAATGTTGTAACATTGTTATTAATTTAAGCGCTATGTATTTAAGTGTATTAATAAAACCATTTAAAGTATGTCTTTTTTATAATATGTAAACGAAGTTTCAACGTTCACTTTATACTCTAATAAAGGTAATAATCCTGCTGAACAGTTCGGTAAAAGCTGGATGAAATCGATCCAATAGTATTAAAGTTATTCCCGCTTAATTTTTTTCTTTGGGAAATGCCGTCATTATTAATAATGAAAAATATAACTCAGATATTTTAATGAAAACATGATTCAAATCAACCTAATAGACAACGCAGCAACAACATAGCAGCACCAACACAACAACGATTCAACAACAACAACAACAACAACAATAACAACAACGCAACACCAACCCAACAACAATGTTTTTCCTGTCATTTACACCAACCCTTTCCTAAACAGACTATTCGTTCTAGATACGTATCCAGAACATACAGTGCCAAAAACAGACCCCAGCAATACGGTGACCGATCAAATGCATAATGTATTTGAATGCAATCTTTGTGTTTTCTCTACTCTACAATTATTATAATATGGGCACATTTTGAAGGTACCTTTGAAGAAAAAATATGATAAGGTGATTTCAAATAATTTGGTCAGTTCTCAGTTTAAGTTATTCTGTAATGGAAAGTACATACACTAAAACATTATTATCTACTGTTTAATAACGCCTCATTAACGGAAGAAAATTGCCATCACGGTGGCGCACATGTATCCTAAATCGTTACTGAATGTACTCATGGCTATTTTACATGCACTTGAAACCTTGAATCATATATGTAATTTCGACCAAGCTTCTTTATTTGTAAAATAAAGAATTTTAGGAAATATTTCGTAGACAATCAAAACAATCGTAGACAATCAATGCTATTGAGCAAAATTACGTACATGATAGCACTTTGCTTTCTCAAGAGTATGAAGATGGTTAAGGTATGCGTTAAATATTCATTTTTATATAACCGTTTCCTATATTACAATCTTGAAGCTACCATAATTTGTTACGACCATTATTCTTTAACTTTAAACGAACGAAATTATTTCAAATATAAAAAGTAATTGTGGCAAAAGGTTGATGTATTACAGTTCCTTCAACTTAATGGCTGAATAACTATTAATATTGATAATTTAGATAGTCCTCGGGAAAGCCTTGCTAGAATCAGAGGTGGCTAAAATGCGGCTTATGTTTTATCAACAACAGATATTATTTTAGACCAAATATTTTTATTTTTAGTTGCATGGATAAGTCACCATTGCTTCTATTCAAATACTTTAAAATATAGTTTTCTATGTAGGTAATGATAATTGTTGACTGGAGAGATCTATCAAAGTAGAAGAAAACATTTGTTTTTGTAGTTTTCGTTTTATTATGGGTTTTTAAGCTTGTCAAGGAAAATTGCATTGATCAAGTATAAGTTCAATTTAGCTTCCTCAACTCAGGATTTTGCCATACCAGTCGAATCTGTCGAAACACAACTTTACGAAACATGACCATAAGGGTTGTTTATGCCTCTTGTTTTTCTTTTAATCCGGCGATGTACTAATCTTATCTAGATTTGGAAATAACATGAAATTACTATGTATGATTTATTAAAGACAATTTAGAAGACCAACGAAGAATAATCGAGAAACTAAGACTTGGGAAAAAAGCTACGCCAAGACAATAAGGAGGTCGAAAATGGAAGGGGTGAACAGCCGTCTTTTATCAAAGACGTTGACACAAACTGTAATAAAATCGATGCAGGACATATGGATCTTGTTTCTGATCATAAAGGAAAAAAATTCTTTCGCTTGAGATACAATCAGAAACGTTGTACAGGAAAATCAATGGACACAAACAGTTCGCTTGCATTACTCAATTGTGAAGTTACTTCAGCACATCTACATGGTTAACCAAATAAATATACAAATAAAAGTGATAATATTATGGAATATTCCAGTAATAATAAAATGGAATATTCCTTAAAAAAAGTCTTGTGTTTTATTAGAGCGGATTGATTTGATTCTTTAAGATAATACTCGACCACGTAATGGAATCCTTGAATGTCATGAGTTCACCATAAAAGTTTTGTTGAAGACACAATATTAAATTAGTGATAGTGACACAACGATAAACTTGTTTCCATTTCAAACATTATATTTCAGCTGAGTACAATGATTACGGCTGCCTTTACGACGTAACCTATATGTCATTTCCAGAAAACTCATTCAATAATGTGACCATTGTAACTATTGGAAAATATGGTACACCTTGCTCTGAATATTGTACTCCAAATGCTACCATTCATTGTCATGAAGTCGTGTCAGAGGTTGATCCTATGAATTTAATCAAAATTAAATCTAAATACTCTCTTAAAAATAAAAGTTACTGGCATTATTACCACCAGCACTTTTAAGTCCGATTGTCACATGTTAAGCATTGAACATATTGCTTTGGAATGACAAGGCACAAATCACCAAACAGCTGACGTCGGTAGGGCGAGTTCAATTAACGAGGGGTGTAACGGTAGTAACAAACAACTTGAATTCTACATATAAACAGCCAGACCTTCACATGGCTCCCAAAAAATAATCTAATTTTTCCTAACTGTTGAAATGACATTAATTATACATTGCTAAAATTTGTCTTGAATAAATCATACATAAGTAACTTCATGTTATTTCCAAATCTAGATAAGGTTAGTACATCGCCGGATTAAAAGAAAAACAAGAAGCATAAACAGCCCTTATGGTCATGTTTCGTAAAGTTGTGTTTCCAGAGATTCGACTGGTCTGGCAAAATCCTGAGTTGAGGAAGCCAACTTGAACTTGTACTAGATCATTTCAATTTTTCCTTGACAAGCTTAAAAACCGATAAACAGAACTAATAGCACTACAAATTACATTTTAATTGACTTGATACATTTTCTGCAGTACATACATATATGCTTGCTACACTACTTCTACAAGAAGAACTAGTTTATGTATAGGTCTTTCTAGTTCTGTGAGATTGTGTAAGCGCTTGCCAGATTTAGACAGATCTCGGTCACCTAGAACTAACCGGACGCTACGAACCCGATAGATAGATTGACCGTAGAAATTCTAGCTAGCCTCCACTGGTTTCTCGATGATTCCCCATCCCTAACCAGAACTACATCGTTAACCTGAATAGGTACATATTCCAGACACCACAGCAGCCAAAATTGATTAACCAAAAATTGAACTCTTCTCCAACGTTTAATGAAGTACAGATCTTTACGTTTTTGAAATTCTCAGCAAGGATAATTGACCTCGGACAGCAATGAACTGTCGTAGAGCGTTAATAAAAGAGCTTGCTTTCAAGGAATTTGCAACGTCGAAATGAACAGCGTGTGAAGCAAGACAAATAAACAGACATACCCATCTTTTGACCTCTTTCCTTTCCTCACGAACAACAAACTTTCCAAAGTCTACACCACAAAAGGTGAACACTGCACTTGACTGTACACGATCGTGTGGTAAATCTTCCATTCTCGGAATCTCTGGGGCAGTGCGTATACGTCTGCACTTGAAGCAATCTGAATGTAGCTCTAGATGATACAGAATGATACTCTAGATCTCTGCAACAAATAATTCAATTTCTTGATGCCAATATTTAGTGCTCTGCCTCTTCTTTGATGCAGAATCTTGGAATGGCAGTATACTACTACAAACTTGCTCAGGTGAGATTTCCTGGGAATGACAACTAGATGCACCGTTTCATCAGGCATGCCACTGCGTCGGAAGCGACCTCCGACTCTGATGAGACCATCTTGCAGGAAGCAATCCAGTTTGCTCAAAGACTTTATGAATGGACGGAATGACCAGCAGATAGCGCATAGGAAATTAGATCTGTTGACCTGATTGCAACACTTCGGCCTCTGCTGAAGCTAAGTCTGCAATGAATCAAACAGATTTGTTTTGGTCTTGTGCCTTTGACTTCATTGATGTTTTCCCTTACGAGTATCAAGGTCTGGAACTGTCTTACGTAACCGAAGTCAATCTGGAATATGACTAAATTGGCTAACATTGAAATTCGGTGAGGCTGTACTAGCAAAAGAGTTACTTCCTTAACTTCTGGATCTGAGTAGCATCAATAATAAAATTCCTGTGTCTGAGACAATCTGGGCTCACACAAAAATACGGGACTACTAAATCATTTGGACTGAAGGAACTCGTTCACTAGGCTGCCTCTAGAAGCCAAGTTCGCAACATTCTGTGACCCAGGCACAACTTGCCATTGTTTCCTGTGAGAGCGTGACAGGATATAACCATTCGATTGGCCACAAACACGCGAAATTAGTTATACACTCCAGCACGACTCTATCGTCCAGACTCTATCCGTCTGGAAGAAGTGCATTGCATTTGGTAATTCAAGTTCTCGTTCTAACAGCTGGACGATTTTGACAGCTAAATCTGACATCTGACATACGGTCAATCCCATTTTGCCATCTCAATGCCACATGCCCAGAATCTTTATCATCCCGTCCTGCGCCACTTGTACAGATGTCCTGAAGAATCCTCTTTCCAATCAGGAAAGATATATATAAAGCCCAAGTAGTCGTACTATTGAGGAAACTGTCGATAATATCCCTCGCCTCGTTATGCGCTTTTCTTTGGCTACAACTCTTAAACACGTCTGTATAAACACTTCATTTAACGCCAAGCGCACTTTCTGATGGCGTTTACTTTCGTGTCATAACTACTGTGGTTACCCGCTTCCCTGGTAAATTTGAGACGAATTTATGAAGCTGCAGGTTTGCTCTTGCGTATAGCTGCACTGTCCTTTGGATAAGGCTAATTGCTGATGCTTCATTGCAGAGTGATGTGAGACCGTCATTCGCATAAAATTGTGATCTGATGAAGTCTCCAGCATCAGTTTCACAAACGCCCTCATAATCCTTTGCGGCTTGTTTGAGTCCGTAATTGAAACATGAAATAGCCCCAAATATGTGTACACACATTCTGCATAAGGCTCCCGCGACAAGTCACCACCTGACCACTATAAAAAGCGAAGGAAGTTGCGTTGGTGTTGAGGCACTCTATAATGGTAGAACATTTTCTTGATATCACAAGAAAATGCATCTCTCTCTCTCTCTCTCTCTCTCTCTCTCTCTCTCTCTCTCTCTCTCTCTCTCTCTCTTCTGAAACGCAGGAGCGCACCCACAAGTGAGTTTGTCAAATTCGGTCTGCTGAGTAGGCAGTCTTTCAATGATTTCCTTTCGAACCAATAATTGCAATCGAAGACGACCGCCAATTTTCCTTGTGGATGTGGAATATAGCACGATATATCACCATGTTTTCAACTTACTCGGCGAAGCCTTTGTCTAGCATTTTGTTTTAGAAAGGAAACATACTGTTTCTTATACTCCAGCTTTTAGACCCTCCCAATCTTCTATGAGCTAGGGCACGGTTTTTGGTAACTTTGGATCTTACTCCCTAAAGGGTAGAGGCAAAACAAAGTGTCCTTCTTTATCTTATTTTTTACTTTACCTGCCATCAGAGTCATGAAGGTGCGATCATCGACAAAAAGATCCATTCCTTGTCGCTTTCCAGAGCCTTCAAGACTTCTCAAGGGCACAAACTTTTCCTAGTCCTAGACTATAAAGCAATGTGATTAATAAAGCTTTAGAACAATGTAACATTTTATCAAGAGGTTAGATTTATGCATAACTTAAAATAAAGAAAAAACATGAACGGAGTGTTTTAGTTTCTTAGCAAACTAAGCGAAAATCAATTCTTGTAAAAAGCACAAAATTAGTCGAAAAGAGTAAATGGCATATTTTAGCGGTTCTGGTTAAGCTATTCGTCAACGTATTCGTCATAGTTTCCATTACGTATATCTGTGAGATATGATTTAAAGACCTACTGAGTTGCATTAACACCCTTTCAGATAATGAAGCATAGTATTATTACTTAGGAATAGCAGTAGTAGAAATAGTTAACGTTTATAGCTGTTTGTTTATAGTCTTTCAGAGTGTTTAATCGAAACAGTCATAGTATGGATTAAGCAATTATAGCTTTTTGGCAGTATCACGATATGTCTTACGGTATGTCTACCTCTTAAGATTTGAATGTAGAACACGATGATTAAACGTCATGAGCATTTGTCTTTCGTACCACCAGGGTGATTTTTTTTCTAAAACCGTCTCTTGATGCCTGGAAGGAGGTCCCATATCCTACCATATAATCAAAGTTTGACATGCTCTGTTTTTGCTTGGTGTAAACTAAGAGCTAAATGCTAACTCAAGAATCAGTTCCGGCAACATTTAAGTATCTAAGTATTATTTAACATGTGTATCGTTGATGAATAAAATGATTCAAGATTTATGCAATTACGAATATTATGTACCCATTCCTGATGACAAAACAATTAGGCGTATAGATAGTTCAATTTTTACCAGCAGAGTTGAACGATATAAGCCATATTGGGATTTTGAGCATTATAAAAGTGAAAAATGAATTGCACGTATCTATCTCAAAAATCAACTTGTTGTGTCTGATGTCGGACACAATCTCAAAGTTTAACCACTTCATCATGGTAGGCAGTACAGTGTACGGAAACAGATGAGTTACAGGTTTCTTTTTATGTTTGTAAACAATAAACTATAGTCCATTCAGATATAGTGATATAGTGACACATGTAAGGGCCTTAACTCCATGGTAAATGGTTGTGTTCTCCTTTATGCAAATCGATATATCCAATCAGTGATATTAATAAGCTAATAACGAGATGAAGCTATTTTATAGAACGAACTAAATTGCTTAACGATTAGGGTTTGCATTTGTTATAAAGTACCATTGACAATGTACGTCGAGGGATGTCTCTGTTGTTCAAGCTAATACTATGACCCACCGATCGGGCGCTGTAGTTGTATACAGTCATTGTGGTTTAATCTGTCAGTTGTTTCGCCACTCTAGAAGTATAATAATACAAACAAAGATATTTTTCAGCTACTTAAGTAGGAAAAAATAGGGAAAAGGAAACACACATTAACCACCACGAATATTGTCTTTTCTGCTATTAAATGCACCCACAATTAAGGCGTTATGTATGAGCAATTTAATTACGTCTGAATAACGGCATAGATAATTGTGATTGCGAGTCACCTTGGGGCATATGCATCTAGGATATAGCTGACTACAGTTATTCCTATTTTGCATGCAACACCCTTAATTCACAAAAAAAATCGAGATCAAAGCAAGTGCGGAGATCAATGCACTTGTGATCTTTTAGTTGCTTACAAACAAAGGAATAAGGTGTTTTAATAAATATTTAAGAGCGACCAGGAACAAACATAGCAATGCTAATAGGCAACAATGCGTATATGATATCACTGTACTAACAGGTTTGGAGGTGGTTAAGGTATGAATTAAATATACAAGAATTATATAATTTTTGTGTCACAAGAAAAGATTATGTCATATTATCTTTGAAATTCACATATTATATAATAGCTTTTTAATTACAGTATATTCTTATTTTGAAGCGGCAAACTCTTATTCATTAAATTTAAATGAGCAAAATATCAGTAACAATATCAGTCTGGTGAAAAGGGAATGAGCTACCTCCTGAATAAGTAAAATGTTGACAATTTAGCGCAGCGACATAGTGGAAATTCTTGGGATGGACTTGCCAGCCTAAAATCAGAGATGACCGAAATGCGGCTTATAGTTTCACCAACAACAGGTATTATTGTAAACGAAGTAGTTTCGCTTTAAGTCCGGTATAGTGATAATTGTTGATTATTTGCAAGCGTAAACTTTAGAAACAGGAGAATACCAATTATTTTATGTTTCTGCACTTTCTTTTAAATTGACTGCCGTATTAACCTTAGCTAGGTGTGAAATATCTTGAATAAACCTTATCTGTGCTTCGTTAAAGAAAGTTATAGAAGATCAAGGAAGAACAAATCGAGAAACGCAGACTTGTAATGAGCCTGGAAATCAAAAATGAAGAACAGTCGACTTTGATCGAAGACGTTTGCAAAGAGAAAAATAAAATCAGTCCAGGACAATCGGATTTTGTTTCGGAACAAAGTCATTTCGTTCCAGAATTACTCATGAAGGTTTCACAACAAAATCGATTAATGAAAAAAGCATGTTTACATTGGGCACTACTGAGCAATTACTCCTGTATTAACAACGTGCTAAGTCAATAAACAAATATACATATATACACACACACATATATATATATATATATATATATATATATATATATATATATATATATATATATATATATATATATATATATATATATATATATATATATAATACTTGTCCCGTTTATGGTGTGTATGTGTTTTGTGTCAGCGTTCATAGTGTCAGCCTTGAGAGTTATTACATTTACATAGAATTGGTCAAGGGAACCACTATGCTGATTAGTAGCGTGGCTAGAAATGGGCACAGGCGGTCACCTCCCTGGCGCTCCCCACCTGGCGGTTTCCCCCCTGGCGGTCTCCCCCCACAGACGGTGTCCTTCCCGTCCTCCCCCCCCCCCCCAGGGCAGACTTTTTTGAAACTTGCATCAGCAAAGCTTGTACATTTCATTCCTTTTTTCACTCTCCCCCCTCAAACTTGTTTCCCTAATGATGTATGAGCACCAAAGGGTTATTGATGTTTTTAATCTATGCAATTAAGTGATTGATGTATTGAGTTTTCGAATGATTGTACTGATGTTGTACTGACTGTATAAAGTAAAACTGTAAAGATTTTTTTTTGGAGACACAGCAAAACTGGTGATCTGTAAATTGAATTTCGTGATCGCATTTGAAAGATCAGTTTACAGTAAGTGTTTAATTCTTATTTCGTATTTGAATTTTAAGGCAGATTTGTTTTCTATTGATGATTATGTAAGTAGATGAAAGGTGAGGTCAAAAATAAAAAAAAAGGAATGAAATGTTTTGCTGATTTAAGTTTTAAAAATCTGCCATGGGGGCAAGAAGGACGGGGGGGGGCAGTCAGCCTACGTGGGGAGATCGCCAGGTTGAGTTGATAGGGGGAGTCCGCCGGGGGGAAGACCGCCGGAGGAGACCGCCTAGACCACTAGAAATGACGATTGTACACATATTTCATTCGCACACTGCAGCGCACATATAGTACTAGAGTGTAATGCCGGGGAGGAAGTGTGGGTACGCTGTAATGCTAATGGATCATATGTATTCTACATCGTCTACAATGTCACACTTTTATGGCTACCTTATCCAAAGCGATTGAATCCATATTAAAACTGTTGAGAGTTTTACAGTTTTACTTGCATAAAACAATTCTAATGACGTGGTTTTGAAACAGAAAAAATGAGGCAAAGAAAAATAAATTATGATAAGATATGTATTGTATATTTTGGTGGAAATTTCTATTTTTTTCGTGATTTCAATTGCAAAAGAAGGTGTTCTTGCAAGACTTTCTCTTAAAATACTCATATCGGCTTTAGTATTTTCGCAGAGATGGAAACACCGCTCCAGGCGGTGGTGTTGCAACAGTATGCAAGAGCAGCTTTAAGGCAAAGCAAGTTTCGTTTTCAAATTACACCTCGCTTGAGTACTGTGCGGTTGAAATGTGCTCAAATGGAAAATTCTTCAGGGTAATTGAAATCTGCCTCCCCCAAAAGGTAGAAATAGCGTATTCGAGTAGGAATTCAATTCGCTGGTTGAAGAAAAATGCATTGGAAATATACCTGTACTGCTTTCTGGTTATTTAAATGTTCATGTCGATCATTCGTGTGACTTATTCACCCAAATATGCACAAATCATTTATCGACCAAGCCGACCCACGAAAAAGGATACATTTTAGACCATTTAATTATACGAAATAGTGATGTTATCAAAATAACTCAAGTTCAAATATGTGATTTATCTCAGATCATTACATGGTTTCATGCAAATTAAATGTGCAAAAGCCAACCAGTGGGCGAAAAAGTGTACTTTTTCGGAAATATGATGAAATAGACATACATTCATTTCGAAATGACATCTCAAGCAGCAACTGGTAGCCTCCTATCAGGACATGGATCTGGCTACCCTCGTTTCGCAATACCACACTGATTTGACCAATTTACTGGATAGAAATGCACCACTTCAGGAAAAAACTATAATTACAAAATAAAGCACCATGGCACAGTGCTCCTGTGAGGGATGAACTTTGGCTCTGCAAAACTACGAAAGAGCTTTTCGCAAATATGGCAAACTAGAAGAAAAGATCAAATTTAGAGAGAAATAAAATGCCTACAAAAACTGTCTAAGACAAGAAAAAGAAAACAAAATTGCGTTGGAATCGCCTGGTGCCAATGTCCCTGGAAATTCTTGTTATAAATTGTAAAAGTAAGTTGAATGTACTGCTGTTTGAGTGATGCTAGCGTTATTGTTTTCTTGTATTTTGCAAATAATTATTTTCATTCTTTAAGGTATGGTTGGACGACTGTAAGGGATTTTATGGGAGGCCTTTTTTATTGAAAAAATTGTAAACGAGTCCAATGTGTTGCTTGGGGAATAATATGAAATATAAAATACACAATGATGTGAAATATACTGCTAGATGAGTAAAGTTAGGTAATTCTTGAGTAAAATTAAATTTTGTGAATATATTGCGTTACCGACTTGATCTTGTCTGACTGACCTACTTTGACTGACCTACTTGTTTTGACTAAAAGTATAATTTGTATAATTCGCTATTAAAGTTTGTCAATAAAGTTTTCGTTATTCCTTAAAGTGTGGTTGGACGGCTCTAAGGGGTGTTATGGGAAACCTACTTGTATTGTAGTTTGTAAATAAAGTTTTTTATTCCTTTTAGCGTGTGGGTGGACGGATGTAAGGGATGTTATGTGGGGCAGTTTTTTATTAAAAAATTTGAAAGTTTTTTGCAAGAAATGTATAGATGTAAATAAAAGATTACATAAGTATCAAAGTAAAATTAAAAATCCTAGTGTGTTTTAAATCTCAAAACCTTGGAAGACATACATGATATCAGCTGTCTTCTGGCGTTCTTCAGATCATTCAATAATAGTCCTTCCCGCTCTTCTTCGCATTTCAAATCTCTTTAAATTAAGTAAAGCAACAAATATTGTAAAGGGGCAAATTCCCACTTATCGATCCTTGCTCACGCCAAGGTTTTTTATACAATTAATGCTGACACCCCCTAGGGATTCAAGCTGGAACGGCCCATTTCAGTATAATGTGGCAGGGTAGTCTCGATATACCCATCTATGCAGCTGAAAATGACTTAAAGCAACAATACAACAACAATAACACTCTCACTTAAACCCCAACAAATGGTAGTCTTTGGGGTGCGATGGCAAAATCCGAAATGGGTTTTCAATATCAGCCATTGCAATGGGAAAACACCGCCACCAAATCCCAACGCCTTCTGCAAAGCGTTGTATAAACATTCATAGAATTTCATAGCATTTTGAGTACATGTCCATAAACGGTCAAAATCCTACACTGGGCAAGCGTTTCTTTTTCAAATACCACTCGCATTGGTCATCTTGTAACTTCTTGCTTATTTCTACCCACCACCCGTATTTGTAGCTCATGTGCGGAAAAGTAGACGATATGAAATGTTTGTTTAAACAAAGGGGCTGTGAACGATTGCGGAGGGGCTTGACGGCGCACAAAAGCTTATCGGCAAACAGTTTCAATGGCTTTTACTGCACATAAGCAATTAATTACAAACTACTTTTAAAAATAAAAAAAAAACAAAAAAAAATCAAATATACGCATCAAAAATACAAAGCCCCCAGCGGGGTTAATATGTCACTACAATTCATTTTGTTTTCAACTGCATAAAAAAGCAGGGCTGGCTTAAACAGACGGACAGACTGACCGTATGATCCACCACATAATCCTGTTTACAGACACAGTAACAGGATTAGCCCTATATCTAGTTGAATTAAACATCTTATTATGTACAAGCTTGTCAAAATAATACATGTAGGTCTGACGTTGTGCTCCTAACTTTTTATTGGAACATATTTTTGATGGCGTCAGCAGAAACGTCGAAATAGGATAAGCCTATGCGCACGATATCTTAGTAACGGAAAGTCATACTGACTTCAAACCAGAAAGTGATGTTTCTCCGTGATGTCCGATGATATTTCAAGCTATTAGTCTTCGTATACCGTTTCATAAGGTACATGATAAAGAAAACAGTTTTGATGTTTTCTGTCATAACTTAGCACATATAAGCACTGTCATGGCTAATGTAATGCAATTCAACATGTATCCTGCTGTAACGCGGCTACACAGTAATAAATATGGAGACTGGCATTCTTCCAAGTCGTATCATTAACTGCTTGTTATTCTGATTCTCCGAAGCTGTATCCAACACTTGGCTTTTGCAGACGGTCGTTCCCCATTTCGTGTGTAGTAGGGGTGCCCAAGGGTACTGGAAAAGCCTGGGAAAAGTCGAAAAATAAATTCCTGGTATGTAAAAATGGAATTTTAAAATTTTACAAATATCGTTATGTTCCCAGTCGGGAAACAGACTTCAGCTTTCCGTATGATAAACCTAATGTTGTTATTTGCTATTGTACTGCACACTGATAACGAAATAAACTGAAATAAAAGGCTTAAAGAAACAAAAAAACTCGTATTTTTATGACACTGAAACGTAATGTAATGTGGATGGCGTAATAATTTCGTCTCAGCTGCGTCTATCCCATACAAACACCTCACTTATAAGAGCACATTATGGTTAAAAATTATTAATTTTTATAATTTTTAACCAGCTATGCAATTTTTTGAGAGATTATTTTAATACAGTTGTGAAGGTATAAATTTCTTGTGATGAAAAAATAACTTTCGACTAATTTAACGGGTTAGTAATAAAATGTGAGGAAGTTGAAAAAAAATTTCGGGATGGTATGAACTTTCACTCACGTCACATAAATGTTAAATTTATTGTTGAATAAGAACTTAAAAAATGCAATCAATTCTTTAACTGAGTTTAAATATTACAAAAATTTCGATTCCAATATATATATATATTGTCACATATATATATATATATATAGGATTAACAACAAAACATCGAGAGACAAAAGGCCGAGCGACAGAAGGTCAAAAGTGGAAAACACGACAAAATGTCGAGATTTTTTAAACTTTTTTTCAATTTTTATTTAACAGTATTTATTGACAAAATAAAATTACAATAAAATAATCAAACTTTCTTTATTCTATTGTTACATCAATCACTGGAGATTACTATGCTGTGAGAAAGATTAGTGTGAGATAATTCTAAACTGCAATTAATTCCTTCATCTCAATTCACTAATAATACATGCACGAAGCTTTGTAATTGCACTTTAACTTGAGTCAAATCTATCGAACACATGTTGAAAGTTTTTTGCGATTCTTATAAATCTAGGGGTCAAAATCAGACAGACCAGTAAATTTAAAATTCATTTAATTTAAACCATTACACACCGTCGAATTATTATTATTATTATTATTATTATTATTATTATTATTATTATTATTGCTATTATTATAATTAGTATTGTTGTTATTATTATTATATTTATCATTGTTAGCAGCACAGGCACGATGATTGAAACTTATATCCAATATTACCATGCTTGCTACTTATGCACTAGATAAAAGGAAAGCGAAATGATACACTTGGAAAAAACTTTCTGTATTATTATCATTTACATAAAATATAACAGCGGATCGATGTATTGAAACATGCAGTTGACAACTCAAATAGATTACTGAAACTTGCTGGTTTTTGCTGATTTTGAGCGCAACAAGCGCGTCCTGTAGACAAAAACATCCATTTTCCATTCTCGTTTTACTTCCAGGCAGGTCCTAACTACTTATGTCATGCCGCGTCAGGTCAAAGTCATTCATTTCCACAATAACACTCTCTGCTTATACATCCACGCACTGATTTCGCCGTACCGATATGTTTTATTGTTGTCGTCAATGTGGCTACCCATATGTTTGGCTATTGTCATCTACGGGGCTGCTCATGTGTTTTATTATTGTCATCTGTGTGGGTACTTATATGTTGTGCTATTATCATCTTCGTGGCTATTCATATGTTCTGTTATTGTCATCTGTATAGCTACTCGCATGCCTTGTTATCCTCACCTATGTCTTTTCTCATATGTCGATTTATCTGTGGGTACTAATACAGCTAGTTATTGCCATCTATGTATCTACACAGATACTGTGCTACTGTCATCTGTGTAAGTACTCATATGCTATGTTATTAATTGTCATCTATGTGGCTACTCATATTTTTTTATTTGTTATCTGTGTGGCTATTCATCTGCTGCCTTATGCTTATCTATGTCTATGTTTGCATGTCGTTATTATTGTAATATATGTTGCTGGACATATGTTTTGTTATCGTCACCTCTGTGACTACTCACATACTTTGCTATTGTCAACTAAGTGACTACTCACACGGTTTGTTGATGCTATCCATGTCGCTACTCACATGTTTTTTAATTGTCAACTATATGGGTATAATCGGTATATAAAAAACACATTATTATTATTATTATTATTATGTTTTGTTATTGTCATCCGTGTGGCTACTCATACGACTTGTTATTTTAGTCTTTTGGCTACTCATATGAAGATCATTGCTCCGTGTGCGGTTTAATAACAAAATCCACGTGAATAGGTGGACTGATCCAAAAAATACCTGTAGCAATGGTAATGCTGAATTAGGTTTTATTTCACACAGTTTTAAGTTAGACTTTATTTTATCAAGGATAAATACCTCCCTAGAGTCCAACTACATGTCGAATTTATAGCTGTTCATGTTATTTTGCTTATATTAGCAAAAAGAATTTACAGAGAGAGAAAATAATGAAATGTCGTGATGCCCAGTACGAGTTAAACTTTGAATGTTAAATTTTTTAAGTGTTTGTGTTCAGTCAACTACAAGTATTTGCTAACTCATTGAGCTAATTATACAGGAATAATGTGGATTGAAAGTGGTTTTACAACAAAATTATTAGCAAAATTCGATCTCAACTACCTTGATACTTAATGCCGCAAGTGTAACTATAAGGACACAAAACTGAACAAAATATACATGTTAAAAGTATGCACTTGATTATTTCATTGTTCATTAAAATGAATGGTGAATTAATGCGATAGGTGTGGGCATTGTCTGACACAGATAACAGAATACTTGCTAAACGACCATTGAAGTATCAAGGTTTGATTTATAAATGTTTCAGTAACATCAATTATATACATGCAGAAGATGTATCTTTCTCATAGTGCGTGAATACCCACAATACTGATCAGTTCTGAAGTAGATAACAAGGTTCTACATCGTATACTGTACTGTAAACTGGATAATGGCGCGAAAACGGAACTCGTCCTTTAAGGGAGTAGTATTAGCAGCAGCCTTTTTAAGTGGCGCAACAGAAAAAGCGTTGTTCCGAGTGTTAGTGGTATACGTCACAGAGTGGCAGGATGTTTTCTCGACCAGTAAGACACACCTCGTTGCTATCCTAGCCGTACTGGATACTGTTATTTGTTTAGCAGGTAATAAACTATTATGTTTTTGATATAATTATTTTTGATAAAGTACACATCTAAAAATCTCTCTGTATACATTTCATCTTGTGCGAGATTATATTGTCCCACTAGGTTCGATGCATAGTTTTAGCTTTTGATTACATGTTTAATAAACTATAAAGCGAATTTTCTTCGTAACATGACAACATTCAATGTTTATCGAAAGGCACATCGTGGACTTGTGGGACCTCATGGTGGTGCGTTGTATCTTTAAAAAAGAGAAAATCTTGAAATGTAATCGAAATGAAGATTACTATTATTCGAAAAATTTGTATTTGTATAAAATGACCTAATATTTTTATATTACATGTAACCTAACGCAGTTATATATATATATATATATATATATATATATATATATATATATATATATATATATATATATATATATATATATATATATTCCTTGACGGGGAATTAAACATATACCCTAAACATTTCAGGGAATACGCGTATTCCCTGATAACACAGATTCTCTGTAACATATATATAGTATATATGACGTAATAACTGATAGGACTAACTGTTTTAGTATCCTAATAAGGAGTTGGCGACTTAATTCGCTTAAAAGGGGTGGTCAAATATTTCACATTTTTTGATATCTGATCTAACCCATTGTATGCTCCTAGCTGACTGTAGGTGGCGGCAATCGGAGTGAAACTCTAATTGTTGTTAATTGAGTATGTTTATCTAAGTTAGCAGAAAATATTTATCATAGAAAACATCTGTTAACGAAGTCATTACCTCGGGTAACAGCCTGTTAATACTGTTTTAAAAACTTGGCCATTGCTTCTATTATTTAGTTTCCTTGAATTTTAAGGTCAATTGTTTCGGTTTTCACTAATATTGCAATAACATTGTGAGAGCAATAATAAGTGTAATGGGAGGACATAAATGTTTATTAGTTTATGTTTATTTTATATTTATGCTCAGGTCAACTGTGGCTTTTAAAGCCCTTTGTTTAAAGAAAATCTCTTTAATTTTATTATATTCCATTGAATTAACGCAGATGTTGGAAACAAATATGATAGAACCGTGTCTGCATGTGTAGCCCAATGGATAATACGACAGAACATCTATCACCAGTATAATACATTTGCATAAAATGAAAATAGGAACTACGTATTATGAATGACAAAAGGGCGTGGAAACTTTTTTAAGAACGATTAATAACTTCATTTATTTTTCCCTTTCAAATTATTTCGCTGACATTCATTGCATCACTAATTCATCATTTTATAGATTTATGTGACGCGTAATGTATTGTTTGCACTTATATACAGCACAACGTTTGTACTTAATTATGTATCAAAACCCCAACTGAATCATACATTATAAGATTTGCGAAGTGGTTTGTACCTATTTATACATCAAACTGTAATCGAATTGTAGAAACTGAATAAAGCGAAATATGTGGTTTGTATTCAGGAATACATAGAAATGCTGCTGAATTGTAAACAGTAATTAACTCAAAGTACATTGTTTTCACTTAAGTATATATCAGGTTGTACCTGAATTGTAGAAGTGATGAAAAAAATGCATAAATTACACTTATTTACATCAAAATATGGTTGAATTGTAGAAACTATAGTTGAAAATGCACGGCAATACGCATAGGTATACTCTATGGGTTCACATCAAAATGCTTGGTGATATAAGAACATCATATTGTTCAAAAGTTTATAGAAGTGCACTGTGCAGTGGGAGACTGTATTATGAACTATACTTTATATTCAGAGTTTTTAAATTACTCCAAAACGTCTTGGAATACATTTTTGCAGTACGCATAATCCATTAAAATCAAATATTAATATAATAAAGGAAAACGTTGTTGGTGTTATATCGTACCTTTGTTTTGCTTAATGGTCTTGTAGGTGTGCTAAGTTCCCCACTCATCCAGAGACATGGCTGCCGCATCATGGCTATTTGCGGTGCACTGCTCTGCGTCTTTGGATTGCTTTTGTCCGTATTTGCACCGTCTCTCTCCTTCTTATACATCAGTTTCGGCGTGACTGCAGGTTTGTTTGTTTGTTTGATGTTTAACGTCCAGATCACCAACTAGGATGGCTATATTAGGACGCACTTACTAAAGAAACAGGTGGGAGAAAAAGAAGGAAGAATGAAGAAATAGTAAAAAATAAGAGTTAGAAAAAAAGAAATTCCGATTTGCCGCGCACGGAACAGAACGCAGTGGGTGTATTTTTAAGATTCCCCCACCCCGCAGGTTTGTATGTTAGTGCTAGTATTAGTCAAATGCTGTATTAAATGGAGGTCAGTTGTCAATCCAGGACAGAAAACTAAGCTAAATCAGAATAAAAAGTTCAGTGTAGAGAATTCAAACTGGCATCTTTCGTCATTTATTAATAACTTATGACTGGTTGGCGTTGTCAAATTAAAAGGTTAATGTCGCTTTATTTGCTCGTCTCTCAAAAGAAATAGTTGTTTAGCCAAGTTGAATGCCTTTGAAATGCTATATAGATATCTAAATATCAGCGAATATCTCAAGGAAAGTCAATAGATTTGTTTAAAAAACTAGTGTTGCATATGTTTCACAGCCATATCATACACATTGCTGACAGTTGCTAAATATGTTTGGCATATAAAGAAATTAATCTGACAATGATCCGTCTGTGGACATACAAGGCATTGCAGTTAGTTGTATAAATGCGCGTTTTGATAAATAGCTTGATACAAAGCTTGAACTGAAGATTCTATAGTAGAATAGAACATGGTGTATGTACTCAGTAGGAATACATAGCTGTGTTCTAGAAAATTAATGAAAGCTGTTTATAAGGCCTATGTAAATAAAAAATGTCATATTCAAATTAATTAAGCTGATTGCTCAATATTTCATGAATGAAAAAAACGCAATCTCGCTTAATCGTGGAAATTTACAGGTAAAAAATAAGCAGCTGAACGGCACCATTTCTTCATACATACCCGAAATATTTGAAACATAAAGCCTGAAAATGTAAAATCTATATGAAATTTTGTCGAAATGTTCCTATATTGTAAGCACGACTTTAACCATACCATGCTCTAGATCATGGGCGCGGCACTAACAAACCTTATCGTGCTTTATCTCGTGGGTATGACATTAACTTACCGTATCATGCTCGACATCGTCGGCATAACACTAACTTACCATACCATTCTCTATATCATGAGCCTCTAACTAACTCTAACTAACCGTAAAATTCCTTACATCTTGGACACTGCTTTAACTATCATAGCCATAATCTATATTGTGGGCAGGACTGTAACTAAACTCAAAACCATGTCCTATATTATGAGGATGACAATAACTATCCGTACCATGCTCTGTATCTTGGGCATGACTGTAACTAACCATACCATGCCCTATATTTTGCGTATAACTGTAAAAAACCTTACCATGTTCTACATCGTGGGTATCGCACTAGCTAACCGTACAATCTCCATATATCGAGGCATAATACTAACCAACTTATCATGATCTGTGTTGTGGGCATAGCTCTAGCTAACAGAACCATACTGTTTATGTTTATTTCCTTTATTCATGTAGGAACAGGTTTGGGATTCTGCTACATGTGTACTGTTTGTATCGTACAGTACCACTTTAACAGACAGCGCGCCCTGGCAGCGGGTATTGCGTCCACTGGACGAAGCCTTGGAGGTGTTTTATTCACTCCCCTTCTGCGTAAGGCTATAGAAACGTACGGATGGCGTGGAGCTATGCTGATAACTGCTGGTGTAGCAATGCAGTTGATTGTTTTTGGAGCGTTATACCACCCAGTAGACTTACAAGAGGAAAACCTTGTCTCAAGAGAAATAAGAGAAGAAGAAAAAGAGACATGTTTTGGTGGAGAAGACGTCACTCCTTCGGCGTTAGATGTTCTCTGTGATAAGGAAAACGACGAGAAAATTAAGAGTGATAAAATAGACGAACGAAACAGAAACAAAAACCTCGAAATACGCAAATACGTCGTATCATGGCTTGCTGACATGTTCAATTTTAGACTTTTTCTAGAGTATGCGTTTAGCTTATTTATTTTAGGTGTCACTTTGTTGCAATTTACGACTGCTGCTACTTTTGGACTCCTTCCTCTTTTAGCGGTCCATAACGGATCGTCAAAAATGCAGGCAGCTTTGCTTGTTTCAGCAATAGATGTAGTCGGTATAGTAAGCCAGCTTGGAACTGCCTTCGTCGCTAATTTAAACTGTGTGAATAGAACACTGATGTACGGATTCGTCATATGTGCCTACTGTATATGTGGCATGTTTAGCTGCTTTACTAGGAGTTACACATCTCTCCTCACTGTTGCTATATTTGCTGGATTTTGGTATGGTAAGAACCGTATTACATACTGAGCTAAAGCAATGCAGCATACTAAAGATGTCATATTCCTTATGGCTAGAACCTGTATAATTTAATGTCAAGCTTCACTGAAACCTGCGTCATTTAAATGAAAACATTTAAATATTCCTTTGTGTATGTTCGTACTACTTCTCTTTAATTTGAGACTTAAATTAACATCATTTAATTTGATATAATATTGATATGACAGGTAAGACAAAGTCATTTCAGATAGCACTTACATCTATTTGTGCGTTGCAGGAAGTGACCGCGCGTTGATTGACACGGTGATGGTTGACATTGTCGGCAAAGCTCGCCTTACACATGCCAAGGCATGGGATATGGGAACATCGATGGTTGCCTACTCAATCGCCATGCCTTTTGCAGGTGTGAAAGAAATCTATTGCATGCATATATTATTGGGAATTTTGGTATTACAGTACCGGAGCCGAGCACATGTAGGAGACCTGTGAACAGACCGCGCAGCAGGGAGCTCACTGGCCTTCCGCAATGACCCATTACAAAGCAATCCAGGCCAATGGCTTATTGTTATTACACCACATACATAACCCTAGCTTAGTTAGTCAAATCGATCTTTTGCGCTATCAAATATTTCTTGTAATATGGTGCTGCTTGTTCCTTCAAAATAATTTCCATTAAACAAAACAGAATATGTGTCGTTACAAAGCCTTTGTTAACCTATAGCTATGGTGGTGAGCAAAGCTTTGTTTGTGGTTAAATAACGCAAAATTTTCTAATCATTCTTTATACGGCAGTGCATTGTCACTCGGTGCATATTTTAATATTTTATACATATAACATACATTATATCAATTTAAATCAAATCAAATATACACAAATGTGAGAGTAGGAAAGGATTTATCTTATTCTCAATTTCCAAAACCAAGCACATGCTACTGGTGAGACAACCTATCATGGAAATCTAAAGCAATGCTCATTGAGTCGTCTTTCGATCGTAAAAGAAGAGCACAGTTTGTTAATGATTTGATTTTTTATAGGGCTGATGATTGACATGTATGGCAGTTATGAGTTGCCGTTATTTATCTACTGCGCGCTGGGGTTTATTGGAGGAGTTTGCATACTTGCTATAACGGTCATAGACTGTAGAAAAGGAAAGTACTCGCCACAGCCACGATCAATTGAAACGCCTGCTGAACATTAGAGGAGAGAAAGGATACATAGTCAACATATACATATATACATATTCAAAAGGATACAGATTCATATGTGGCTTACAGATTAAAATAGGGCAAAAAATTTCAACTTATGAGCTCTTTAGCGGATACACTGAATAATAGATCTGTGCAGAGTTACGGGAACGACCGGCAGAGTTACGGGGGCGACGGTGGGGAGAGGGGATTTACTTGGTACTATGCGTGTCTAAAATACATCAAATACATAGAGAAAAGTGGTCTGATGAGGTCGAAATGCAGTGCCAAATTTGCTAAATAGAACGACGGCAGGTAATATTGTAATTGCGCCTGTACTAATAAATATATAACTTATATAAATATATAAAAATGCGTGTTATTGATTCAATTTGATTCTCCGCACTACCAGATTGTGAAATTTAAAAGTGCATTAAGCGATTGTTAGAAATAAGGTATTTTGTAAATTCAACGTCGATGGAGTCATTTAAAAAATTGATGCACACGCATAGCAATCAGTTTGTGGGTGGGTACACTTCCCAGATGCAATACTGTGACATTAACAAGTCGTGTTAAATTATATGCTGTTGAATTTCTCCATGCACCATAAGCACCTGTGTCACACTTAGTTGACTGCCCTGCACTGCACATGCTAATGTTATTATCCATAAGGACTGTTACAACACCATGCTCATAGTTCATATGCCCTTCTTCGAAAACGTTTTTTTCTTCATTTCGATGATTTTTATGACACGTTATTGAAGAGATGTTTTCTTCTGTCGAAAATCTGTTACCAACGGAATATAAACCCTGCAATGCATTTGGACATTCTGCACCTTTTATCAACACGGAAACCATGGAGAAGTACCCAGTTATCCAAATCTTAAATTCAGCTATAAAATGTTCGAATTCTTGCAACAATATCAACAAAGAGAAGGTATTACAGAAAATAAGTACACACAGTATTAAGTTGCTCTGTGTACCACTTCTAAACAGTTCAATGTTTTTCAAAGGGAGGGGTCGTATGTGGGTTTCAAGCTATTCCTTTAGTCAAAACTTTCGCACGGTCAACCAGTTTAAAGACATTTCACATATGTATAAGAAGTACTGATGAATTACACCTGCGAATGCTAGCTGTTGCGCTACAGCGAAAACAACCGCAATGACACCAACAACATCATGACCCGTTTCCAAAGCATCTTAGTGCAGTGTATGGCTCGCCTTCGGTACCCAAAGAAGTCTCCAGTGAATACAGGAAATTGGATTCCAACATTAGAGAACCACTTTATGTGCAGTTCCTGCCCTTCAATCTTATACACCTTGTAAATAGCACCCCCACCCCAAGTAAATATGTGTACCCGGTGATCTACCCCTCCTTCCAATTTAAGATCAAGGGAGTTATCGATGACCCAAAATCATGCGTTTAATATAATTTATCAATCAAATCAAGTGAGATCTGGGTGATCATGGAGGACATGCCGTACTATGTTTCGGTTTCTAATCTTAGTTGATGTTTTTTTCTGAAAAACTGAGGAATGAGGTAGAGTAGTTTCAGGTTCTACTCCTGGTTTATTTTTTCTTAAAACGTGAAAAACGAGAAAGTCAAGAAAAAATGTCATCTATAATGGTGGTTTGATAAATTCACTGTTAGTTAAACAAAGACAAAATCAACATTTCATAAAGTGAAATGGCACAAAAATTTACGCGACACAAGGAAACAAATCTTTTGCAGATACCTTTTTCTCGAGGAGTGGCACTGGGAAAAATTTGAGCTGGAATTCAACTTACTAGAAAGCTCTCACTTCCTAGCGACATGGTGGACAAGGCAAAGTTAATTTAACACTTCAACGCGTTTTCCATTGAGTAAAGGTTCTGGTTTTCTTGCGGAATGCGAAAAAACGGCTTTTGCTATTTTTTCTATTACTGCTAAAAATATTTAATAATTTTACCGCTCTTGTGGCTTCATGTTAATTGTCAGATGTGTTAATACTTAGGAATTCTTTTTGCTTTATCAAATTCATTGACCAGATTGTTCCAGAAGATAAAAATACATACCCCAAACATAACTGTAATAATTATGATTTAACATTTGAGTATTTTGCTCTGGGATGTAAAAATTGGTTACTGCCTATTTGAGAGAAGTAGATAGAAATCGAGCAAAAAGAGGATGATTAAAAGTGAAATTAAGATGCATAAGCCATATAACCAGACTGAAACTTTATAGCGGAGAAGTCAGACATGCTGACAGGACGTGAAATCAATCGATATGCCCTTATGCTTAGCCCTCCTGCACTTCCTGTTGCAAAGGGCCGTAAAATTTCAGTATTCTCTTATGCCATGAAATATGATTATATCACCTAATGTGTGGTTATATTTGTGAAGAGTACTCATTTTATCTCACATTATTTTTAAAATGATCCTTTTAGGAATTTCCAGAGAAACGTTTGAATAAAATAACACATTGCATGGCAAAGTGAAATGATAAAATAGACAGGAGATAGTGGACTGATCCGAAAAATCGTTCCGCAGCCAATGTAGCGTGAGTCTGAAGTGATAGCGCGATCAGTACATAAGGATAGGGGAGGGATTTCAGATCAGTCCAAGGATAAGCTTTTTTCAAGACTTCTTGGACCAATTATGCTTTTTAGAATAATTTTTGTCGTGGAATCCTATTTTTGCAATCCTTCCTGTCGTGGAGGATCCATTCTATACGTAAAATTCGAAATTTGACAGATTTTTCCACACATTTCATCGAAACCACAAAATGTGGCACAATCCCGACTATATCAAAAACTAGTCTTTTGGAGTCAGTCTGCATGCAACAAACTTAAAACTGTGACTAAAATACTGGAAGTAAATTTCAAATCGTCTTTATTACAGACACACGGCTTACTCCTTGAAAGCTGGCTCTTTGCAGTCGGATTACAACGCCTGGATTTACGTTGCACAATGAAGGTGGACATCAGAGATGAGGAGAAAAGGCCCGCAATAATGCCTACCATTGAGCATTTTTTTTGTAGACCGAAACTTTCTTTCCGTTCGAGGCTTAGTATATCGCATTACAGTATCTAACTGAGCAGCGGTAGTAATCTAGAGACCTTCGCAGTCAATATACCTAACATCAACGCAGTTGATTCAAGGGGTAGCAAATAAGCTCGAAATCGCTTTACCTATAAATTCACAGTCACAAAGATATAAGTTATATAAGTAACGTTACACTCAGGGAGTTGAAATTAACTCCAAATCGCTTCACTTCCAACCGTTTTCAAGATTTCAAGTCTTTTGCCACTTTTGACCTTTATCTTTATCTCTCTTTCTCCACGAACAGGGACGGCGTATAACGTACATCATCATCGTATAGCTTTAATTCGATACATGGATACATTTTTAATTCGATAAGCGTAGGTCTCTGGAATAGTGACCACCGGTCACAGAATCGGAACTTTCTGCCATTGCCCCTGCTGAGGCTATGTGCTGTTTAACTGGCGCTGAGCGTATGCCTTAAACAAAGGTCTGGAAATGCAGCTGTGTGTGCGGCATTTTATCGATATTGAGTGTACTGTGGATGGATCCTCTAGGTGTGTCTAAGGATATTAAAAGTGATAGATGGTGAAACGTTTCGAAATTACCATGAAATGAGTTGCGTTAAGGATGAAACCTGCTTTTAAATTGATGAAATGACCTAGAAAAACAGTTTCTTCTGCATGTGGACTATGTGTGAACTTAATAAAAGATGCAATTTTAAATTGTTTCTAGAACCCGCATTCAGTTTCTTTGCTGCAGTTTACAAGCGCGGGAATGTCAGGATTGGTTTCCCTAATGTCGGTGCATACTGATGCTTAAAAATGTAAGCGGTCTTTATTTCGATCTTACTAGAAATGGCAGCACTGGCTGGTGAACTCTAAATGGGTTTTTCTCGAGCCTTTAGTTTGTTCATAAGATTGTGATGTACGATTGTGATCGTTTGCATCTATTTATTATGTAGATTTTGTTCATATTTTGCTTGGAACTATATCTCTCTGCTGGTGACCATCTTACTGCTAAATTACAGATTTTTATATATATTTTATTCTGTATATTATTACACTTCACAGCTGTTCACCATCGTACTATCGAGATTCTTCCTTGATAAGCATCCAAAATATTAAGATGTACAAATAATGATATTTAGCATACATTGACTTATTTTTAATCAATACGAATTATTTTTGATCAGTTAGAAAATGTTTATATTTTCCGTCATGGGATGCATTGTCTAATCAATGCCAATTTTAATGTAGAATCGGCATCTCAATGATCATTTAAAGGTTTCTTGTGAATCCTTCATCCCCACTCCTTCGAGTTTCGGGTCAGCCATAATACTGGATTTTATTAAGTCAAGCTTTGTGAGTATTTGCAAGAACTAGGCGGAACAAATTTTGCGCGATCCTAAAACTCACATTTGTGTCCTAAATTCAGTCTATTTTTAAAGCATGACTTCCGTTTCAAGTGAGCGATAGCAAGTTTTTTATTTCGTTGTGACCCTTATATAAGAACGAATATTCTATCCATACATCAATTATTCCAAGCCGACTTTTTGGCGCCTATTTCACTAAAGACGTTGATTAAAGGCCGGGCAAGATAGGGTTCTGTTTGGAACCAAAAACAACGTCTGAACACTGCTGGGTCAAAGACGATGATTTAGCAACAATATTACAACCCGCAAACTGACGTTGCATAAACGCTGGAATGTTGAATGGGTAAGATAAATAATGCTGCTTCTCCAACACATTGCATTTCAACTAAATATGGAGATTTGATCAATGACGTGAGAAATTTATTCAATAATTCTCCCCAAACCCGCCACATAAATAAGCATGGACACATTTTTGGATTATGCAATGGTGCGTCTATTGTTCTAGTTTTTAAGTCGACACCTGTTACAGCATCGTATTTTATGATATAAATACTTCAATTCAGATGTTTTAAATGACGCCTTGATTAATGATTTCACAAATTTTCATTGATGTTATAAGACATGAAATAAAAAAAAATTAACCAGAATCTTTGATATATATTCTGAAACTTTGATATCAGAAGTCAGTAAAAGTAATGCTTCGACTGCAAACTGATAATACTATTTTTTTCTTATCTCATTCACACAATAAGCTGTGTGAACATTTTATCATTAATTGTGTTACTTTTTAGTTTATTATTTTTGATTCTAGAAAAAATGCAGACATCAGCGTTCATTTTTGTTTCAATTGCCAATCAACTGGACCATTTATTTAGAGTGTATGCTAAGTGTTGTGATTTCAATCAATGCACGAACTCTGATTGCTTATTGACGAACAGGCAATTAATGTAATTGCGCATGAGCAGCTACGTTCTGCGTTTGGACGCATTTAGGCAAGCTCTGATCAAGCAATGTCAATGCCGATGTGCAGCTCTATTCTGCATTTCAATATAATATGACATGCCGTTATAAGATTATTTGAATAACAGGAAGTGACAGCGCACTGATAAACACGGTGATAGTTGGCATCGTGGTCGTGACGTGACTGTCACAAGCCAAGGCCTGAGACGTGTGCACGTCTGCAATCATCCATGGTATCGCTTTGCCTCTCACGGGTAAACTGCCATATAATCATGTTAATTCTTTGATATTAAGTGCAATTGCAATAAGTCTCAATCAGTCACAACAACATAAAGGCGACTGTATCATGGTAAGACAAAACGACCTTGTAGCTCATCACCGATATAAGAAAATTGTAAAGGAAAAAAATGAAGTGACAAGGGTGGATTTGAAAATTTCCAGCAAATCACAGCCTTACCCGCAGGCTGAGTGTATCAAACTTACACTGAAGACAGGAAAGCTGACCTTTTAAAAGAAAGAAATGACCTTTAAAAAGAGACATTTGTACTTAAAAGTTACATTTAAACCGCTTTAAACATTTACACAACGATTAGATGAAACTTTGTGGGTAAAATATATGACTCTTATGGCGGGTCATCGAAACTTTTAAAACTATAAACTTTTCGGCCCGGTTTGGTTTAAGTATTTAAAATAGAGAACAGAATAGAGAATAGGGAACATTGTCTATTTGCTTTAGTCAAGGTGAAAAACCTTAAGTTGACCATTATCTCGAAAACGGTTAGAAATAGACAGATTTGGAGCGTATTTTCGACCCTTTTTGCATAAAAGACGTTATAAAAGAGGTTCCTCCGTCATGGTCAAGGTCAAAAACCTTGACCTCCTCCGTCATGATCAAGGTGAAAAACCGGACGTTGCCCATTTTCTCGTAAATGGTTAGAGATAGATTGCTTTTGAGCTTATAGCTTATTCTCGATCCTTTGCGTCTAAAGGACGTAATATAAGAGGTACCCCGGTATCCTTGACCTCCTCCGTCTTGACCAAGGTCAAAAACCGGAAGTTGAGCATTATCTCGAAAACGGATAAAGAGCGATTTTGAGCTTATTTTCGGCCATTTTGGGTCAGAAAGACGTTATATGAAACATCTCAGTGACCTTGACCTCCTCCGTCATGGTCAAGGTCAAAAACCGGAAGTTGAAAATTATTTTGAAAACGGTTAGAGATAGAACGATTTTGACTTAATATTCGACCCTTTGCGCCTAAAAGACGCAATATCAGAGGTACCCCGGTAACATTGACCGTCTTGATCAAAGTCAAAACCCGCAAGTTGATCATTATCTCGAAAGCGGTTAGAGATACACTAACTTGGAGCTTATTTTCGACCTTTTGGCCCTAAAAGAGGTAAAATCGGTAACCTTGAAATCCTACGTCATGGTTAAGGTCAAAAACCTGAAGTTGACCATTATCTCGAAAATGGTTACAAATAGACAGATTTTGAGCTTATTTTCGACCGGTTGGGCTTAAAAGACGTTATTTAAGAGGTACCTCGGCGATCTTGACCTCTTCCCCATAGTCAAGGTCAAAAATTGGAATTGACCATTACTTCGAAAACGGTTGGAGCTAGAGCGATTCTGAGCTTTTTCGACCCTTTGGGTCTAAAAGACGTTAAAAAGAGCTACCTCGGTGACCTTGAACTCCTCCGTCATGGTCAAGGTGAAAAACCGGGCGTCGAAAACGGTTAGAGATCTGTCATGAATATGGTCAAAAACCGGAAGTTGAAAAATGCGTCTTTCACCACATCTATTGTCTCTGGCCTTCTATCATTGCAAGTGGGTGCCATTTTGCTAGGCGGCGAAATTCGGTCTAGTTTCTAATTACGTGTTCACGCCTTTTAAAATGCCTCCTTAATGGAGAGTGCTAATTTTGAAATAATACCGGCCTTTTTAACAAAACTTTGGTCTAGAATAGAGGAGGAGTGTCGAGTGATAGTGGACTGCTGATTGTATCGAGTGATAGTGGACTGCTGATTGTATCGAGTGATAGTGGACTGCTGATTGTATCGAGTGATAGTGGACTGCTGATTGTATCGAGTGATAGTGGACTGCTGATTGTATCGAGTGATAGTGGACTGCTGATTGTATCGAGTGATAGTGGACTGCTGATTGTATCGAGTGAAAGTGGACTGCTGATTGTATCGAGTGATAGTGGACTGCTGATTGTATCGAGTGATAGTGGACTGCTGATTGTATCGAGTGATAGTGGACTGCTGATTGTATCGAGTGATAGTGGACTGCTGATTGTATCGAGTGATAGTGGACTGCTGATTGTATCGAGTGAAAGTGGACTGCTGATTGTATCGAGTGATAGTGGACTGCTGATTGTATCGAGTGATAGTGGACTGCTGATTGTATCGAGTGATAGTGGACTGCTGATTGTATCGAGTGATAGTGGACTGCTGATTGTATCGAGTGATAGTGGACTGCTGATTGTATCGAGTGATAGTGGACTGCTGATTGTATCGAGTGATAGTGGACTGCTGATTGTATCGAGTGATAATGGACTGCTGATTGTATCGAGTGATAGTGGACTGCTGATTGTATCGAGTGATAGTGGACTGCTGATTGTATCGAGTGATAGTGGACTGCTGATTGTATCGAGTGATAGTGGACTGCTGATTGTATCGAGTGATAGTGGACTGCTGATTGTATCGAGTGATAGTGGACTGCTGATTGTATCGAGTGATAGTGGACTGCTGATTGTATCGAGTGATAGTGGACTGCTGATTGTATCGAGTGATAGTGGACTGCTGATTGTATCGAGTGATAGTGGACTGCTGATTGTATCGAGTGATAGTGGACTGCTGATTGTATCGAGTGATAGTGGACTGCTGATTGTATCGAGTGATAGTGGACTGCTGATTGTATCGAGTGATAGTGGACTGCTGATTGTATCGAGTGATAGTGGACTTCTGATTGTATCGAGTGATAGTGGACTGCTGATTGAGCCGTAGCTCTTGTTCCTGACCTCCCGCATTCTCACTACTTAGCATCGTACGTGGGTTGCTTCATATTAAACGATAAGTTAAGTAATTAATTAAATGATAAGTTAAAGTGAACAAGTAACAAAGTAAGTATTTGTGAAACACAAGCAGGCCCCCACCGCCCCCCCCCCCCCAAATTCATAGGGGTATAAAGTGATGACGGACAGACGGACACCCCAAACTTATAGGCCCCAATCCGAAGGGTTGGGGCCTAAAAAGGTTTTTAAAAATGTTATTCGGGTGCTGCGAGGCCTTGTGAAGTGATTACTGTGTGTTTGTGAAAGGGAATAAAGGTAAGGTAGGGTTGTGGTATGTTGATATAATGAGTTTCGGTGTGTTGTTATTGAAAAAACAACAACAACAAAAAAAACTACCCAACAAATGTACAGAAAGAACGAACATAATTTGGTTTATTCCCAAACAATTCGTTTTCCACAGTGTTTTCATGAACTTCAATCAAAATCAATTTCTAATTTATTTCATTTTTTCTAAAATAAACAATTTGCAAACTACTGAAAAAAAAGGAAAAAAAGACGTTAATAAACATTTAAGTGAGTATTGCGACGCTATAGATAGCCGCTGCACTCAACGTTAGAACAACATCCGACTGTAGTTAATTGTTGAAGTCGAAACATCTTCCTGTCGACATCGGTTATTCGCCCTTTCGACATCTATGCAATGTCGATATTCAACATTGCACCAAAAAAATAAAAAAATCCAAAAAAAAATCAGAGACATAAGAGTTTTCGATGCGGTTAAAAAACAACATCTGAAGAACATTTATTCAGCATTGCACCACGAAACATTAATCTGTTTCATGACCAGTCACAATTAAGCAAGTAAACTGATTCATGCAACAATTCCGTCTGGTTAACTTCGCAAACACGTGAATGTTTTTGAAGATTACAAACATTTTAATTAACCATCTGGTCGACGCTGGATATATACGTCGTACTATTTTTACAGGGACTTTTTACACACACCACACACACGCAAAATGAGGTTACAAACAAAGAACATATATTCGATGAACACATGAATGGATTACGGATAGATTTACGGTCGGGTCGGTCTTGGGTCGGCGTCATACTATTTACAGGGAATTTTTGTACACACATACGCACACTGAAAATGCGCAAGAATATATTTATTCATGAACACATGAATGGTTTTTGATATTACGGATTGATTTACGTTGGGTCTACGTCATATTATTTACATGGATTTTTTATACACACATACGCACACTGAAAATACAAAAGAGAGCACATTTATTCATGAACACGTGAATGTTTTAGGAGATTTCCGCTATGTCTGAAGGCGTGATTACACACCGGACATACAAACGGTTTCTCCCCTGTATGCAGTCTATAATGAGCCTTGAGCTCTGTTTTGCTTTTAAATGACTTTTCACAGGTGTCACATGGGAATGGTCTCAGATCTGAATGCACTCGGAGATGACCCCTTAAACCACTTTTCAAAGCAAATTTTTTACTGCATTTCATGCATTCGAAACGTTTCACACCACTGTGGAGCAACTCGTGTCTCTGTAAATGCGATTGTGTTTTGAATGTTTTCTCGCAGTGTGAACAATGGAAAGGTCTCTCGTTCGAATGTTTAGACATATGGTTCTGAAGTCCCTCCTTCGTTTTGAATGCCGCCTCGCACATGGCACACTGAAACGTCGCGGTTTTGATCTCATGTACAACGCGACGATGGGTACACATACTACTCATTGTTTTAAACGCTTTCTCGCATTTTTCGCATTTGAAAAGTCGCTCATTCGAATGTGTTAATAAATGGATACGCAAGGTATTTTGACTTATGTATCCCTTGTTACAATACTCGCATTTATAGGGTCTTTCTCCAGTATGTGACCTCATATGACGTTCCAGGGTGCTTTTCGAGGGGTACGACTTTTCGCACAGATCACATTTGTGAGTTTTAGGTTTCACTGTGCCCATGTGAATTTTAACATGGGATCGTAAAGTATCCTCATTGGCCAAATATTTATCACAAAAATCACATTTTAGTTTTCGTTTCACTTCCGAATGCGCCCGATCAGAATGGCGTTTCAAATCGGAACTGTTCGTGAAAGCTCGTGGACAAAACGAACAAACAAACGGTTTCAAACCCGCATGACTTCGCAAATGTCTTTGCAAATTACTCTTTAGATTGAATTCCCTCCCGCATTCTTGGCATTTATAAGGGGTTTCTCCTGTGTGAATAACAGAATGCAATTTCAGAGCACCTTTCCTAGGGAATTTCTTATGACAAACCTCACATTCGTGTTCACTTTTTCCTGTATGAGTGAAAACATGACAATTCAATTCTCCATTGGTATGAAAAACTTTATCACAAAAGTGACATTTCAGTTTCCCTTTCATTAAATGTACCCTTTCTAAATGGCATCGTAATGCACTCCTACAAGACAGTACTTTATCACAAAACTCACACGCACGACATGCCTTTCCAAGATGCAAATCCATGTGTGATTTTAAATAGCGCTCCTGTGCAAACTTTCTTCCACAGATTTCGCACTCAAACGGTGTTTCATCCGAATGCGTTTTAAGATGTGTCTTAAGTGCAGTCACACTGTTTAATATTTTCTCACAAATTTCACATTTTACCGGTTTTGATTTCAGTTTAAGCGGTCTGATACCGGCTAACGGTTTGACGTCACATTCTGTATATGTTTTTTCTATTTTAAGACACATCCTTGCATTGCCAAATACTTTTTCTGTGTCATGTTTAATCCTTTTATTCCCAACCTGAATGTCATCTTCGTAATTTTCACAAGAATCTAAATCCATCGTCAGTCATTTGAAATATCCCATATCTAATTTAAGTCATGCATTTTCTTCTTCTTCTTCAAGGCTAAATTAAACTAGTATTGAGTGCCAGTTATCGCGTGGATGCAGTACCCTTTTGCCTTAGTTTTTTTCCTGCTGCTCTGAGCCAATACTCGTGACAGAATTAAGTACACTGCATCACAGTGGCTTAGTGAAACGAGGGCAGAGGTTTCCAGTATCGATCAGCCTTTGTGTGTGTGTGTGCGTGTGATGTCACTCCATTCAAGCAAGCGGCTATTAGATACCCAGATACCACCCGCGAGAATTTGATTGTGTTTTGTATGCAATAAACATCAAGGCAACGAGGGGCTGGGAAGGCTAATTTGGCTGGGTGTTTCGCCAGGCAGAGAAACTAAAATGTTTTTTTTTTCTAATTCTTTTTCAAAGCTTAAAGGGAAATGCGGGTATCTCTGCGCCATCTAGCGACCGAAATGCGCATTACATTGAATATCGCTGAGTTTGAATCCATGTTTACACAGTATAAATAACTATTAAATCCATCTACATCGAAAAATTCTTTTCAAAGACAAATAGGCTCGTGTCCAGAAATGGTCTGTGTTGATATTTTGTTCCTAGAAGGGCCTGTGTTTATATCTTGCCCATTAAAAGCATATTACAGTTTTCACCATTTAACCATTGCGTCAATGGGATTTTGTCAAAAAGATTGTACAATTCTCTAATTGATACGGTGACATATATATTTTTATTTGCTTAAAACATTTGGTATGACGTGTTCTTCAAACAGGGAAAAAATGAGGCAATTGTCAATTGTGATTATGTGTGAATTTTGCATTTTGAATGAAATTTCTTGGCTTTCCAAATGGTTTCCATAGTAAAAGTACGCGACCTTTCAGCATCTTTATTTCTTTTATAACATCGCCCGGTAAATAATTTTGGTCCTAGAAACGTTTCTGAAACGTTTTTATGAAACCTTAATTTTGTTCAAAAAACGTTTTTTTTAGTTTAAAATGAAATATTGGAAAACATTTTTTCTGCAACGTTATGTGGAAACGTTTTCTAAAAACGTTTATAAAAGAACGTTCAGGAAACGTTACACAAAGGTTAATAATGAAATATTGAAAAACGTTTTTTTGGAAACGTTTTTTATAGCATGTTCAGAAAACGTTACATAAAGGTTAATAATGAAATACTGGAAAACGTTTTGTAAGAAACGTTTTTGGAAACCGTTTATGAAACATTTTTCAACGGTTCATAGTACAGTAACTGAAAGCGTTTTTCTGAAACAGCTCCTGTGAAGCATGATGAATATTTCTTTTGTCAGTAACCCTTGTCAGGATACTTTCTTACGGGTTGCGAAAGATAAATATAATCAAGTTTCTCCTTTTCTTATTTATATTCTTCATTTTTACATGAATGTTGACATGTTTGTTATTTTATGTTGTCCACAATAAAATCAAAACCATACTTGCAATCAAATTGAACTGATTGCTATTAACTGTTTTCACACAATAGTAATTAACCTTTTACCAGTTTATAATACCATAGAACTTTGCAACTTCAGCTTTTAGAAAAAATTAATAACAAAATGACAAGAACCTTATCATTTTTTTATCTAAACAGTTCTGTTGCTTTCACAAACATCCCGTGCTGAGGAAGAGAGAAAACGAAAATATTAAATTACATCATTTGACTTGAATTACTTGAATTACATAAACCTTGTCTTACATCGACAAAGGCGTTATTTGAAATAAAAACACGCTCAATTGTATCTGTTATATATCCCATTTGAAAGTTTTCAACTGAACAGTTCTGAAGTTTTCACACTGTATTCATAAATGAATATACGGTGTTTTCAACTCCCAGTTTTATTCTGCCGCTTTATTTCCTCCAAGGCGATATGGGGCCACTTTGAAAATGACACCCATAACCTGTTCAACGTCTTTCTCGGTTGCATTGTCACAAGAAGCAATAACCGATTCAACCGCAACCCTGCAAATTGTTGTGGGCAAAAACGCCATTTTGCCCCCTTCTGTCCCTTTAAACTTGTGTTGCACATTAAAGAAGAGGTAAAAATTCTCTTCAAGATCCTGTTAGCAGTATCCCTCATCGTTAAGCCACCAACTTGCTTTAGTACGTTCAGCTGAAAGCAAAAATAACAATAAATAAAAAAAAATAAATTAAAAAAACGCACGTCAGATTGATCAGTGTTTCTGATTACACAAAAAGGAATCTCCAAACAGACACCTGTACGGTCAAAAGAAAATTTTGTTCTAGGAGACATATATAAAGGATGAAAACAACGTTAATGTGTTGGCTTCACCAAACTTTTTTTTTTTGCTTCCTGTAAACATTCAGCAATAAAAGCATGTCAACATATTTTTGGCAGTCAGAAATAGAATAAATTCGTACTTTAGAAAGCACTGAATAAATATTTATGATAGTGGAAGAAATTGTACCATTTGAGCACGTTTTGTTGGATCGTTCTTAACAGACTGTTCTAATGCAGAAAATTCTTCAAGAGTTGGGCATGGTTCAAATGTGAAACCGCTCTGTATTTCCTGACGGCGTTGTCACTTCAGGTCTTGAATCCCTGCTTTTAGCTCAAGAAGTTGGGCGAACACTTTCTTCTGGAATTCTATATAAACAAAACGAATCGGTAAATTAATACCATTATTAATCACAACACGGTGACGTGACGATGGGCCCGGTTAACGTTATTTTGTTTCTGACCAGAAACCTGTCACCAGCAGTTCACCTTCTTTTTGCTAATTATAGCCATTTTGTTAGTGTCAAAATTGAAAAATATCAAAATGAACCATGAAATCGAAAACATAATTTCACCGCATATAGAACAACTTCATTAATCGGATTACTTCTATCTCGTTCAATGCACTTAAAGTAGTACAAGAGCTGGCATCCCTTTTACCGAAATACACATAGAAGTCCTAACAAGCATGTCCAAGGACATGACCCAGCCGAGTTACCAAGCAAGGAAAGAGAGAAAAACGAATGCTGTCAGGCCAAAAATGAAGAAATTTGTTTCTGAAAGTAACTCTTTTTCATCATTTTAATACACAAGAAAGAGTTTTCCAGGGTGCAATCTCAAAGAAAAAGACAATAAAAAAAAACAGAAGCACGTCCAGGAACATGAAAAGCAGCCCACGGACGTTCACGCGTACTATTGAAAAGATTCAATAAAAAACAAGAAAAAAAGTAGATTGGATTAAAAACCACTTCAAGAACTATGTAAAATGCATTTAATTCGAATTTGGAAGCTACGCGAAAAGGAATGTTGGAGAGGTTGGGATTTGACAAAATTTTTTAGAATTCCACCATTTCGGCATTTTCTTTTTGTCATTTGCGAATTTACTACCATTTATTCCAGATTTTGCCAAACTTCAGAGTTCCGCCATTTCCGCAGTTTTTTGCGAACTGCGAAAAAAAGGGGGCCTGGTAGGCGAACCCCTGAGGAACATCCCTGCGTAACATCTAAACGATTGGAGTAAAATGTAGGAGGAGTAGCATTTTAAAAATGGGTTAAAACGGGCACAAAAAGTGCCGCCATTTTATCAGTTTTTCAACAATCGTCAAAAAAGTAACAGCCAGATGGTGGACCATCCAAAGGAACATTCCTGCATAATATCAAAACGATTGGAGCAAAACTGTAGCAGGAGTAGCATTTTAAAGAAAAGTTAAACTTACGCAGATTCGCACATACATTCAAGCCCCCTACAGTGATACGGCTCAAAGCTTAAAAACATAAGAAAACATAACAAACATTCAATAGAAAAATTATTCATTTCAATAAGCAATAAACCAGTTATAACTTTTAGACAATTGCTTAAGAAACATGTGAACTTCACTCGTAGACTAACGCAATAAACGGAACGTTTTAAAGGGGTTGAACTCTTATGATAGACAATCCTTACTCTCCATAGGCATAGGAAAAAGGGAAGTGTTTGAAACATTGTCACGGCTACTGCCGCTTTTCCCAAGGTTGTCCTCTCCGCAGCTGTCATTGTCGGTGTTTCTTTGTTCTCGTGTGTGCTCCGTTGGCACGAATGATGAAGCCGCTTTAAAACATACCTTCCACTTACAATAGGTATTGAATTAAATATTCATTACTCGCTTTTCAGGGCCGGATTAAATTTTCACTCTGTCCGTCTGGTCACTTCGAATCACTTGGGTAACAACCGTAATTATGGGGTCAATTTGTTTTCGAACTTTACTGAGAGATGGAGAAAACTCCGAAAAATGACAAAATTATGCAGTTGTGTATCCGATTATTTTTCTCATTTGAATTTGGACACGGTCTACCCAATAAACGGGGCATACCCTGAAGATTAAATATTTATTAAAATTTAAACCTACACGCTTCCGGGCGTGAGGTTGTTTTCCTTGTGTTCGCCTGCGCTTTAGCAGAAATTGTCTTTGGTGCAGGTAGGCGCGGCACTGGAAATAGCACATCTGTTTCAAATATGTACGATGATGAAAATAGTTTGCTGTCTATTGAGTAATTTCTCTAAAGTTACATTTGTCTTTTATTATAACAAGTTAATACCAGCGTCTTCAGCCTCACCAAAAGCCAAAAAGGACCTAACTTCATTAGAGAGTATAGAATCCGAATTACCGACTAAAATATTTTTACACAACTTAGTTCGAAAACTCATTTAGTTTAATTCAAAACAAATTCTGATTTATTACTACCTGTTACGTTTTTTTCCTTTTGTGTTGTGGATGAGGGCCCAGCTGCGGGTAAACAAATTTTCTTGTCTCTTCCAAAAGTCATACTTCTCTTAGGCACAGGTGGAAGCGTTTCTAAACACAAATATTTTTCAAACCAAAAATTAAATCTTCCAAAAAGAACATGCATTCTGTACAAAATCACTTAAAAAAGTAACGAAGTAGTTTTTTACTGTTGTCATAAAAAAAACGACTAAGTCGTCGCTTAAAAACCTCTTTGAAAATAAAATTATTATAACAACTAGCTTGGCCAGTGTTTTGATTAACATAAAACGGATTACGTACCCTACAGACAACAATAAATCACCAGTCGTCAGACATACAACATTTATTAAAACATAAGCAAGCTCAGGGTAAAACTTCGATTTTATATTCTTTCTGAAAATTTCCGTGAAGATCATGTACCGTTGCATAAGTATCGCATGAAGTGCAAAACTGTAAGAAAAAGTTGCAATTTTTGATAGAAATACGAAATAAGGGATCAGTAAACACTTAGACTATAGTTCTTTCTTCCTTCAGGAAAATCTAGGTTATGTAAAAATAGTAAAAATATTTCATATCAAAAACGTCAATTTGACCTTTGTGACCCCTATAAAGAACCTACATTGACCACAAAAAGTGAAATTTATTTTTAAAAAATTCTCGGTAGTTTTCGAGAACGATGCAATTTAATGTTGGAGTAAAAA